>CM030044.1:26041900-26736900 GCA_017639485.1 Pluvialis apricaria | reverse complement strand
TTCAGTACAGCACAGTATTAAATTTATCAATATAACAGTTGCTGTCGTTGTAGCTGGCATACTATCTTATTAGGCACACTGTTGATCAAGTGTTATTACAACAACAAAAAGCCACAACTGTGCTGCACAGAGACTCCATGTTTAAGTACCACAATTAAGAACAGAGAAATGCAGTTCATTCATTACAGAACCTTTTCAGGAAGTTGATTTTTTCTAATTCTTATTGTAATTGCATTGTTCTAATCCTGTATTATAAAGGCAGCTGCTTGCCTATCATTTGTACTTTCCTCGTTAATCCTGACTCAGTGAATTAACCTTTAATTACAGCTGTTAAAATTGAAATGAGCCTCTTGTCTGGCTGGGGCTGCCCCCTTCCCGTGCATGAGACTGATGAAAATTTTTAGGGTCAATGAATATGTCCCATGTCATGTCTGATAGATGCTAAAGATGTGAGGAGGTAAATGTTACCTTAGAAAGATGTGGTTGAAATTTTTAAGAGCTAGGTTTTATTCACAAAATAAAACAAAAATACAGCTTAGGTTACCTCTCTCTTCTGTCTGAGGTATATAGCGTAACACACATAGAGACACACTCTGTTTTACATACATTACCACACTACATATTTAAAGAATAACTTACGGAATCATCATCATGCATCACACATGCTTGTTTTTCAACACCTAGCACCAACTCTGTTTACAGCAGTCCTATCTTAAGGAGCTTAATATACGTATTTTTCATGTTGGAAAGAAAAAGAAAAAAAATGAAGCATTACTTTAAATTCTCTCACAGAACTAGGCATTTAATTCTCAAAAAAGTTGGATTAGTTTTAAGGATAGTACTGACTTTTAACAGAAGGCAAAAAAAGATCAAGGGACTCCTCACAGTAACTTATCTAAAGGAGTTTCTTTTTTTTGCAATAACGCTCCCCCCAATTTAATTTCTATTTTATAAATAGGATTTTAATATTGTAATTGCACTTTACTTTGCAATTTTACAGCTTTTATTTTTAAATACAATATCTGAATATTGGTTTAATCTTTTTCTCTCCAAGATAATAAAACAGCAAAACAGCATTGAATTAGGAGCATTACTGTTAATCAAAAACCTGGTTACACAGAATACAATTCAATTAATATACAAGTTGCTAACTAAGTATACATTATATTTATATAATTATACATTGTATATAATTTATAACTTATAATTTATATAAGGTATACATTATATATAACAGCATAAATAAAAGACCCAATCTGGCCTATCTAGTACTAAAACACACAGAAATCAACTAAATCAATGAGATTATACATAGTAATAATATAATACATCTCTCAGACTGGGCATACTGTTATTTGGGCCAGTCTCTTGTATCAGAAACTTGCTTCTGACGCAGATGAAAGACTATGTTTGAACTTCCAAATTAAATTATCTGATTTATTTAAAAGAAAAGAAGTTGAAGGTTCTGAATTCGTAAGTGTAGAGCTTAAGTATTAGTGCATTTAAAGAACATAAGATGGATATTTTTAAGGCTTGATCACTAATAAACATCCCAAATATTGATAAATGGATTTTTAATTAAAGAATAAAGGTGAAATGACACTAAAAAAGTGTCATAGCAGGGTTTTTTTTAATCTATCATTTTTAAAAGTATGTGGAAGCAATTTCTGAAAGGACATTATAACTTTCAAATATTTTATGTAACACATATTCTATATTACCAATTTAAGAACACCCTCTTACACAGCAAATTTGTATAAACACAGAACCGTAAAATTAAGTATGCAGAAGGTCTTTGTTTCATTCTTTCTCCTGTCTTGGCAATGGTTAGTATCTGCTGATGAGCAGCTACATTCATTTGTAGATCTCCAAGTGCTTTCCCAAGGTGAGTAAGCATCATTATCCTCATTTTTCAGATGGAAAACTAAAAGATTAAGTTACTCCCTCCAGATCACACAGCAAGTAGTAAGCCAAAAATAGAACTCATTTTCCATATGTAACACCCAGTTCTGTATCCACTGGACCACACCACCTTCCCACAAGCATCAGTCACACCTAATCAGCTGCATAGCTGAATTTTGGGCCACACTAAGAGAAAGTTGCTTTTTAACTCTTAAATTTAAGACTACACCTTTTCACTTGCTTCATAGGTACAAACTTCCCCAGGCCCCCTACTAACATACAGTATTTGTAAAAAGTGGTTTCAAATCTTCTAGAGCACAGAGTCAGCAAAAATGGAGACAATGCAGATACTTTAAACTGTTCCACATAGAAAAAGCATCATCTAAAGAAATGAAGCTAGAGAGAAAACTCTAAAAAGTCTCTGCTCAATGTGCAAGTGTGCTGAAAAAGGCAAACAAGTTATAAGCATGCACAGGGATAGGATACATGTAGACTATCTTGTCGCACACTTTACCCTTCACAGAATCACAGAATGGTCGAGGTTGGAAGGGACCTCTGGAGATCATCTAAGTCCAACCCCCCTGCCACAGCAGGGACACCTACAGCAGTTGCACAGGACAGCATCCAGGCGGGTTTTGAATGTCTCCAGTGTGGGAGACTCCACAGCCTCTCTGGGCAGCCTGTGCCAGTGCTCTGCCACCCTCAAAGTAAAGAAGTCCCTCCACAGGTTTAGATGGAACTTCCTATGCTCAAGTTTGTGCCCATTACCTCTTGTCCTGTCACTGGGCACCACTGAAAAAAGACTGTTTCCACCTACCTGGCACCCTCCCTTTAAGTATTTATAAGATCCCCCCTCAGTCTTCTTTTCTCTAGACTGAAAAGACCCAAGTCCCTCAGCCTTTCAACAACTAGCCTTTCAGTTGTTCACAACTCCCTTGTGAACAAACCTTCACAATTTCAATCTTTATATAAAAAGGTGGGCTTCAGAAGAAGTATAATGAAAACATTTAATGCATAGGAGAAAGCTCTCCTGTGATGAGACACCAAAAGGATAAGCCATTTCCTATAGGAAGCTGAAAAACAAGAGCGTAAATGGTAAACTATAAAAAGCAATAAAATTATATCAAGGATACCATAAGCCTGTGTTATCCTAACAAAAAAAACACAAAAACTTCCGATAAAACAGAAGATGCAGCTAACATTGAAAATGAGTTTAAAAGAAACACCTTTTGTCTGAGTAAAAAAATTTTAGAAGCATCCTAAGAGGGACCAGATATATTTACAGAAATATAAAACCAGTTACTTAAAAAACAATGGTAGTTGATCAAAATCTCTCTGAGAACATGGGGCAGAAGAATACCAAGAATCTAGTTGAACCATCGCACACAGCCTGCTGCTATCACAACTGATCGCACTACATCTCTTTCATGACAGTAACAAGTTAATGTTTCTTCTGATACAGCCATTCCTGAGGTAAGAACTCAGACCAGAGCTTATATGAATGATAAATGTATCCAGTTACAGAACAATCACTGCTAACAAAGCTCTCAAAAAATAAAACTCATGAAGTTGAGTGCATGTCAATAATTATTTGAAAGAAACACTATTCATTCCTCTACTGTAGGATTTTGCAAATTCTTAAGAACCTCACGCTAACCTTTCCTGCAAGCTGCATACCAGACTAGAGCCATGATATAATCCATTATTGCAATCCTTGTGTTCCCAGTACTTCTAAGAAAAGGTCCTTTACACTAGAAAAGAATATACTTCAGAGTCAGTCTTAACACTTGCTATAGTGAAATTAGAAACAGCCTAAATGGACAAAGCAACCCAAGTGGTAAGAAAGTCTTCCCCTGTAAAGACTACCCCAACAACTTACGAAATTAAAGCACCATTTAAGGTGTTCTCCTATTCTGAAAATATCTCTAGTTGAATATTGAGGGCGTTCATGTTTACTGTTTCTCAAGGAATTCTGTAAGTGTGCTCAATTTGAAATTAAATGTATTTATCACCTGGTTTGACAGGTCTGCAGCTTGACCTTGACTTTTGTCAAAAGCTATTATTTCTGCTCTATGCATCACCACTCTAAAGAAGTTCTCAAAGTGCATCTCAGTCAAAAGTTCTGTAGAACACATGAGACAGAAATCAAGATGATTTACTCCTCCCTTCCTAAACAGTTTCTTTGGAACTCCGAGTAGTAGGAAACAATAAAAACATATCATTGATAATAACTGCTATCAAGAAAATACTAAGGTTTTATTCAGCATGTTCAGTGTAAGTACAATGGTACCACTTCTACAATTAAATCATAATTCCAGATGCACAATAATCAATGGCAACATTAAATTGTTGCATCAAATATTTTTATAAGTATCTCCTCACTACAATAGGAGCTTTCCCCGCTTTTGCTACATGCTTTTATCATGAACTTCTTATTTGCCTTTGACATTTTTTCCCAGTTATCCTCTATTTGGGGTTGGGGAAACAATCTTCTCCCCTCAAATCCTACTCAAGTCAGCTCAAGTCAGCCCATACTTCCACACACTTTTTACCCCATCCAACTGCTGCTACTGTCAGAATTCATATCCAGCTGTCAATTCTCCCGTGCACTAACACTCTTCTGAATCATAACAAACTTCTTGCTACCAAAGCAGCATTTCCTTCTCACCGATTCCATTTTTAAAATTCAGTGTCATTTTTACCAGTTAATTATCATATGCAGCACACTCAGGGCTCTACACATTTAGGAGAGCAGTTGCTTGTACATTTTTAAAATTTAAAATCCCAATGAGAAAAGAACAGGTGGTTTAGCTTTTTTTCTCATCAGCTGTATGATGGGTAGGAACAAACGATCACTCCTCTCATGTCTGGTTTCTCTTCAATACCATAGGTCTCCTCTTCCTCCTCTCACCATTCCTGCTCAAAAATATTATTTCCTGCAGCAGGTTATAACCCTCCCTGTCCTTATGTCATTCATCAGTTTTGCTTTCAATTCCCTCTTCTCTTCCTTTATAACCTCCGTTTAGGGGACAACGCTCATTTCCAGTGTCTTCAGATAACAACTTCACACTGACAGCTTGCAGCTTTCTCTCGCTTTCTATTTTTATTGGCACCATATCTTCAAGTATCTTTCAAGCCCACAAATGTATCCATCTAAAACTCAGTCGACTCCAAATGCATCGCTTCCCCAAGCACTTAGGTCTGACTTCTCCTCCGTGCACACCGCGGAAAGCCCCATAGTAGCCTATGGCTACCTCAGTTACTCAGTTCAGTTGAGTCACCTGAAGACGTACTACATGTACCAGGGCAGAAGCGCACACAAGGATCTGCTATGTCTTGCATCCAGTTGGAAGGAAGTTATACATAAATTACCAGAGAATTTTGTTTTTCCTGGAACAAACTATAATACGCCTGTGTGCATTTATGAGGGGGAAATGTGCTATATGTAAACATGAATCATAAAAACAAATGAGCCGCAGGACAAAGCATCAGGTTGTGCGCTGTAGTTTCTATTCAAGGATATTTTGGTTTTGTAGGTTTAAGGAGACCCATACCATTACTGTAAAACCATTCTTGTATTTATGCTTTCCATAATGTTCAGCAGCTATGAATTTGGAGTTATAAGTTTTCTAAATGCTGTATCCAATTACAGTGCTGAATGATTTGAATAATAGACTGCCTGACATATTCCAAGATAAGTGGCTGCTACATTTCTTTGATATTAGGGTCATATACTGTACTTATCTATTTTTACTCCGTTCTCTCCATTGGCTAGTAATAAATTAATTTCTCACTGTTAGTTTGGCATGTGCCCTACAGTTAAATTCATTTTCTCTCCCATTGAAGGAAGAAAAAGTTTTCTGAAGTATGACAACTATCCTCCTTATTTTTAGAATTAGTCATCATGGATTAAATTCAAAATACTATTTTAAGAGGGACATTCCCACATACCGTCTTGAAAAGCTGTTTTTATATTTTAGTTTTTTAGAAAATTACCTGATGGTGCCTAACAACATGTGACCAGCGTTATTTAACTACTTACATGCAAGACTTTTTACAATATAAGGATATCATTTGAAAGAACAGTTTTTAACCTCAGCGTTTAATTTTTGTTGCTTCCTGGTGCACAAAATTCAGCAAGGGCCCTCATGTACATCTGCAATTATTATCAATGGCAATGAGAGTTGAGCTTAGATCTGGAAACAGAATATAGCCCAAAACACGTAATCACTACCCAGACAGCAACAATGAGTTCTTATGTGATTTGGGTTGTTTCCAGAGCAGGGAGTATGAGGAAGTGTTCCAGCTTCTTTGCTGGTTACGTGCTTTACCAGGAACTCAGCAGTGCCAAGACAGAGGCATTTCGCAGAATCAACCCTTTCACGCAGAACTTCTTCCACTGTTTAGCCTACACCTTCCAGCTCCTTCTTTCTAATGCCTCTATTTCATTGCAGCTACCTCCTGAAGAATGGGGAGAAGCAATTTAGCAAACCAATAGTGGCAATCCTGAGGAAAGCAAGCATGAATGTGTGAGTGGAACACGTGTTCATGTACTGTAGATGCTGAAAGGACTAAAGACACTGGCAAACAGGGGGTGTTCTCAAGCATTTGACATTACTGACTGGTATCTTTAACTTACCCTCAAAGATGGTAATTCTGAAGTAAAGCAAAGCCACCAGTCATTCTTAAGCTAACCCAGAGCCAGGAAAAGATGATTGCCTGTGTTTTGAGCTGTCAAAGCCATAAAGGATGGCAAAGAAGCAATTGTGGGATTGCAATCACAGGAATAACAACATAGCTGTAGTTAAACTCAGGCTTGCAACCTAATGCTGCATACTGCACTGCAAATTAACACAGAATAGAATTTCTGGCATTTTCAGAATGCGACAGGTGAACGACTACACATCAGGTAAAGTGACTGCATGACCACAGATTGTTACTGCTCTACTTTAAATTTAAATTACATCACAATTTTCTTAGGTAAGGCAACGAATTATCTGAAAGTCTACCTTTTCCACACTGAATTTTAAAGCCTTTAAACACGAAACTGAATCATCACCTAAGGTCTTTTATTTCTTGAGTAAAATAATTCATGCACCTTCTTTATGTAAGAAGCAATTGATTATGCAAACATATTGCTCCCAAAGTCAGCACAAACTACTTTACCAGCAATTATTAAAGTTGCAGTGTTGGTTCTATATACCAGCCTCATTAGAAATATGGCTAGGCTAAAAAATGCCTTTGCCTCTGGTATTTTTTCTGGTCACTCCCATCCACTTTCACAAGGATAAGTATCCTATGTTGTACTGCTGTAATTCTTTACTAAATTGCAAATTTGAATTGGACACACAGAATGACTTAAAAAAAAAAAACAAACCAAAAAATAAGAGCACAAACTACTATCCTTTCCCCCAACAAAGGAATGCCCTCTACCTCCATGACTTTGCTAACCTTAATTATACCCATAGTTTTGAGATTCCCTAATGGAAACTGCTACAAAGCAGAAAGCACTAACAGAATGAATCATGACATATACTGATACACCACTGATTGTAAATCTATACCCTTTTTGTTTGCACCCTCGGGCTACACTTTGTATACTCATGAAAAATTACTTCCAAGTAGCAAAACATTGTAATTGGAGGTACGTATGGTAGACAAAGAGGCTGAGGATTAATAGGTATGTGATTTTCTTGTAGTTTATTTTTGATAGTGTAGTAACTAGATGATTTGAAAGATATGTATAGTTTGGATATTTAATTTGTGAATTAAAGTTTCCCTGAGGCAGAGAAAAAGACAGATTGAAAGAGAAGGTTAAAAATCCTTGAAGGCATCCTTCTCAGACATGCAATATTCGTACTTTCCCCATTCTCCCTGTTTCAGAATGTAATTATTACAGATCAAAAAAAGCTGCCAGACTTGCCTGTAAACCAGAATTTCATACAAGACCTTTATATGTAAAAGTACTTTTAAAAAATCACTTCAATGACTGCGTCAAAAACACACGAAATGCTCAAATTACAACACACTCGCCCCCACACTCTACCCACTTTTTAAAGACTACTTACATCAATGACTGATGAACTTGACAGACTTAATCCCTCTAGGTCTGCTGCTAAACTTGGGGACAAAACAGCTGCTGTAGGAACCACCACAGGAGTCGTCACAGGACAGACTAGAAGTAAAAAGGCAATTGATACTTAATTTTAAAAAATTTTAAAATACTGGGAAGGACAATGAGCTATTTTCATTAAGTGTAAAAAGGTTTAAGCCTTGATCTAATTATTTTATCCTTGTATATATGTTTCTTAATAGCAGAAGATTACTTTTTCAGACATATAGCCACAATACTCAAAATAAACAATGAAAATATAAATAAAACTGATATATGTACAGACCACATGTTATTTACATTAAAAATATTTTGTCCTCCTTTCCCATTTTTCCTCTATTTTATCCTTCAGTCAGAACCATACTATGCAGGACATTTTCATTTGCAAGTTTTGTGCAAAGTACACATTAATGCAATTCTAACATGTGTTGCACCTATAGAAGCAAACTTGAAGAACAGCACTAGAAAGCATAGCCAAAAACCACTGCCAGCTCTACCCTATCCTTCCTAGATCACATTTTAATCTGCTCTTCAAAGCTGTGATTTTTAGTATCTTATTATAGTACCACAATTGGTTCATAGGTTGCACAGATGTTGTACAAGTAACAGCCATTGGCACCTGAGAAAATAAGCCCACTTTAGCAGAAAACAAGTCCAGACATACAAAAACTATCAAAATAAATGTTTTACGTACCGATACACTGTAAACTTTGAAACTATTTCTCAGTTCTAAAACTAACAAAACCATGTATTGTAATACTTATGCTTAAAAATAAGTTGATAGTCAAAGCAATTTTTTTTTTTGTCAGGAAGGTGGTACGATAAATGAACAGAATCAATGTTTCAGGCATTTAAAATTCATTGAATTAACTGAATTGAATTTATGCCATGGGAGAAATGAGGCTTTAATCACGATACTTACAATCATCTAAATCTAAGAGAAACACGTCTTGTTTATTCGGAGCTTTTCTATCTTGTACTGGTTTTTCTTCTTTCTGTCAAAATACATGAATATTTCATATTTTACCATATCAGCAAAAGAAAAGTCTTTAATACTTTTATAAAGCAAAGTGTATTTTCTCAGCTGTAAAAGAAAAATGTATCCATTTTCAGGGCTCAGCATTCAGAGAATTCACCTACTGAAAAAGATTTCTTTGTACAGGTAAGCTGAACCTAAACTCCACATTTGAGTTACATTTACTCCTCTGAAGTCTGTGTTTTTGTTTAACATTAATAATAGTTGCTACTCAAAGAAAACTTTTGGTAACAGATCAGACACTTCTGTTGAGATCATTAAAACAGAGATAGAAGCATTTTTTTATTTAAGAAAAAAGACTTGGGTACTAACATTTTTATTTCCATATAAAAAACAGGGTAGAATTCATTCAATAAGAAAGCAGTGTTATTTGCACTTATGTAGGGGTATGGAATCCTGACCCCTCATCTACTGGGAATTTACTTAATTGCTGGACAAATAACAAAAAGTTACAAAAATGTTTCCATTTTAAGCCTTAAAATGAGTTCTAATAACAAAGACTGGGCAGTACTTTAAGTAAATAGTAGAGCAGTAATAGGGTAATCTCAGTGACTTGGCAAACAGTATTTCAATAAAATTTGTTCCAACACAGCTAAATAAAAAGTTATAAACAAATCTAGTAAGACCGAGTGTTGGTCATACCTGCAGAACAAGACAGTGATGATTCAGGACGGAATTTAGTGTGTCACAGCTCAATATGGACTCCCACTAGGGTGGTTTAGTAAAAAAGATTGGTCTTTGGATGGAGCCAGAACCTGGACATGTTACCCGCTGGATGCCCATCAGACTGTTTATCATCATGCCATTCCCACCCACTCTTAAGCATCCTTCCTTTGGTTCAGCTGAAGAACTCCTTCTGCCTTTGCTCTGGCTCACTCACCAGACACAAGACTTTGTCACCCTTCCAGAGAATTTGTCAACTGCCTTTAGACCTTAAGACATTGCTCACTACCCAAGGTACTGCAAGTAATTTGAATGCAGTCTTTCCAGCAGTCACACTTCTGTGTGACTTGTGTGACTGTAAACTTTAGTTTACCAGTTTCCTCTTCAACAGCACATGACAGCCAAATACATATAAATATACTATTCTTTTACCTTTTCTAATAAATGAACAGGTCTAAATAAATCAGTAGAACTCTCTATGCCTATCGGGCCTCCATTTCTTGGGCATTTGTTGCAAGCTTTCACAGTCTTTGAGGCTCTCAGGAAACAAATTCCTACACGAGCTTGGAGTCCTCTCAGAAACTCAGCAGCTATAATCACTTTCTCTGACTATCACCATACAATAAAATGACCCGTCTTTTCTAAAAATGCATTCCCTTTCTTCTAGTGTCGCAGCCTCATGGTCAGTTGCAAACTAACAATAATGCCAAGTCTCCTTCTTTCCATTTTTGGGAGGAATTCCACCATTTCCTCCACAAAATATAGAAAAAACTAGCTACTTTTCTCACTATTTGAAGCCATTGATGTTGATGACTATCAGCCTTGATCTGAGACAAAATGACATTGCTTATCATTTTCTTTGAAGAAACCCATGGCTCAAATAGACAGTAGTCACTTATGCAATCATTACAGATGGGCTTTAGATATTCCGGGAGGAGCAGAATCTTGTGGACAGAGAAGAACGAAAGCCACTATTTTAAAAATTATTTTTAAATCAACATACTCAATGGTCCGTATCACTGTGTCAGTTGGGATAGAGGTAACTTACTTACTAGCAGGTGTATAGGTCTATGTTTTGGATTTGGGATGAAAATAGTGTTGGTAAAACACTGATGTTTTCAGTTGTTGCTAAGCAATCAAGGCTTTTTCTGCTTGCACAGAAGGGTGCACAAGAAGTTGGGAGGGGACACAGCCAAGACAGGTGACCCCAACTGACCAAAGAGATATTCCATATCATGTGACATCATGCTCAGCATATAAAGCTGGGGGAAGAAGGAGGAAGAGGGGGACCTTCAGAGTGATGGCATTTGTCTTCCCAAGTACCACTACAGATGATGGAGCCCTGCTTTCCTGGAGATGGCTGAACACCTGCCTGCCGATGGGAAGCAGTGAATTAATTCCTTGTTTTGCTTTGCTTGCAGGCACGGCTTTTGCTTTACTTATTAAACTGTCTTTATCTCAACCCAACAGTTTTTCTTCACTTTTACTCTTCTAATTCTCTTCCCCATTGCAACTGGGGGGGGACTGAGCAAGCAGCTACGTGTCCTATCTGCCAGCTGGGGTTAAACCACGACACTACGGTATTTGTGTGTTCTACTGTTGCTGATTTATCTGAAACACAAAACTCCCCTGAACAAAGGAAATATTACACAATATCTTGAAAATGGTGCTAATGTTATTCCATTTCTTATATGCCTTGTCCAGAATTAGTGAGGGACTCTGCTGCAGAACCTGCTCTCTTGAGTTGCATTCTGGTCACATCTACCAGACGTAATTTTTCTCTTGCAGTGTGATTATTGGCAAGTCATTAAGCTTCTTTTGGTTGTTTATTTTTTTTAAATCTGTGCAACAAGGATAAAAAGTACACTTCATAAGCTACAAGTTCTACTTGAATTACTGATGTCTATGAAGTGTCAGAGAAACAATTTCATGACAATTCTTTTAATGAATTCCAAGTCTTTTTATAGCACCATTTGGTGAATATTTAGCCTTGAATCAGGGGTTTAGCTGTTATATGCATCACTTTTACTATAAACTATGTATCACAACTTTTTTGCTGGACTACAAACTCTTCAGACACCAGAACACACTAAAAAAGAACATGGTTAAATAAAATGCACATATTTTTTGTTAAAAAAACCCTCAAGTTCCAAACTCTTTCACTCCCCACCCCCCTTATCCATAAGATACAGTTCTATCTTCAACTATGATTAAGATTCAAAGGTTATTTTTAGTTAGAGTTCTGTATTTGCTAATTGTTCCAGTAAGGATGGGATTTCTCCATTTGCTTTTATTATGCAGCCAACTAAAAAGTGGCTCACCCATGAGGCTAGAGCACAAGGATGAGAATTTTGAGTATGCCTCAGTTCTTCCAATGGCAGCATTTCTAAGTCAAGATGTTTAAAAAAAAATCAGGAGTCAGAGCCAAGAAATCCTCTTACTGTTAATCTGTTTACTGAAGACAATTAAGATAGGACATTCTATGTCACAAATAACACCAATAGTATTATTCTTTATTTGTTCTTTGCAGAACAAATACAGTGATCTGCAAGAGGAACCGAACAACAGTGAGGATGATAATCCTCCCAGTTTGGAGGCATCATCCAGGTCTCATCGGACCACACCCCGATTTAAAACTGCCTCAGCAAAAACCAAAAGACAGGTCATTGTAATAGGTGACTCAGTTCTGAAGGGCACGGAAGGCCTGATTTGTAGACCAAACCCGCTATATAGGGAGGTTTGCTGCCTCCCTGGGGCCCGGGTTGATGATGTTAAGAGGAAGCTTCCTTCCCTGGTATGACAATCTGACTATTACCCTCTTTTAGTTTTCAGGTAGGAAGTGACGACAGTGAGAAGAATGCTGAGGGCAATGAAGAAAGACTTCAGGGCCTTGGGATGACTAGTTAAGGGATCGGGAGCACAAGTCGTATTCTCCTCTATCCCTCCAGTTGCGGGGAATGATGAGGGGGTAAACAGGAAAGGCAAGCAGGTCAATGACTGGCTCCAAACCTGGTGCTACCAGCAAGGTTTCGGGTTCTTTGATCATGGCCTGATTTATAGAACACCAGGGCTGCTGGTAGCAGACGGGAAAAGCCTGTCTCGCAGGGGGAAGAGGGTTCTAGGACTAGAGTTAGTGGGGCTTATCGAGAAAGCTTTAAACTAGATTGGAAGGGGGATGGGGATGTAACTGGGCCCACCAGAGAGGCACCTGAGTGTAGTAGCTCAGCACTTGTGGGGCAGGATGTTAGTACTTTTGAGAATCGGAAGGCCCACCACCTCTCTAGGGCTACACACTCATTGGCCTTTCTGAGATGCCTACACACTAATGCATGCAGCATGGGGAACAAGCAAGAGGAGTTAGAGATCTGTGTGCGTTCACAGGGCCATGATCTCATTGCAATTACTGAGACATGGTGGGATAGCTTGCATGACTGGAACGCTGTCATGGAGGGCTATGTTCTTTTTAGGAAAGATAGGCTGGCGAGGCAAGGTGGGGGAGTTGCTCTTTATGTGAAAGAGCAACTAGAATGTATTGAGCTGTCCCTGGGGGCTGATGATGAGCAAGTTGAGAGCTTGTGGGTAAGGATCAAGGGGCAGGGTAACAGGAGACACTGTTGTGGGTGTTTATTATAGGCCACCTGATCAGGATGGGGAAGTTGATGAGGCCTTCTACAGACAGGTGAGAACTGCCTCACAATCACAGGCCTTGGTCCTCATGGGGGACTTCAACTTCCCTGATATCTGCTGGGAAGGCTACACTGATAGGAATGTACAGTCCAGGAGGTTCCTCCAGTGCGTCGATGATAACTTCTTAACTCAGGTGGTGGAAGAGCCCACAAGAAGAGGTGTACTACTGGACCTAGTACTGACAAACAAAGAGGGACTGGTAGAGGATGTTAAGGTTGGGGGCAGACTTGGCTGCAGTGATCATGAGAAGATAGAGTTCAGCATTAAGTGCAGTATGCACAAAATGACAAGTAGGGTTGAAACCTTAGACTTCAGGAGGGCTAACTTTGAGCTCTTCAAGAAATTGATGGGAGAAATCAAATGGGAGAGGGCTCTAGAGGGTAAGGGGGATCAAGAGAGCTGGCTGGTATTCAAGCACCACCACCTCCGAGCTCAGGATAGGTGCATCCCGAAGAGCAAGAAATCGGGCAGGGGAAGGAGACCTGCATGGCTGAGCAGGGATCTTCAGAAAAAGCTCAGGTGGAAGAAGGGAGTTTACAGGATGTGGAAAAGGGGGCTGACGACTTGGGATGAGTATAAAAACGCTGTCAGGGTATGCAGGGAAGAAACGAGAAGAGCCAAGGCAGCCTTGGAATTGAACCTGGCGAGGGATGTAAACACCAATAGGAAGGGTTTCTTTAAGTATATAGGAGGCAAAAGGAAAACCAGGGAAAATGTGGGCCCGCTCTTGAACAAGGCAGGTGCTGTGGTGACAGATGATGCAGAGAAGGCGGAGTTGCTGAATGCCTTCTTTGCTTCTTCCTTCACTGCTCGGGCCAGCTCTCGGGAGTCCCAGACTTTGCAAGTAACAGAGAATGTCTGGAGGAAGCAAAACTTTCCCTTGGTTGAAGAGGAACAAGTTAGAGAACAATTAAGTAAACTGGACACCCACAAGTCCATAGGGCCTGATGGGATGCACCCGCGAGTGCTGAGGGAGCTAGCAGAAGACATTGCTGGGCCACTCTCCATCATCTTTGAAAGGTCCTGGAGAACAGGGGAGGTGCCTGAGGACTGGAGGAAAGCCAATGTCACTCCAGTCTTCAAAAAGGACAAGAAGGATGACCTGGGAAACTACAGGCCGGTCAGCCTCACCTCCATCCCTGGAAAGATGATGGAACAGCTCGTTCTGGCCATCATCTCCAAGCATCTGGAGGAAAAGAAGGTTATCACAAGTAGTCAACATGGATTCACCAAGGGGAAGTCATGTCTGACTAATCTGATAGCCTTCTACGATGGCGTGACTGGATGGGTGGATGAAGGGAGGGCAGTGGATGTTGTCTACCTCGACTTCAGCAAGGCCTTCGACACTGTCTCCCACATCATCCTCACAGGCAAGCTTAGGAAGTGTGGGTTAGATGAATGGACAGTGGGGTGCATTGAACAGTGGCTGACAGACAGAGCGCAGAGAGTTGTGGTTAGTGGTGCAGAGTCCAGTTGGAGGCCAGTAACTAGTGGTGTCCCTCAGGGGTCAGTACTGGGTCCAGTCCTGTTCAATATATTCATCAACAACCTGGATGAAGGGATAGAGTGTACCATCAGCAAGTTTGCTGATGACACAAAACTGGGAGGGTTGGCTGTCACACCGGAAGGCTGTGCTGCCATACAGCGTGACCTGGACAGGCTGGAGAGTTGGGCAGAAAAAAACTTGATGAAATTCAACAAGGGCAGTGTAGGGTCCTGCATCTGGGGAGGAATAACCCCATGCATCAGTACAGGTTGGGGCTGACCTCCTGGAGAGCAGCTGTGTGGAAAGGGACCTGGGAGTCCTGGTGGACAACAGGATGACCATGAGCCAGCAATGTGCCCTGGTGGCAAAGAAGGCCAATGGCATCCTAGGGTGTATCAAGAAAAGTGTGGCCAGCAGGTCGAGGGAGGTCATTCTCCACCTCTACTCTGCCCTGGTGAGGCCACATCTGGAGTACTGTGTCCAGTTCTGGGCTCCCCGGTTCAAGAAGGACAGGGAACTACTGGAGAGAGTGCAAAAATGGGGAAAAATATCCTTCAAGACAATTTATTTCTTATACTCCAAAATAAAATAAAATGGTCCTAAGATAAGGCACAAGTACAGAATCATTACATCAAGGTAACACATGATAAGAAAAATTCCGACTGCACACTTTATCAGAATACTGTCCTTCAGCACATCAGTTTACTGTAAAAAAAACAAAAACACAACAACAAACCCACACACCAAAAAAACCCCAAACCCTACCATCTGGGAAATGTAAAATCATAAGCTAACCAAATCAAGATAAAGCTAATGTTAAAGTATGATCATGTCTTATTTTCTACTTCAGTCAAGTGTGTCAAGCTTGAGTAAATACTCAGCTACTCATACGTGTATGCATGCTATATATACACATAAACACACTAATATTTTCATATTTATATGAACATTTCTACATATGAGTATATATATTAATTGTGTGCAATTCTGTGCAAAACACCAAAGAAATCTATTTACATGGGTCTTGCCTATTACAAACATGATTATTTTTTAATTTGTTTTTTCCAAGAACAGAAAATTGATTGGCTTTCTAGGAATAATGAACAGCCAATGACTGCAACACACACTACCAACAGATATTTCTATTGAATGAAAAAAAGCTTCGCATTCCAAATCAAGACAATACAAAAGCTCTGACGTTATCTGGCATTTCTCTGTAACAATTTTTCAGCTTTTTTCTTAAAACTAAGACTCCAATATAACACAAACAGTTTCCTACCAAGAGAGCCCACTACAGGAAAAGCAGAATACTAAACAAAGAAGTTAAGCTATATTCCATCAAACATTTCTCCATTTGCAATTCATCTTGGTAATAGAGATAGAACCTGGTAAATGCATATAGGACTTGAAGCAGGAGATTTCTCTTGCTCAATGCATAATTCATGTGCTCCGCCTGCAAAGTGTGTAAAATGAGAATTTCACACCGCAGCATGAGCCATGGAGCTGCAGAGAAAAGGCAGATGAAATCATATTTTGCTGTGCGAATTTTATTTCTTATCCTCCCAATATTTATACAAAACCATCATTGACAATCCAAATGCATTGACAGATCACCCACTGTTTCCATTGTGTTAGCACTTGAAAAAGAGATCAGGCAGAAAGAGAGACAATTTGTTTTTGTATATTTTTTAAATAGTGGATCAGGCTTTTACCAGCTGAGTGACTGTATTATACTTGTATAAGGAGGTCAACAGTAGCTGATTTTAAAATCCCACTGTACAGACACCTACTTATATATGCATCATCCTCAAATCTGCATTTTAGCTCTACAATATTTATGCTTACAGTATAATATGTATCTGAACACCTCAAACTATCCATATTTCAAAATGATATAAAATACTGCAGTACAAGAGTGACTATTCTATTCACTGCAGCTCAATTACAGTGAACACAACAGCTTTTTAAAAATTATTCTTCAAGAAAAATACATGAAAACATTAATAATATGTTGAGGAAAAATAATCCGAAGTTTTTGTAACCCACTTTAATGTTAGTAAATGCATGGATGTATGCACAAATTACACTCCCATATGAGTGCAATCAAACCTTTTTTGTTACGGAAATTCTGCTGAATATGGCAATGGTACCCAATAAAACATACAGAATGGTAAACACCACCCAAAATATCATTTATGTAACATAGTTCATAACGTGTGGCAAACTGAGAAACTATAAAAATAGAGCCTACTAACTACTGCTCTTATTAATACGTATTTCAGAAAATCTTTTCAGTTTTATTTAAAAGGAAAGGAAATCCCAATGAATCATCTCTCCATATACACTGACCAAATTAAGAATACCCTGTAGCAGAATAACATAACAATGGCTTTTCTAATAAAAATATATCAGAACAAAACCATGCATTTCGGAGAGCCTGGCTGAAACAATCTGCTTGCTGGCTGGCCTGAAAAGAAGTCAGGTAGGAAGCACAAAAATGCCAAGATTTTCCTGGACATAAAATAAACATGGGTGGTTCTTATAAAATACACCTCGACATAAGGGTTCTATACAAGACTTTATCTATAATATTCTTCAAAGTTTGTTAACAATTGCTTTCTTTCCAGCTTGGAAGGGCTTGTCTAAGTTACCATCAGTTAGCTCCACCTATCATCACAGCACTCAAAACAGGTGTGTCAAAAAAATCTATTAAGCTAGTTAGCGTAACAATCACCTTTCACACAAAATACCTGTGATTCTGCCCCCCAGCCCTCATCCAATTAGGCTTCTGAATATAACCAAATATCAGAAACACCTCAAGTATAGATGCAGGTATCCAACACAGCTTAGATGGAAACTAACTTCATGGTCCTAGAGATTAATGCAGAACATAGAGGACTGTTTCAGTGTACAGGAGCCTTAAATTAACTTCCTCCCTGCCCTCTTCATATATGACCATTGCTGTTTACAGTCCATCAGCCACAGATGTTGCACTTACACTAAATGTGCTGATTTCTTAGTGAAAAAGAATTTAAGGAACATAGACATTTAGCTTTTGCATAGTAAGCTCTATGCTATGTTCTCTTTTCAATAACCTCCTTGCTTCTTTTCTTGCTGCCATGCATATAAACCCATTGCTGTTTGTTTTAATACTTTTTGTAATGTTTAAAAGCTTTGCAATTTTTCAGTTCTACCCTTTGACTCTGATCAAGTCTTCTGCCAATTGCATATAAATACTTTTCGTTCCTAGCACATTTCTTTTTAGGTGCTTCTTAATCAAGTAAGACTTCAGAACCACTGCAACATTCTCTCCCTTCTCTTAAAATCCAAGCGCTTGACAATTTTCCATTGACTTTAACAAAACAATACCAAGCTTCTTGGTTCTCATTCTTCTTCCAGTTCTCATATTGTTCAGTATATTTGACTTCACACATTCTGGACTGCTGTTTTAAAATACAAAAAGCTTCTTTACACTAGTAGTCCTCACATACCCTTTGAAAGACCCGGAACAGTTTAGACAACTGTAGTGAAAGAAATCATTAACAATGGCGCTGACATCCTGAGAAAAAGACACAAATGCAGCAGAGAGAAGATACTGTTGTTTGAATATGATTTACTTTCTGGTGAAAATGAGCTGTGCTAATATAAGAAGCTGCAAACTGTTAGAATTAATTCATGTCCCATTTAGTGTCAGAGTTCATTTTGAGAGGACTTAGTTATGTTTGTTGTGCTACCATTTTTTGGCAAGATCCAGTTTGGCTTCTCCACTAGAAAAAACTTTGACATAGGTGCATTACCCAGTGTGGTATTTGGCAGGAAACAATGATGAAACCATGGAAACACACCTCCATTTCTCTAACACTGCAAGTCTCACTTCATCTTTTGTTCTACTTGGTAGAAGAAGGGAACAGATTAAAAGTTAAGGTTACAACTCAAGAGTTCCTAGATGGGACCTATGAAGTTACAAAACAAAGACCACGTACAACATACATTCAAAATTTAGAGAAACAGAGAGCCTTACCTCCCCAATTAAAGAAAACGCACACCAAATAGCCTAATAAAGTCACAGCCTTCCCTCTTAACTGTTCAAAATACACCTGTCCACCAGCTTCTAGAATTGCATCAAAAGCAACAAACTATGTCTGCTTTGACTATTCAGCAACCTATACAGGAGTCTTGGCTTATTTTAAAACGCATCCGAGTACCACTTAATTTTCAAAACCACATCAGTATTAAAATGGAAACTTCTGAGCTACAATTCTACCCTTCAAATTTTTAATAAAATATAGAGAAAGAAATGCACAGGAAATATTTGATAACATAAAAATTAGTTTCAGAAATTCTTTTACTCTTCTACCTTAACAGATTTAGCATAAAGTTCCTCATTTATTTATTTAAATGAAAGGTAGGTAGAGAAACAGAAACCAATTCATGCTATTAGCTTTAGCTCTATGTTATCTTCAGTATAATGAACTTTTAACCTCTTTTCTTCACTAAGGTAAGCAATTAAAACTTAACTGACACATGAATGGCTCTGTTGAACATTTTTGCATCTTCACACATTTCTGAATCCAATTTAAAAAAAGACATATTTGAAAGTTTGCTACTTCATAACTGTTGTAAGGAAGCTAATACAATTTGAAGTAATGGGACCCTTTATAAGCTTTATTCCTATGAAACGCAGAGAGCAATAAAAAGTTGATTACCCATTAAGAATATTAATTCTACTAATCTATATATACACCTCAAGTATAGATGCATTAACTGTGCTATTCTCAATTTTAACAGGAAATCTGAAAACCAAGCTAGTGGTTCTACTAGAATGTCTTCAAACTCTTATGAAACAATGTACTAACATTCGTTTCTTGGTTTTGCTTCCTGTCAGACACAGGTCCTACAGTAGTTACACTTTAAGATCAATGTAACAATCATCCCAAATCAGGATATTATTTTCGCGAACTACGCATGTACTATGCTTTCAGCAGCTCAACACTAATCTAAAAAAAATAATTAGGTTCTATTATTCTTCATCTATCTAGTAAAAATATAACAGAATTAAGACAGAAATAAGCTTTTTGTTATAAAATATTCTTACTTGCTTAAACTATCAAACTACTTTAGGATTATTTTTTTATGAAAGTACAAAACTTCTTCCAGAAATTCTGGTTTCTTAGACACCCACAAAACAACCACCAACTCCATTCCCACAGAAAGAAACAGGTATAGATGGTTAGATGCATCTTTTCATATTTTATAGGGTTTTTTTGAAAAACGTATTTTACCTTACTAGAGGTAGCACTTCGAGATTTTCCAGACTCAGAGTCACTTTTAGAGTCTGATTCTGACTTGGACTCTGAAGAACTTTCTTCTGATGAAGTGGACTCTGTATCAGAGCAGCTGGAGGCGCTTCTCTTTTTGGAGATCCCCTTTGCTTTCTTTTTATTGTCTTCTGAATCACTACATATTGAAAAAAATAATTTAAGAGACATGTAAAACTACCAAAGGAATCTGCATAGGCATTAGCCTATATTAACATTTCAAAGTTTTATTAAATGCGTTTTAAGTCAGTACTCCTTCATGATAAAAAATGCAGCTAAGATGGCAGAAGTAGTAGCCTATTTAAGGATAGACAAAATTTTTGTATCACATTACACAATAAATCATCACATATAATCTAAACCAGTGAAACAGCCAAACAAATGCGAACATATTAAATATCAAAAATATTATTTGCATACATCAAACTTATGACATTTCAGAAAGAAGTGCAGACACGCTTTTATACAAAGAATCTTTCAACAATTCCACCTAGGATTAACAGAATCTTGATGACTTATAAGATGTTTCTGCAAAGTAATACTGCTTAAAAAAAAAATCAATGCATTGAATTTATTCCTTTGTTAATTCTTCTACATTAAACCACCTAGAAATAAGACCTATAATATCCACAAATATTTTGACCCATTAAAGAGTTTATACAGAAGAGCTATTACATTCTGACACCTCTGGTCGTATTGAGTACCTTACAGCTAATGGACTTCAGAGACACTATTCTTCACTCAGTAAAGTTCTATTCACCCTGGCAATGTTGGATTATGTTAGTCTGTGCTAACAGATACTGAATATTATTAAAATCTGCCTTGTTTGATTCTAGTAATACTACAACTACCAATTAGTAGATTACCCTTTTGTCCTGGGGGAGTTACTACCTAGAAATATTGCAGGAAATGAAAATTGTTTTCTAATAGTTATCACATAGCAGATAAATTAGTATTGCATATAGAAAAAAAAAGCCCTTCTGCTCTTGAATCTGCGGGCAACAATTTTATACTTTCAAATAAGGTGTTTCATACATCACCTGATTCAGCTTCCTCCCCAACACAATAAAGTGGTTACTAAAATGCTTGAAGGGTAACAAGGTCAACAATAATTAAACAAATCCAGACCACTCAACTATTAAGAGCCCCTCTGGACTCAAATTAAGTTGTTATACATTTTTGCTTAGCTTTAGGAGCAGTACAAAAGAATGTACTATGCTGCATTACTGTTTGAGATAGCATTGTTTGTAGAAGGGAAAAATACAGAGAAGAGGAATTGAAAAATCTAACGTGACAGAAAGGAAAATAGTTAGGGCAATGCCTTCCTCCTCCCAACAACTTCTCAGGACTGAACTGCCTAAATAAAATTTAATCAAAATTACTAAAAATCAATATTAACATTTAAGCCATGCTAATAATGCATAATAACTAGTAACTGAAGTTGAAATCAACCCCCCAAATTTTAGTCAAAAGCAATTTTTTTCTGAAAGCGGCAAAGTTGAAGCTTGCAAAGCTGAAAATGAAATGTGGGTACACTTCACAAAAACAGTGTAATGTAGCATATCTGATTGGTACAATCATGATGAAAAAATAGGTACTATCAAAACTACATTTCAATATGACAACATTTAAAAACTTGTTTGAGGTCAATGAGCTAAACAAACATTCACTAGCATATACTGTTTAAAGTTCTTCATGATGTATAACACAGGTACTGACAAAATTATCTACATTTACTTCACTGCCATTAAACAGAAGCTGTAGTTGCATCAACAAATAATTTTGAACCCATTATATAAATGAAGTAAGTTGTTTTTCAACAATTTATCTTTAGCTTATCTTGAAAACTAGATAGGAAGATTAAAAATGTTACTTTATTGTACATCAGCCAGTTTTGATGGGTAATCATTGTTTACCTTACTGCTTAAAATTTCAGATGTTATTCTAATGAAAAGAATTTAGTGGTAACTAGCTTTTTAACTTTGCGATGATGAAAAGCCTGTATTAATTTAACCTACAGATTTCATTTGTTCTGAACAGGAAAAACAATATAAATCACTTTTAAAATCATTAAATCCTGACTTAAATTAATAAAGTCATAATTAGGGCATTATGCTGTGTTTGTTATGGAAGTGGCAAGGCGAGCTGCTTTAATTACTGTCTGTAATAAAAGGAGCAGAGTGCGTACTGCGCCCCAATCAGCGCTGTCAGCCACGACTGAGCTGAGCTGCAAACTCATCAAGTGAGCTGGCAGCAGACTACAGAGTAAAGGGCGATCATGTCTGCAGAGGCCACTTGCTGACAGCAGTGGAAGAAACAGATTCATACAATCCAAGGTATTAGCCCCAATTACTCAAAATTTTAATGATACTTTAATACATGATAATGCTGTTGATAATGGGCAATCTTAAAAAGTGCTAGCACTTAAATATCTTATGACCGTTTCCCTTCACAGCCCTTGCCTCTAATATTTGGATCATAATCTTTTTAATAAAACATTATTTAGAAAAATCAATTGTCTTAGTTACATAATGGCAAAGTGTTGAAGGACTTAATTTTAGCTCTCAGCAAAATCGCTGCAAAAGGTAATTAAGTGTTTCACACAACTGTTTGATCACTTATTCAGCCTCCCAAGGTTACATCAATTTTCAAAAAGCCACCCAAGATTTTACTGAAGTCAGAAATTAATTCCAAACATAAGAGTAGTCTGATTAATGAAAATATCAACCCAGTTCATACACTGAATATTACGGGCATATATTGAAACAGGAAACATCACTCCTGGACCAGTACACCCCAAAAAAGCCTAATTAAAGGCTTAGCAGACTGTTTACAGTACAGTGCTTTAACAGCTAGTGTCACAAAAAATTAAAACCATACAAATATATACTTACCTTTCATCAGTAGCCCTAGATGTTTTCTTTGCAGTACCTTCTTTGCTGCCTGATTCACTGTCACTTGATTCTTCACTGGAAGAGGAACTCCCACTACTCTCATCACTGCTGCCTTCCTCCTTATCTTCCTTCTCACTTTCACTGCTAGACTCACTCTCTGAAATAAAAACAACTCTTATAACTTTTTCTAAGTAACTTACATAATTAGTATTTTAGGAATTCAGATTTGTTTTAAATAAAACAATGTTTTATTATTGTAAGATCCAATTGCAAGCTTTAGTATTATTTACTCTGTATCAAAAGCAGGCAAGAAAATCACTTCCCCCTAATGTTTACAAAATTTGTTGGTTAAAGATCTGTCCTCTTCAGCCTACAGTATTATACTTTATCAAATTAGAAAGCCTGTAATAAATCAATCACATGTAGATTCTTCAAAATTACATAACCCTATCAGGAGTTGGAGATGACCTCAAATTCTTTAATCTACACATTCACTTAACTGCAAGATTATCTTTTCAACCAATTGTTTAATTAGATAATCTGTTCTTGAATACTGATAGTGATGATGATTGAATCACTGACTTAAACAAATTATTCACCAACTAATCAATCATATAGTTACCAAATATTCACATATCTGAAGTGAATATATTCTTTTCTTGCTTCAGAGATCATTAATTTCGATGATACAATTCTTAAGCACTTCTGCATATTTCCCCAATTTAGGAATGACAGTGGAGAAGATTCACGTTCAGATTTTAAGGTGCCCCTCTTCCATTCAACTAGATCCTGATAATTCTTTTAAGCCTCTAATGGTAAACAATTTCTGTCTAAATTCTGGACCTGGGAGAACAATGTTCTTCCCTACATCTGAACTGTATTAACATCCACTGAAACAGCTGTCTTGGGGAACTGCCTCTCCAGTATTAAATGGGACACTGGTCAAAAGAACCTTTGCTCACTGAATTTGATAGGCAGCTGTCACTTATCTTCTCCATCATCACCCCCATTATAATAAATAGAAAATGCTGTGTAGAACTTGAGAGCAATACTATAACACAATTTACTGAGTAAACGCCATGAAAGACTACACAGTTACACAGGTTTGGCTGTTTATCAACACAGCAGCACATACTACCAAAAAAGTACTTCACCAACAGCAAATTCCAAAAAAACATTCAAGACTTATAGTTCCCAACAATGAAGCCTATGAGCACTCTTCCCACAAAAAGTTAGGTGCCTCTAGTTTTAATTGGAATTACAAACTCTCACTACTCTTACTAGACTCAAAGCTGGATGAAAATAGCATGCCAGCTTTTTTAACTGGGAAACAAAGCAAAGTCTAACTCATTTAATAAACACACAAGCCATATCTGTAAAATTGGCAGTTACTGCACAGCTGAAGTGAATGTAAAATTTTCCCCTGATCTCCTGATTTTATACATAGCTCGGTTTTTTTTTTGAGACTTTTTCCAATTCTTTTTAAGCATTGCCCAGTTCTGAAGATCCAGTTGTCCAGGCAGCAGAGCTGCAAGTTGCTTTTCAAACACCTACCTGATGCACTGGTACTGGCAGACTCATCTTCCTCCTCTTCTGATTCAGAGTAGAACTTTTTAGTAGGTTTCTCTTTCCTTGTTTTACCGAGGATTCCAGTCCACTCCTTTGCCTGTAAATAAATTTCAACTTAAGTTTACTTTTACAAAAGCAATACAAAAATATACACACAACACAGCAAAGAAAAACACTTGCCGTAGTAGTATTAAGCAGTTTCTAAATAAATCCTCTAAGCAAGTGAAGAGAAACTATTAAACTTCTCTGACTTGACACAATTAAGAGAACAAAAAGTTTTGTACATACCTCTAAAAGGTGAGCTGTCTATTACAGAGTCTAGAAAAAGATTTACTAAGGCAGATTAAAAGCATCAGTGACCATAAATAAATTTCTATGCCAAAAGAACCTGAAGTCTAAGAGTTTTATCTCTAGATCCAGCTGAGTTTAGCCTATGACTAGAATGAAGGGTAAATATGGCTAGTTACCACCTTTATCATCCCAAATTTTAAGGGGAAAACAGATGTGGACCCAGTAGGCAGCAGAAGTTCCAGCAGCCACACAGAAATTATATTTCACTTCCTTTGTAATTCTCCAAAAAAAAGTAATTCTTACCACCAAGAGGACACCAAAACTTGGCAATACTTTGGCCAGACGTTTTTCTTTCTATATGCCCTTATACTACTAGAGAAGGAGAAGAAAACTCAGGCCAGGAAAAAAAAAATTCAAAAAGGCAGACAACTATACTGAGTGATACAGGTCTGCCTCAGTGACTGCTCTGATCTGGAATAAGAGTAACTTTTGAGAGAGTTCTAACAGTGACCTGCAACAGTGTACAGCTCTAGAGACACACTGGCTTCCTCTCAATCAACAAAAGCTGCTAAAGCTTTGTAATGGTCCACCCAGCAACTGGCATTTTAAAAATTCAATATTCTTTTGGCTATAAATTACAAATTAATTGTGGATTGCAGCTTAACAACTCAGCTTCACTCACATGCATTGTGCAGGCACATGCAACATTAGAGGAACCACAAAATTAATGATGATGAGACACTCTAGAAAGAAAATACTTGCAAAAAAGACATGGGGAAAGGATTTTCATGTTTGTTTTGAAGTTCAAATGGTTGGAGGGAGATGTTTTCTATTATGTTGTAGATGGATGTTACTCCATTTGATCAATTTCCTGCAATACTTTTTGGTTTTATGGACAAAGGTGCCTCCACACATTCTTTCACGCCAAGCCTATCATTTATAATCCCCTGCTCAAGCTGATTGCTTTCAGGTTCTTCTCATAAAAGCTTTTAGATGTTTGTACACAAATACCTTTTCCTGAAATGTATATAAGCAGGTAGACAAGTAATATTAAAGCACTAAGCAGAAATGCTTGTTCTACCACATTGCTGTTCACTGGCTTATGCAAGTCACACCTATTTTTTAGAATTTTCTCTACCCATTCTATGCCTAACATCTTTTATGCAAAATAATTTGTGTACGGTTTATTGTAGAAGTTAGCCCATGACAAGGACCATGTGCTTTTTCTTGGTATACCTGTTACAACGACATACCTCCGGGAGCACAATCAGCACACTGTATTCCAATATATTTATATTTCTGTTACTGTTCAATAGCTTTAACTGACATTTAGTAGAACTCTGGTACCTGATGCATATATCACAGCTCCGGTACCAGAATATGACTTTGCCTCAAGAGTTCACAATCCAGTAACAAAAAGCTATTGGTAGTAGGAGACCAGCCTTGTAATGTCAACAAATGACTAGTGCACTAATAGATGACATTTTCCTATTATAAACTTTTCTAACTCTCCAGATGATCTAAGATATAAACCCTGGTCTCTTCCAAGCTTTACACTTCAAAACATATTTTTTTCCCCTGCCACTGCCTTTTGTTTATATTACCTATTTTTTCTGTTTAGACCTGGATGTGTACATGAATAAACCTCTGCTCACCTCTTACTTTTGTAGTCAAGCTACACTCATCATTAACAGCAATTAACATACTGCAGCACAGCAAATACAAGAGGTATGAAATCAAGTGTGAGGTGGAAAGATAAAAGCCCATTTAATCCATGAGTAAAGCAGAAGTGGCCTACAGTTGATCCACTTCTCTCATTGAAAAGGAAAGAGAAAGCACCATACAAGTTTCCAAATGTTCCATTTCCAAGCTCAAATAAACAACACGGATGTTCACATGCATCAATGTTTTTCATTACAGCATACAGATAATATTTAAACACTTGTATTTTAGGCTAGTTTTCTATATCGATGAGTGCCTTCAGTGAAGTTACTTTTAATGACACTGACATACCGACTCAGCGACGTCGACATTTCGGACAGAGGGGTCAGGCGCCACCTCTGGCCAGTCGGACAGCTCCAGGTAGCCAGTGGCTCGGCTGTTCAGTGTGTGAGACAAGGTGCCAAGCTGGAAATGATCCCGATCTATTAAAAAAAAAGGGGGGGGAGGGGGGAGGGGAGAAATACACAAACACCATGAGCTCTACCACAAAGAGCAATCTTAATAAGGGCTAAAGGTAATTGCCATTATATTACCTCAAATGTCATGGAATAAATATAAACTAGGAAGCTCTTCATAGGTCAAAAAACTGATTTCAGTCCATAGATTACAATAATCTCCCCCATAATGGTCAATAAAAAAGCTAATCAGTCAGTGTGTTTAGAGGTGTTGCTCTGAAATGTAGCTTCTCTAAAAATTACTTTACTGTGAATATTAAGAATGACAGCACAGTTAAACAATCCATATACATGTCTTGGCACAAACACATCCAGAATTTTAATAGTTTTTCTTCAAAATGGAGCTCCTTTTAGAGATTCAAAACTGGGACTAAGTAAGTATGAAAATTAAAACTACAAATAGTCACAATACCAGAGCATTTTTAATTAAGATAACCGGATAACCTTTTAATTTGAGAAGACAGACATGGTTCTTACTTGTAAAAAGACAGGGAAAACGCACAGGGAAAATAATGACTTTGGAGAAAAATAATAAAAACCTAATCTATTGAGATTCAATTTATTTCCGATTCAGAAAACATTTGCAATACTCACATTAGCAATCTTCTATTAAAGTCCAGATAAAAGACTAGAGATATTTTCCTAAATTGAAGAACAGTTTTCCTCAAAAGACACCCCTTCTGTAATTTAAATCAAATTTAAAATCCACATAAATAGAAATGGATCAGTTTGTCAGGGTTTATCATCAGAGAAATGCACTGTGTTTGCACCATGCAAACCTTGCTTGCTGAAAAGCAAGTAAGCAGAGCGAGTACCCTTGCATATTAATCATTTGTATTTGCTAAGTGACACAATTTGTGAGCATATTTGAAATAGAATAGGCTGCCACATTCCTTTACACAATGAACATTTACCAAATGATTTTGGCAGTTATACCTTTAAAAGGAGACTCAAGCAATGGGGCAGGTTTCTGTGCCAGAAATATTTTTTTGGCATATTTACTTAAAGCTCCACTCCTCTCATTCGGAACAATAAGCTGCCTAATAAATCTTGTACGGTCTCTGATGTCGTAGCTTTGATCATACTTGCCGAGATTTAATACATACTGGGTAAGCAATTTTGTCTGTGGAAAAAAACAGGACAAGAACAGAATACAAGTTATTTATGATTATTGATAACTCTGGATAAACATATTTAAAGAGGTAATAAAAATGAATGGTTATGTCAAACAAATGTTGTTCCACAGGGAATACGCATTTCTAAAGCTGCAAATGGAATTCTGCAGCCAAAGCACATGTCCTCTTCTGTATTGGGGAGGTGAATGCTGAGTACTGAGAAGCAGCCATGTGCTAGATTATTAAACTGCTGAAGTGGAAAGAAAGGCATCATTAAAAAAATAATCATATATGGCAAACCCGCTGAAGGGTCTACGTGAGGATAATGAATGTGGAAATACAACTAAAAACATGGCACTCAAAACTTAATCGGAAAAATATGCAGGACATCAAAACATCAGAGGGTATTAGGGGGCTGGCAAACTGCTTCTGCTGAGGTGTGTTTTATGAAGAGATACTGTCCCTGGCATAAGCAGTGTCTGCACTCTGACTGCACTCAGTTACTTTATCCTGAATTATGACCCATTAAAGCAGACACATGAATCACTGAACTGGATTACTGCAAATTATTTGCAGTGCATTTAGCTGTTACTTTTTCATAAAAGCAAGCTGCTGATGCCCTCTAAAAACCAGGATAAAAGACTTCTTCCATTTTTTTCTTGAAGCTTAAAGCCTCCAGTAATATCGGTCATTTATTTATTTATGTAAGAGAGCAACTTATATTATCACAGCTTTTTACAGCGTAATAGGACTTCCTAATTTGATGTCTGAGAATATTAACATGTATTAAATAATTTTAATAATTCAGTTAAATTTGTAAAACTAAAAAAAAGAATATAAAAAAATCAGGGAGACTTTCCCAGTATCTTAGAAATAACGTAATGTAACCAGAAGAGTAGTGCTGAACAAACTTGTCTCCATTAGATGTATTTGAAAGAAGTGTGCCACTTTCTTCACATATAAGCAAACAGGAAAAAGAGCAAAAATTATAAACCATCATAAGGAAGTAAATTTTCAGTATTTCAACTCAGAATGGATTAACACAGGGTTAAAAATGTGACAATTTATTTTCTTTATACAAAGAAACAACCTTGCATATATATCTTGTTTATCATGCTATTGTTGTAACAATAACACAGTTTCAATCATGAGCAGTTAAAAAAAAAATCAGTTGATTTTTTTATGTGCAATTTGCTAAGAAAAGTTCAGTTTAATAATTTCCACCTTGAGGGTGCAAGTTAGTTTTTCTAAAGATGTAAAAATACTTTTTCAGAATATTAAGTTCTGTAAGTGAAATACACAGTAAACAAAAAGGGTTTTAATTTTAACCACATACAATGCAATGTACACAAACCTTTCACAAAATACCCTATGGTACCAAAGATTTGAAGAAATTAGTCCTATTACATTAGAATAACAGTAAAAGCATTGTTAAAAAAACCTCTCAGTGAAAAATTTTTCACTTCTTTTTTCTCCCTGATACCCAAGGATGGCTCTGTGAAAAGGTACTTTTTCAACCAAGGTACTGTCTCAGCTCTGGGAAAGGGAAAAACTTTCCCATACATGTTTCGCAGCTTATTGGCAGCTATTTCTGTATCAGGGTATAAAATTTTAAACAACTGCATGAGACAGAACATACGTAATCTGCACTCATGCAGGACTTATGCTGTTCAATCTAAATGGAATTGGAAGGGAGGGTTCCCAGGTAGCATGAATTAAACTAAATGAGGAATACGTCCTGCAGCCTTTGCCATCACTTCTCCTCTGCAAAACAAAACAAGACTCCGTGCTGTCATGGCAGAAAGCTCAGCAGAACAGATCATAAAACACAGTGGTCTTTGCTTGTCAATTGCTATACGGATGGGGAAAGTTGAGAGCCTTGCTATCATGGTGGGCACTTTTTCAGTGAGTGTTGATGGAATTAGATAAAGGGTTGATCCTGAAAGGATCCTTTAATGGGATCATTTGTTCCATGACCATTTCCCTTTTCCTCCTCCCCTTCCTCTCCCCCATATTATCTTTTCCATATCCAATACAAATAAAGACACAACAAATTTATATGGAAGGATGCTCCATATCTGCAAGAAGTCTCCTTGCAAGCATCATACATGGTATAAATAATTTTCATGAAAACAGCAAGAAAGCACTATTTTTTTTCTTGTCTTATGGCAATGCAACCAAACAACTAGCAAAGCTTTTCTACATGGAGGTAGCTAATAGAAACAATTAATTTTAATTAAAAACAAAAAATAAACTAATGAATACACATCAGTTTTTCCAACAAAGGAATATCCATAAGAAGCTGAAAACTATTTGAGCAAGCACGTTAATTTGGTGAAATATGACAGAATCTGCACACCATGACTGCTTCATAGAACAGTAAGACAAAATATTCTGATATATGATATAATACATTTATTATCATACGTCAACATTGCCTGTTATCTGGACATGCACATTATATAGGCATAATATAATTTCTTTTATCCCTACACTGTTAGAATCTATTACTAATTTTTGTACGTTTTGGTTTGGCTAATCTGGAAAGTATACTCCAAGTTGTCCTTCAGCAACTTTTCTAGAATTTTCTAGCGGCAATAGTTCTATTTAAGAATTTAACACCTATCCTATATTAGCAGCAATTAACCTTTTGGTAAACCCCCACTTGAAAAATTTTATAATGCAAGTATCACTAACAGATGAGGCTTTGCAATGGGAGAGAAACAGCTATGTATCCACTTTTTGATATCATTAGTTTGCAGTAACTTGATTCATTACATACATAAGATAGGGCTATTGTGCTAAACCATGTTTGACACATCTATTTACCCACTAGGACTACTCAGGACTTTTTCTGGTGGGACTCCTACTGTGTTACGTAACAGAAACCCATCAAAATCTCTTTATGCTTCCTGCCATATGCAAGAAACAGCTAAGGCAACTAGATGACATATTTTCCACATAACACTTTCTATTACATGAGTTTCATTTAGACATCTATCTAGCACATTCATAAGGATTTTTATGTCCCTAAGTGATGAAAAAAGGAAGCAAATTTACCAGAAGTAGACAACCAAAGGAAAGCCTGTTTGTATTACATATTCATCCAGATAGGACTGAACCTGAAACTCTTCCTTAAATTATAAACAGTCTTTGAAAATTCATGGGGGGATCACAAGATTTAAAGGATACTGGAAATTCTTATAGAGAATCCTGACTCTTAAAAAGCATTCCTGAGAATACGTTACATTAAGTTTTCAAATATACGCCTGAGGAAATTATCAGCAAATAAAATAATATATTTGCAGAAAGGAAAAAAATAACAAAGTCCTCCAGAATTTTGTGCTTTTCTCCAAATGACTTAACAGATGAGTTTTACCTGCCTTTCCCTCACCTGGGGAAAGAGCTCTTTTCATCTGGTTGGCGTTGATTCTCTCTTGGCTATCCTACCACCACTTGTCAATAAAGTGACATTGTATCTTTGAGATTTTCACAACTCCATTTCCTTTGGATGAAACTGATAAAGGATTCATAAAAGTACTACGTGGTAGAGTAGGCTACAGAGGGAGAAAACATGGGGATGAGGAGAGATGGACAGACTGACAACTAAGCAGTCAACTGTATAAGATTTGCCTTCCAGTTTTAAAAATTAGACTGAAAAATGGCTGAACTTTTTAGGAACTGAAGTCACACAAAATCCTGTGCTGTCCAAGCTGCTGTAAGACAAAGAGGTCTAGCAGCCCAGGAAAGTGCATACACCTCTGACAATACATTTCTTCTACATTTGGAAAAAAAAAAATCTTTGATTTTACAGTAATAATTGGATTTACAGTGAAAAATCAGTGTCAAGTTGCTGTATTCCACAGCCAGAGAGTGACGAAGTTAACAGTGCTGTCACTGAGAAGAATGAGGCAGCTGGCACCTCTCATAGCTATTGTCTTCAGCTGCCTGGAGATCTAAGTTCACCTTTTTGTACTATCTGACATTTTTAGATTGTCTTTATTACTAGAGATGATGAAAACCCACCCTCTCCCACAAAGTAAAGTGAAATAGTAAGAAATACAGAAAAGGGGAGAGCAGTTACCATCTTTAAGACAAGCACTGATGGAAAGACATAACAAGGCCTTTTGCTGGCATCTCCTTTTAGATATCCTGAATAAAAAATGAGCAGCTTCTTGTTCAAACTGACAGTATTCCCTTTGAAATTTTGGTGTTAGATCCAGAAAACAGCAAATCACATCTGGTAAATCTATTTGATATTAGTAATACAATTTACAATTTTTTCCTATTTTTGTGAATTAAAAAAATCCACGATTTCCAGAAAAAAGAAAAGAGGGAAAAAAGAGTGATCTCATCACTACATTCATATTTACAATCCAGAACATACTCAAAGACTCATGGTTAGTTTTAGCCTGTTAGATTTCTTGAAAACTGACGTTCAGCTTTTCTTCGCAAAATAATATGGACTAATTTTGGTTACTTATATAAAAGAAATCACCACGGATCTATACAGACTGTACAAAACCTACTGTGACCACAAATACATACATTTCTGAGTTTAAGCTTACCTGCTTTGAGTTTGTTAAATAGAGCTTTGCGCCCAAATTTAAGATCTGCAACTTTACAAGGTCATCTTCATTAGTGAAGCTCTTGGCTGTCTTTCTCAAAACATCAGGTGCGATCTTTGGAACCCGTTCGCAGTACTCACCGATGAGCCAGAGAATGCTGGCTCTGGCTACCGGAACCTGAGAAAACATTGCGCACTCTAAGTTAACACATTCACAAAGAGTACTTGCAAACTTGTAGATGTCTGTGTTCAGTAACAAGTTAAACAAAATACTGTTTAAAGACAACTGACATGCAAGAAATACAGACCCAAATAAAATACGGTTCAATACGGCCACTGTGGTAAACTGAATGCAAGACACAGATCCTGCCCCAAACCCCATGTATTACGAGTTGACAAGACAAACAGAGCAGGAGCAGAAATAGAGGCACACAGAAGTGATGTGTTCATGTTCACAGTACAAGCTGGCAGCAGTTAGGAAGAGGATCCAAGTCTTCAAGGTGTGGTTGAGAGTTCTTGCCACCAGGTTACACTAAACACCATGTTGAAACAAAACAGTGCTTTTTTGTAACTATACTAATACAGAAATCATTTCCAACAACACAACTTCCTCAAATCCTGCCTATCTACTTTAAAGGCACAAGAATTTCTTTAAGATTATTGCTACCTTTTCTTCATTCTTATTTAAAATTTTATGACAGTAGGTTTCATATTTTTGCAGATGTCCAAGGCCAGCTGAACAGAGAATTTTGGAGAGACGGGAATTCAAAATTAGGGTTCTCAATTTCTGAATAGGATCTAACCCCTTAACTGAAAACACTCTGACCAGAAATTTCACACAGGTCTTACTGTTTTGGAGCTACTTGACTGTTTCACTGAACTAACTGGCAGTAGCAGTTTTTAGATTAACTCCCACTCTATAGCACTGACTTCAAAAGCACAGTACTGTCGCAGACAGAAGGGACCTAAAGTGGAAAAGCACAGAAGGAAACAGAAGCTCATGCTCCATGCAGAGTTTAGCTAGAAGCAGTTAGGAGTTAAATGAAATAATATAAACACATTCTTCTACGATGATCTATAAGGTCCCTCCCAACCTAAACCAGTCTATGAGTCTCAAAGGTGAGATAGCCTGTATTAGATGGTGGTCAAATTAAAAATTGCACCTGTGTTACATACCTCCCTGAAAACATTGTTCTCCTTCCCTGAGAGGAAGGAAGAAAGTATGTGATTAGAAAATTCTTCTAGGCAGAAGCATGTCTTGCATAGCACCTACACACTATGGTGCTCTAATGTCCTTGCTCAACAGATGTTGAAATACTAAGGAAAAAATGTAACTGTTCTATCCTATCAAATGACTGACTGTAGTTTAGAAATAAGGAAAGCTTCCAACTGTAACTGCAATTTCAGATAATTTTGCTGCTTTTTATAAAAACATAAAAAACATTTGTACTAACACTTTGCATTACTCCCCACACTAAGATTCCCAGGAGAAACAAGCTTTAGAAATTCAGCATTGTGGTTCTCAAAGCACTAATTCTTAGCATCTTTTAAAAATGTTTTAATTACTTTTCCAGTATATGTCAGTTATTCATATATTAATATCTATTTCTCAGAATTACAACAGGAACCAACTATTAAGTATCCTACCTTGTATACACAAAATTTGAAAGTACTGCTTTCCAGTTACATTCATAAAAGGTAACAAATCCAAGTAAACTACCAAGGTTCAGGATAGCAATTCCAAAACTATGGCCCACAATCCCTAATAAACAGCCCACTAAGCCATACTAAACAAATACTAATTATTTTCAAAAGAAATTTTAATGATTAAACATGTTCTACTGCTTCAAAACATTTGGGAACAGCTTTGAATACAAGCAACCTGACAATACCCGCCTCTATACTTCACACAGTTTCAAATACACATGCCAATAAAAATATAAACAGGGATGTCACAGGGAAAAGAACGCAGCCAGATCACAGAAAGACAGAATACAGGAGTCCAACAACAAAAAAATCCCCTCAAGACATAAATGCCAATTCTAAACATGGAAAAGGTATTTAAGGTAGAGGTAATGTAACGTATTGAGGATGGCATAACACAGTGATTTAACATACATAAATATATGCAAATAGATTGAGACACAGATTCTTTTTTTTTTGGTGAATTGACAAAAAATTTAAATGGTCTTGGAACTTATAGTGTGAGAGAGGGGAACAAGCTACTGAACAACTGCTAAATAGAAAAACTTTAAATGCAGTCAGAATATGTTCGCTTGTGAAACGGTAAGACTGATGCCATTACTGTACACTGACTTCAGAAGGGAAAGAGGTTATTTCTAATGTTCCAAAGGTTACACTACATTAAGACCTCACTCCTAATCTATTATTTTAAATTGGGCTAAAGAATAGTAATTGAGTGGTACATTAAATTTTCCAGTATTGGAGCAGTTCAAGTTGCCTGCTGTACAGATAGATACCTCTAAATAAGAATATATAGGCAAGTTCAGATTTCAGTTATGCTAGATTTATTTTTCTAAAATATTTCATTACAGACTTGTTAAAATATTAGAATTCTACAAGAGATCACCAAGTACCGCAGCCTATTAGAAACATCCCTTTTCCTATTATTGTCTTTTTGTAAAGCAAATATAGCTCACAGAGCCAACCAATTTTAGTAACAATATTAACTATGAAAGACTAACATCAGTAAGGTATTTTTCCTAGTCAAACCCAGGACTACACTTTAAAACCACAATGAAATACATTCAAATACATGTAAACAGCGTGCATTTAAACACAGTGTTTCACTATTTAAAGTTTTTTTCCAGTTTGTAAAATGTAATTATTAGAGTAATAGACTAGTTTTAGAATGCAAACTAAATAGACTAAACAAAGCCTAATTTGAAAAATAGCAACAATGGAAGACAGATGAAATTTCTTGTGAGACTCTGCCTTTTAACCAGGTGGTTAGTTTACTATGTAAATACTGTATATATTAAACACAATTTTGTAAAACAAGAATCAATATCAATTAGAGACTTTTGAATCAAACCCTGAGTGGAAGCCATTTTAATGAAAAGTGTATGTCAAACTGATGAACCCAGTGTTTCTGTGTCACTGGATTCATTTAGGGTCAAAAATCACACAATATTTTCAGATTTCGTTTTCCTTGTTTAAGTCTTCCAGTCCTCAACCATGTAATATCAGGTGCATGATCCTGCAGCCGTTGTTTCCAGGGCATTCAAAACAGCAAACAAGAAATGAAGCCACTTCTAGACCTTCATTGCCTTTTGCAGTATAGCTTAAGTAGGGACCTTGAATTGACAAAAATGCAGGAAATAATACTTTCATTATTCAGCCCTGCTCTGCATTATCCTCAAAGAAAAACAGGATTGTAAATGACTTTGCCTGATGTTTTATTCCATATGCCCTGAGCAAGTGGTTAAGTGCACTTTTTAAGCCTTAGTACCAGAAGGCAGCTCCTACTGCCATTTTAACCCATTACCTGTCTGGAGGAAAAGAAATAAATCGTTAAAAAATGAAAAATAAAATCCAGCCAGACCCTCTCCCCTCAAAGCAGGACTCGGGTTACTTACAGTAGTTAGAAAAAGACATTATAAAGATTTTACAGATCACTCTAAGCAGCACAGTTAAAATACTATTGTAGTTCATCTCTAACCTTTTTACACAACATACTAAAGTAAAACTTAAAATCGCCAATTCTGGTTACCTACATTTGTCACAAAACGAGGAGATATTCAAACTGCAAATGAGGTCTAATTCTCTGCATCCAGGAGAAAATTTGGATAGCTATCAATTTTTAAATTTTACTTGGAATCAGGAATGGAAAGAGGGATGAAGTTGATGTGAAATGTCAGACTGGCAGCAAGAGGAAAATGTACACAGGAAAGAAAAGGAGTAAAAGACAACTGTTTTATTGTTTTCAAATGGTACACCTTCAAGGACTCCTCCATTATTTGAACCTCTACACATAAAATTCCTTTAAAAAAACGATTTTCACTGATGACTGCCACCTCTTATACAGCGTACAGGCTTTGTTTAAATTGTGTTTAGTTCAGGCTGAATATTTGTTTCAAGTTCAATGTACAGTGTCCCTGGACACAATGTCCCAAAGGCCACATACTCCTCTCAAATTCTAAAACATTACATAGATATTAGAGCCAGTAAAAAAATGATCAAATTATGAGAATTGTTCATTAAGGCATTACTTACAAAAAGGTTTAAAAATACATTATTAAAGCGTTTCCTAGGGAAAAGAATGTGGCTAGAACATGAAGTCTGCCGAACTGAAATATATATGAATATATGAATGTCACACCTTGTGATACCTTCCCAACATTGAGAGAAAGGAGAACTTAAAGCAAGCAAGCTGCCTCTGCTGGGAAGCCATACCAGAAACATATCAATAAGCAGTATTTATGTAGGAATACTGCAGAGGAACTTAAGTTTGTTATTGTCTGATGAATGGACAGAGCAGTGTCAAAAACTCCCAGTCACATGCTCTAGTAGTAAGAATCCCAACCCAAACCAATAATTAGCAATTCTTAATTGCTTAATTGCAAGTGACATGTTTTGCCCCACATATTAAGCTTTCAAAGTTACATGCATCTATCTTATTTTTCCTCTAAATTTGCAACTCCTTTCCCTGTATTTATCCCATCAAGAAACGTTCCTCCTCATCTCTAGATTAGAAAACACTTCAGACTTCTCTTATATTCTCACTTATATTCTAGAAGGAACTAGCAATAAGTCTGTAATGAAAATCAAGGATGTCAGAATTCACTAGCTATTTAAATAAAAAAAACCCTGACTTAGTACTACTGTAAGAGAGTCTGGAGAAGTATCACACCAGAACTACAAGATTCCCATCACCCAGAAAACAATCACTACTGGGTACAATGTAGCATCATAAATTATTTTTCTGAAAAGAAAAAGGCAGAAACTAATTTGGAAAATACTGCAGCTTGTTTATACGAGGAAATACACAAATGTAGAACACCATTGAGACATTCTTACTCAGAGCTAATTCTTGCTAGGTTGATTTACATTCATTCATTGCTAAAATGAATTAAGATAAATCAAAAGAGGCATACTTTGAAAGTAAACAAAAATGTCTTATGTTAATCCAGTTTAATCAACGCAGTCTAACCAATCCACTTTAAAATATAATTCAGATTAAACCTGCAAGTATTTGCACTTAGACAAATTCTGGACCATAGGTGTTTTGGCCGAAGGATTTTCTAAAAAGAGTAGACTATACAACTGTATGACACATATTTGACGAAAGAATATTCTAAAAACTTTTGCAAAAGCCCCTCAGCAACATCTTTGAAAACGTGATCCTTTGCAGGGTGGAAAGGCACTCTCACAAATAAAAAAGGACTAGATAATAGAAAAGACAAAAACCCAGCTACAATGGAAGGCAATCATCAGATGTCCCACAGGGACCTACAGGGGAAAACGTGCTCTTCCAACAGATTTGCAAGTAACATAAAGGAGGGCTATCTAGTGAGGAGACAGTCAATTTTGCTGACACAAAATTATTCAAGGTAATCTAAACTAAAAGAGAGCCTGAACAGCTGAAGATGACTTATCAGCGATACTTAAAAATTGGGCAGAAGTGATGCAGCTGGCCTCGAACCATTAATAACAGGACTTACTTAAAAAAAAAAAATAATCCACACATACTGATGGACCCCAAACTATTTCTAGGGAAAAATATCTTGTAATCACGAGCATTTTCAGAGAACTGTAAAATTGTTAAGTCAACGTTCTGTGGAAGTCAAAAGGGAGACAACACCAGAAAAGTGAGATAAAAAACACAAAACGGGTAGTATCATTACATCACTGCATAAAATTTCTCCTTCATACTCTGACTACCATGTACATTTCTGGTCACCCCACTTCACAAAAGTATCAGAAAACACAAAGAGAAGAGGGAAGGGCTGATCAGAGATATAGAATATGAGGAGAGATTAGAATTTTTAGATTAGTAAGCATGATGATGTGGACAGCAAACTCAAGCTTACAGTCAGTCAGCTGCCAAGAAGGTTCACCGGAGATGCATCACAATGAACTTGCTCTTATCTTTAAATCCCTCTCCCTAAAGCACCATTTTTGCCGCTGCTGAAGATGAGACTACTCTATTAAGAAAACTTTTGGACTCAACCAGTATCATCCTTCTTTAAATGGTCCTTTCCCACAGGCATATTTTTTAAACTCCTGTCACTCTAAAAACCACCCACACAAGACTAATTAAGCCTACCTCAGAGTGAATACCTAGCACAAACTAGCACTGCTTAGATCTCTGGCCCGTAACGCACTAAGTCATTAAATTGTAAAGCATGCTGACGTTATTAACACACTAACAGCCAAGTGGCAACATTTTTATGATTTTAAAAAATTGAACTTTAAAGAGATCCAATTATTCCTTTGTTTAGTATCTTCAGAACACCATGAGACGTGCATTTCTCAGTTACAACAACAAGTGTGTGGAAGAAAGGAGCTGGGATACAGCTAGATCAAGCTGTAGTATGCACACTTCAAGGTACTCAACAAATATCAGACATAGAATAGATCAGGTAGACCTTTGCCTGGGCACACCTGAGACAAAAGTTGAAGGTACAAATGATAACATACAAAAGCAAAGAAAGACAAATAAGCACTCTTTTCAGATATGTAAGAAACAAGCAGTTAAAGGGCAAACTGAAACGGACCTAGTCCTAAACTTTACTGTAAACGAGAGTCAGTGGTCTACAAGAGCTCTGTAGTTTTTAATTGAACTTCCTAATATTTCTTACAGTTGGTCAGACATATTTAGCTTACTACCCATCCTATTACTTTCTAAATGGCTTCTGTAGATGAAGAAGTTGAAGATAAGAATGAAGACAAGATGAAGACAAGAATCACTAAATTTTGGATTGGATGACCTGAAAGAAACATTGCTATGAAAGACTTTTAGGCACCTCATCATTGACAATCACAATCTCAGGCTAACAGAAGTGACATTTATAACAAAATGAATGAAATCTTCAGGCACCAACCCAAAAAATGTATTCCACCCAGTTTACATCGATTTTGTTTATTTTAGTGGCTAGGTGTTCACCATTTACCTAAACTAAATCATGACAGAACAATCAAAAAGTTTATATTTACCATTTCTATTTAATTGTATTGAATTCTGTTGAGGCTTAATCTCAACTCTAAAAAGCACCAAAGAATTTCTTTGCCCATACTCTCCCACTCTCCAGTTACTTTCAAGCTCATTCAAGACCATATAATTTGGCTGCTTCTCCTATGTCCAAATGCAAGAGTCCTTCAAAGACAGTTGTATGCTCTCGCATAAAGCAACAGGGTAGGTCCCGTAAGTTTCAAACCCAATTTAAAAAATGAGCCCAGAAATACTTTCCCCAACAAAAGAGGTCAGAAAAAAAAACCCTGTGTAAAATATGTGTGTACAAAAGCATGTGTGTATGTATGTATATTGTACATCAATGTAATAAAGGCCAGGAATCCTTGTTTGTGTCTCGAAGTCTTACAGCAGACAAAAAACAAAACAACTGTGTTATGTCAACTCACAACCACTATTGCCATAGTAAGATCAACGTTTAAAAAATACACATGCAGATCTCTGGAATTCCAGTAATGCTTTATGCAATGTCAAAATTTCAAACACAGATCCTTAGTAATTACATAATCCAAATACCACCTTCCTAAACATGTAAAAATACGCATACCCTTTTCAGAAGTGACTGAAGGAGTTTGGGGGTTGGACTAGATGACTTTTAAAGGTCCCTTCCAACCCAAACCATTCTGTGATTCTGTAAAGGAATACGTCCATTTTCAAACATAATGGGTGCAAGTTATCCAGGGTAATAATATGGCATTCAAATTATACATATGAACTTCTTCCAAATTTATTATTTAATCCAAAGTCCTAAACATAGTGAGTAAGATAAATTTCTGGAAGTTATCATTAAAAAATTACAGGGAAAAATGTAAAACCAGATGTACAATAATCATCCTGGAGAGCCTACAACATCACTATCACTGCTTCCCTCTTGGATAACAAGCAAGATTCACATTCAGGTTTTGATTTCTAGTTTATTTCTATGATTGCTCTGTTCCACAGACTGTTCTCCTACTACTTACCATTTTCTGGTCCTCTGTACAACCTCATTATTGGAGAACATGAGTATGTCAAAGTAGTTCAACCACTGCATGTCTTTCCCCCCCTCCCTTACTCAACTTAAAAAAGGATTTTCTTTTCAGAAAAAACCCTGTATTTAAAACTTGAAATATTTACTCAGAAGTATTAATTGTATAAAATTGCTACAAAACTCTTTTCAGTGTTAAACAGAATATTTAGAAAACAACTATCTTCTCTCGTACAGTATGTGGAAATAAAATGACAAACTCATTTGGCGAAGTGCCAGAAGATGCATATAGTAAGATTACACACAACTCATGAGATCGTAATTATCAATCAAAATATTGCACAAATTTTCTGAAAACACAGATAATTATTATAAAATAGGTAATACTTATTTGATACATAATTAGGAGCAGTATCTTATAACCTTTTTTGATTCTGGATATAAGCAATCCAGTAGAATTATATTTTCTTTACATCAGTTATGAAGTTTGATCATCAGCTCTTAGCGGCCAAAGATTTATTTGTTTAATGTGTTCAGTAAGCATGATCTGAGAAGACCACATTTCCTTTTTCTTTTAATATTCCAAACTTTGCCAAATTCAACTATGAAAAATAGAAGATTCACTGATTTAGAAACTACTTACTGCTCCATCATCAATAAATGTGTAATTATATGAAACTGAGCAGTCCTATTCATAGCATCTACAGAAAAATAATTATTGACAGATCAGCATTTGTCACCTTTAGGGTATGATGCAATAGGTAGCTAATGGGTCTTCAGCCTTCTACTATAATTTAGGATAGACCACTAAACATTTTATCAATACCCAGGACCATGAGGAGAATTTGGGAAGTAAATATTGACATACCTAAACATCAATTTAATCTAAGGATAGATAATAGGCAATAGTGCAAATTTTACTGTTAAATGCCATAGAATCTTAAACACCCAGAAGATAAAAATGCAACTTCAAGAAACATTGCAACACACTCACAGCAGCATGTCTGGTGCCACGGAAATATCAGGTGACTTGGAGGAAGGGAAACAGATTGAGAATAAAATTTTTTAAAGTCCACCCCAGATCAGTAAGACAATAGGCTGAAAATCCTCAAGTCAAGTGCTGCTTTGCCCTTATTTTCATTTCAACTTACCCACTCCACGTTCTAAACCTGCTACTCATCTTGGCCCAATGGTACTAGCAATATTCAACATTTCAAGGACCTCTTTCAAAATAGCTTCCCAGATCTAAGGCACAAATTGGTGCCATCTGATGCCTTCTCTTTCCGCCTCCTCCTCAAGATCCCGAAAAACGGTACTTTACATCAAAAGTAAAAAAATTATATTTCTCTAATATATTTACTTCCATTTATGGCCCAAATTAAAAGGAGATGGCGTCATTTTTATCAGTTAACAAGGAAAATAAACTGCTGTGAACAAATACTCACCATAATGTTATCCAAGAGTTTGGCCATATGTTTAATAATGTCACCATGGTGTGCTGGCTGGGTTTGCAGCAGTTTCTTAATGACAACAACACTTTCAGCAACTACAATTTCTGTTTAAGACAAAACAAATTATGCATTTTAAAAGCATTTACGCAAAAGAAAAAGCCATAAATAATTGATTGTAAAAGATGTTATCAGCTTTCAAAATATGCTTTGCAGAACTGAATTCTCTTTACTTGGTAACAAAGATGTAAACCACTCTACTAAGTAATACAAGTTCAGCTTCCAGAATCAAGTTATAAGGAGCAAAAAGAGAAAGAGAAATGTTCTAAATGTAAAAATATCATCCTATTACATACATTTTTTTTAAACTGCCTTTTAGTAAAGCTGCACTTTGCATTTTTCCTTTTCAAATTGGGGAACAGCATGAAAAAACATCTGTTTTTCATTGAAATTATGCATATTCATAAGTAATTTGGGGTCTGCATTAAAAATACAAACACTTGTTTAATTTTCAAAGAAATATACAATGTTAAAAGTAATAGCTCATTCATAAACAAGAGAAATATCTAAACATTTCCTTTGCACTTTTTCACCTTCTAAATGGTCTCTCAGGTCTGTAACCTAATTTCTAGAACATTCAAATGAAGCTTCTAAATAGAAAGCTGTTGTAAGATTTATGCCAAAGTCATGCACTGGAGTACTTAACTACTGTAACGCGTAACATTCACAGTCTGATCAACCTGTATGAAATGTACAATTTTTGAAGCTGAAAAAAAACCCACTGGTGCAGAGGTAAGCTTCTACGCAAGAGCAAACTCATGCTGCAAGGAAAGATGAAGGAAAGCCAAACACGGCCAAAGCTGAAACCGAAACAAAGACTACTCTAGGAGTTCAACATAATTCTAATTTTCATTTATACTACAAAAAGGGAGTAATGATTTCTCCTAAACTATCAATGTTTAAAACAAAGAAAAAGCCTAACAGCCATTTGTTAAATAGCAGAGAACATTTCAAGAGTTAATCTTACACACAGACCATCCACTCAGCAATCAAACAAGCTGAAGTTTCAAAAGAATGGTATGGGAAAGAGACCTCTAAATTTTTCTAATTTTTTTTTTTTTTTTTAGAAAGCAAACTTCTTTATGGAGAAAGGCTTTTCAAAAGCTCTGAGTATGCATCATTATGCCACAAGCGTCTGAAATGCTTAATTTTTAGCTTGCAGCTTTTTGTGTCATCTTTTATTTGACATGACATCTCAGTCATTTTTCCAGACTTGATTTAATTTCTTGAAGCAAGGTTAACATGTCTACTTCACGTATCTCAAGGTCTTGCACAATCCTGCAGATCAATTTAATTTAGATTGTGTTTTACTAGGTATTAAGAAGACAATTCTCAAAATTTAAAAATTACAATCTGGAATATTTAGAGTGTGGGACATTGTAATGACAACCTTCCTCACTGAGTGTTTTGTGATATTACTTAACAAGGAGAATGGTTAAGCAAAATAAAACTGAACCCAAAAAACTGACTGGACATGAAGTCATTATTAAAAACACTTGTTGACAATGTAGAACTGATCATGATAAAATGAAGTGCAACCACAGGAACTACTTTAATACAATCTGTGGGAGCAAATTTAAAGAACTGAACCAGAACTGTAAGTAAGTAAACTAGTATGGTTCCTCTCATACGAGTCTAGATACCAGAAAAGAAAGTACAAACAAAAGCAAAATGAATTTGTATTAAAATAAGGACTGACATAGTCCAGAAAAAAGAGACACGAGCTTTGAGGCTTGCTTTGTGCACATGAAGAATCCAAAAAATGAGCATGAAATAAGAGACACACATTTAGGTTCAAAGACAGAAAACAAAACAAGGGGAGAGGGGGCTAAAATTAGCATTCTGAGTGAGCACTAAGAAAATTTTAAAATGTAACTCTGCTAGAATTAACAAAGAAAATGTGCATACAAAGCAACAATAAATGAATGCAAGAATTTCAAAACAGTGTAAAGTATATTATATCCAAAGGGTTGTAAAAACTAAATAAAATTTTTAAAATACAGACTAAATATCGCAGAAAATCTGATCAGGAATGCCTTTACTAATAAAGGAGACTACAAGAGTTATGAGCAACTTCTATTTTCACAAGTTATAGTAAAAATCTTAGTATAATGTTCACTGCTAGTTTTTTTCCAAACAATTTTTAAGCAGTATGGAAATGACTACTTTGAGCAGGATATTCTCTGAAGACCCTGGAGCATGACAACTTTTCACACACCTAAAATACATTCAGTCATACAGTGTTCCATTTTGCCAAATAAAGATGTATATAAAAAATTAACAATGTAGTGGACAGTAACTTGTGGGGACTGAACTGCAGATCTTTTCATAACTGAGAATTTGGCCACATTATAACAGAAACTCAGAAAAAGACCTCAGCAAGGAGTGTATTACCACAGAATATTCAAAAGCTGTGTTCTGAAATACTACATTTGATACCACTGATGTTGAGTCAAATTTTTTTCCACTTGCATTAACTGATATTCGCAGAAACTAAAACACGCAACTGAAGACTAATTTATCCACAGTCTATAGTTTGTACAATCACTATTTCTAAAGGCAGCAAAACTGCATCAACAGTTTTTGGAAGGAATATACCAATTGAATCTCATAGCAAGGCTGTACAAGTGATTAAGTGCATCTTCAGCAAATTTGCAGATGACACCAAGCTGAATGGTGTGGGTGCCAAGTCTGATGGACAGGATGCAATTCAGAGGGACCTGGACAAGCTCGAGAAATGAGTCCATATGAACATCATGAGCTTCACATGAGGTTCAACAAGGCCAAGTGCAGGGTCCTGCACGTGTGTGAGGTCAACCCCCAGTATCAGTACAGGCTGGGGGATGAAGGTATTAAGAGCAGCGCTGCAGCCTTTCAACATTTAAAGAGGGCTTATAAGAAAGATGGGGACAGACTTTTTACCAGGGCTGGTTACAATAGGACACGAGGTAATGATTTTAAACTAAAAGAGGGTAGAATCAGACTATATGTAAGGAAGAGTAATTTTTATTTTTTTTTTTTTTTTTACGACACAGTGGTGAAACACCCTTCAACCTTAAAACCCACCACCCTTAAAAATGAATGAGAATTTTAGAAACTTAATTTCTCCATTCTGCCACGCATAGAACATAAAAAGATTCTGGTAGTGACGTAGTGGTCTGCGATATGACCTGTATTCTACCAGCAAAGCATTTGTAAGGAGGTTTCCTGAAGAAATGTGCACTCATAGGAACAGAAGGCATATGTACGTCCATTACTCCCTTCTAAATCAAGTCAAAATAGACTGAACACTTTCAGTCCAGAAGTCAGCACATACAGAATGCAATGAGTAGGTCGTGTGACATATCAAAAATAATATATATAGCGTATATTATTTATATAAAATATTCACACAAAGTTACCACACTGCCAAACATTGCATTCTATCTCTCCACCAGGGACCAGACGTGTTGCTCCTACACAAATCAAAAAGTACATACACATTTTCAGTTAAGCGAACCACAATGGAATGAAGAACCAATAAAGATCGCAAGATCATCATGATGTTACTCTGATAGGTTTGAATATTGTAATTTTTTCTTCAATTATAACTGCAGTCTATTCATTACCATTAGGATAGAGAGGTCAGAAAGAAAACCTGAGGTTTTAGTTGGATTTGTAGAACTAGCATGGAGAAGAGAAGGCTCTGGGGAGACCTTACAGCAGCCTTCAAGTACTTAAAGGGGGCCTACAGGAAAGATGGGGAAGGACTCTTTATCAGGGAGCGTAGCGATAGGATGAGGGGTAACAGTTTTAAACTGAAAAAGGGAATATTTAGATTAGATATTAGGAAGAAATTCTTTACTGTCAGGGTGGTGAGACACTGGCACAGGTTGCCCAGAGAGGCAGTAGATGACCCATCCCTGAAAACATTCAAAGTCAGGTTGGACAGGGCTCTGAGCAACCTGATCTAGTTGAAGATGTCCCCGCTCATTGCAGGGGCGTTTGACTAGATCACCTTTAGAGGTCCCTTCCAGTCCAAACCATTCTATGATTCTGTGATTATTTGGGTTATTAGAAGGTTATGCAAATGGTTAAAACTAAATTTAAAATGCAAGTATTAGAGCTAAGAATCCAGACAAACATTAAGTTTCTGCATTTCAGAACTGCCTGAAGTCTAAGCTTTTACCTGGTTAATTTTTCCACCTTTATAACATAACAGAACTGTGAAACCACACTAATACATATAAAATGAATGCTACAAGGAGTTAATTTTCTTTTATGTCATTCTAACAGTAATTCCAATAGACAGGTAGTAGTCACCTGACATATTAACAGTTCCAATGATTTTACGAGTTGCCTGTTGAAATTTGTATAGACTGGTAGGAAAAAAATTGTTTTAACTATACATGCTGCAATTGTGTTTATGTTCTCTACTATCCACAACCTGCAACTTTCCAGAAAATGAAAGTCACCCACCTGAGAAAAACCTGCAGGATCTCTAGTATACAGAGAGACAAAAGAGACTTTCTATAATCCCAACCGTCTCTTACATCTAAAATGATTTTTATGTCATAGTGGGGCCAGTGGTGAACTGAAATTATCAAGGCAATTGCTTAAAGGAAATGCATCAGTCAAATGCCAAATGTCACACTGAAGAGCCAAAATAACTCTTCTTTTTGTACTTCCTTCAGCAGATGAGGAAGAAAAGTAACTCTCAACTCTCAACATGGCTTCCGGAAACAAGGCTCTGTTCAACTGCTCTTGAAATTTTCTTTGCTTATTTATGAGTGCTTTGTTTAAAGCCAAATTTCCCCTACTCAGGGAAGCTGGGGGCTATGGTAAAAAAGCCCCAACCATTTGAATCAGAAGCACACACAGAAACTGGAAAGTTCAATGATGAGACACTCAAAGAGGTCCATGAAGAGTTATCCCAGCTGGACCTGACTGACTACTGCATAGATTGTTTTGTGTAATGACACTGCCTCTCAACACCCAAGTTCCAGAATGATTAATGGAACAGCTCTTGTGCCAGATATAGCCAAGATATCTTGGCTGTTGGGCTTGATGCACAGTAAAGGCCTTCCCAGAAAAAGAGCATAGAATTAGAAGGTGATTGTGCCACAAGCTCATTCTTCAGGATTCTATTTTGATTTGGTAGAATTAATTTGGTCATCTCTCTTTCGCACTCAAGTGAATTCCCCATAAGAAGAAAACAGTGTAGAGAAAGCAGAGCCAACTCTGCTTTTAGGGACCTCAGAACCTGCTGAACTTACCAGCTTGGGTTTCACGCTATGCAAAGACAGGAGAACTGCTTCCAGGCTTCGAACAACCATGGAAGAAGTCGCAGGGCAAACACACTGTTTGCACACTTTAAGGGTGAAAGTTGAAGGAAAGCAAGATTAACCAAGACTCTCAAATCTGTTCTCCTACACAAGCTAAATCTCTTTTTCTCCCTTACCACGCCCAAAACTCTTCTTATGTTCAGTAAGCTGTGACTATCGTTAATTTCTGGCCACCTGAGGAAAGGTACCATGTAAATTATGCTATTCTATTCATTCCTTGAAAGAAGGAATAAAGACACTGTCCCTTGGTAAAGCAATTTGCCAGCTGCCAGGTTTAAAAGATCCCCAACATATCCTCTGCAGTCTTTCAGAACAGTAAGCACAAGAAGATAATTTTATTTGCTAGACGACTACTTAGAAACAGTGAGGAAAACTAATCTTGTTGAGACAGACCTTTGTATACATGCACATGCATATATGTGTGTGTGTATATATATATATGGAAATACGTTGAAGAAAATATTAAATTGAGAACCTATGATAAAAGAAAAAAGCCTTTTCCTCTTATCTTGGTTTCTTCTCAGCAAAAAGAAAAACAAAGCAAGAAAATGGAAAGAAGCATCATTAAGTAACAAACTCAGAATTCGGAAGTGACAGTTTTATTATTTTATTTAAGACAAAAAAATGGGGATTTGTACATGCTGAAAGGAGTCTACTGACCTAGAGAAAGATTGCTAGTAGAATTAAGCTGAATCAAGAACAAGCTTTGAAGCTTGTATTTTTAATATGGTCGTTGTTGAATGTAATACAGAAAAGTGCATTGTGCAGACACGGCCTTGTAACACAACATGGGGAAGATATTTTGGTTGATAACCAAAAAAGCATAAAGGAACATAAGCTCTGGACTAGGAAATTAAAGTTACATAAATTAAAAGTACAAAGCTACACACTGAGGTCACAGGAATTTCTGATAGAAGGTGAAGTAGGAGAGAAAGAGGACTTGTAGTTCATAAACCAAGTAAGAGAAAGCTCTGAGTGTATCAGTGGGTCACAGGATGACTATGTGTGATTAAAGTGATGGCCCTAATAAAGGTATTCTTAGGATTACCATGAAAAATATGTCCAGTAGTTATGAAGAGGAATTAATGCTGCTTTTCAAAGCTTGGAGCAGATCTCATCTGTGTTCTCTGAACAATTCTAATTACTCCAAGCCACCCCAAAACCACACTTTTCCTCCTTCCTGACATTATTAACTAAATCTTTCTTAACTCTATTTCCAATATTTAACCATATTCATGTAGACTGTACATTATATAATAATCTTCTGATTCTCTTATTGGTTACTTCTGAGCAATATTCATTGGTAACTGGTAAGAATATACAATATTATCATATATTGATTTACAGTGCTGCTATATCCTATTTGACTTTATCTGCTCCTTGTTGCGTTCCTTAGTGACTTGCAACTCTGTTTCACTATATAAAAATAACAGAAGGCTAGATTATAAAATCAAGGCAAATTTGAGGGCATTTATCCTAAAACTATTTAATGTGTTTTTTCAGTTAGGCATTGATGCACTAAAAAACCCCAACATTCCAAGCTTTCAGCACCCTCTACAGGCTAACTATTTTGATGCAACTAAACATATAACCGTAAAACTACTGACATCTATGATAATCATAACAGCACACTTCAATTACAGCATTTTTAGAAAAAACAGGTAAACAGGTAATTGCAGGCCACAAGGAATTAATTTCACTAACAAAAGAGAAAATAAGTACCCAGTGACCATGAGAGTCTTTTGAAGTGCTTCAAACAAGAAGCAGCACCAGAATCACTATTTTTATCCAGTCATGTCAGCTAAAGTCTTACAAAAGTCAACTCCCATATACTTTTTAATGTGATCTGCTCTCTGTGATTCTCATTAAGAAAAAGTTTCATACCATCAGCTACTCAGAAAACAAATAGAACATTTAGCTTACCATCCCTGTTGGACAGCAAACATACAAGGCCGTTAAGGCATGTGTCAGTCACTTCGGTGATGTTTGTTGCGCATCTGCCTATAGCCTGAATTGTAGCTGCAGCAAACTGTTTATCTTGGCTTTTCACGTAAGTCTAAGGAAACAGGATTGTCGTTAGTCAGTACATAAGTCTTGTCAACCAAAGACTTACCATATTATCCTCATAAGACAGACACACTGGATAACAAATTCAATCTAGAAAGCTACATTGCACATTAGAAGTTACAATTTTTTTCACCTCATTGTCACTTTCAGAAGATATTTTCTTGCTGGCTTTGGTCACCCACAGCTATGCAAACCTCTGATTTCAAGAAGCTTGGGGCAGGGGGCAATTACCCAAAACCAGCAATTAGTTTGTGTGCAAGGTTGGAGGAGCTGATGATCTCTCTCTTCAGAGAGGTTTCAGTTCATTTAACCAGGAGCATCTGTGAAACTATGAATAACCTACCTGCCTCAGAACCAGTACCTTTCAGAGAAATCCAGCCAGAGAACTGAAGCAATGAAAACAGATGTCATAAGCAAAGAGGAAAGAAAGAAGGACAGAGACTGTTTCACAATATAGGCAGAACACCTTGCTGATACATATACAGATATTGGAGATAAAACTACTTCATCAAATGACTTACAGAAATGAGGTTTGGCAATAAATGCTAATGACCAAATATTGCTAAAACTAAGACCCTATCATCTAGTGTCTTACAGTGTCAGTTGGTAGAATTTGTTTTAAATAGTTTGGAATGATTGAGTTTCTCGCCTTTTTTTTTTGGTAGCTGGAAGGAGAGTGAGAAACAAAACACTGAAACTCCTTTCCACATATAAAAAGCTCCATTATCCATTATGATATGACACAGTTTTATTTCCATTCCGAGAACATTTTATCCTGGAAAAGACTTGAAGTTGAAAAATTTAAGACTAAGAATCTAGATGAAACATCCAATAATGGCAATTGGCCAACAGAGAGCATTTCATATAAGAAGAACACACTTTTGCACAAACCTGAAATTCTCGAAGCAGAGTTGATATGTTGGCTTCATTAGCTAAACTTGTCAAGATTTCAAGCTACAAGAAAAAACCCAGATATTTTATCAAAAGCTGAAATAAAGTATTATAAACAGGATCACATATACACTATACTTTTACTGTATATAAATAAAAGATAATACTACTAAAAACACCACTTAGAATTCAATAGAGTATACCAGATTTCAGTATAAACTGGTAACAGCATTGCACTCAGGAGGAATATTCTCCTTGCATGTACACCCAAGGTTTTCAAAGCAGGACTCTAGGGTTCAGTGATGCATTTTCTACAAGCTCTAGCTTTACTGTTGCATTGCATACCAAATGGGCTTGAAATACTTCTGGCAGCATGGTTTCCAATGTTATACAACAGGTGTTAGCATATAAGAACCATGTGACACTGTAAGAAGAAATAACGGAAATCACAGCTGCAGCTGGGGAGAAATAATGCGTCCATTACATTCAGATGAACGGCCATAAAAGACCTTTAAACTCAGGAAAGAAACAGTTGCATCTATGAGACTCCTCAGATCTTAATCAACATCAACAACATCAGACCCTGAAAGGCCTCTTCTTTGCTCCTGGTGAACAACAGGATGATATACAACACTTGGCATATATTGTTAAGATGCAATGCTTCCAGGCTTTTTTAACTTCAAAGAAGAAAGAATTCCAATACAATCTGCTTGAGGTAAACTGAAGAAAAAGACTGTCTCTGTAAAGGGAAGTCATGCTTCTGAAATCTGTTGGTGTTTTTTGAGTTGGATGCACACAGACAACAACACTAAATTGATACAGTCCACCTGTAATTCAGAAGCCATTTGATAACACCTGTCACCAAAGGCTTTTAAAGATATATATAGCTATAGATGTATAGCATACAAAGCAAGTGGATAAATGAAAGAGGGAAATAGGCAGGAAAAAAGAGACTACTTTACAGTACAGGAAGGCTATCGATGGAATCCCACAAACATCTTTGTTGGTCTTTTGCCTTTCAACATATTCATATATGAACTATGAAAGTAATGAGAAGACAGGTGACAAAGTTTTCAGCTGATGCTACGATTTTCAGAGAAATGAAGACAAAGGCTGACTAAGAAAAGCTGCATAAAAACTTCAAGTATTAAGTGACTGGTTGATAAAATGGCAAAAAAAAAATTCAGAGATAAATGTAAATTAATGTTTGTAACTGGGTAAAAACCTTAATTTTAGAGAAAATTATAGGCTCTGAGCTGATTACTACTAATTATAACTGAGAATTTGTGGTTAAAACAGGTAACAGTGAAAATATAAGATCAATGCTAAGCAGTGATCAAAAAAGCTAACTTGATGTTGGGACAGAAACAGAGAACAACAGAAATCTAAACAGTGCAGCAGACATATGAATTCCAGGTGCTCCTACATCTTAAATACTGCCATAGGTCTCATCCTCCTATCTTAAAGCAGACAGGATGGAACTACAGGAGCAGGGGGTAGAAAAAAGCTCAAGATTTTCTTATGTATGTAACAGGTTGTCCTAAATTTTTCAGGCACCAAGAAAGAACTGAGAAAACAAAGGGAAAAACAACAATTTTTACTTCTCCACCTCTTAGCCATTGTATTATCAATTAATATGGGAATTTAAATATATCAACTTTCAATTATTTCAGGAGTGACTTTTCCTGGATAACACTAAGTCTTATTAGTATTCCCAACAGTTTTCTTAATCTTTAAGTGTGAGGAAGATCCTTTTGCCTCCAACTGCCTCAAATTTACTTGGATTTAACGTTGGACTAATAAAAATCTGATGAGCTGGGCATAGCCATCGTGGACTGCACCACTCTGCCCACGTAAAGAGGGTGCAACATGGATGTAAAATGAAAATAAGGAAAAAATACTGCTTCTTTAAGAAATCTGTTCCTTCCACTCTAAAGCAAAACAAGAGAAAAGGCACATAATAGTAGACAATTTTTTAGCTACTGTTTTGTCAAGGATTTCACGTCTGTTAAAGACTAAGAATAGAGAAAACACAAAGATGACAGCCCAAAACATGCATTGGGATGTGGCCATGAGGAAAGCCTAAAGTACTTCTCATGTTGAAAGCTGACTTTGAAGGGGATTTGGGACTTTAACACTGTCTCATTTTGTCCAGGGAAACTGATTTAAACTCTTTTTTAAGCTAAAAGTATCAAAGACACTGTGATTTCATTTCTCTTCGTTAAAGATTATTCTTCCCATGAAAACAGTCAGACTTTAAATGTTTGAATGGCTGGTTAGACAAAAATAGTAATGCTCTGTATCACAGAAAGGTACCAAAAGCTGTAGTGGGAAACATAGCGCATCTGCCATCTACAACATGATAACATGTTGTAGATGGCAGATGCACAAATACAGGCTGGGTGGAGAATGGATTGAGAGCAGCCCATTGAGAGGAGAAGGACTTGGAGGTGTTGGTTGATGAGAAGCTCAACATGACCCAGCAATGTGAGCTTGTAGCCCAGAAGGCCCAACATATCCTGGGCTGCATCAAAAACAGCATGGCCAGCAGGTCAACAGAGGTGATTCTGCCCCTCTACTCTGCTCTCGTGAGACCCTCACCTGGAATACTGCGTCCAGCTCTGGAGCCCTCAACATAAGACAGACCTGTTGGAGCAGACCCAAAGGAGGGCCATGAAGATTATCAGGGGGCTGGAGCACCTCTCCTACGAAGACAGGGTGAGAGACTTGGGGTTGTTCAGCCTGAAGAAGAATCTGGGAAGACCTTATAGTATAGGCCTTCAAGTATCTGAAGGGGGTGTACAAGGAGGTGGGAGAAGGACTTTTTACAAGGGCATGCAGCGATAGGATGAGGGGTAATGGCTTCAAAATGGAAGAGGATAGGTTTAGAATAGATATTAGGGAAAAAATTTTCACTATGAGGCTGGTGAAAAACTGGAACAAATTGCCCAGGGAAGCTGTGGAGGCCCCATCCCTGGAACTGTCCAAGTCCAGGTTGCACGAGGCTTTCAGCAACCTGGTCTAGTGGAAGCTGCCCTGCTCATGGCAGGGGAGTTGGAACTAGATGATCTTTAAGGTCCCTTCCAAACTAAACCATTCTATGATGCTATGAACAACAGAACTTTCAGGTAGCCTGACCAGCCTGAAAGCCACAACTCTACACTTAGCAAAAACAAGGAACAGCACAGAATGATGTGTGTCATATCAGTGCAAGAAAATTTTACCTTCCTGTTACAATCAGATTTGTCCAGCAGTATATAGATGAATTAGCTTATAAACTCACCTTCAGTGTTTTGATCATTGTTGGATCAGTTGATCTAACATAGAAACTCTTCAGATAAGGTTCAAACATGCCCTGAAAAGCAGAACATACTTAAGTAGCTCGCCTGCATTTCATATAAAATATGACTTAGAAAATTCTAAATAGTGTGTACCTTTCTCTGAATTGACATAGTGGCAATATTTTGCAGAACAATATACTGCACCTCCCTAGAATATGAAGAGAAAAACAAGAATTATTCTGCGAAATTACAGATACATAAAATAATGCAACAAAGCAAAGAAAGTCCTATTCTATTTGAATCCAAAGTTAGTTACACATTTGACTTGACACAAACACAGAAGGAAAAAGCTTATTGCCAACTGCTACAAGTTCATCATCTGCTTCACAGGAAGATGCATGATGAAACCAGGCTCTCATTTTTAAAAACTTCAATACGCAAAAAAAAATAATCACTGACACCAGTGCAATGGTGCAATGCTTCTTTTAGCCCTTGGGTCTTTGTTTAAACCAAAAATTGGTTTTAAAACATCGTCATTCTGGCATCTCCAGAAATAGCTCACAAAAACATTACTTTTTGTCCAACATCTTGAAAATTAAATATTTCAGGATGACACAGCTGAGAACAAAAACATAGCGGCTTTATATGTAGTGTGGAAATAACTGCATTAGTTACAAGAACAGCTAATCCTTGCACAACTAGCAAGAATTGCTATGACATTTTTGGTCTTAAAATTTCCTATTAAGTCTCAAAAAGGGCCAAGGTCTTCTGTGACTTAAGAGTATACACTGGCAGGCAGACACATCTATCAAAAAGCAGCACTTACTAGACTTGGTCAAGATATAGACAACAGAATTATGTAATATTCTAACCACAAAAACATTAAACAAGTTTGGAGAATATTGTCATCACTAATGGATTAGTTTAAAAGCCTCAGCAGAAGAGAACAAAAAGAAATCTGGGTACTAGTCTAAAGCTTTTAAACTACAGAGTTTCTGCCACCATTTGCTTAAAAACTAAGTAATAATTTACACAAATTTTTTCTGAACCATGAGTGCTCAAATTCTTTCATGATGCAAATCACATCCTAATAGAGAAATCATCATGTCCATTATCTCCTCCTATTCAAAACTGTCTAATAGCCCTGTGGTAATTACAGCTGTTGCTTACAAAGAAAAGTAATAATACAGAAGTACTTAATATCTTTTAAACCTATTTTTATGTAATTCTTACGTAGGGACATGGAAATAGTCAGCTGCACACGATGAACCAAGACTGGCAATTGCTATGAAATGCTCTTCCAGGTACTCTCACCCTAACTAGATTATAGTGTATTTGACATTAATTTAAAGGCCATAGGCACATAACTTCAAGGGCAAACAGTAAAAGCTTATTTCAAAGTGGCTCTAATAGCAAAAGCGTTTCACACAGACTGGTAACAGAGAACAGACAAGCCATTCAACGCAGGAAAATCATAAGACTAGCGCCATTTTAGGCACTAGTTGAGGTACAGGAAATGTGACTTCTCTTTTGATGAAACTGAATATAAATGAGCAATAAGCAGCATGCAAAAATAATCCTTTCAATGTGCGAGTATGAATTTAGTTCTATACATTACCCATACATATGCCAAACTTTAGCCACTACCTATGTTTGTATAAAGAGAATGGGAAGCATACTGTACTATAAAACCAAACACAAAAATAACAGTGATTCATTTTTATCTGAAATAAAAGCATGAATACTCTACCAAGCCAAATTTTACTGCTTCACTAATTTTTAAATGATAGAGACATTAGCCATAGGTGAACTGCAGAAGTTTACAGAGAAAGAACTCTATGGTGATTGGGGTCACAAAAGTTAAACCCATCTAAGATGAGCGATCTTGTCAGACACAACAAAAGATTTATTTTAAAAGCTTTTAATCTGTTTGATGTGACCAGCTTTAAAAAAGAAATCATTTTAACAGCAAAGTTCTAGCCAAAAATACCATGTATAGTTAGAAGCATATTCTGAAACATCTTAATACTGTGTCTCCTATCACCCCTTCAAGGCTTTTCATACAGATCCATGGAAGTTCAAAATCTAAAAACTGAAGGGAAAAAAACCCCATTTTTGTGCAGCAAATATTGGCATAATATGCCAAAACTATGAAACTCAAGGAAAAAAAAAGTATTATCCATCTTATGAAGCATGTGGCCAGAGAGACACTTTATAGGAAAGCAGAAAAGCTCACACTGAAGATAAAGTCAATATTAGGTGTCCTGAATAAAATATAAACTTGTTCTTTAAAACAGTCCAACAGGAAACATAGGGGATTCGGCAGCATCAAGTGGTATTTTAACAAATATGTTTCTCAGTTTCTCTGTCAACAAGAAGTCTTCAATATAATGTGCAGGAAAAGAAAATACACAGCTGAAGATTTCTTTAGTGGTTAGCAAGACATTAAGGAACTCCAATAGAATTAAATTTCCAATAACTTCCCATAATTAAAAAAAAAATCAAGAAACTAAGCAAACTAGTTAACATACAAGTAGAGGCAGTGCTAACTAGGCAGCCATGATTCTTCTCAGGATGAAAGTCATAATTACAAATGAAACACGATATTGAATGACCACTGGACGTGATACTGAAAATGATAGAATTACTGTTAGTGATCCACAGTTTTTGAGTAAAAATTAACATTACAGGAAAATTTTAAAATGAAACTCTACAAGTGCAACAGTTACACTCTTATAACTAGGGCTAAAAAAGTACGTATGAAAAACTCTCACAAAAAAGCAGACATAATGTAAAGTATGGACTTGACCTACCTATTACTACGGAGTAAACGCACCAATGACTTAGAAACAATACCAGCTTCGGATTTTGGTGCCAAGTGCCAGTAAAGCTGTGCAACTGCCATTACCACCTAAAAGAAGAACATTCAGAACAGCATGTTAACTTCAAATCGTCATACATATCTATCACATTTGCTTCAGACCTGCAGAACTACCCACTCACTCTTCTTCAGAAAGCAAAGTGCATACCCACATTCTTCAGAATCAACAGGCTGGGAGGAAAACATCAGAAGAAAAAAATATTTTTATTTCTAAAATAAAAGCTAATTACATACCTCTCATTCCTCCCAGTATTTATTGTATATGATAATATACAGAAAGACAGAGGAAAAGGGATGAAGAGAGAAAAAACGTAGGTAGTTCAAATTGTAAACATACTGATACCATCCTTAATGTCAGTATTGCTAACATCAGGTGTACAAATTAATGAGGAGATACTGTTTAAAACTTCTGCAAGTGCTTTTATTTTTGTTAAATACAGATTCAGTATTAGAATCGTCTAGGTTGGAAGGGACCTTTAAGATCAAGTCCAACCATCAACCTAACACTGCCAAAGCCACTACTAAATCATGTCCCTAAGCACCACATCTACCTGTCTTTTATATACCTGCAGGGATGGTGATTCCACCACTTCCCTGGTGAAGGTAATAGGCAATATTACCTATGATTTAGTTTCCACTTAAAATCTTTCATTCTATTATTCTATTAATCAATTTATAAAATGACAGCTGCCTTTACTGGCAACTTCTAAAGTCTCAAATCCAATAGAAAGTAAAAACTACAGGGTTGGATACCAACACCCTGGCTAGCAAAAAGCAGAAGACTGAGATATCACAGAATGATAGCGGTCGGAAGGGACCTCTGGAGATCATCTAGTTCAACCCCCTGCCAGAGCAGGTTCAACTAGAGCAAGTTGCACAGGATGGCGTCCAGGTGGGTTTTGAATGTCTCCAGAGCTGGACACTCCACCACCGCTGGACAGCCTGTTCCAGTACTCTGCCAATCTCAAAGTAAAGAAGTCCCTCCTCAGGTTTAGACAGAACTTCCTATGTTCAAGTTTGTGCCCATTACCTCTTGTCCTATCACTGGGCACCACTGAAAAACGACTGTTCCCATCTACCTGGCACCCCCCCTTTTAGTATTTATAAGCATTGATAAGATCCCCCCTCAGTCTTCTCCAGACTAAGACGACTCAGTATCTGAGCCTTTCCTCATAAGAAAAATGCCCCAGTCCCCTAAGCATTTTCATAGCCCTTTGCTGTACGCTGTGCAGCAGTTCCCCGTCCTTCTTGAGATGGGGAGCCCAGAACTGGACACAGTACTCCAGATGCAGCCTCACCAGGGCAGAGTAAAGGGGGAGGATAACTTCCCTCGACCTACTTGCCACACTCTTCTTGATGCACCCCAGGATGCCATTGGCCTTCCTGGCCACAAGGGCACACTTCTGGCTCCTGAGGGCTGGCCTGAGCAGTAAAGACTGAAGCAAACAAGGCACTCGGTAATTCTACCTTCTCTGCATCATCTGTCACCATGGCACCTGCCTCGTTCAACAGCGGGCCCACATTTTCTCTAGTTTTCCTTTTGCCTTTGATGTACTTGAAGAAACCCCTCCTGTTGACCTTGACATCCCTTGCCAGATTTAATTCCGAGGAGGCTTTGGCTTTCCTCATTTCATCCCTGCATACTCTGATAGCATTCTTGTGCTCTTCCCAAGTGATCAGTCACTTCTTCCACATACTGTAAACTCCCTTCTTCCACTTAAGTTTTTTCAGAAGCTCCCCGCTCAGCCATACAGGTCTCCTGCCTGATTTCTTGCTCTTACTGATGCATCGATCCTGAGCTTGGAGAAAGCAATACTTGAATATCAACCAGCTCTCTTGAGCGTCCTTACCCTCTAGAGCCCTAACCCATGGGATTTCTCCAAGCAGTTCTTTGAAGAGACCAAAGTGAGCCCTCCTGAAGTCCAAGGTTGCAATCCTACTTGTCATTTTATGCATACTACACTGAATCCTCAACTCTTATCTTCTCATGATCACAATATAAGCAGACATAAGCAACTTAAAACCCAATACTTTTTTCCCCAAGTTTTCTCATAGGTAAAAGACAAATGATGAACTTTATGCTATTGAATAAGTCATATCACAGCCTTCCCTACAAATGGTCAACTTTCTGTTCAAAACAAATCATAAAAAGGAGACTCCAAGTAAAGGCATCATTATGACACTTGACTTGGTATCTTAAATCTTAGTACCAACGAAACAAAAATTATTATTAAACAATAAAAAATGATTAAAAACATCTGAAAAGAGGAAATAACTGGAAGATTTTTAGCAATATACTCTAGGGATCCTTTATTACTCACAAAAATCTAAGGTCAAAGAGAAAGTAATTAATTTAATTGCTGGTAAATTCTGTGAATGGTACAAAAATTGGTGTAATAGCAATTCAAAGCAGCACGATTTCACTCCACAAACTGCCCTTAAACATCTGTTAACTTTAATATCATAAAGTTAAAGATCATAAATGTGAGAATCAACACTGTATTTAACAGATATAACGAAAATTATTTATGGAATGTGGAAGATAAGGAACTGAACCTGCTCTCAGCACAGTGTGATGGCAAACATTTAACGTACTTGTTCTTTGTGTGTGATGAGGAAGTATCGTACAGACATTAAACAGTGATTTTAGCAAAAGCCTGTGCTCTAAGAGAATTATTGTTGTAAAACTGCATTAAATTTGTTTCCAAATTCTGCTGGCAGATTATAAGTGGTTTTCGAAAGAATTAGACATCAGTCAGAAATCTAGAAATATGTTCCAGGGAGAAACAAAAACCTGGTCTGTTTAGCTTATTAAGAACAGGTTGTGGGGTGACTTTATCATAGTGCAGTAATTGTTTTTGCAATGACATGAATACTCATTATCACTGGAATTCTCTTCCCAAAGACATCTAGTCTCGAATAACAGGACAAACTGAGGTTAGAAATAAAGTTCTGTGATATCAGTAATGTCATAATGATCCACCATCAGCATGGCTTTTTCTGGTTCTAAAAGTTTACCGGCATCTTAAAACCTCATAGAAATACTGCAGAGCATACTATACTCATAATGTCGTATCTATCCTGGGACTCTGCCAAAGCACCAACACTAAGAACCTGCCTTGGACTGACAAAGAATTTAGGCATATAATTGTCCACTTTTAAAATGTGAGACTCAAAGGAACTTTGAGTCAACAACTTAACTGAATCAATAACAACGATGATTTTCATTGTGAATCTGTACCACCAAAAGTGATACTGTGCCATCCTAGTTGCTGAGAACTTAAGCATTAAAAGCTAGCTATTGTGTAGTCATCATATGCTATAGAAGTTGGATTCAAATGTTCTCATATTTTCTCTAATATTTTGTTTGTCCTTAATATTCGGAGCACGTATCACATTCAGTTCAGGTGTTTAACTTAGAAGCTAAGTTAATTTCAAAAAAGAAAGAACCACTGTATTTCTCCTATAAGTTACTAGACAGTCTTATCACCGCTTTTAAAGAGGCATAGATTTTACTTTTGAATCTTTTAAATTTTCTAGAAGCATAGATACTTATTAGTTTAACATTTTAATGAAAAAGGAATTTGTCATACAGCAGCATTTCGGCTTTGAAGCAAGGGCTTTGTATTTCGTAACAGCAGCCTGTGATCTGGGTCCATAGTATAGGTGTTTTTCATTTTCCGATCCTTTTCTTTCTCTTCATCAGATTCATAGAAATTATTTTCACTATATTCTTCAACCACCTCATCATCCTACCAAAAGACAAAATGACAAAACATGTACACAATATTTGAATCAATCGGTTTTAGTCATTAAGGAAGTAACATACAACACCACAATTTCATGCAAGATTTATACGCTTTTTAAAAAATAGCTATTGGCTCCTCTACCCCAGTTTGCTCAAAGCAGCAAATGTACCGACATGAAAAATAGTTTAACAATATACGCAAACATTTCCTTAGAAATAAGATGAACTGCTAAATGAAATATCTTAATATTCTATAAACTATATTAGGTATATAACTGGTCTTTGGACTTAAGGCCTATGATCTGAACTCGACATTTCTGGAAACAGTTGTTTAAAATTCCCTCTTTTTAAAAAACTTAATGTAAATCACATGCATTCTTCCCTCTCTAGCAATATACAAATTATCTGTGAAAACAGCAAGTCTCAAAAGAAGGGATAGGTTTCTTAAGAAATTACATGAGAAAAAGCTTATGTATCCTGAGCCTGGCCGAAGTACAAATCCTTGAGCTGTTTACAGTTATGAGTTATCAGCATAACATCACTTCAAAAAACCAACACAACACACTGAAATAATTCATTAAAGTTTGAGATATTAGTAAATAAGGCCCTTCTTTTACTCCATAAGGCTAAGTAAAAGAATATAAAGGAATATATCTGATTATGCAAACATGATAAATTTAAACCAATCTTAAGATTTCTAATGTGGATCAAGAAATGGATGAAGAACAGATTTAAAGTGTTTCACTATGCTTACATTTAATTAGCATTAAAAAGTCCACAAACTTAGAGAAACATAAGACAAACAGACAGGGTTAGATGAAAACAGAATGTATGGATTATCAATATTGAGAGTACTCAACATTACAAAATTTTATTAAAAAAAAAAGCTACTGACTTCTGCAACTTGTTATATCCAAGTGCGTGTCCCTGCTCTCCTGAATTGTTCCATCTCACTTTGTCCCCAGAACATCCAACTAAGACAAAAAGCATTACTGTGGCTAGCTGGAGCTATTCATATTACAATGGGCTGGCTGGTACCAAACACCAACCATATCAATAGTTCTGCTTGTCTTTCTCTCAAGCCTCTTTCAACTATTTTAAGGAATATCCAACTCTACACAGCAGTATTAAGAGGATTATTTAAGCCATATACTCAATTGCTGATTTTTTTAAAAGACGTAATTACTTTTGAGACAAATGTATCTTTTTAATTCTAGCTGGCAGTAGCAAAGTGATCAAAAGTGAATGGAAGAATAGCTAGAAATGAAAATAAAGACTTATTTAATAGGTCTTCAGAAAACTAGGCAAGGGTAACTTCAAACCTTTGTTGCATGCCTTGGTCAAAACTCAAAGAGCCCATAAAAGTGTCTTCAGCAGTGACAGAGGGGCGGGGGGGGAAGGAAGAAGTGACAATAAATCAAAGTTGTCATTTTATTGTTTTTTATTACAATTTGAAAGGACACTGCAAATAAAACTTCCCTTCACAGTTCTTCTCATTTTTATTACTTGATGCCAACAGTGCTCTCAGTGTTTTACAGAACCCCTAGCAGGCTCTTAATATTTGTTATGCAACAGTAACTGAAGTGGTTTAGTTTTTTTATTTCTCTGTCTATACATCTTTGTGGCAATCACCCTTCTAAACTAAAAACTCAAGATGCTAAATCAAGAGTACTGGTAACCAAATTCCTCCCCTCGTCTACAGGACAGGCAACTTGAAAGTAAAATTCCTGACCCCAGTACATCTCAAACCTGCACTGAAGAAGCTTCCTCTAACAGGAGGAGGATAATTCAGTATCCCTGCCTTGACTGCTAACAGGCACTCACATCAGTAGTACTGTTGAACTCAACAGGAATACAAAGTTGGAAATTGTATTTAACTCATTAATCACTGTTGTAAAGAAACAGCTTGAGCTCTCACATTTCTGACTTTTTTTTTTCCCAGAATTGTTGGTTAGAAACATACTTGGAGCAGAGTTCCAAATAATTATACAGCAACTTATGCCTCTTATGAAAACATTTTTAATTTAAATCCCGTTAGTGTCTTTATATTGAATCACTTTCTTCATAACTCCACAGCAGAAGTATTAATGTGGTCTTTTCTCACAGTCATGTATTTTATTGCAATCTTAGAATATTCCTCTTCTCTCAAATCTGTTGAGAACTGATATGAAATAATTATTTTCCAGACAAAGGATGATGATGACACACAGGGAAATAAGTTTAATGAACTGAAATTCATTAAAATCAAGTTGATGAAGTCCAAATTAGTCAGAATTTGTAGTCACGAGGACATCACTAAGACAAAGAGAATATGTAATACTGCAAGATTTGCACATTACCATGGAAAGGAAAGCAAAGTATTATGTAGAAGAGCCAGGAGACTGAAAGATAAAAACCTGCAAGTTTCTTGGTGTGCAAGAATTGTTGTTTCAAATTCTATTAATCATCCCAAACATGGAGAGCAATCACCAGGAAATGTGAAAACATTCAAGCACTCGCAACCCCTTAAGCCTCAGCCTGAACTGCTGACTATACTCACTGCCAAAAAGAGACAACTGTACATTTAGAATCATAGAATCATTTAGGTTGGAAAAGATCCTCAAGATCACCAAGTCCAATTGTTTACCTAACACTGCCAAGTCTACCACTAAACTACGGCATTAAGAACCACATCTACAAGTCCTTTAAATACCTCCAGGGATGGTGACTCAACCACTTCTCTGGGCAGACTGTTCCAATGCTTGGCAACTCTTTTGGTGAAGACATTGTTCCTAATAACCAACCTAAACCTCCCCTAGCGCAACTTGAGGTCACTTCCTCTGGTCCTATCACTTGACACCCCCCCTCACTACAACCTCGTTTCAGGTAACTGTTGAGAGCGAGAAGGTCTCCCCTTAGCCTCCTCTTCTCCAGGTCAAACCCCAGTTCCTTCAGCCACCCCACATAAGACTTGTGCTCTAGACCCTTCACCAGGTTCATTGCTCTTATTTGGACATGCTCCAGCACCTCAATGTCTTTTACAACTTGTAGTAAGGGCCCCAAAACTGAACACACTATTCAAGGTGGGGCCTCACCAGCACCGAGTACAGCGGGACAATCACTTCCCTAGTCCTGTTGGCCACACTATTTCTGACACAAGCCAGGATGCTATTGGCTTTCTTGGACACGCTGCCGGCTCACGTTCAGCCGGCTGTCAACCAGTACCCCGGGGTCCTTTTCTGCCGGGCAGCTCTCCAGCCACTCTTCCCCAAGCCTGTAGTGCTGCATGGGGTTGTTGTGACCCAAGGGCAGGACCCAGCACTCAGCCTTGTTGAATCTCACAAATTTGGCCTCAGCCCATCCATGAAGCCTGTCCAGATCCCTCTGTAGAGCCTTCCTACCCGCAAGCAGATTAACACACCTGCCCAACTTGGTGTTGTCTGCACACTTACTGAGGGTGCACTCAATCTTCTCATCCAGATCATTGATAAGGATATTAAACAAAACTGGCCCCAGTACTGAGCCCTCAGGAACACCACTTGTGACTGACCACCAACTGGATTTAACTCCATTCACCACAACTCTTTGGGCCTGATCATCCAGCCAGTTTTTTACTCAGCAAAGAAGATGCCCATCCAAGCCATGAGCAGCCAGTTTCTCCAGGAGAATGCTGTTGGAAACAGTGTCAAAGGTTTTACTAAAGCCCAGGTAACCAACATCCACAGCCTTTCCCTCATCCACTAAGTTGGTCATGTCACCATAGAAGGAGATCAGGTTAGTCAAACAGATAAACCCATGCTGACTGGGCCCTGATCACCTGGTTGTCCTGTATGTGCTGTACACTCAAGATGTGCAACATTCTCTGGCACCAAGGTCAGACTGACATGCCTGTAGACCCCCAAATCCTCCTTCCGGCCCTTCTTGTGGATGGCTGTCACATTTGCTAACCTCCAGTCAACTGGGACCTCCCTGGTTAGCCAGGACTGCCGATAAATGATGTATTCCACCAGCTCCCTCAGTACCCTTGGGTGGATCCCATACAGTCCCATAGACTTGTGTGTGTCTAAGTGATGTAGCATGTCACTAACCATTTCCCTTTGGATTACGGGGGCTTCACTCTGCTCCTTGTCTCTGTCTTCCAGCTCAGAGGGCTGGGTACCCCAAGAACAGTTGGTCTTACTATTAAAGACTGAAGCAATGAAGGCATTAAGTACCTCAGCCTTTGTCACTATGTTTTACCCCACATCCAGCAAAGGATGAAGATTCTCCACAGTCCTCCTTTTGTTACTAATTTTTTTTTTTATTGCCTTTTACCGCAGTAGCCACATTAAGTTCTAGTTGGGCTTTAGTCCTCCTAATTTCCTCCCTGCATAACCTTACGACATCCTTGCAGTCCTGAGCTGTCTGCCCCTTCTTCCAAAGGTGATAAACTCTCCTTTTTTTCCTGTGTTCCAGACAAAGCTCTCTGTTCAACCAGGACCATTTTCTTCCCATGGGCTCATCTTTTGGCACATGGGGATGGGCTGTTCCTGTGCCTTTATGATTTCCTTCTTGACGAATGTCCAGCTTTCCTAGATTCCTTTGCCCTTCAGGACTCTGTCTCAAGGGACTCTGTCAACCAGGTCCCTAAACAGGCCAAAGTATGCCCTTTGGAAGTCCAAGGTAGCAATTCTGCTGACCCACTCCTTACTTCCCTGAAAATTGAAAACATCATTTCATGATCACTGTGCCTAAGATGGCCTCCAACCACATCACCCACCCGTCCTTCTCTGTTCATAAACAACAAGTCCAGCAGGGCACCTTCCCTAGTTGGTTCACTCACCAGCTGTGTCAGGAAGTTATCTTCCACACACTCCAGGAACCTCCTAGACTGTCTCCTCTCTGCTGTATTTGGTCTGTTTTGGCACGTACCAAGTTACTTTTATAATTTCTGCTATCACAGACAAGCCTTATTTCTTGATAACACGGAGTACCGGTATTCTTTTAAATAGTTTGGAGCCAAGGCAGAAAACCTGAAACTGAACACTTCAAGCAGACCGAGGCACAATAAATTACAGCCAAGAATTCAGACCACCAAGCTGAAACTTCATCTCAGAGACTTAGCTGAATCGTTGCTCTGTCCCCAGATAAACTTCATAGTGCAAGTATTGAAGTTTGTACAAAAGGAAGAGACTGGGGATGACTATTAATTCCTCTCTGATGTGGCACAGAGTTAGCTTCAATGTGGCAAGCACAACCAAAGCCTCTTGGTATTGTAACAAAGTGGGAAAGCCTTGTGCAGAGATCTAAGTAAGAGCCTCCACGCTCAGCAACAGTGCTAGTGGTGTCCAGCTATTCTTACAGCATCCAGAAGAGCATGACCCTTATACCAGGTCTACATATTTGACTCCAGCCAGGAAAGAAAGTACGAAGAAGGTATAATGGAGAAAGCAGCACTGCTAACACTGCTGACATTTTTACTGCCAACACAGGTCTGAAAATAAGACTTTTGCCTTTGGGAGATGAAAGTCTTCCTGTTTTAACTATTAATGTTGAATCAACAACTATCAGCTTCCACAGGTAATTTCCTGCACACTTATTCTTCAGTTCCCAGTATCTATATAGCACCTACATAAGCTGTGGGAGATGCTTCTTCATACGTCCTTGAAGAAATGCCAGATATTGGTAGCACTCAAATTTTACTTTCCCAGATTTCTAATTAGAGCTCAAACTGATAACTAGTACATATTAGCAGCTCTATCAGAAAAAAAAAAAACACTATTCTGATCCTTTTTGACAGGGAAGAGACAGCATGAGAGTTCAGGGAGTAGACTCAAATATTCCCATGCTTTCTCTTGTCCTTTTAATCACTTTAGATGCAGTTTCACAGTTGATTTAAGACTAATCTGGCATTAAAGTTTGTTGTTATTTTGTTGGCTGGTTTTTAAAAACATGTTTTATTTTCACCAGGATCAGTAAAGTGACCTGGCTCGCTTTGTGATCATAGAATCACTAGAGCTGCTGAATTTTCAAAAGCAGTAGGTGGTAAAGGGAGAAGGACAAAACAGAGACATTCCCTTTCAGTGGCAGTCTTTAGTTAAACTGCATTAAGTACACTTAACAGTTTGTAGTAGCACATGATTTAATTGTGCAGTTAATAGCTTTTCTAAATTGTGAAATCACTAAAAAGTTCAGAACCCTGGGAGAATGAAGTGATTAAAAACTGAGAGGGAGACCACTAGCACTCCAGGCTAGAAACTGCAAATGGACTCTGTGCATTTCCCATCTTCTGCGATTTATTCAATCCAGTAGAGAAGTGAGTATTTTAGTGTAAAAGAACACACGTAATTCTTTTTTATGTTATTCCAGACATACAGTTTAGGGACATCTTCATAAAGTATTAACAGCTTAAATGAAGAAACTGCCAAATAACAAGTTCCATTAGCCCATTTTTAAAGTCACTAAGTAAATGAACTAACATTTAACTGAGATCTTGCTTGAAATTACATTTAATATGGCATTAAAGTTGAGAATGTGCCTTCCATTTAGGGTAAAGCACTTTATGTGAATGTTACAATCACCTCCAACAGAGCTTCACACATCCACAAACTCAGAGTGAAAGTAAAACTTCACTGAAATCTGAAGCATGAACACACACTATTTGCCCACTCTACTGGCCTTAACTCCATCTTCCACTCAAAAGTGATTCAAATATTCGTACTCCTAGCTTAGGTACAACTGATTTTAAAGCTACAGACTTCAGTTTCTGTCCTCAGATTCATAAATAAATACACTCACAGCTTTTTTGGTTCCTGCAGCAGAACCTTTGGCAGATAGGATTTTAGCTATCTTCCAGAGCCCTTCCTAATATTTTTAAGAACTGCTCTCAAAAGCTTTGGATAAACTAAGTTTTGAAGGTAAGAAGAGTTTTGGGACTATTCACTAGCTAGTGAATCTGACTGCAATACCAAAACCAAGATCAGCAATCCACTTGCTGTATCACGAACAGTATCCTTGGAAAAGGGAAATGGTACAAAATGTATAGAACAGTTTCCTACTTAAAGAACTAATGATGTATCCAAGATAGATCTGAAATTTTGATGTGTGTGAAGATGCCTACCTAAATCCTTCCACGTCCTTCACAGATGGGTTTCTGAATACTACAACAGACCTATCTTGGGTATATCAGAACAAACCAACAGTTATCCTCAAGACTGCTCAAAAAGCCAAGGAGATGAGCTGTGACAAGTTTCTGACAGATGAACAGACCTCAACCAATCACACTTACTAATAACCACGTGCTGGCAGAAGTATCCATTCTCCCCACAACAGAAGTCCTTGAATAAAATACAGGTATGTCAGTATAGGTAAAGCTTGACATGAGGAACTGCTAGTGGTCTAAAAAAAGACAATCTCACATGGTAAAACTATTTAAGAAACAAAAGTGTAACCGACATAATCTGCAGCCTTGCTGGAGAAAGGCCATAGAAGGCACAAAGACAAGTTTGCCATAGAGATCTTCAGGTACTAACCGAATAAGACCAAGTTATAACTTTTGTCTTATTAAGCCAAAAGGAGTTGAAGAGTCAAATAATAAAGGGAGACCAGATCATCCACTCCATAAGCAATGGCTTGCTTTTAAGTACTAACCAGCCATCAAAGTATAATCAGCCTTTCTTGGGTAGGCTGCCATTATAACCAGTTGTGTAATAAAGATTTGTCCTACTGTGAATGGACTAACGGGTCCTAGTAATCATCTGATGAGATGCTCTGATGGCTGTGTGAAAGTAGGGGAATATTTCAAGTGCCTAAGTGTAAGTATCTAGTCCCATTTTATACTCCCTCAAGTATGAGAAATATCTGTATGGGTCTGGCCGATCCTGAAGGTATGGAGCCTACAGGAGATCCACAGCAACTGAAGACCAGGCAGGGCATCTTGTGGCATTTAGAACAACACTAGACCCTCAGATAAATGAATCATATCCTTGTTTCTCTAAAGGTTAAAAGCTTCAGATGCATCATTAATTTTGTCCTACAGAAGGGGAAGTAAGTCATCATACTCTTCTCCTATTTGAAAATAGCTATTGAATTTTTTTATTGTTACACTGAAGGAAAACAAGTTTCCAGCTCCTAGGAAACTCCTGCTGATGCTCTCACGTGCAGTCATTGGAAAGGAACAGGCTAAGGATTACAAGACAGGTGAGAAACAAACTGGATCACAGTACCAGGATGCATGTTACAGTAATGGTTACAAATTGTAGCTATTCCTGAATGGACAGAAAGCAGAAGGTGACTTTGCTGTTGCCAGACCAGAACAGTGTGTTCTGTGTGGTCTCAGACATGATGCATTTACAGCTTTCAAGAACAAAGTTACTTAAAAATGAATGAGAATTTTAGAAACTTAATTTCTCCATTCTGCCACGCATAGAACATAAAAAGATTCTGGTAGTGACGTAGTGGTCTGCGATATGACCTGTATTCTACCAGCAAAGCATTTGTAAGGAGGCTTCCTGAAGAAATGTGCACTCATAGGACCAGAAGGCATATGTACGTCCATTACTCCCTTCTAAATCAAGTCAAAATAGACTGAACACTTTCAGTCCAAAAGTCAGCACATACAGAATGCAATGAGTAGGTCGTGTGACATATCAGAAATAATATATATAGCGTATATTATTTATATAAAATATTCACACAAAGTTACCACACTGCCAAACATTGCATTCTATCTCTCCACCAGGGACCAGACGTGTTGCTCCTACACAAATCAAAAAGTACATACACATTTTCAGTTAAGCGAACCACAATGGAATGAAGAACCAATAAAGATCGCAAGATCATCATGATGTTACTCTGATAGGTTTGAATATTGTAATTTTTCCTTTAATTATAACCACAGTCTATTCATTACCATGGGGATAGAGAGGTCAGAAAGAAAACCTGAGGTTTTGGTTGGATTTGTAGAACTATTTTTAGGACTAACATGGAGAAGAGAAGGCCCCAGGGAGACCTTATAGTAGCTGTGAGGGTGATAAGACACTGGCACAGGCTGCCCAGAGAAGCTGCAGATGTCCCATCCCTGGAGGTGTTCAAGGCCAGGCTGGATGGGGCTTTGAATAACCTGGTCTAGCGGAAGGTGGCCCTGCCCACGGCAGGAAGGTTGGAACTAGGTGATCTTTAAGGTCCCTTCCAACCCAAACCATTCTATGATACTATGAATTATTCAGATTGGAAGCCACTGAAACAGACCTGGACTTTTAGAGTGTGCTCTTCCGAGAATCATTTTTCAGATTACAACTCTATTCAAATGAGTCTGCTGGAATTATACTGTAAATGTAATATATTAATACAGTTATATAAAAGATATTACATAATTAAAATAAATTACAATGGAAACTGGTACTTTAGTTTTAAGTTTTAGATAAAAGCTACCACGTTATGCTCAAATAAGATTTCATGGTTCCTTGCACACAATTATATTTGTGGGTTTTTACAGTTTATTTATCTAAAGAGATAAACATGCTTTTCAGCTAATAGAAATTGAAGTGAGTATTAATGGAAATGGTAGTTGTGATAAACTGAAGAAATACTTGGGTCACACTGAATTATATTTTCTGATTCTAACCCTCACTCTATAACCTTCATATTGGGCTAAGAGTCATCACATGATGTTGAAAACCCATCTATTTTTCAAATGCAAACATCTACCAGGAAATGATACAACCTGAAAAAGGGTTTGTAATGTGAGTGCCATTGACATTTCTTAAGAGACTTCCTATAATTCAATTGCCAATACAGTCTCAATCATCTATTAATACAAAAAGCCAAAAGATAAAAGAAGCAGGTTGAGAATCCATAATCTAAAAATGCAAGAAAAGAATGGGATAAGTTTTCAAAGCAGAAAACTCCCCCCTTCTTTTCTGCCTTCACTCTGTTCATACAAGACACTCTTTCCTGTTTTCAGGGTATTGACCAAACCAGAGCATTTTCACACAAGCGGTATTGCACTCAGGAATAATTGTTTTCCCACAGATTTCATCTCACTGGGACACAGAAGTTCTGAGGTGTTTTTGAGCTCAATCAATCCCTTCGCTGAAAAGACTTTGAATTTTTGTTTATCACCAAGTTGTTTCAAAGAGATTCAACAGTTGAGGGAAGGGAGGAATACAAATTCTACAGTCGTATTTCATAAGGGCTGAAGATTGTGGCAATGGTCTTATGGCTAAGCATCAGTTGCACAGTTCCATGACTTAAATTATTTGGAGTTTATTATCAGCCAAACCCAGGTGATCTCATGACAATTACGCATTACCAGTAATGAAGGACTGCATCAGCATGTGACAATAGTTTGAAACTGCAAGAAATAAGATTCATATTAGGTGAGATTATCAACAGTATATATACTCTGGCTTTAAAACACTAGCTTTAGTCTCAGTTCAATTCCAACAAACAAGAAAGTCATTGCACAAAATGCTCCAGTATCTTCTTAGCAGTTTACTGACTATGGTGTTGTAACATCCTTGTAAACAGCTATCCTAGGGCAACTTTGAGACATTATTCTGTAAAATGATTCTTCTTCCAAGCCATCTTACATTGTGCTACCAATAGTCTTTGGAGTTGCACGTTTCATATTCAGCAAAACATTTTCATATTTCTTCAGAAAAGCTAAATTTTAATGTGGCTAAGGAACCCACAAGAAAATTCCACTAGTTTAGGGAGATTTTATACACAATTCAAAAAAGCCTTCTATATAAAAAGTTCCCAATTTGTAAACATAGCAAGCTTGATGCTTAACCTACATAAAGATACTATGACACCTACTCAAGCTTGAGAATCAAACTATGGCAACTGAAATTTAACATTAAGGCATTTTCAGTCACAACATTGTTCTTAGCTTAACTTCCAGCATATATAAAAGTTACATGATAAACGATAAATAAATCAAGCTTCATTTGTAGTTTACTGTATCTTTCCCTCTCATACACATATTCTAAGACTATATCTCTGCATATTCTCATTTATACAATACCCTCTACAATACCAGTGTGGATGTACATGTTTATTTCACTCTAAAAAAAAAACTGCAACAATTTTTCCATATAGTACAAAGTATGTAAACTTATTTGTTACTTGAAAGACTCTTCAAAAACTCTTCAATCCAGCCTTGCAGTAGCTTTTAAAAACTCGCTTAACCAATAACATAGTTTTGAATACAAACTCAAAAACGTAATAAATTAAAAGAAGTAGTAAAAAACTTAAAAAATAAATCCCAAAATGTTCTTCAGAAAGCCTGTACTCATAGAAGTTTTATACTACAGCTCTGAGACACGAGCATCGCACAGGTGGAAGTATGGCTTTGAGGACCACTGAACATTAAATTTTTCCCAATATATCACAATTATAGGAACATCTGTGCTAAGTAACTTCACACTGAACTAATGTGAAAACTCAAGAAGTGTTCAAAAGCTCATTCTCGTTTCTGTAAGTAAGAAGCAGCAACTAAGTCTAGGACTGCTGTCTAAAAATAGGGGCTTAGAGTTAAATATGCTGCAGTAACTAATGCTGTTCTGCAACAACCTCAAATTCCCAATTATTGTTGTAACGAATTCTCACGATACTTGCAGCTACAATTAAAACAATCAATTATGATTTTTAGATCACTTTCATTTATTCAAAACAGTTCCATTCTCCTCAAAATGGAAGTGAGGCATAAAACAGTTTTCTCTTACCACAAAAACACCCTCATTTCAATAGTGTGTGGAAAAGGTAAAATAATGAGATTGCACAGACAGAGTTGCAAAGCAAAGAACAGAAAAAAACGTTTAGAGCATAAGAAGAGAGGAAGAACAGAAAAAAACAAGGAAGAACAAGATGGGACCAAATAAACACTGCAAAAATAAAGTGGAGAAGGAGCAAAGGTGAAGGTATAAATTAAAGGGAAAAGACACCATCTGCTTCTGGCTAAGAGTTCCCCATTTTTTTTCCCCTCAAGTCCAAAAATTAAAGTGGAATTTGGAACTTGTATTCAGAATTTTGGTTAAATGCTTGAGCAGTTTTTAGGCTTTTAATGATGATTAAGGTTTAATCTCAGTTTAAATTTAATCTCAGTTTAAGTATCTGAAGAGGCAGTACAAACCTCCCCATCAAGACAGCAAGCACTTACGAACCAACTGCTGAGCAAAAGTATTCTTTCTTCACGGTTCACTTACTGTGCAACCCTATGGAAAACAGGTAACTGTTAGTTACTTCAGGGGTGCAATCAAAAGAAGGGTACTACAGGCTCTAGAAGTGGTAGTCACTGCCTGTCATGAATTGTAAACAAGGTATGAAGGAATAGGGATCTCTCAGATCTTCAGCATGTACAGAACTGTAATGGTTCACAGTGCCCCTCCCTTTCTAGTGTTCCTAATATACACTAGGAACAACTCAACTCCTTTCTCTCTACTTTTAAAATTACATTTTTTCAAAGTCGAACAGAACAAAGGGATCTTCCCCACGCAAACACTCTTATAACTTTAATTTTTGTTTATGTAGCTTTAGGATTGTTTACTGCTACTAAACTGTTTATCCAACATTTAAACCATATTTGGACTACAGCTCCAGCTCTAGATGTTAGGAGCCTCAAATTTTCAGAATACAAAATGATCTGAAATCTTAAAAGAATGCTAACTGTACCTGTACTTAGATTAGCAGTCTGAAAAGTCTGCTATCCTCACGAGAAATTCTGACCTACTAACCTAAACATAATCAATGGTCATTAAATCCTGTATTACAGGATTTTTTTCCCCTCTCATCCTAATGCATAAGTAGGCAAAGAGACTGAAAGCATCTTAAAACATCTGTTAATTTGCTTTAGTGATACTGTCACACCAACAACTGGTGGTATATTTATTCTGGTAAAAACCATGATGGAAAAGCATGTGTTGTTACCATTCAGGCCTAAGTTACCCCCAGTCGTCTTTATGGTTGGAAAAAAGCCAGACAACTGGAACAAACTTGTGGATACACTGTCAAAGAGATGGATGATCCAAGATAATTTGAATTTTTTTGTATTTACTCTTCCCCATGGTCCTTCAGCGATATGCCATAACCAATCACGAATTTGACCTGATTTTACAAACAGAACAAGTGTACAGGCTCAGACTCAGGAGACTAAAGCTTCCTCAGAGCAGAGGTCTGACCTCACACAGGTCTTCCTCAAATAGAGGAAAAATTAAACAAAGGTTTACGTTTGCAAACAAGGAGCTAAGGAAGCTTCTTTTACAAGTTTTCTAATTATCCAGAGAAAATCCTGGTATGACAAAGAAAAGGCCACACAAGTTACTAGACAGAGAATAGATGCCCAGAACAGAATTTATGAATATTTTGGCAGGCCCCTAAGTATTCTAAAACAGCACTAATTTCATATTGCTCACACAATTTTCTATGATTAAACATCATTTCAATGGCCAAGATGAAAGCTAGAAACTTTGGCAGCTCATAGGCTGATGGGGGTCTGGTACATCTGATAGTTAAATTAAAAATGATGAGCAGTTAGAGCAGTTGATATTTAGACTTCTATAAAAATATTGCAGTGTTTCCCTCCAATTAATTTTCATCTCTAAGTCAATGATATAGACAGAGATAAAAACAATTCTAATGACTTACTTGCAACAGATGGCTAGAACGCCTCTTATGCTATATATAAATATAAAAAACCCCTCATCCTCAGTTAAGAAGGTAAGACTACAGCATTGGATGGAGTACACACTTTTCTGGTCAAATTTATGGGAAAAGCAGGGGCTGATTTCTTAATGTGAGTGATACAGAAGTCCTACAGAGCTTGCCTAGACATATTCTACCCACTGCTGCTATTCCACTGCAAGTCTGTCATGAGACTAACAGAAACCACAGCAATACACTTTGCTGAAAAGATAAATGGTATTTTTATCTACAGACTGTACTGCTCTTTTGCGAGCAGTAAGTGCTTGGCAGCCACAAAGCAAACCAAATCAGGAAATTCATGTGGCTGAAATGTAACCCTCCCTGTCCTTTAAGTTGTTCTTCTGCTTCATCAATTCCTTTATCCAGATTGCCTTAGAAACACCACCCCTAAACACAACAGAAGGGAGGGAGATGATGGAGAGAAGGTAGAAAGACAATAATGCTTCCTTTCAGTGACAGAAGAGACTATTATACAGTGATCACGAAAATAGTCTCAGATTATGTTCATAATGACCAGAAAGATTTTTTTAGAATTTCAAGTGATTAACTTTTCACAATCAACCTGAGGCCATTTTTTGTTATAAATCTATGCTCTAAATTATTCTTATTAAGTAGTACACCTGGTAGGGAAAAATAAAACTGGTATTACAGTTAAATTTTATGCCCCAAATGCTTCACCAAATATCTTCAAATAACTGAATTTGATATTAAACATTAACTCCTCCTCATGTATATCTAAAAGAACCTGGTCAGACTATTGCACACTGACAAAAAGAGAAACAGTAACTGAATCCAGAATCCTCCAATTCAGACTGAGGATTCTGACAGGTATACTAAGAATGGAAGAAGTAAGTAGTATAACAACTTCACTGTACACTAGTTTTCCTAAATTTAATCTTCTGATCTTATCAGCCAAATCAGGCTCAAGGAAATCTACTGATCTATGCAGTTTCACACTTGCATCTGAAGAGGACAGCTTAATGGAAGCTCAAAATGAGATGACTTGCTTTTGATCTCCAGGGAAGAAAATTCTCTGGTCTCCCAGTTTGTTAGGACAGGAAGGGGAAAAAAAAAAAAAAGAAAAAAACCAGCAAAACTACCACCTCATAGAACCACACAGCACAAATATCTACAATGAAACTTCAGTGAGGTCTACAATGTACTAATAAATAACATATCTTGATTAATTTTATCCTAAAAGACTGAATAGTATTCTCAGTATTTCTTAAATGTGTTCAACTATCTATGTCTCCTTATTCATTTTCTTCTTGCAGGAGAGCATAATAAAACTTCTCAGCCTCTCTGTAGAGGATTTAGAAGAAGGGAAAGGTGTATTCAGGTTGATTCGTTATTAAATGAATGATTTACATACAGAAGATTTTTAAAGTACTTTAGCTTATTTCATTTTTATCACTTTAGGTAATTTACCTAGTTAACAGGAGGTTATCAACCTGAACACACCTTTCCCTTCCGTCTGTTCTCAGCCTCTCAGTAGAGGATTTAGAAGTTTTATTACCCTCTCCTGCAATAAACCAGCAGAATTGATACAGAATCCTCATTACAGAGTTAACAAGTTCTACAAAAGTTAAGAACAGACGGTATTCCCTGTATACCGTGCTTGAAGCTCTATCATTTACAACTACAGTTCACTCAATGGGCACCCCAACATGGGGAACAGAAAAATAAATATTTAGAGCAGTATTAGACATTGCTGAGCCATCTTAAGTAGCCATTAGACACTGGATTCCATCACACACAACCATGACCTCTATGGAATACACTAAGAATTTGTAACTATAAGATACCAAGAAAACACTACAAGAGTAGGAAACATTTCAAAGCGTTTAACAAAAGACTAGAGATCACAGAATGGTTGAGGTCAGAAGGGACCTCAATATTTTGTCACAGGTAGCAATCAAAATAAATATTTTCAATATGTTTCTTCCTGCAATTCCTCAAGAGCCAGACTATTTTCCATGATTCATGGCTTTACGTCATTCAAAGACTTGCTATTTTTCTCCTAAAAGTCCTTATTCTTTTAGATCATTTTCTTCAGGCTTAATTTCTGCTCCCCTCCCCCTCCATCAGTTATGTCAAATTCTGAGCACTTTAAATTGAGCAATACTTCAATAATTAATCCTAAAAGTGTAAGCTTGAGACATGCTTCTCATAAGTACTTGTCTATAAATAACTTTGTTATGACTGAAGCCTATGATCAATCTGACTTCACCATTTTTTTCCAATCTTAACTGAACACCAAGAAAGTTTATTGCTGTAACCTGCAATTGTGCAAAAGGAAGTTAAGCAGCCCCAAGAGTTTTTTTGCAAGACTACAGCTCCCAATTTTGCTCTCTACAATGACTGTCAAAACTCCTGACCAAGTCAGCTGGTTTTAGAAGTCACCCTCCTAGACTGCACCAATGTTTGGTGGTGGATCTATATACCAGGACAGCTGAAGCAGGCACTACCTCCTGTGATTCTCATCTCCTTGTAGAAACAGCTTGAAAAAATCCGTTCCTGAACAGCTAGACTACAACACAACGCATTCATGGAAACCAACAGCAACTTTATTTTAAACATCTTCACGTATTAGGAGGCAAGCTGTAACAGTTCAGGAGCTGTCTGCAAAAAACTCAGCAGTCCCAACAACTCCTGTGATAAGGACAGGGCAAAACATTTAAGCTGAGACACAATACAGTCATCTGCCATCAAATATGTCACCTCCCAGAAAACTGTTGAACTAGTTCTTCCCCGTCAGTCCCAACCAGGTATTTTTCACTCCAGATTATGAGTGTCTTGCTCTCATTCCAGTTAATACATGTTAAAGCTGAACAGAGTTCATATGGAAAAAAGGTTATTCTGAAACTACTATTCATACGTAACTACTTCAAAAACACCCTCTAACTATTTGAAGACAAATAGGGTAAACCAAGGACATTCTTCTTCACAGTGGTTATGATCAGAATTCAAAAATTTACCCTTCAGAGAAGTTAAAAATAGGGATATAAACTAAGTATTCTTGGTTAATGGGTAATTCAATTAAAGTTTTGCAACAATTTTAAACATATTGCTCAAAAAAGGATTTTTCTCCATAACAGGTACGTATTGCAATATTCTTTTTTTTTTTAGGTTTCTAAATGCATAAGCTATCGGTTCAAAACATCACACCATTACTTGTTGGGAATTGGCTCAACTTGAACAAAAGCAGCATATATTTCTCAAAAAGTAAGGCAAATTTTAGTGAATAAAAATGCAAATATGCATTTTACCAGCCTTGAATTTATTAATCTGATAGGTTTAATTTCCATTTTCCTGCATCAGCTTTATTTATAAAGTGTCGTGCCCTATAAATATGCTGTTATTTTCTATAGTCAAGCACCCTCTTAACAAATCTTCTCATTAATATGTAAATTTAAAGTCAATCGGTCTTCTCCCTGACAGCGCCATGAATTCCTAGTGCACTGTATAATCGGCTTTGACTTGGCATCCACTATTTATCATCAAAGATGTCAGTTAGAAAAATTATGGAAACTGCACTGCAATTGATATGACTGCAATCTACTTTGTCAACACTTAATTGTTCCTCAAATCATACATTTACATATAAACAGCCTAAATACTGATCCATAATGATGCAAATAAACTAAATTAAAAATCTCTTCTACTGCACAAGATGCCCTGTTGTATGATGAGTTCATTTAAGAACCTATTGACAAAGGCATGCTTTTCAACTAGCCCCCGAAAAAATTTCTGCTAATTTAATTGCTGAGTAGGTAGACAAACTAAATTTTGCACCGAAGCTCACGAAAGTGGAAACAGAGTGTTATTAATACTATACCACTGATGACCAATTTTAGGTTGACACAGTATTGTTACACAGACCTTTTACGTTCCTAGAGCAGAAGGTACAGCAACAATTATCATCCATCCAGTTTCAGTGAAAAAAACATTAGTCTTAAGGAAACCTAATCCCATCAAGATGTCCAACCTCTCAGTCCAAGACAGGAGGTCATCCTCTCCTTCTACGCTTCCGTTGTCCAATCACAGACAAAAACTGACTTAAATCAATTGTGAAACTGTAGCTTTAGGCAAAGCAAGTTATCAATTTTGATTCTTTCTAAAGGTCAGAGAGAATAATGCAAGTAACTTTCTTTCAATAAGCAAGATGTAATAAACACTCCAGGACGTTAGGAAAACATATTACTTAAGTCTCTCATTATCTAAAAATACTTTCCTTATTTTAAGTAATTTCCTGGAAAGATGTGTTCTTACAAACATTTTAGTTTTCATATGAAAAAGGGTGTTCCAGAACCCAACAGGTAGTGCAAAAATATGATTCTATTTCAGACATTTTTGCTATGTTTCTAGTTTTCTAATCATTATAACTCCTGCTTATTTAAGAAGTAGTGAATACAATTATAAACTAAATCAGGCTGAAATTAGCTATTTGTCCAAACATGTCTCCTTATAATTATTTTCACGTAATAAATCATACATATATTAACATAGAATGCCACTGCATTTCAGTCTGATTCCCAGGCAAAGGGTATTAAAGGACAGAATTTGAAAGAACTCAGTGATAGCTGGTGTCATTCTGTATTCCAATGGTGTAAAAAAGAAGCCGTTAAAAAAAATGACTAATATGTTAATTACAAACCACAATAATCTGCGCTGAAATAACAGTGCCTGAACAGAAGTGTTAAGACACATTAGCTGAGCTATAGCAGAATTACTTCAGTCTAAAGAAATAGAGATAAATAAAATAAAATAAAAAAAAATCAAACGATGAAACTTTCTCTAAGGTTCTGAGATTACCTTACATTCATTACAAGTAGGTCCCCCCAAACATCCTTTTATGCAACTGTGCAAAGTCCACCTCCAACTACTGCTATAAAACAGTATATATATCAATGAACATGTGGATCTTTAAACATGAACTAGTTTCAAATTAAATGGTAAAACTTAATAGTAGTAACACCCCCAAGCCTGCAATAAATGCAAACAACTGAAGCTGTGGAGCAATTTTATACAGTACTTTCCAGAGGTATTCTGTCTTTTAATTTTATTTGTTATTCAGAGTTAAATCCCTATTGAAGCCAATATTAGCAGCATTGATTTCTTGAGCTATATTTTGTTAGAAGTTATAGGATTTGTATTTTGAGTATCTCTTTGTATAAATTTTGAGTAAACTCATATATGTGATATAAATGAAAATACCAAAGAATTTTTCACATTGCAGTTTAAAACCATATATTCAAGCCTTCACACAGTGCCTCAGCACACAGACAAGTAGCGTAATGTTCACTATGCTGTGATACTGGGTATTCGTATCTACAAAGAAAGAAGATTCTACCCAGTTTCAAGACAGAGTGGCAAACCTTTCCAGCTCTGACTCACATAAAATCTCCTAGAGCAAAGAGCCATGTCGCTCAAAGAACCACAGAAAAAGCACTCTCTCTGCTGCTGATGGGATGTGCCCAGGGTAAATCAAAACAGGTTATAGCCTGGAAGGAGAATTCTCATGCTCTGAAGAAGAATGGATGCCTTCTGTTAGTGAAGCCTTAGAGAGCTAAGACTTACGCATTTTATTTCTATTTTTATTAAAGTCTGCATAAAAACGCATCTTAAAAGACTAAGTATATCCAACAATGGAAATAATGCAGAATGCAAGCACATAACAGTAATTTAAAAAAAAGTGACAAACTTACCTTCCATGGGCTTACAAACTGTGTACGTGCATACCGAGTTAACATGTGGATTATAACAACTTGACCCCACTCTTCCACGTCAACCAACAAGTTACAGAGTTTTCGGTAGTTCTTGTGAATCAGATCTATTCTATCTGGACACACTTCCTCAAATGCCATCACAACACTCCCAGCTACCAGCTGAAAAACAAAATATAAACCAGGAGTTCAGTGTCCCTTCTACAATTCATCCACAAGCAAGAATCAGAATTAATACTAGCAATTCTCACCGATTTCAAATTGTTCCTATTCAGTGAAAAGAAACAACAGCAACCAACCCTATGCCCACAGAAATGGTATCTTATTTAAAATAGAATTAGGGTAAGTTTATCAGAACGGAGAAAACATTTGCTGTTTCTATTACATACATAAATCTTAGCTCCCAGCCCTGAAGACACAGTGCAATGTAAGCATATTTTTTTTTCTTACAGTTATAGTTTCCAAATAAATTATCAGAGAACTTGCAATTAACTCAGAAATAACCGGAAACAAGAAGAAGTATAATACAGCAAAATGCCCGACAAGGTCCATTGGGATTCTCTTATCAACAATGGTGTGATGAAACTAAAGAGGAGCTGGGGTAAGTTTTCCAGCACTAGTGGGACCCAAATATCTCTCTCAAAATGGCAAAATTAACCATCATATGAAATTTTATATTTAGAGTTTCATGAATACACTTTGCAAAAAAGGGCATAAAAATCAGCAATACAATACTGAGATATATTAACACTTTTCCTCCAGGAACACAAGCAGAATTTCTGCATGTCGTTCAGCACTTCCCTATCAGTTCCAAAATTATGCCGTGCTATGTCCTCACACACTTTTTTGCCTTTATAAGAAATAAATCTTCACATGTGCACAAAGATCCTCATACAGATGGGTATCACACAGATACATGTATTTATAAAAATAGCTTTTTTTCATGAGAAAATTAAATAGATTTTCAACATGCTAACACTTCAAGGCTTATTGAAACCTTCTTATAGGGTTTTTTCTTTCAGAAATAAAGGTAACACATATTGGGGTTCCTGTTAAAATTCTGGCAGCAGGTTACTTTAACTGTGGGAAAACCTCAAAAGCTGACCATGCATTATAAGGACATGTCATTGTGCGCCTGGAATTACTGTTCTTTCTCTCCTAATTGCTTTAATTAAGATTTGTTTTGTGTCAGAGTACATGTTAAGTCAAATAACTAAAACGATGAGACTTTATATGAAGCAGCTGATATGTATGCAGTTAGCATGCATGTAGCATAGCCTTCTGGCAGCAAATTAATGTCATATTCTATCTGAGCACTGGGGATCTGCATTTCAACCTCTAAAATTTCCCCAATGACTTAAAGTAAGCAATTAAATAGAAGTGCAGTTTATTGAAATGGTACTTTTTGAGAAATATTAAATACAATGATATTCATATGTTACATTTTTCTCCCTGTATTTGGCTGACATTTGGTTTATTAGTATGCGCCCAACATTACAATTGAAAGAAAACAGCTCAGAATATAGTCTTGCTATTATGCTAAACAAGTTTCAGGCTCTGTGGGGATTTTATGAATTACCAATAAGAGTAAACGTGAAGTTGCATTTATTGTCTCCAGCCCTGTCCACATACTGGTAACTTCTGGTCGCAGCAAGTATACAACTCATTCCAGGAAGCAAAATTTGATTATTTGATAAAGCTAAATAAAACACACTTTACATCTAAAATAATTTGCTATTTTTTGCTGTATCACAAAAACAATAGCTTTTTTTTTAAATGCTGTTGTATTAAATTTTCTTTTTAATAATGTGCTGCAGTAAGCTATTCTGTAATCAAAAACTGCTGCAAGTTGATTCTTAGATGTGGGTTCAAAGCTCATCAGAAGACAGTCATTAACTTCAGGCAAATCACCATCAGTCCTGAGTAGCCCAGATAAGTTGATGGTGGAAGAGAGGAAGGGTGGGAAGAGTTCTGTGTCAGAACTTGCTCGCAGCAAAGCAATTTTGTTAGGATGCAAAACTCTGAACTATAGTTAAGGCCAGCTTGCAGAGGACAGTGTGATGGACCTCACGTTTTAGAAGAAAGGGACGACACTTTTAGACCACTGAGACTTTTTTTAGTCACTGTCCCATAGACTTTATTATGGACATTCTACTCCTTCACACTACAAGACAGTATAGGGTCTCTTGACAGGTTTGACATACAAAGGGAGAAAAGGAGGGAGGGAAGGGCAGGGGGAGAGAGAGAGAATGACACACAGATTGATTTATGACTATAAGAATAGTCACAGCCTAATATTTAAAAATACCCTTAGGTTCATAGGTGAAGGACGACACAGATGCTCCTGTCCGACTGTAGTTCTGGAGTGGATACTCTTGCCTTTTACAGCTACTAGTACTGCACACACATTTTGCTGTATTTCTCTTCTATTTGGATATGATATAGTTTGAAAGCTGACATAAAATAGTACAATAACACTAGTTTAGATCTTTTAGAATTGAGCACATATCCTATGAACAGCACTGGATTTTAAAAGTTCAGTTCCTGTGAGCAAAACACAACAATTCAATACGAAGGAATAGTTATACTGAAATACATGAATTTAAATAATTATTTATTTAAATTCACATCAGTCACCTACTCAAATTTACAATGAGAATGCTGTCATTTGCGAATGCTTAAAAGATATTAATAAAAATTTGAACATACACTATGAAATGCAAGAGAAGTCCCTAGATTTACAAGTTAATACAGGAATTGCCATACATCATGACACTATTTAAGATCATGCCCCTCTCCCCATTATTGCATTTTCCAAAATTAGGCTTTTCATTTGAAAGGGGGAGAAAAAAGTGAGAATGTAAGGCAGATTGAAAATGCACTGGTAACAAGAGGATTTATCGGAGAAAATTTCCTAATGCTTTCTTAATAAGAGATTATTTTCTAGTTGACACTGTTTCCCCTATAGTATGATCCTACTATACATCTAAACATCAGAGGAACAGCTAATAATCTTTGTTTATTAAATGCTCAACATTCCATAAAAATATTTAGAATTAAAACAAAACGATCCAATCAGAATATAAAACCAAAAAATATCGGTTTCCAAAAAACAGTCAGTTAATTTCCATCTCACTGTGTCAATAGTAGCTTTTTGTATAAGGAGAAAATATAAATCACTCCAACAAAACCAGCAATGAGCTCATCAAATTCAAATGCTGCTTTCCATTTATGTATTTTTTATATTAAAGCAATAAACATGGTTCATTTGTCTTCCACTGGTTGCCACGTTTTTCTGTGCTGTTGCTATGAACTTCAGCCATTAGCTGTGCTCCAAGGTAAACTACATGAACCATCAACAAAAGTGACACCCAATCTATGGAGTTCATATTTTCTCCAGATTATCTATGCTAGTTGACAAGCTGGTAATGAAAAAAATCACACTAAGCAAATGGTTCCTCTAATAACAATAAATTTTCTATAAAATTATGAAGGGTACAAAACGTTTCCTTGCATCTATTTTGTCATGAATTCTAATTAACGCTGCGAAAACCTGAGAGTGCTGGGTCATCACAAGAAGTGCATCGAGGTTTGATTGATAATACAGTGCAAGTTGGCCTATGCTGCCAAGATTCCTCTCTCTTAAATTAATGGCCACCCCACCTGCCCTAATCACACAGCCCAAATGATATTCCCCTTCTTATTTCAATTTTCTGGACGCAAGGAAACTGGAAAAGATCAGTCATTTATCTTCTAATAGCTGGATAATAGATCTATCACAATAAAATATCTGCACAAACTCAGTAATATTTTTCCACAAAAGCAAAGCTTTTACCAACATTAAATCAATAATTTAAGAAAACACTGTCTTATCCACACATTTGGGTTCTAAACTAAAACATTAACTTATTAACAGAAGCCTACTGTTGAAAATTAGAGAGTCCAGCTTTCTTTCCCCATCATCCCCAAATACACTGCTTTAGTTTATAAGATTAAGATCTTTATTGCAAAGCCATCACCAATTCCTAGGATCATTTTTTAATCTAAGGGGTCTCACTTCACAAGAATCTTCACTTTATCTAGTACCATGCAGTCTGCAAAAGAAATCTCAATACTCACATGTTTGCATAAAGTTTTTCACCCCCAAAACAGAATTCATACTAAGTTACATCTGTAATATTTAGGAGTAAGTTATCACACCACAACAGAATAATACATTTATTTAAATATTATAAGTATTTTGATGTGATTAAAATATTCTCATTAAAAGAAAAAATATTATTTAATCAGAGGTAAAGGAAAATTTAGCCTCTAGAAAAAGAGTGTAAATATTAATTAGCAATAAGCAGATTCCATGTAATAAGCTAATTTACTGTCAATCTTCACCCAGAACTTGCCTCTATCCCTTCCCATACTACTACTGCACAATGGAGGTTTCTGGGGGCACAGCATCAGGAGTACGTACTTGGGAATCAATCAGCATCTGAAAGTCAGGCCAACATGTTTTGAAATTTCTTTCTAACATTCTTCTGTCTTAGAAGAGTTCAAAAGCACTGCGGTACTCTTTATACTGCCTGGTCCCAGAAAAGAAGCTATAATAGCAACAGCTGTGATATAGCACAAAGTATCTGTGGCCACATACTAACCCAGTTCTCTGGATGGGGCTGAAAAAAAATCATTTTATCATAGAATGGCTTAGGTTGGAAGGGACCTTGAAAATCATCGAGTTCCAACCTCCCTGCCATAGGCAGGGACACCTCCCACTAGACCAGGTTGCTCAAAGCCCCATCATGCGGCACACGCATTTGTATTTCCACACAAACATCATAAACCTTCCTTATAACAGAGGTATCTGTCCAAACAAAATAAAAACAAATCAAAGTTAAAGACAGAAACCTGCAATAAATTTGCACATTTTTAGTATGCCTAGCATCCATACAACTACATCCCAGCTACTGGTCTACGTTCTGTTTTTTCTTTTTAGATGCAGCTTTAGATACACTTAGGGATACTTTAGTCTGGACTGAGGAATGCAAGTCACAAGTTTTTTTTGCTTCACGGGTTTGGAGAATGGACATGATTCCTTCTCAATATCAACACAGACTATTTTTTTTTTTAGCTGCTGTAACTCAGGTATCATTAATGAACTTGATTTTTTTGTTGTTTACACAATGAGAGTTGTAAAATACACAGGCTGCAAACACAATGCAGTTCTACAGCCCTTCACAGTATGCCAAAAGCAAGTTAAGCAACCGTTGTGGTTTCAATTGGGATGGAGTTAACTTTTTTATTAGCAGCTGGTATAGTGCTACCTTTTGGATTTGGGGTGAGAATACTTTTGACCGCGCACTGGTGGTTTTGGTTGTTGCTAAGCTCTCGAGGCCTTTTCTGCTCCTCACACCGCTTGGACAGTGAGGGCTGCGGGTGCACAAGCAGTTGCGAAGGGACACAGCTGGGACAGCTGACCCCAGCTGACCAAAGGGGTATTCCATACCATGTGACATCATGCTCAGCGTATAAAGCTGGGGAAAGAAGGAGGAAGAGGGGGACCTTTGGAGCGATGGTGTTTGTCTTCCCAAGTAACTGTTACACGTGATGGAGCCCCGCTGTCCTGGAGATGGCTGAACACCTGCCTGCCGATGGGAAGCAGTGAATTCCTTGTTTTGCTTTGCTTGTGTGTGCAGCTTTTGCTTTACCTATTAAACTGTCTTTATCTCAACCCACAAGTTGTCTCACTTTTACTTTTCCGATTCAGAGAAATCCCAGTCCCAGAGAGATCCCAGAGAGATCCCCAGTCCTGGCTGGGGAGAGTGAGTGAGTGGCTGCATGGTCCTATCTGCCACCTGGGGTTAAACCACAACAGCAACAAATCCTGCCTTAAACCCTATGCCCCAAACTTAGATCATCAGGCTTCTTAAGTGAATGGAAAAAACAGAATTAGAGTGAAGTGATACAGAATCAACCAAAAAGAAAAAAGGGAACTAGTTTCTTCTAAAATACCCAATTATACCTTCACACATGACTATGTGACTAACTATATTACTTTCTGAGAAAATCATTATAGCATAAAACACACACATGCTTTTATCTGCCTTCCTACATGAAAACATGTCAGCTGCTCAATTATCTAGAATTGCTAGGAAAAAAAAAAGGAACAGGCATTCATGCTTTTGTACCTGCTTGTCAAAGTCTGAGGTACTTTTTTCTGTAGAGCAAGGGTAACTAGGAGTTTCTTCAGTCTATAACAAAAATATTTGTAGATATCTTATCTGTTTAAAAATTAAATAACCTGGCACAAAATCACAGCTTTGTTGATACACTGTAATTCCCAGTTAGCTATCCTTCAGGGTATGTTAACAGTGGCTTGCATTTGATAATTTTGCATCTTAGATTAACTGAGAGCTTGGCTTTTAATTGAATCTTTGTGTTAAGTCACTTAAGGAATAGAGCGATCTTTCATTTATCTCACCAGAAATTTTAATGAAGTGCTGGGTTAAGGTTAGCTCTCATCTTATTTTAAGTTTTGCTTATCTCAGCTTATATTAAAATTTACTACTGATTGAGACCTAAAAAATGAACACATTTTGCACAGTCTGATAAAATGGCTTAATTTTACTGTAGTAAAATTCCCATCCAGACCGTTTCTTGCTATTTCAAATGTAAAATGACTCTGAGTAATTTAAATACATTGTGGCTTTTCTGTGCAACATAAATTGCATTAATAATCCACAACAGCATGTCCTCTCTGGAAAAAAAAAAAAATCTGGTTTAGATAAATTCAGAGGTATCTATGTTTAGCAGCTATTCTATGTTTAGTAGCTATTCTATCTCACTTTAATGTAGAGATTATGTCAGTAAGTTTCAAAGACACTGCTTGAGGTCAAATGGTTAAGGAAAATAAACAAATTATGAGTAAAAATTTACTTTTTATTAAAACGAAGTCTCAAATATCTCTAAATCATGTCTAAAACAAATGGAGTAAGAACAAAAAAAAACAAACAAAAAAAATCACACAGCGGATTTTCCCATAACAACATTATATACAATGCATTATGGTTTGTCTGGGTATTATCAGCCCTTAAATACACAGAAATGCCAAAAGTAACCTGACATTTCCATCAAGGGAAAAAAAGGTGGAGAACCACTGATGTTCAACAATTCCCAAAGTCACTAAAGTTCTCTCACTCCGGTAAAGACACTATTTAATGAAAACACCATCACTTTTCCAGTGAACTGATCTGCTAACATTAGATTAAAACTATGAGAGATGACCACTAATGCTGATGTAAGGGAACAGCTTCTGTGGACTTAAACTGAAGAAATCCGAGGATTAATGTCAAGTTAACACCCATGGTCTGAGTTCCACATCATCAGCCTACAAATTTGAGGCCATCTGACTGTTCAACAGGCAATGGAAGCTGCAAAAACTTGAGAAATACCATTAATCAAACACATGCACTTCATAAGGTTATGATAAAATACTGTTGTTTCACAGCTTGGACTGATTTCTAGAATTCCTGCGGCAACAAATCCAACTTAAAGAAAATATTTTGCAGTCTCTGTGAAGAGAGTTATGTATGTAGAAGGAGCTTTTTCATTTATGCTAAGTGTATGAAATTCAGCTTCCCTTAGAGAATACAAAAAGGTGGTTCAAATTAATACAAAATTCCCAAGAGGAGCTTAAATAAGAGTTAAAAAGTAGCCAACCTAAGGCTATATAGGCTACATTTGTACACACCTGCCCATAAGGACCACCACCCATAAGCAGCTGCATCTCCTCCAAATTTAAATGCTAAAAGTAGCTACAAGTGGCACTTTGTTTCCTCCACCGTGAACAAATTGCTATGTTCTCCAATTAAAGGCAAAGAATAAGCTTATTCAAATTGCAGTTACCTGCTAATAAAATACTTGGGCACTATCTGCTTTCTGTTAGTAAATGTGCAGGCTTTCTGGGAACATTCAGTGGAACATGACAAAAGATAACTACTTAAGGTGAAGTTTTTCCATGCTAGACTGGTCTTCCCAAAGCTATCAAGGATTAAAGAGAGATTGATCCACTTTAGATCACAACAGGCTGTGGAGTCTGGGATGAAAGAGCACATATTAATACTTGGTTTTGATTCAGAGAGTCCTGAAAACAGATTTGTACAGTTCCTTTTTGGAATAATAATTCTTTATATCACTTGCCGAAAAGGTAAAACTTCCGTAGCTGACATGTCTCAGCCCAGGCTGGAACCAGGCCTTGCTAGGGAACAGACTAAGAGGAATCAGAGAGGGAAAAAGTTGCGGCATTTAACCATATTATGTCTCCAAAGAGGTCCAGAAGACCCAATTCCAGACCATCATTCTTAGCTTCTTGAATGTGCTGACAAAATAGCATAACTGCTAGGTTACTGCTTCAGCTGGTATCTTCATAAATACAGCGCCCTTTATTCAGTGTCACAGAGGCACCAGAATTATGGCACGTACTAAGCAACAAGCATTAATCCCCTTATAAGTAACTTCAAGTGCCAAGATCAGTGTGCTGGGGAAAAAGAAGATCCAAACCTACACTATGCTTTTTTCCTCTAACATTTTGTTAAAGTAAATGTGTAAATGAGTAGCTGTTGCATAACTTGTCATTTACCATAAGCAGTAAATACTAGGAAACAGAGTGAAAACTCATCATTTTATTTTCTTGGCATCAGCAATAAAAAGAAACAAAGATGGCTTCTCAGACCTTTATGCCTCCACAGGTATAAAGAATCTAATCTCACATTCACAGATTGCATGCACACCAAGAGCATGAACCACAAAAAGAAAATACACAAAGAACCACTGGGGGGGCAACTCCACAGAAGCACAAAGGCCTCTGACAAATGAATACAGGTCAAGCATAGATGCAGTCAGGAGAACTAACTAGCTGATTTACTGTCTGCTGAGCCATTAAGCTCTGACACTTTCCTTCAGTAACCCTTCAGTGGAAGTTGCAAGATGTCTTTTAGAGAGCAGCACCATTTATGTCCTGGACACCTGGACTGTGCTAGAACAACAGATGATATATTCCTGTATGTTACAAAAACAGTTGGCAAATAGGAGATGAAGCAACATGCTATCTGGTACCTAGTAATACTTTCATTTACTCAAAAAAGGATTACATTCACTAAATTAGTAATCCAAACAAGAAGAATAAGAGAATGTTTTCATTCACAACTCTTTTCTATTTGAAGTCTGTCTTTGACTTCTTACTCAATTACCCTTCTGGCTTAGACTTGGGAAACTTATTTGTAGGGTGCAGGAAGAAAAATAAAGTGCATGACCATTGTGAGATATCCAGGAGTTCATACAGAAAACCTGTACCTATATAGGGCAGGCAAAATATAACAGGAGTGTTAAATTTACAGAAACTGTTCCAGGACATCTGTTTTACTCACCAGATTGGAAGTGGGGATATTTGCAAGAACACACAAGCACACAGCAAGTATCATTGTTTAACAATTTACACACTACAAGGCAGACTGACTTCAACAGGCATACTATGCATCGTACAGAAGTAATTTACTCTTACAGTACCACAAACAAATTGAAACGACCTAGCTAATTTCTCACTGAGAAGTGTTTATACATAGACACTTGTACACTGATTCATATAATTATATAACTTTCATTTTCAAAATTAAGTTTAAAGAAGCACACATAAAAACATGCTAACAAATCAGATGAAGAATACCCATGTTGCAAGTACAATTACCAGCCTTATTAAAGGAGATGGTCACTGTTACAGTCATAGTATAGTGCATAAATACGTGATGATACTTCTATCTAAAAACATAGAAAACCACATCAGCAAGGGTTAGGAAAGTGTATTATGTACTGCTGAATGACAGCCTCAGGAGTAAACTCTTTAAAAATATATGCATATGTAATAGCACTGTTTCTTACCGTACTTCTGTCCTTCAAAAGCTTTTCTATCACTTCAATTAACAGTTCCTTTTGCTCTGGATCAAGACTAGAAGGAAAAATAAAAACTCTTTTTATTCATTTGGTCAGACATACCCAAAATTAAAAGATGTTAGGTTTGTCGACCTTTAAACACAAGCTGGGAACCAAAAGCATTGGAAAAAAACAGAAAAATCAGGTATTCCAAAGAACTAATTGTAGAAGAACTATATTGAAAATAAAGTTAATCATGGAATATAGAACTGAATTGAAGGAGTATAAAATTAAATTATAAAGATTAACTTTATATTACCATTTATGTGTGTTTTATAAGAATCCTAATACTTAAACTCATAAAAATTTTAGGTGTTAAGAAATACTAAGACAGGCCAACCCATTAGGGAGAACCTGACTGAGATTCAGACGTGAAGTCACAAGGACCTCACTGCTTTTGCAGAACGGAATTTCATCCTAAATGAATTCAGCAGTGAACGAACATTAGGACAAAGCAGAATCATACCTTTATTATCTAATTACAAATATAATGCTTCAAGTAAGACACTTTGTTAACTTCACTAATTTGAGTCAGTAGTATTGGAACTCAAAAATTTGGACATTGTATTCAAGTATACCTATACAAGTTTGTGTGCAAGCTGATGAAAAATAGACTGCTATAAGTCCTATATAAATAGTAAAAACAAAAGTTGCGAACATCAAACTTTGTACTGTCCTTTTCATATTCAAAAAGCAGAGAAAAGTCTGCCAGAAACATCTATTGTTGTCAAGCTTGCTTTTTAGGTAGTCAGGACCAACTTTTCATTCCAGCTGCTTCTTCATTAAGGATCTATAGAACATGAAACAATTCAAAGCCAAGGCAGAAGAAAATACAAAGAGAAAGCAGGTACAAAGAGCCATACAGCTGTGTAGTTCTATGCCTTTGAAATGTCATTTCAACGTGGATACAATTACAGATAAGTAAGGAAGTATTTGGTCATTATTGCACGCTTTAGTTTTAATGCTGAGCGATGAACTGCCCTAATGCACAGTATATCCTTTCCAGCCACAGATTCACAAAGTATCTAGCTGCATATTACTTTTCTAAGGCTCTAATACCTAGCAATACCAGAACATGCTAAATGGACAACAAAACTTTGTTAGAAGCCACCACCAGCATAAGCAAAGCAACAGCGCATTGTTCCATAAGTACTTTTACAATCACTGTTTGTTCCAACTTCTATTTTGTCAAAAAAGGTTTACTGGATCTTCTACCAAGGACCAAGACCTTCAGAAGAATAGCCAAAAGTCTTTGTAACAGGCTTTATTTTGAATTTGCACTATTAGTATAAAATTTAAAGAGAGAAAGGAGTACTTATTACTAAGAAACTTTGAAAACTACCGATTTTGTTATGTGATCAAGAAAATCTTCAGTAAGGGTGCCAATAACTGAATTCACATTCCTCCCCCTCCTCTTTCCTGATGTTTTAGATAAGGAAGGCAGCATTCTTGGAAAGAAAATGAAAGAACAGCCTAAACAGCTCAGAATGATCTGCTCCCATTATAGTATCTACCAGTAATAGTATGGAATCTTTTAATACTAGTGATGGGGCTTTTAAAAAGTCGTTTTCCAAATCTCACCGTACACGCAAGTACACAATAGAGTTTGCTATTGATAGACAGAAGATACTAATAGCTTTGAAATGCACTCTAAGTGAAATAAGCAAGAGGTCTGACATTTTCAATGATAAAATTACTTCAATGTACCTGGCAATGTTGATTGCATTGGGCGCAAATGTTGCTGTTCACACTATGCCTGAAATCTTTTCTGTTTGATATGTAAGCTTCCTGCTGTTAGGATTGATTGAACCACTAATGAACAAGCTCTTCTAGGTCAGACATCCCTCCAAACACCATGACACTAAATGTAAGGAAGATTGGAGTATCGAACCTCCATCCAGAAGTCTGACTGGAGCACTAACTGAACCACAGGACTATCAAACAGGTAGAGAAGTCATGGAAATCAAAAAGCAAACGGAGCATACAGGCACTATTAGAATAAACTGTTACTTCTTACTCAAATGCTCACAGAAGGTGGAGTAATTAAATGTAGGAGAGCACGTAAACTGTTGACTGATCTTCACATCAAAAATCCATTCCCTCCAGAATTCTGATTTTGACCAACTTCAGAGCGAGTCTTCTGAAATTACTTGTTCATTACAAATAGGCCAAAAGACAGCCTTGCCACCAGGATATGATCTGTATCACTGAATTGTGGAGCTACCAGTTGCGATCCTTGTTGAAACATCTGCTGAGACTGCCTGTTAAAGACTCTTATTTGCAGGCAAGCCAACTGGGCCTGCCTGTGGACAGATTAATTTGATAGCCTCTTCACTAGTTCCCAGTACTGCTGCTTCTTCAAGTGATCCAGAAAACTATACTCTCTCCCCCTTGGTCCTGCTGTAAACCATGGCTGTCAGATATGGCATTTGTATAAGTAAATTTTGAAAATGTGACAATAAAATTCATATGCTTTCTATAAGCAGTTTCCAAATCCTACTACTAAGGACACAATTGTTAGTTACAACTCCACTCACAAGTAACCATGAAGCTTATTCTAGTCCAGGTAAGGTGGAATGTGCAGCTACAACAGCGGTTTGAAAACTTGCATTATGATGCCTAGGATGTTCACATGAAGTGAAAACTTATGAAGGATGTACAGGCCCTCCAAAGGATTAAGGAAACCTTTATAGAGCATTATTTTCATTAGTTTTCCTTTGCTATGTGAGCTAGATGTCCATTTTACTACCAGTCAGGAATTCATGGAAACTAGAAGGGAATAAGGCCAGTTTCTCCAGATTGTGCTGCTGTATTTTTTACCTTGTGCCTTTTTTACCATAAAACATACTTTTCTTTGGTATTTGCAAGGATGATTTCAAAGTCTTGCCACTGACATCATATAAGCATAGGATACCAGATGAAACAGAGATAAGAAAAAATGCAAATTATATTTCAAGACGCAACCATATCTGGAGATTGGGTGAAAGATGGATAGAGATCTTCTAGTAATCAAATTAGATTTCAGCATCTTCCAGCTTTGCACCAATCAACAATTAGCTCTTTAATCTGGACTACTAAAATAAACTTTGCCTGTCATTAAGAGAAGAAATGGAAGCATCAATTTAAGCTAAAATTCCATGGAATAGCCTGCTGTCCAGATACTGCTGTGTCTTTCTGGCATTAACAGACCATTAATGCCAAATTTCAAATAATTTTGATACTATGAGGAAATCAAAGGACATTCTGTGTATGGAGAATAATTCAGGCCAAAAAGTCTTTTGTGTGCTGGAACCAGATGCTAAGAAAATACAAACTTCTCAAATAGCAGGAGGGGACTTAAAGTCCATTCCCTCCATTACACTATGTGATAAAAGGCTTGTCTGCGCACAGAGGAGTAAAGAGGTGGGGGGAACTCCAATACCATCCTGACCCAGCTACTCCCAGGGCTATCGCATGAGAGAACTCAGCACATTAAAGAAAAAAGAAAAGAAAATGAAAAAAATTAAAAAAAATTCACCAGAAGGTAGAAGCCCATGCCCAAGTTTATCAGAGAGCTGCCATGGAAAAGTCATCAGCTTTACGGTCCTGAAATGAATCTATCGTGACTGTGAAAGGTGCTCTGGAGAACCTCTCTGACTTAGGGGTGGTACTAGCTACAGGGCTATGAGACTTCCTACACAATGCCAGAAAGAGCATTTTGGGATTGTACAATACTTACTATTTTTTAGTAATGTAATATTTTAAAGTAATATTTTAGTTTATGGGATAAATGAAAGGCAAGGAAAGGGAGGGATCTAGACAATTTCAGGAGGAACAAGCATAGGAAAATAGAGGGATATATGCATAAAAGGAACCAGTTGCATGTTAATACTTTGCTGTTCAGCATGCTTGTCTGGCCATGCTCTGCACCTGATGACCACAGCCTGTTCTGTCTTCTCATTAAACTCTATTTCTAACTATTTTCCTGGATGAGGCAGTCTCTATTCTGTGTGTACATGTGATACAGAGGTCTAAGCTCCAGCAACTGGAATCGGGCCATGGGTTGTAGAGACCCATATAACTGCAGTACCAGCAACCATAGTATGTATGTATGTCAGTGTGTGATTGATAGAGAATATCAAGCCAGACTAGGTGCCTTGGGAAGCCAGGTATTGAAGTGGAGCTGTAGGTCTGGGCTGGACATGTGTGGGTGTCTCCGAGTTGGACAACTGGAGATTTTGTCTAGCAGAGGAACCAGGGCACCCTGGCTACCTATTGGAGAGACTGCAAGGTCTGCAGGTTGACTGAGATAACCATTTGTGTGTCTCAGTCTCTCTGTTTCTCTCTCCTCTTCCTCTCCACCCAGTGCGAGACAACTGGAGACGAGGGGATATAAGGGCCCGTTGCTGTGTAGTCTGAGTATCTAAACCCAGCTACCGTGAGATTCACAGTGTTTGAGTGAAAGGGTGGGTGTGTGTGTGTGTCTGACTGAGGGGGTCTGTAACAGCAAGTGCAGTGGGGTTGCATTGTGCACTTGTATGTGCAGTGACTAGGGAAACTGGGGATCCAAGGCCAGTTACTGGAAAGATTGAGCATCGAAGATCATTACTGGAGGATCAATATTGTACATATGTAGGTCCACTAATGGGCCTGCGTCCTACTCAGCCAGAGGGTGCAACAGGATAAGGCTGTTGGTGCTGGTTTTGTCCGCATGAGTGCTGTTTTCTGTCTGTGCTGATCTGTACACCTGGCTGCGTGCATGCGTTGTATACGTGCATGTATGTGCCCATTAGGAATACACGCTCAACCTTGCTACCAGTTGGTCTGAGGGAGCATGGAAATGCAGCAGCCGCAGGCTACCTGATTCTGAATGCCTAACACTTCTCACCCTCCTCTTTTTGGCACAGGCAAAATAAAAGGGAACCAAGTAGTAGAGTAAACGCCTGCCTTCGTTTTGGAAAGGTACAGGTTCTGTTGCCTCCACCTGTGTAAACCAGCACCCACCTCTTCATAGGAACTCTTCCACAACAAGAATTTCTGAAGAGTGAAGAGGAAGATTTGGATTTGCATAGATAAAATTTCTATGAGTCAGTATTCATTTGCCATCTATACTGCAAACTACAGCAAAAGCCTTCAGGATGAAAGATGCAGATACTAAATGCCAAAATCTTCAATTCTGGGAATACCCATCAAAACAGTTGTTACACTGATGACAATAACCAGTATACTAAAAACAAAAGACAGTGTATCGGTTTCTTCTTCTCTCTCTTCACAGTTATCCCGTTATTCTAGCAAGCAAGAGACTTGTCTGAATTCCAACCAAATCAGTTGAGCAATGGAATGTCTACACACACTTTATACTTTTTAAGAAACAGATCTGATTTTTCTGAGACATGCTAACCCCCTCAGTAGTCTTAATAAACATAGCCCACAACTATCTTAAAATTGCTTTTCAGTATTTGTCAGAACCACTTACCTGTACAGTTTTTGGATTGCATGGGCTGCGTTCTTTCTCACATAAGGAGATAAATCAGAAGAGGCTTCTTTAATGGCAAGCATCATAATAGGAACAATAATTGGGACACGGATACTGGATAAAACTCTTAAAGCACTTGCACGGATTAGCTGATTAGGATCCTAAAGAACGTGAGAGAAGGGGAGAAATAAAATAAGATAGCACAGAAACACATCAGTAAACTCTCTGCAGTGTTTACACTAATTATTTACTGTATATTTAAACATGTAAATCCATCTGACTATCAGTCAGGCTTGCAAGCTAAGGCCACAGTGATAAGAAAATGTGCCAAACTTCACAGAAAAAACACTGTCAACAACCAAAAAAAGTAAAAGAAAGTAAGACATAAAATACTGAAACGTTATGAAAATCTGGAAATCTGGCAAAGGAAAACATTAACATAATTCACATTCCCAAGCAAAATATGGGAATGATGGATAAAAAAGACTAAAGTTTTATTTAATGATCTGAAACATTTTCTGCAATCCAAGTGGAATTCAGATATTCTGAAAGACACACCTAACTCAGTTATGTTACTTTATAAAAACTCTCAAATGAAAACGTGGTTCTCAGTTGCAACACTCCCACTCGAGTTCTTGACAACACGTCCACAAGATGTAAGCCAGCAACAAAATGAATTTTCTTAAGAACATGTCAATATTAAGCTAAATGTAAATAGCTTGGAGATGCAACAATAGCACAAAAATCTGTATTTGGAGGAACTCTTATGTAAACCTCGTCCATTAAGCATGGCCTTGGGACACATGGGAGAAACGTTGCTTAATCAAGTACTAAATCCTCTAAAATCCATCAAACTGAAACTCCAGCAGCATTAATTCAGTGTACTGTCAGCCAGAAGAGCCCTTCCCAAAGAACATTTCAGCCAAGGGCAAAGCATTGGCAACATGGGTTTTCAGACTGGTATTACTTAATGATCAGTTCATCTAAGCTCTCAAAACTCCTACATCTTAGCAGCTTCTGAGTAGTAAGTATCTGGACAGTGGAAGCACTTAATTTGACAGTTTTTAGAAAAACAGCTTCTTATCAGAGTTTGCAAAGCTCATCTCCAATCACACAAATTTAAAATACCCTAAGAAGATATTTCTAAAGAGGGAGGAAAAAATGTCCACACATAAAACCAAGTTATATTCTTCTTTACAAAGCCAGAAACAAAACATTTAAAAAATTAACAGAAAGAATTAATTACATTTGCCTATATTCCATAGCAGGCTTAGTAATTTCCTTAGTTGCTGAAAGTCTCAGCTAGCTTGGAGTCTACCTCCTTGCCACACCACCACTTCTTTTTGAGTTACTCATAGTAACATTTAAATAATCCCCTCTCCTTTTGTTCCAACTATCCACAGCTTTTAAAAAAGTTATGCCATGAAAAGTTTTCACGGTCTACATATCTCAGTAAAAACACAGCACACAAAGTCACTTGAATTTTAGCTTTTCATGGCAGTCACAGATAGTAAAGGCAGTATGCATGACATTGAGATAAACGCTGGAAGGAAATGGACAGAAAGCTCTCTAGTCAGTTGGGGGATGCTCCTACAGTTGCACACCTGGTGCTCCGATTGCAACATTTTCCAACAAGACGCAAGGTCTGAACCAGCGACATGACAGAAATTAATGATGAACCTAGAGCAGCCTTACAAGAAGGGTACAAGAAAAAACCCAACCTTCTCTCATTATAAAAACTGGCCAATTTAAAGACAGAGACTTAATAAATCTTTCTTTTCTCCACAGTCACACTTCAAAGGCAATCCTAATCTTTGTTCTCTAATTCCATTCCCCATTGCGATCTGAATTTGAAATGCAACAATGAAAAACCCTTATTCTTCAGTGCTTTTAATAAAAAAGTAGCATGTGCAACACATTGAATATTTTAATTTAGGTACTACTGTCTTGCTTATGTTCTAATTCTCTGTTGTACATAAAGATCTTTCACACAAACTTAAAAGAACAGAGGTGGTTCAGGGTAATAACAGGCTCCTTTGATATACATAAGCTACCTTGGAAAGAGAAAAGACATTCTGGAAATTAAACGCTGGGCATGTGAATTTGAGAGCACCAATCTGCCACTTTTCTTTAGTGAAGTAATTTTACTTTATGCAGGCTTAGCTGCTTGACAAGGTTTGAGATAGTACAAAACACTTCGTCAATGACATAACTTAAGGCATGTAAACGTCTGCATCCGGTAAAATAGTTCTATCTTACCAGACTACACTTATACAGATATTTTTATTTTTGTGACACCAGCTCAGAATTGTCTATGAAATGTTGTTTAGTAGTCACTCACTTTTAAAGCACGCTGGAAGGTACTGATGGACAATAATGCTAGATCTTGCTGCTCCTCTGCATAACGCATCAGATAAACATACACAAGCTTTTTGATCTGGAAAGAAAAACATAATGAACATAATTATCAGAAAGTTTTAGAATTCCATAAAAATAAGCCCTAGATTGCACAATTTCATCAACATTTTCGTCTTTGAAGGAAGAGTTAATATATCACTGGAATACTCACAGGATTCTCAAATGTCTTATAGTTTACTGTCATTCTTTTAGCAGAAACTCCCTGAGATGCTGCAATATTACCGAATTAACAATACAGTCAGACAAAGGCTAATAACACAAAGTACTGTTTTATATTATGAACTAGTAAATAAAGACTTGAATAATCTAAGAATTTGACATGTGGCAACTGACCACCTGAGCACTCTTCACAGTTTTTTCTTATGGAAAACAGGTTAAACTGCAATAGCCAAGAATTTCAACAAGCCCATTTTACTTTACCCTTAAACTCAAAATCATAGAATCGCAGAACGGTTTGGGTTGGAAGGGACCTTAAAGATCATCTCATTCCAAGCTCCCTGCCATGGGGAGGGACACTTTCTGCTAGGTTACTCAAAGCGCCATCCAATCTGGCCTTGCGCACTTCCAGGGATGGGACATCCACAGCTTCTCTGAGCAACCTGTGCCAGTGTCTCACCACTCTTGACAATAAAGAATTTCTTCCTAATATATAATCTAAATCTTCCTCTTTCAGTTTAAAACTGTTGCCACTCGTCCTACTGCTAAACTCCCTGATAAAGAGTCCCTCCCCATCTTTCCTGTAGGCCCCCTTTAGGTACTGGAAGGCTGCTGTAAGGTCTCCCTGGAGCCTTCTCTTCTCCAGGCTGAACAACCCCAACCCTCCCACCCTGTCCTCACAGGAGAGGTACTCCAGCACTCTGATCAGCTTTGTGGCCCACCCCTCGACCCACTCCCACATGTCCATGTCCTTCTTATACTGGGGGCTCCAGAGCTGGAGTAGGGTCTCACCAGAGGTAAGCAGAGGAGCAGAATCACCTCCCTTGACCTGCTGGCCACACTTCTTTTGAGGTGGTGCAGGATATGGCTGGCTCTCTGGGCTGCAAGCTCACATTGCTGACTCATGTTGAGTTTCTCATCCACCAACAACCCCATGTCCTCCTCCTCTGAATGGGCTGCTCTCAATCCATTCTCTGCCCAGCCTGTATTTGTGCTTGGGATTGCCCTGACTCACATGCAGGACCTTGCACTTGGCCCTGTTGAACTTCATGAAGTTTGCACCGGCCCACCTCTCAAGCCTGTCCAGGTCCCTTGGGATGGCATCTCTTTCCTCCAGCCTGTCGACTGCACCAGACAGTTTGGTGTCGTCAGCAAACTTGCTGAGGGTGCACTCAATCCCACTCTCCATGCCACCAACAAAGATGTTGAATAGCGCCAGTTCCAATACTAACCCCATGGGAACACCACTCACTGTCTACTCCTTGGACATCTAGCTGTTGACCGCAATTCTTTGAGTGCGGCCATCCAGCCAATTCCTTATAAACTAAGTGGTCCATCCGTCAAATCCACGTCTCTCCAATCTAAAATCAATTACTTTAACACATTTGAAAGAAAATATACCTTCCAGCTGAAGTGTGGTAACTTATACTGTTTAAATCAGATTAAAAGAGCACTTCTGATTATGTCTTGGACAAAAGCAAAGGGTATTAGATCCACCTTTGCCTGACCAAAAGCACTCAAAAGATGTAGCCAATATAAGCATACTACGCAGGATGCAATGTTCAAAGATTAAGAAAACCTCAGTGTGATTTTGGGGGAGGAGGGTATTCAATTTACTTCACTTTACCCCCTCACGGTGACCGTATGCCCAGGAAGCAGTGAAAACATTTTTTACATTTGAGTTGTAAACCGACTATTGGGGTTTATAATGGAAAATTCTGAAAGACCCTCAACTACAGCTGTGCTATAATTACTGTCACTATCAGAAGATGTATCTTTGTGCCAATTCTGGCAAAAAGCATAATATTAAATCACAGAAGGTTACAACATACTAAATTATTTGTTGTTCAGCTATAGACAAGCAGCAATCAACATTGACCACAAGAGGCCTATGCACTGAATGACTGCAGGTGTGCAAAGAAAGCCTCCTTTCCTTGAAACCACTCTGTGACTAGAAATGGAAGCACTTAGAGCTTCGTGACTACACTATTCTTTTACCATTTACCTTCACTCAATGTTGAAATGCTCCTTTCTATAAAACTAATCATAACAGGGGCACATTAGTCTTGAGGAACACAGACAGATTTGTTTAATTAGTTTATCAATATAAGCACATCAAACTCCATGAGTTATTGACCAAGACTTATTTTTGTTCTATACCACCAATTGTTTATTAGGTCACTTTTTGTATCCTTACCATCCATGACATGATGCACATAATCAAGTTGAGGTCAGTATGTACTTATAAAAACAAAAATCACAAGGCACTTCTGTAAACAATAAGATGCCCTTTGCTTCTCCTAAAACAAATGAACGTGTTCTACTGCTTCTTCACCTCCATTTCCCTGTATCAGAGCATTCAGCCCTCATAAAAAAAACCAAAAAGACAGCAGCCATTTCTGGGCAGGATAGTCACTCAGATACAAAGTCATTCAGACAAACTGATGTATTTGCTACTGCATTGTAACAACTTGTAGGGACACATTTGTGTAAGAATTCTTAAGGACAGGAAAAAGTTTGGCAAAACATTTTCAGAAAACAGTATCAGGATCAATGTACTAAGAATCTGACTTAACCCAGTAATTTCTCATCATTTCAAAAGCACCCTAAAAATTGGACCATGATAGAGGTTTCTGAGACCCTTGCTAACTAGATGGCTGGAAGTATAGCTGCATTATGACCTAAACTTGTCATCTAACTAACCTTGATAAAGAAACCAGTCAGCTGGCTTACTGAATGCCCTGATCTCTTTTCAGTTTAACAGCCTCTTCCCGCACAAATATGTTAGCACTAAATGGTGGAAAAATAAGTAATGAGGGAACTTTGACTACAGCATAGAGGAAGACATGTGAATTCATATAACTGTCTATTTGTTTTAAAATGTAAGAAAAGGCTCATAAAATATAAACAGTGAAAGGCTTCTACTAATTCATGTTAGGTTATGTGACAAAAGCTTGCCTGCACATCCACAAAGGAGCTCAGAGAGACAAGGAGTTGGCTACGGCATAGACCCGGGGAGTCCCATCCAGCTGCCAGAGAAACTAGATGGTCTGTGGGTCTCTAGGGGCAAGAACCATGTGTTTGTGTGCATCTTTCTGAGGGTACAACAAAAAGGGTTTGGCTAGTAGAAGACTAGGGGAGTTCTGGCCAGGTCTAGTTGTGTGTGCCCGTGTGTCTACGGGCAAGACCATGAGGGGATAACTACTGGGTGACCAGGGGAGTCCTGCTTTACATGTGCTCTTATGTGTACAGCAGTTCGTACTAGCAACTAAAATAGGGCTGCAGCCTCAGGGGCTCATATGTCCAGGTGCCAGCAATGGGGGTGACTGGGATCCAGGGGCCAGTCACTGGGCAGACCATGTCTGAGCCCAGCTGTCGGATGGATCTACACTGTACGCATGTCTCTATACACACATTCCCACCAGCAGACCTTAATCTTCAACTGCCAAGCTGCTGGTGCCATTTACGTTCATCTGAGTGCCCTGTACATATGTATTTCTTATGTGTGTATATACACAAAACATATGTGCGTTTGCACACCTACCAGGAACACACTCCTAGCCTCACTGCTGGTTGGGCTGGAAGCCTGGAGCCGGGGCAATCTTGCCTTTGCTGGGCTAGCGGCTCCAGCCCTAACAGTTAAAAGCACTCAAGATTAATAATACTGTTCAAGGCACGCCTCTTTGGTGTAAGGTATCTCTGTTCGAAACTGAACTTAGAGTACTCATAACTTACAAACACAAGTTAAAGAACAAGATAATATTTAACTAGTCTTAGTATGATGCCTTACTCCATTTTGTTTTATCATCTATTATTAAAAGTACAGTTACAACTTCTAAAATTATTTTATACAGTAAGTTCTAAAAGACTCTGAATTGTCATCTTTGCACAGTTATGCCTCCTTGACTTACCAGAGTTCAGTATTTGGCCTCAGCCAAATACATGTATTTTCAAAGAATGGAAAACCCCAAAGTTTTGAAGTAGTAGCTAAATAAGAATAACTTCTTTAAAGCTAAAATTATGTTCAAACTTGACTATTACTATCCATACATGTAAAATAAGGAAGAAAACAGACATATCTGTGACCTGCTATATTGCAGCACATTAGAGTGAGACAGGAGTTTGCTGAAGTCATTATTGCAGGAAATAAAATCTTCAGTGCCTTAAGCCAGGGAAAAAGCAACTTTTTGTTCCCATTAATAATAGAGGCTGAAGTACATATTTCCAGCACAGGATGGAGGAATTGGAGCATGTATTCAATTGACTTCTCTTCTTAAAACCCAGTGCTTCAAACCACTATTTCCTGCATTTTTTCAAAATTATGATTCTGTGCAGTAGGAAGTAACTAATATTGCATGTCTGTTCTGCTTTCCTCAAACTGACGCTTGTTGGTCACTCTGCAGTCTGGAACTACAAACTTACAGATGTCATTTTCATTCAAATCTCATTTGTCAAGTCAGCTAGAACTCTGACACCTCTGCAATGGAGCTGACAATGTTATGCATAGTACTGGTAGTGAGCATCAGATTAACATTTTCTTTATAAAACTTCTGGCTGTACAACTTTCTAATGCAGATGCCGCTTTAGATTTCCTCAAGCCACATAGTAAGCCTGGGGGTTTAAACACATCACAGTTGAACGTAATCTCCATTTTTCAACTTCCTGAAAATCCTGAATAGTTTTCACTAGTCCAAGATGGATTTTTTTTTTTCTTGCTTTCTTATGAGGAGAAAAAAAAAAAAGATACAGAAGTAAGCTACTTTGTGTCTAACCCTGGTAGTGAGGCAAGAACAAGAACATATACTGCTGAAATAAAATGGATGGTAAACAGCCTGAAAGAAAAAATTGTATTTCTGCTACTGTTTTGGTCTACAGAAATCCTGAAAACTACTATTAAATACATCTTCTTTTAATTAAAAAGTCACAGAATGTATTGCAAGTTGAATAAATTTAGTCAAGTGACTTGTTTCAAGAAATTAACTCCTATCGCAGATGATTCTGACTCAGGTTCTTCATCAGCTGCTTTTACAGGAAGTTTAAATTGTTCTTGTCTTGCCTTTCAGATACTCCTTTGATAATTCTTCATACAAAATAAATGAGTAAAGGCATATTCACAAGACACATATATGACTGTTTTAAAGTCTTCATGTTTTGCAAAACATGAAAGTAACCCAAAGATTTGAGATTACACTGCATATTAGCAACATTTTTTTTCCTCCGCTCAAGATGGGACCCATCCCCCTCAAAACAGTCACATCTCTCCAAAAGATTGATATTTGAAACCTACTTTTCTATAATCTTCTGGAATCACAGGCATTCATATTAATAAAGCGTTAAACAGACTCTCTAAACTAAATTATCAAAAGAACCAACATTTAAGTATTGTGAAACAAAAAATTATTTTAAACACAGTCCATTAGCAATACCACTTTTTTACTAACCACGAATTCATACAAAGACTTGTTTAACTGAGTTAGTGATCTCACTCTGCAATCCTAATACTGAGACACTCCTCTTATAAATATACATGATTAGAACAGCGAAAACTTTTTTACTGAACCCTAACCTCTTAGCCTTGATCTGCAATAGACATTTTCAAATACAATGTAGCACAACCTCTACTCAAACTTTGCAAGCAGCACCACGCCTCAAATAAACTATAGTACCTTTTCTCAGAATTACCACCACACACTTCCACAAACTTTCCCTCATCGATCAATTTCTAAAATTTAAATAGTTATTATTCTTCCCTCCAAATCACCCAGTAGGTTCCCTTTATTTACACATTAAACTATTACCATGATGCTGTCATTGAAATTAAACCCTGAGAAATTCTATTTAAAAAATCCCAGAGATTTTATGGTTTATGTTGAACTCCAAATACAATTAGATAAAATTTTCATAAAGAGATCATCCATAACAGTATGCTTAATGAGCTATAGGAATACCTCAATATTTTTACTGGCAACATTCTTCACAACAGCAGGAAACAGCTCAGAAGCATTTTTTCCATTCGCAATCATCTAAAAAAAAAACAGAAAAGACAAATAAATTAAATTATTACATTACTAAGATTTGAGTGGGTTTTTCAGGGCTTTTTTTTTCTTTTTAAGGAGACAGGCATTTATCCCAGATCTGTATTCATGATTTCTGTGAAGTTGAGGATAAACTCTGACTTTTTTGTTAACTATTAGACTTTACAGGATACTGTCGATACAATAAAACCCGAGTACTGGCTGGTTATGATGACGGGGGGTGGGGAGAGGAGGAAATCAATGAACTGAACTTTACCATATTGGACTGCAAATCGTTTCTAATCCTTTAAAAATTACTTAAAACAAAGATCTTGCTAATCTGAAAAGCTTTACAGAATTACTTTTCGGGAGCTGCTAGCCGAAAAAAAAAAAAAGAAACCTAACAAAAAACAACAACAGAAAACCATCAGGAGAAATTATACAAGTTTAAGTCCTGTTCCCTCTCCCTGGAACAATCTTGGTGCACAACAGAACTAATGAGGAAAAAAAAAAATACCGATATTGCACTTCAAAAGCAAGGCATGGCTGTTTTCCCATAGCAAGTGAAACACAAAAGGCCTTAAAATGTTTATGCAAAAAAAACCCAGCAAGGTAAAAGCAAGATCAGTCAACCCACTGTGATTTTTTAAAAAAAAAGGAAGAAAATTTTCATATTTGATCTCAGAGAAATCTGAAACTAGGGCACGTAGTAAACAATAAAATTGTCTCAATAAAGAGCACAAACAACACTCCCCCAGTTTAGCTTCAGCCCTTGTATGAACAGCTTAAGGAAGAAGTTATTTATAAGAAACCAAGTACATTAGAAGGAATAAAACACTCCCATATCCACTACAGCTGCACAACTCTTTATTTTTTAGATCTGATTTCAGCAGAATATCTGCCAGTACTTCATGTCCTAACTGCAAACCCCAGAATTTCATGAACGTGTTGTATCAGGCTACAGTGCTGCCAAAGACTGAGAGCACCCCCAGCTGTGGTAAAGGGCAGGATTCAGTCAGCCAAACACCAAGCTAATTAGAAAGGACAAGAGCTCACTAAGACAGGCAAATATGCAGGGATCCAACACAAGTTTTGCAGCTACATTTGCTGCTGTTCATAACCATCACACATTCCCACTGTTACTCAACATTATACAGCTGATTAAACCTCATATTCCTAACTCACAGGCCTGTTTGTGTATTTCATTGATAAAACACATTAAGGGCATAAAGAACTAGCATCTCATGCAACAAAAGCAAGAAAACACAAAGCCAGCCGATACCTTGACAAACTGTATTTGGAAAAGGTTAGAAGAAGGAAGGTAGTTGTAGTTCAAGCTATTGCTGAGTGAGCCTTTCAAAAGGGTTTAAGATCAGCTGACCAGCATGACATTACAATTTAACCAACTTAACATCTTAAACTATTGCTTGCAGCTGTATTAAAGCACAGGAAGTGGCAAACTAAGAAGCAAGCACATTGTATGTGTTTCAAGGGGTTTAACTAAGAATCCCAATTAAACCACTGCTGCTGTCAGAACTGTGGGGTCTTTGCAATAAATGCCAGATTCAGAATGGCCAGAATCAAGTAGAACTTAGTAGCAAGATGCACTGTAGAGAAACATCATAGAATAAAATATTATCAATCTTCTCATCTTGATGCAACAGAAGTTACGTTATTCAAAAACAGTGATGATCCTTAGACTTCCCTGATAGGCTGTAACAGTATGACTCTATGCATTACTTGCATTATTTAACTGATCAACCATAACAGATCCAGTGTACCATGTAAATATGTATTTAGGGTCTTTTAAAAGAGTGTATTTTGACTCATTAAGTCATAACGATTAGTGTAAATCCTCCTTAGCCCATGGATCATTAACCTGAAAGAACATAATGGTTCTTTCCAAGACTAAGGTCTATCATGTCATTTTTGTTGCTGTGCCTAGACATTCTCAAATTGTGCTGTCTTATGTAACTGGAGTTCCTGCACAGACAGAAACTTTCATTCTAGAATAAGTACTTTGTAATGTCGGGGTGTACTAACTTTTTTTTCTTCATGAAAGGCAGACACGGATGAAATTCTCTGTGGAAAATCAGGCATGTGAATTTGTTTCCTAAATTTATGCTCCGAAATCTTCAGGAGCGAAATTCCACTGATATTTCTTTCCAGATGTTCAGACAGGTTTCAAGACCTGGTAACAAGAATATCTTGGTTGTTGCAATATCAGTGCATGTTATAAAAGAAACATCAGCCCTTGTGTTTCCATGCATATAGCAGAATAAACTTGGCTCTTTATACACTTCAAATTTTTTTTCTAAGCCACCACTGTTACTTGTAATATTCCAAAGACTGCAATTATTTTATGGCATGCATGTAAGGAATGAACATAAAAAAATAACATACTAAAAAAAAAAAGACCTCACTGATCACTGAAGTCACACATACGTATTTTAGCTGAAGGCAGGCTTAGACACCTTCATGTCAGAAGTGGAAAGATCAAAACTGGATTATTCCTATGCTTGAAATTATGTCACTCTCTGCAAGATAGATGTGGTTTTATTTGTAATGAATCTCTTCCTCCCCAGGAGAAAGTTTACAAAACACCTTAAAGGAAGAAGCAGCAGCAAAAGGAGCCATAAGCAGTGTTCTCCTGGAACTTTTCAATCACACCTATATGGACAAATTAAGGTTCAGCCTCTTGAAGTCCACTACAAGAGTAAGAAAAATATCAGTATGCACAGCTTTTTCCTCTACCTAAACTTAGTGAAAATGAGCATTCCAGGGAGATACATTGAACAATACTCTGGCAACAGAGTTCCTTTTTCCTCTAATAAATAAGGCTAGAGGAAGCCTTTCATCTCTGCAAAACCCACCTCATCCCTGAGAACTCTCTAAATGTAAGCACACAATTGGTAACACACAAGCATCTTTGTGCCCAGCAAGAATATTATCACCACTGCTACAAGGCCTTATGCTAATTACAGGCCAGGACTGGGACCTCGCACAAAGTTCATTGTTTCAGTTTGTTACATGAACCAGAGGTTGGTACCAGATGCCTGTAATGAAACGCAGTTTAAACACAGGATAGCAGCAAATACCACGAAAATGTGGAAGGGACTGAAAACGGAGGATCCAGTAACTCAAAAATCTCGCTTGCCGTCAAGTAATGGTCAATCTTACGAGCTAGAAGGCTCTTTCTCCTTTGAGGAAAGAAGCAGCAGCTAAGCAAGGAAGAAATATCCAAGAAACAGAAGGGGCCTGCTGCCATCTGGGAAAGCAGTGCTCTTACAGCATTGCACAGTGCTTAGAACAGGGACAGAAACCAAGGACTGCAAACTTTTAAGAGAACAAAAATCCGGAACTGGGGTAGTAGAAGAAAGAATGAGCTCAATTCAGTTCTAACTTTCCTTGCTAAAGAGATCTTGAGCCTGATCACCTCAGCACAAGACCATCAAGGACCACAGCTATCAGTGCTAACTACACATCTGCAGCTGCATGGTACCATGTACTTCTGGGGAATTAAAGAAACAGTTGTTAAGAAGTGTTTTGAATATGTAGCAGTGGCGGGTATTTATGAGTGCATTTGCTCATTGCACACTCATTTATAATGACAGCATTGTTTGCAGGAAATAAATGAAAAAAAAATAATAAATCTAGTAAAGCTTTGGTTTAAAATTTAAAGCTGACCAGATTTAATAGTTTCTACTTCCCCTATACACACACACATTCAGTTGCAACAACTTCCAAATACAGATAAAGAAATCTGGCCACCTTTTGAAAAAAAAAAAACAAACAACAAACAAACAACAATGGAGCAACAGGCAACTTTCCCCAGGCCCCCTGCCCACAGTAATAGCCTGAAAAAAGATCTTTTCTGAGGGAAGCAGGAAAATGTAAGTTACTATAGGTTGAAACCATGGCACTTCTAAAGGCCATGATTTCTTGCAACAGGACCTCTGTATGCCAGACTCTCAACTGGTCAAACCCTGAGGAATCCCACATCATGTTGGAGAAGATGAACCAAGAAACCTTTCACAAACACACAAAAAAATGATGTTATGAAATAGTAGTTGATAGATTGCCCACATCTAGTAGGTAATTGATGTCTCTGGCAGGACTAGGATCAAAGGCAAAAGCAGAAGACAACCAGCTTGAGTAAAACCTTCATCACTAGAGGATAACGAAGGGAGAAGCTCCTAACTCTAGAGTCAGCGGAAAGAACACGGTTGCATGATACAAACTGTACCTCCTCACTTCAGTACATGCTTGGATAGGATTAACCCATGTGAAAAACAGGCAAAACTAAACAGCACATCCAGAGGAGACTGAAGGCACAATGAGAGAAACCAAATGCAGAAGTGCCAAAACTAAATCAAGTGGACACTGAAGAGCTTTCCATAGCTTCTAATTCTTTTAAGAAGAAATAAAGGGACTTCATCAACCTCATGATGTTTAGTTTATAGGGTTTAAACATACAATGGCATTAAACATCATTTAATCACCTCTATGGGTACACAGTTCACCTGAAATACTTAGTCAAATAAATAGGCAACATAGTCAATTTAAAAAAAAAAATCTTTATATAATCTGAAAAACTAAGAATAGTAAACACAATTTTCCATTTTACTCCTGCAAATCTGCTGTTTCCTGACTGCTGAACTAAGACAGCAATTGAAGCTTCTCTGAAGAAACCCTTTCCTATTTAAGATCTCACCTACCTACTGAAAATAGTTATTTACAGGCATATTGGCACTGTTACATAAACATTTTAAAAGTATATGGCTGCATATACTTCCATATAGCAATTTCTATGCAAAATTCCAAATTAAGGACTTCACAGTAGCTTTTAAACACCATTTAGAGATTCAAATGCTGACTTGGTACATGATCTGTAAAGTCAAAACAGTATTCACATCCAAGAAATAAAAACAGTAATAAAAAACCAGATACACTGACAAATAAAAAATAATAATAAAGAAATGACATACCCCAACAATTCTTTTCATAGCATCCAGCTTTGCAGAATCTTTATTGCTTTCCAACATTTGTTTTAGGTCTTCATTTCTATGGTAGAAACACGGTAAAACATCAATTAGAAAAAGTAAAAAATAACACCAAATACCATTTTTATAGTCTTGCATCAAATCATCAACTTCAGGTGAAGCACTGCTCCTTCTTGCCCACTTTTGAATTGTATTTGTTATCATGCTGGCATAGTATAATGAACTGCTTAGTGAAAGAATCTATCGTATTCCAACAATAATGCAAGCCCACGCAACTTTAATCTGCTGTTAGCTGACCCTTGACTGGAAGGTTGAAGTCTTGAGGCAAGAGAAGAGCTCAATTTGAACCAACAACTCATTTGCTCCTCCCTTTTCCCCCAGTGAGGTCCAGATGTAATAGCCTGAGATCGACGTGTTTGTGTTAAAATAGATTATCATCTTACGCAAATTACTGAAAAGCGCAACAGTGGATTTCAATATGGCCTGAATTCCAACAAGAGTCAAGTATATAACCTTATGTTTTCATCTGCCTTTCTGGACTGTGAATTGCTATCCCTTGTCCTCAGGATTAAAAGCCTGAGATCTGTAGTACATCTATTCTACAAACCATCAGATTAAGATAGCCCAATGATTAGACACATATAATGTCCAAGCACTTTTCACATCTGAAATAAAACTCTCACATGAAAATATTAAGTCAATAAGGATGTTCTGTCACAGATATAGCTTCTCATTAGCCCTCACTAATAAGAAATCTCACCCTGCTTGGGTTTTTAGATGCAGAGAGATCACTGTTTAATGCATTTATAGACTCTGAAAGTTTACAAAAAAAGATTTTTTTTGAAGAAATAGCCTTTTGTAATGCCTAGATTACTTGAGTACTAAAAAATACAAAGCAAGCAATGGCTCAAGAAGAGACACCTGCAATATTCCAAAGAACTCTGAAAACTTTCCAAGTTTACAAACCCCATGAGCTTTTACATAGTGAAGGGTAACACAGAAATCCAGACAGGATTTCAAAAGTGAATGTTTTCAAATGAGATTTAGATATATTCTGATTTATCACTGCCCTCAGAATTTCAGATGGAGAGGAAAAAGAGGTTTAAGCCAAAGCCAGAATTAGTTACTATGAGACAAAACATTGTCACCCATTCCTTCATAAACCTTTAAATAGCACTTTTCCTGCTTGCAAGGGACAGAGTCACTCCAATAGAGATTTTCCTCATATTTTCAGATGCACTAATCCATGAGAAATCGACACTGCCCACGTGCTTCAGTATGCATCTACAAAATTAAGAAACACAACCAGGTGGGGAAAAAAACCAAACAACATTGTTGAAGAGAAACAAGCAAAATTCAGGATGCAGGTACCCACATGCAACTTCCAATTGAAGTCTAACTGCTTTTTCAAAACCAAGTGTTTCATGAAATACTGGAGCAACCAAATACAGATGGCCTGTTGTAAATATTGGCTTCATTTGACAGCTTAAACATTAAGTATTATCTTTAAAGAAAAAAAAAGTGGAAGTATTTGATTTCCTCGCCTGCTTCAGCACCAGTTCCCAAATATCCCTAGGAACTCCTTATTTTGTCTGCATCACACCAAAGGGTTTTTACTGTTTTTAGTTACTCCTGGAAATGTTCAAAGAACTATATGATCAGTCTTCTATCGCTATGTTTATCTAGTTGTTTGCTTCAGTCCTTTAAATGATACTTTCCATACAACTTTTCTCTGTAGTTTTGGGTACTGTAGAAATCAGTTTGTCTATAGCTGGCCACCTTCTCCATGGCAAGTGGTAACACCCAGCATATCACCTCCTTGTAACATCACCCCAAGCTGACAGATCTCTTAAAAGTAACTAAAGCTGTGATTTCACTGACCTTTCCTGTTGCCCTCCTCCCAAACCCCTGGGATAACGGCACCCCTCCCTCCATATTAAGATCTCTAGTTTTCAAATTTCACTTCAAGCATGCTTGTGTTCACCTCTACATCCTCAAACTCCTTTTAGTCACTCCATATTTTTCCCTCAGCTCTATATCCTCATTTCTGGTATCAGAAATCAGGTATTTGTTGGTTTGGGGTCGTACTAAAATACCTTTAATAATTTCCTTTTTTTACCTTTTAATCTGTCTGTGTAGTTCCGTTTGCAATTAACTTTCTAAGAAGGCTAGCTTGGTTTAACTTTTGGCAGCTCTCTTTATTCCCATTGTTCTTGGCCACAGAGATAGCTTATTTTGTCGACTATTCCTATCGACCTATTTTTCACAGGATACTAAGTAAGTCTCAGTTATTTTAGATCAGCCTGAAGCACCTTGCCTGAGACTTTGCTCTAGTGGGATACAGAAATTTCAGAGACTTCCAATTCCTCCTGTGTAAGTCTTAATCCTTAACTTTTAAGCTTAGCTTGTGAAAGAAACTATACAACACAGTTACCAGTTACATAGCAGAAGACTGGACTTGATTCAGAAAGTTGCTTCCAGTCCTCTGCTCCTGCTTCCAGTTTCTGACTGCTATTTCACTTAATTATGCACAAATTGACATAGAGACATCAGTAAAAGCTAAAGTGCAGGATAATATTACTAATTTGTGATCACCTAGCTCTCATGGGTGAGAATTGTATTCTCATAGGTGATCACCTAGTTCTCACAGGTAGGATGATGCTTTGGTTCCTTGGGACAACCAACAAAACAACCACTTCTCAAAAAAATTGTATCTAACTTAAGAATCAAAAAGTGTTGCATGAATAAGACGTAACAACTGCTTAAGAATCAAGTCTGTGAATACATTTACCTAATAAAATAATTAACAAAAAAGCTAACATGAAAAAATAAGAATATGTCAACAAAATCTGTAAGTGAGAAAGAAAATGTGGGAATCATAATTTGAACTTGAGGATCACGTAGCAAAAATGGAGGAAGTTACACAGCGCAAGATTCAAGTACATGCTGAAGACTACCTCCCAGAAGCTGGGAGTGACAAAAGCAGACAGCAATCATAGGATGAGTATGAGTTACCAGTGTAACAAATACAAATTAAAAAGGCAAAGTTGAATTTAAGACGTGAAGACAGAAGTATTTGATGATGAAACGTTCTTCTAACTGCTTATAGAAAATATTCTATCACACATTTCAAAATTAAACATTGTGAAATGTTAACAGGGAAGACAAACCAGTGAAATTAAGACATGAAGACCTGCTTACAGCCAGCCTCGCTTCCCTAAGAGAAAAGCAGCAGGAAGAAAAGAAGAAAAATAGAAGAAAACCACACGTTCTTGACAAATTCATTTGAAAATTAGTTGCTATGTGAACTGATGGATTTTTTTTTTAATCTTTTCTAACAAATTATAATCCAGGATTAGCAAGCATTAAATACTTACAGAGTAAAATATTGTTCCATACATTCATATGGATCAGCAGCAGCAAGCCTTTTTTCTTCTACAGTTAGATATGGTTTCAGTGTAACCTCGAAGTTTCGCCCTTTAAGAGCAGATTTAAAAGTGCAAGACACCTCAATTATTTTACCCAGCATTGTAGAATTTCGTTCCATTCTTTTAAGTACAGTATTAAAAAAAAAATATGACGGCACTCAACCAAGCTTGCCTGCTGAGACTGAGGTCTACTCAAAAAAAGAAAATCTTAAGTAACAGGATACCCACTCCCTTGCTGTTTTAACTTCTAGAAACAAATATCCTACGCAGATTTCAAAGGTCATTTCCCTCCAAAAACAACTCTTATCAGCACCCTCAATGAACAATGGGAAAGGCAAATGCATTTCAGTATTTCATAATATAGTTTACTGTATACTACAAAAATATTTTCATCTTCTGAGCATTAAGAAGATTTAAGGGAATTTCAATCCTTAAGTAAAATCCCTCAAATTATAAAGCATAAATGCAAGCCTCACACTGCTGTTCACGTTCCTACACTCATTACTTATTCTGAAGTGACAGTTCTTCATTACACAATGTTAGACAAATAATTTCTTTATCACTTATGTCCACCTGCCAGGAGCTCAGGAAAACGCAAGCAACCCTCCAGCTGCATCAGTACCTTTGCCTCTCCCTGCTAAAACTTTGAGAGTAATTCTAGCCTTACAGGGTTAGATACATATTACACATGACTGAAATACAAGCTTCATTATTTAACAGCAAAAACAGGTTTAAAGAAGCTTAATCTGACAGTTTACAAATAATACAGAACTATATGAAGCAGGATAGTAATGGTCCCAACAACATGAGGGGCAAAAAAACCTTTGTAAGAGTAAATATATTGCCTCTGAGCCTATTTTTCCTAAAAGTAAAAAGAGGTGAAATGAGTTTCTGAGAGGTAAAAAGAAAAAAGCAGAGACTCCCACCTGCCTGCCCACTGAGTTCCCAAGCTGTAGTCTAGTGTCTTAACCTCTATATAATACAGCCCCACTGTCCTAAAAAGTTGCCAGTTGAAAGCACTGGTATGGACCTTAATTAGAAATATTATCACAGAATGGTAGAGGTTGGAAGGGACCATCTAGTCCACCCTCCCTGCCAAAGCAGGTTCAGCTAGAGCAAGCTGCACAGGAATGCATCCAGGCGGCTTTTGAATTTCTCCCCAGAACAAGACTCCACAACACCTCTGGGCAGCCTGTGCCAGTGTTCTGTCACCCTCAAAGTAAATAAGTGTTTCCTCATGTTCAGATGGAATCTCCTGCGTTCCAGTTTGTGCCCATTGTCTCTTGTCCTCACTGGGCACCACTGACAAGAGTCTGGCAAATTGTTGTCCACCAGGACTCCCAGGTTCCTCTCTGCAGGGTCAGAGGTCCAGCAGGTCAATCCCAAAACAAGAAACTTACAAAATTCCCACCACAATGCCCCAAAACTAGAGAGATGGGGGAAAAAAAACAAACACCCTAACCCAAAAAACTAGAGCTTGACAGTCAAGAGAACATACTGCCAAACTATTTTAACAGCCTGGAGTCTAATGCCAGAAAGGGCCCTGACCATTCCTCTCCATGCTGATTACAGCAAACAGCATCTAAAGAACAACTCTGAATATGCTGTACTCTTGTTAGCACACACTTGGTCACTAACTGGCATCTTGCTCAGATTAAGACTAGGATTTCAGATTCCATTGACCAACATTACCCCCTTTTACAGAAAAAGAGAGAGGGTAGGCATAACTGTACATCACTGAGGTTTAAACCAGCTATGTCAGTGATAAATCTGGGCCTCTCAGTTACTTTGTCTTCTCGTAGAAACTATCACAAACCTTTAACCACAGTAAAATACTAATCCATAATCTGTAGCATATTATTTGCCACTGCACCTATGTATTCAGAACAAATGTTAAGAGAACACTTACTCCACCCTGATAAGATATACATTTAATATATCTCCTTTTTAATAAATTTTAGCAACACAGTAAGATGAAATCCATAAATTGTCAGCATTTACTACAGTTTTAATGTACCTAGTTACTGAAAGAAGTCACTCACTAATCATAAGGCTTTCTTCGTAAAAAGCAGAAGTTTTCTACATACCAAAACTGCAACTGAAGCCCAGCTGGCAATGCAACAATAATTTTTTAGACACAAAATCTTTACTCCTGGAAGTTTATCAGCCAGTTGTTTTACAAAATAAGAATTTAATTATGATTCCCCATGCCATCTATATGCCCCAAAACCTGGGAACAGTTCTAATCATCTTTAAGAAACAGGAAGGAATTTTAAACTAATAAACTTAGGATGAGACAGAGGCTCTTCATTTACAAGAGCAACACATGTTACTGCAAGATAAGATTTGAGAGTACTGCAAGAGGTACTACAAAATGGCATTGAGAGAAGGACTTGGGGGTACCGGTGGATGAAATGCTGGACATGAGTCAACAATATGTGCTCACAGCCCAGAAAGCCAACCATATCCTGGGCTTCATCAAAAGCAGCGTGTCCAGCAGGTCAAGGGAGGTGATTCTGCCCCTCTGCTGTGCTCTCGTGAGACCCCACCTGGAATACTGCATCCAGCTGTGGAGTCCCCAGTACAAGACAGACGTGGACCTGTTGGAGTGGGTCCAGAGGAGGGTCACAAAGATGATCCGAGGGCTGGAGCACCTCTCCTGTGAGGACAGGCTGAGAGAGTTGGGGTTGTTCAGCCTGGAGAAGAGAAGGCTCCAAGGAGACCTAACTGGGGCTTTTCAGTACTTACAGGAGGCTTATAAGAAACATAGGGACAGAATTTTTACTAATTTTTTTTTTTTTTTTACTGAGGCCTATAGTGATAGGACAAGGGGTAATGGCTTTAAACTAAAAGAAAGTAGATTCAGACTAGATATAAAGGAAGGATTTTTTTACAATAAGGGTGGTGAAACACCGGCACAGGTTTCCCAGAGAGGTGGTAGATGCTCAATCCCTGGAAACATTCAAGGTCAGGCAGGACGGGGCTCTGACATCTGAAGATGTCACTGCTCACTGCAGGGGGGCTGGACGAGATGACCTTTAAGGGTCCTTTCCAACCCAAACTATTCTATGATTCTAAGATATTGGAAATGGCAAACAAATCCACTGCAGGGGAGGAAGCACGCTTTACTAGTTCTGATATTATGGAGCCACTTGTCATAGAACAAGAACAAAAGTTACAAAAGTCCCATTCAACAGAGTTTTAATAATGCATTTCTTGTTTTAAGTTCTCCATCCACTGCATCCTTTCAGTCACATGATATCAACTGCGTTGTTCTTGCGTTCAAAGTCTTTAGGAGACTTCAGTCTGGATGACGTACTTTTAACCACAGCATACTAAGGTGTATGGTTTTTTTTGCCTGCAGCACAGCAAAATGTCCCAACATGAAGTTCAAAATACTGTAAATGTCACCAGGTTTGAAGCAGAAAATCCACAGACAGAGCAGCTTAAACTTTGGTCTTGGCACCTGAGTAATAGTGAAGTCCTATGGAAGGTCCTCTGTCTCCCCACAAAATTAAAAAAATATATATATTATAATAATTTTTTTTAAAAAGTTTTACATTTTACTAGAACTGCAAAATCCTTAAAATAAATTCACTTATTCTAGCTCCGGCTATTGTGTAAACTGTCAACAGTTCTGAATTTAACACTTAAAGAGGAACTGTAAATTGATTTCAGAGCCGTATAACATGGAAGCTAAAGTGGCAGCGAATACATGCTGCAATTTGAGTTTATTTTGCTGTTGATTTGGGGTCTTCCTCTAGCAGGAAATTAAGAAGTCTAGTTTCACTGTGTTTCATTCTATACCGCAAATTGTTTGAGTGACATCTTGTGGTGCTATTCAGTATTGCCATCCTCTCCCATTGAAAGACTAACATTTATTGCCCATTCACACCACCAACACAATTCAACTATTATTTCAAGGAAGACTCAAATCATTTGGCTATGAGTGTAACTGTACTGTGGTTTAAAGAGAAACTGAGATAAGAAATAATCTATTTCCTTTGCAGCCAACCCTAATTTTTCAATCTGAAAAACAAACATACTACCCAAAAAGCAAATTTTTAAAGGACAGACAGCAGAGATGCGAGGAAACCCAGGATGACGATAGTATCCTGTAAGGCTGAAAGCCGGAGAAAAACAAGACCTCTTATAGTCTGACCAGCAACATAATTTAACTCATTTAATAATTGCTTTGCCAATAGCCATCTGGATGGTTTAGGTACAGCCTCATCCTTCTCAGCGAGGAAACATATAGAAAAGCATAAAGTTAAAACTGAATGCAGCATTTTCCCAGTTCCCTGTCATGAAACTATATTACCTGAACAATGCTTGAGCAACTCAGTGTATGAACCCCTGTAAGTTGCTGCTACCACCACCATCAATGCAGATACACATTTCAAAAGCTCTAACCAGATGGCAGCTAGTATGACAAAGCAGTTTGAAACCTTTTCTGGAGAGGACTGTGATTTAATCTATGATTATCTGTTGTCAGTAGAGTAGTTATAGACACCACTTCACCCAACAACGAGAACGGTTGTCTGAAAGGATGAAAAGTACCAATGTTGCAACTCCACTGCGTACAACCTGTTCTCATAGCGCCCACACCTCCAATACTGCAGGGAAGCTTCTGTGAGAGAAAAAAAAAAAAAAATCCTCCTTGGTGGCAGAGATCAGTTTCCTGAAGGCTGAAAAAGCGGCATCTGAGGTGGTGCTGCCACTTAAGTGGTTGTACGAATTTACAGCCTGTCTTGAGGCCAGCAATCAGAATTTGCATACATTTGCCCATCACTTTGCAGCATTTGAGAGCTGTGAAGGGACTGTAGCAGAGTGAAAAGTAGTAAGTATTTCCAGCTTTCTTGAAAACGGTGGGAAGCGGCTTCTTTTAAAGATATCACCACAAAAGTAGTGCTGCCACTGCCAGAGCCTACAACATTGTTAGTATATTTACATATATGTCAACAACATTTCAGAAACACTGCTAAAAAGCATCGCATTGTTGTTCAAAAAAATGCTAAAAAATCCTTATATGCCAAAAGAATTCTCATTTTCTCAAAGAAAACTACAGCAGGGTAGCATAGTGAGGATACTCTTCAGAAAACCAGAATTAAGAAAATCTGGAATTTCTTTCAAGTGTCAGCCTTGTGTTACAACGGTGTTACAGAAACTTATTTTTAATGCCATTCAGGATGCAGATCATAACAAGTGTCCAAGGCAAACACAATAACATAATAAATATGCAGAAACCACAGTGAAGACCTTAAACTATAAAACTTGCCTCAAAAAAAATGTAATTACTACATTGCAGAGAATCACAGCAAATCAACAGTTCATTGCTTGCATCCTCATATGTGCCAAGTGCATGGCAGTAAGAATATATTCACTGTGTGCCACTTCGCATCAGATCTGACCGATTTCAGCTGGAGAACTGCTCTGTAATAGTACGTCCATCTACACTGTGTTTAGTTCCTATCCTGGTACTGACTACAGGGTTCAGATTTTATCTTGTAGAGTCATCAGTTCATCCAAACCATTCATCTTTGCTGGCTTGTACATCCTACCAAAACTGGCATATCACCATATTAGTGGGCATAGCGCCACTATAACAGATGGGAAAAGAAAGTAGTTGTGCCAGTGAGCTAGCGGATGCATCAAGTTCGAATATTAGGGCTGGAGTCTCCTCCAAGAATTTCACAAATGGCAGTCTATGCACAAGCTTTCCATGACTGGTTGAGCAGGATATGCCAAGGCAAAACTAGATCAATTTAAGACTCCAAGAACATCTCTGGCAGCTGTTGAAAGCAAGTTTTTAGCTCTGATGAATTTGGAAAAGTCTTCTGCACAGAGAATTGGGGAATGAGTATCTTAATGAAATCACCACCTTAGATCAGCTCTCTGCAAAACAGGCTTGTGCAAATCTCAGAAAAAAAAAAAAGGGTTTGCAGCCCTGCTGAGATTTCTGATGAATAGCTCAACAGAATGCATAAGCCAGATCTGCAGGAAAAAAGTCTAATAGATTACAAATGTATTTTGCTTGGCAGGAATACAGTTTAAAGATGCAAATCAGTAAAGTTAAAAATGTGTGCTATAAGTTTTGCCATCTGCTTCAATACTGTACTTGTCAATTGGTATCTACTGATGTTACCCATATGGTTGACCTGTAAGTTTTTACATTTGGTTCAGATACTGCAATAGCTAGTTTTACTGCTGAAATTGTATCATTTCCAAGAACCAAATATTATTATATTTTAAAATTATATGCAGGTAAATTTTGTTTAAAATGCAATTAATATAGATTAAAACCCACTGTCCACCTGCAATTAACCGTAGGCAGTAATAGCTGCACCCTAATATATGCAATTAACATGGATTCTGTGTTATTTATTATCTCTTCAGGTTTTCTTAGAAGTTGGAAGGTGCTTAGACTTTTCATCCCTCTACAGAGAGAAACAGTACATAGTGTAACTATAAAAATACACTATTAACTGAGGTGACTTGCATCAAACGGTGTCTCTTTACACTATGCACAGGACTTTGACAGTCTTCCAAGCAGGCTGTGCTTATTTCACGGATTCCATCAATCCAGACTATGGAGAAATAGCTTGAGGTCCACAGCCTGGATTCAGCTTGTCCACAAGATTTACAGGACCCCTTGTCTCTTACCAATTTTCTGCTGAAAACCCCTGTTATGTCTGCAGACCATTTTCATTATTCTGGTGGCCCACAACCTGACGCTTGTCGTTCTTTTTCAAACACGTGGGGCACATGAAGGACATACATCTGGAGCACCCAGAGTGACCTATGTCTGGAACATAACCAGCTCATAGACAAGTGTCAGACTACCTACCTGGACACACAAATAAATTCATAAAATGTAACTATACAAGTTGTACAAAGGAATACCATACACGTCAGCTCATGTGACTTGCATGGAAAAGGGAGAGGGGAAGGAGAGGAACAGGCATCTCCAGCCACACAGTGGGGCCCATTCCACACAAGGTTTAGCTTAACCAATCTCAGGTACATAAGATATTTTAATTATCGAGTTATTGATATATTTAAAAAAATGAACACAAAGTTTCCATCTTTTGAACACGAGATCCACCTCTCATGTATTTGAAGCAATCTAACTAACCAAGAGGCTTTTTAAAAGCAATACATACTAAACAGCAAGCTGTATTTACCTTTTCAGTCAGGATTCAATACTCTCAGAAAATGCGGGCCCCAATCTCATATATTTGTTGTGAAATCTCTTATTCAAGAACAATTTCAGTTTAGTCAAAACCGGTAAGAAAACAGTTTCTTATGTACATGTTGTACTTAATAATTTCTATAATAGAGTCTTAAAAAACCTCTTTCTCTCCACACTCCTTTTGTGCTGAACATTTACATAGTTACCCAACAGAAGCAGACCAAAGTTGTATTTTTACAATCTCTATTCTTTTTTTCCACTGCATTTGATACACACAAGGTATTAACTAATGAGAAACATACTATTTGCACATGGTGCATGCAATCTAGTGCACCTTGTTTATATTAACATAACTGTTTATTTCAATGATTATTTCATCTTTATTGATCTTCTAACAGTTAAACATTCCACTTACTCAGGCTTAAGATGTCACCACAACAGAAGTTTCAAGGCACTGAGATATTTTCAATACTGACCGCATGCGTCACAACACTAATATGTCAAGAAAATACTATGTTCATTAACAAACTGAAGATTCTATTTGTAATTGAAAGTTACTGAATAAACCATAGAATTGCTAAGGGGGAAAAAAGGCAGCTTTAGCAGGAGAATAAAGACACATGGGCTTTTGACACCAAAGGATGCTCAGAACTTTTCGATGATAAGTACTTCAGCTGAGTATTTCTACTAAAATGCTAAAAACAAAACAGTTAGGACAAATAATTTGTATTCGGTCAACTTTAGACTTCAGATTTAAGTTTAGTGATACTCATTTGTGCCTCTCTGCAATTCTTCATAGGCCATTCTATATAATAAATGCTGTGAGATTGAAGACAGCCTATTCTAATAAACAATTTGCTTATTTCAGAAGCATTTTGTCTTACTTCCTCTTCATGACAAACAGGAGAAGACAGATGACAAAGAAAGGAAACTGGGATTTTTTAAAATAAATTGCTTACAGTAATATCCTGATATTTATACTTTAATCACATGATATCGTTCAGATTAACTGGCAACAGGCAAGTGCAGGCATCTGGTCCAACAGTTAGATACATAATATACAGCCCAGAACGTTGCTGCAATATCCGCCCCTCTGTTGAGAAGGAGTACTTCTTGGATCATCAGTAGGTCTAAGGAAGAATACCCTTCCTCAGCAACAAAAAAAGTTTGCCAAGCACTGAAACACCACAATGATACAGGACATAGCTAAGATCACATTCAGCAGTGTTGAGTGACAATCAAGAGCAAATGAACTCTGAAAATCCGTAACAGTAATTTTATTTTCACCAGTGCAATATCCCACTATCCCTGTATTTTAATATCAAGACGCAGAGACACATCTTGCACTTCCCTGTATGCCCAGTAGAGAGGGATCAGGTCTGCCCAGTTTAAAGAACACAAAACCAAACACCCAAAGACACAATGTCCTCCATCTGGGCTACAGTCCCTGTCCCATGAAGACCTCCATTTCAGCTCTAAGGCAAGGAAATTTTGTTTGCCTCTCAATAAGGAATTTGTGGGCTACTACTAGAGTGGACTACATGACATATGCACTATATGCTTGATAAATGACTACTGCATTTTCCAAACAGACTGCAACACAATCTGCTTTTCTAACAATAACCCTCGCTTGCAGTCCAGTGGCTCTTTCACACTACACAAATTTCATAATCTTCCCTGCACGCTGCCTGTTGCTCAACTGTCCAATCCATACTCAGAGCTTACCCATACAAGTCTGAATCAGGGATAACTTCCTATGTCAACAAGAACTTGTTTGTAAGCTACCGAAGACCACAGAGATCAATGCCCACTTTCCTCTCAAGCCCTTCCTTTAGAAGACGGATCTCTCCCCTCCTGTAAGTGTAAGAACAAGACTGGAGGAGCAGTTAATTAATAAGACATGCATACATATAACAAGCTGTTCTGGTTCTTCCATATTGAAAAACAATCATACACATACATGCGTACAAACCATCTCAGGACCCCAGAGTTATATTTCCCCCTGACCACTGGGCAGCCTTAGGTAGACCTGGTCACTTCAGCTTCTGCATCTGATAAAACAGAGAGCTATACTTCACCTGCAAAACAGTCTGAAGTCTAGGATTAAATGAGTTACATAGAGAATTTTAGCCACGACCAATGATCAGGGTACCTCCCTCTGTGGAAAAGAGGCAGCAAAACAACGGTTAAGAAATAAGAGTGCAAAGTTGTTTCTATGGAAGGGGACAGGAAAGGAAGGGTGCAAACAACATAAATTAGCTACAACGCACAATTCGGCAGAAGGGCATCTGTTCTCGAGCAGTGAAAATTTTAACTGCAACAGAATGAAAAAGCAAAGTATTTAGTGGAATAGCAGGGGAAGAGAAATGTGGCTTGTCTGGCAAACCAAGGAGGCCTATCAGCTGCTGTCTCACAGAGCTAAGCATCACAGTGACAGCAGCTTCATGTTGTTGTGATTTACTTTGGTGTGGCACAAAAATAAACACATCAGTCAAGGTTTCTAAAGCATGGATGTTCTCTTTGCACAGAACAATCAAACTGAAGAAGTGATTGATTTTCTCACGTACATGAGACCTTAGTTTATGGTGCTTTTTATTGGTTGCTCTTAGAATAGATTTCCAATTTGCTGTAGGATACACTTCCAGCTTAGCAAACCTCTCGATCCTTCCATTTAGACACATTTTTTTCCTCTCCAATTCACTTTTCCTTTAAGGAGCTGAAGGCTTTTTGTGCCAGTGCACTTTAGCTGGTTGGTTGTGTTTTTTTTTCCTCCTCCATTTCCTCATTTTGACTTCTGACCAAGACACAACACTGCTACGACCCACTTCAAGCTGTCCACCTCACCATGACCAACTACAACTCCCACAAATACTTCTAAGCACTTTTTCGCTTGTTTAAATACATTTGAAGGCAAAATTAAACTAGTGCCAGTAGGATTACACACCAAAACTGAGGAAAAACAATAAGCAGTTTTTCAAACAAACCAACACAAAAACTTTACAGATTACCCATTCCGCTGTGAAGACCTTAAAGGTAAGCAAGAGAACTTTTCCAGGGAGTCACGAGGGGGTAAAAGCGGGCAGCCGAGGCGCCGCTTCCCCGCCCCCGCCCCCTGCAGCTGCCCCCGACCGGCAGCAGCCCCGAGGGCCCACTCCGGGCCTGAGGGCAGGGTGCCGTCAGCCCAGCGCCGCCCTAACGCCCGCGGAACCGGTCACCGCTCACCCACCCAACAATCCCAGCGGCACCCGCCCCAACCCCGAGGGACGGGCCCCCTCGCCCCCGGCCCGGCCCGGCCTCCCCCCCCTTACTTCTTGGTGTCGCTGCTGAAGAGCCCGAAGGCCGCGGGAGCCGCAGGGCTCGTGGTGGACGCCGCCTCCTGCGCCAGATCGGCCGCCGCCTCTCCCCCCTGCTCGCTGTAGCTGAGCCCGTTGCCGGACATGCCGCCGCTCCCCGCCCGCTCCGCCAAACTTACCGGCGCGGCGCTCCCCAGCCCTCCCCCCGGAAGCGGCGGGCACGCGCCAGCGCGGCGGGGCGGGCAGGCCGGTCACGTGGCGGGAGGAGGGGCCAACCGGCCGGGGCGGGACTTCGCCCTTCCCCGACGTGCCGCTGTTGCTACGGCAACGCAGCCCGCCGGTGACGCGGGAGGGGCGCGCGGAGCCGGCGGGGGCCCGGCCGCTGCCGCTGCCGCTGCCCTCCCGGCCCCTGGCGGGGCCCGCGCCGGTGCCGCGGGCTTTGCCGCCCGGCCCCGAGGCGAGGGGAGCCGCGGAGCCCGCCGGAGCCAGGCAGTTGCCTCCCCGCCGCGGAGTTTCCATGCTGTTTCCAGCCTCGCCTCTTACCGGCCCCGTTCTCCCTACCCTCCCATCCGGCGGCCCCGCAGGCCCCGAGACCGGGCGAGCGGACCTCGCCGAACCCAGCCTCGGTCGGCGTCCCTCCGGGAGGGCTCCGGGAGAAGCTGTGGCTCTGTGCCCCCTGTCAGCGCCCGGCTGTAGCGGCCAGGCTGCGGCGGGAGCCCCGCGGCCTAGCCTGCCCTGAGGAGAGCTGTGCTTCCCAGCCCGCCGCCGTGCCTCGGGCACAGCCGTTTAAAATACAAAGCGTGGCCCATCGCATCACCTCGTTTGTTGCCATCTAGTCATCCGTATTACAAATGCCTTCGTCTTCCAGTAAATGCCGGTACCTCACGCTGACCTCCACCCTCACTGTTACGGTACTTAGGGGGGTAGCCCAGACTAACCGCAGCAGTTTACATGCGGGAGGCCATAAAACGTAAGAGGATGATTAGAAGCTGTCTGAGGAAAGTTTCCCCTAATTTCTTTTTACAATCTTATTTTCCTATGTGCATCTTTCCCCCCTTTCCCCAGTGTCTGAGGAGTAATCTGTGTTCATTAAAATGCCCTTCTATCCACCTGCTGACATAACTTACATTAGGGGAAGTCAAACCTTTTCATCCTGACAACTGAACGCATTTCCAAAAGGTTACAGTTCACAATCAATACTTTTTATCTTGCAGAGAAAAAAAAAAGGGGGAAAAAATGGATTGTCATAACATTTTTTCTGAAGCAGCTTTTTGACTTGCTTGTCTTTCAGCAACTTTCATGTTTCTTATTGAAACTGAGTCACTGCCAAGCAAATAAACTTGGCAGAAGCAGCTACCAATACAGGATTTATTACAAGTGCAGGGCTACTATAAGGGCAGTTGTCCTCAACAGTTGCCTTCTATGGACGCCAACATTTCAGTTTTGTTTTATGATCTCTCACAGCTTTTTTCTTTGTAGCACTGTCTGGAAAGTCATGACTAGGAGCGTGGAAGTCCCAGTGTGAATACTCTTGACCACTGTCATTTTACCTGTTGGTTCTTCAGACTTTCATTTTTGTTCTGCCCTTTGCATTGTTTACAGTAACAGCCATCACAGTTTTCTTTTCCTTAGATGGAAACATCTCGTTATAACTACCACAAACAGTCACAGTAACTGTTGATACTCTTCCAATACTGTAACTTGAGGCAGACATCTCTCAATCATACCAAGTGAGCCAGCGTTCTACACGCTGAGTTTTAAAGGATCAAAAACCAGAGTAGACTGCTGGAGAATTGGGTCTGAACCAGACAAAAATGGACACTTAGTTCTCTCCTAAAAGTTTAAGACGTTGCTCTGACCTACAGAAAGATCTGAGAATTCATACCAGTAGTCCCGAGAAATTGTCTCTCTCTTTTTCAAACCGTGCATTAATTTCAAAATGTAACAGCGAGAGCAGTTGAACTTTGGTCGCAAACATGGTTACGCTTACATGAAGGGGCCCCTGGCTTATATCTTTTATTTGTGTATAAGGCACATAAAGTGCAGGAAGGGGTAACTGATAAGAGGCCAAGTCCATAGTTTGACATGTAGATCTATTCTAGTTTCTTTTAAGACTGCCTGCCTGTCCTCTGAAGCAAGAGGTTTAAACTGCTTGCTTCTTTGCATAAATCTATTTACTGTTAGCAATATGAAACACCTTAAGTACAACAAACATTCTTTTATTATTACCTATATCACTTAAAACGTAATCTTAGAGGAAGGAGTAAATAGAAAAGAACAGTAGACTTGTAGAATATTTCAGAGAAACTTGTGGGAGTACACACATGGGGAAAAGCAGACAAATGGGCTATTGAGGTGGATGATCATGGGACTGTGATATGAGAAGAGGAGCAAATAGTAACAGTGAAGCAGAGCTTGGAAGGGCCTTGAAACTGAAAGAGAGAACAATAAGCAAATATTACATGAAGATTTATTAAGTATCATTAAACAGTCCTATCAGGAAGGATAGCTATAAACTGTTGCTATCAGTTCTTGTAGCTAGCTTTATCCTGAAATATGCCACAACTGTTCGATGAATAGCCTTTTCCTGGCTATATTAACTTTTTTAAATCACCGTGCTGTGATTATGCATTTGCACATTGAATTTATACCTGTACAAAATTATGTCAAAATTACTGAATTACAAAACACAAATTACTACCAAATATAAATTCTCCACTTACAATCATTGATCACAGTATTCTATATTTCAAGTTATTGTGCAGCATAAGAAATGTAACAGACAGGCTCAAAACAGGGAACATAGAAGGCTTTTGCTTCTCAGTTTTCCGCTCATCATGTTTCCTTCTGAAATCATTTCACCTCCATGATTCATTACCATATTCACAACTGCTACTTCTATAGTATCTGCTAAATTGCATAGTTTCTTACTCTTCCATTCATAGATGTAAACAACTATATAATAAGTACAGCCAGAGCTTTTAAAAATTCATTGCACTGACCAATAAATTCCAAGGCTCTATGGAAGAAAGATGTACTTATATTTATTTATAAATACATATGCATTTTCATCAAAACTCATATATGGTAGATACTTATGCATTTAAGGAGAAAAAAGATTCATGTTACTCAACAAACTGTAATTTTGTAATTCAAAGAAACATTAACTTTGCTCAGCTTTCTGAAGCATTTACAGAAGATATTTTGCACCGTTTTTTACAAAGTTATGTCCCTTTGTGGTTTTTTTTTAAAGCCGAGCTGGGCTGCCGTATGCTTATTTGGTGCCCTCTTGTGGCTCAGATTATTAGTATGCTATTTGTCATGAAAAAGGAGATGCATTGGTAAGGAAACTAATTTTTAATGGAATTCAAGTTTTGTATAACAGAAATGTCAAGATATGAATTGCTTTGCTCGTATTTTCTATATTGCTGATAGTTTCTGATATACCCAGAATGTGCTGGTATTGCAGATCCTACACCAATGTGTAGGAGTTTTTACTTAAATTTTTTTTTATTAAATGTCATTGATGAATGATAAGTAATTATACAATACAAACTTCTGTATATGAAGATTTTTTATTCAATCATGATTTAGAAATTCGATATAAAATCAGTTACTTTAAAATAAAGCACCGAGTACTCATTCCCTAACCTGGAATAATGGGGTTTCAGTCTGGGGGATGAACTCGGCTGCCTAGTATTCCTGAGTAGTTCAGGAAAACTCTTACACAAATGAGAAACTTTGATCTGCCTCTCTCCAGTTGAATCTAGATTTGGGACTTTAATAAAAGCAAACCAGTGTTCTTTCAAACGTAGCTGTTCTCCGTTCCTTCTTAGCACAACTGGCTACCACATTATCCACAGGAGCTGCTCGCATATGCACTGCTGAAACCAGGACACTCCAAATTCTTTTTTGTTCCTACAGCTACTCTATAAACTCTAAAATTACACAATATGTGTCTTCTGGCTTCATCAATTAATATTCCTTCAAACAGTCATGAAGATTTTGGTTAAATGATGAATAAGAAAAGTAAAAAGCAAAAAACAAAAACATAAAACAAAAAATGTTTGAAAAATAAAACAATTCCACAATTATATGAGTTCTTTGTAATTTCTTCAAGCATAAACAAGCAAATAGCTATTACTAGAGTTAGAATTACAACTTTCATGTATATATAAAATTAGATTTTACCTTCAGATAGAGAATATCTTGGAATTAAAAAGATTAAGATTATATTCAACACTATTACAAAAATACAAAAATCTCCAAATATAAATAAACTCAATGGAATAAATACTCTTACATTCTTGTACGGATATCACACCTGCTGTGCTCAGTGATAACTAAAATCAATGTAAGATGCAAGTTCAATTAGTCTTAAAAACTTTTCACTGTAATTGAAAAGATTGTTAATTCTTCATTATTTAATCTTCCCAGATATTTAAATATCATACCATCAAATACAATATCAAAGTAGGAAACATAAACTAACTTGCTACAAATTCCCAGTCATACGTAATGCTCACAGAACTTAAGTAATGAGTTTAAAATGTTCAAAACAATGTTCAAATGTTTACTGCACTGTATCCTAATTTTTTAAAAAACACATAGTCCTATAGAACAAGAAAATTTACTGTATCTCAGAAGATTTATCTTAACTAGGAGAAGAAATGCAGGGTGTGGTGGGTTCTCCCAAATACCCCAGCTAGCCACAACTGCCTTTCTAATGCAGTCACAAGTTACAGATTCACTCTTGCTCTACTTTGTTCGTGTCAATTCTAGGTTTCCCCCTAGATCTATTAGCATCGCAACTATAGGCGTGGGTTTGCAAATTTATCTTCTGCTTTTCTTAATCTAGACAAGCACAGGGTCTAGCTAAGTAGGACAAAATATTTGACTGTTTTAAGTAATGCAGCTTAAATAACTTTTTAGAACCTTGTGCCTATATAAACAATTTGTACCGTAACATCTGGCTGGATAAGGTTACTGGGTTGAGGTCAGCTCCAGACTTCTTCAGGGAATTGCCTTGACAGATTAAAACAGAGGTTCTTCTGCCTTTGTTAGGATTTCACAGTTTGCTAATTAAAGTGTGCAAGCTAGCACATACATTTAAAGATATTTTTAAGCTACTTTGGATTAAATGCTTTAAGAAGGTGGTACATGTCCATGGTTCATGTGTTTATTATAACATCTCTTCTTCTTTATTGTGCTGCCTCCTAACCATTATCTAGAAACCCCACTGAGTTAGGCTGCCTTTGAAATTCATGCCTTGACAGCTGGAAATAGTCCAACTGTCTTACAGGGTCCTGAATTTAAAAGAAAATCAAGCTGCACTTGCTAAGGACCTCAACATACACGTTTCTTGTGTACCGGCACATCCTCCATGTTCTACCTTCAAACTGTACTAGCACAGATAATACATTTGTGTTTGTGTTTGCTTTCAAATGGTACTGCAAGTGAGTTGTTTGGCAGAAATAAAGGGATGAATATTCATAGAAAGGTTGTCGGGATGATTAGATCTTCTCAGTGTGTCTGTATTTTCCAGTCAGCATACAGAAATACACATCTGTCCTAAAAAACCTCTCTTCAGTTCCCGAGTTTTTAATTCAGTTTACTGCTGAGTAAACAGCAATTACAGTGCACACCACAATAAAAAGAGAAATTAGGCAATTCTGAGCAACTGGTCCATAAGCAAGAAAAAGGCTAGATGTAAGCACATTGTGACTTCCTTGGCATGGGGTCAAGTATGTGTCAGCCCTGGTACAGATTACAGCAGTATGGGAACAGGCTTTACTGATGTTGAATGAATAAAGCACCCAAATACTTTCCACTGTAGCTGGAGCACAATGTCCTTCCAACATACCACCTTCTTACTCCTGCAGCATTCAGCATGTATCCTGTCCCATGCGGTAAGAGTATACAGCAAAAAAGTCCCTGTCCAAGGAGATTTAACTTCTTTTCTAGCATTTTTGTGCAATTTGAGGACACAAACTAATCAGACTGCAACAGAAGCAGACCCATAATGTAAAAATAAAATACAAAGTGGAGCCTGGAATTAAGTAATAGAGAAAAGGAGAAAGTTCTTTTTAGAAACGAGAATGAGCAAAAATGAGAAATGGAGGCTAAGAAAAACATGATGGCTCTTTCAGGTGGTAGTGATCACAGAAGATAAAATTCTTCACCAGAATGTAATAGGATTTGGGGGAGAAACAAAGGAAAGTCTTTTACTGGAGGAGTAACTACGTGAGAAAATAAAGGCGCAATGCCAAGAAACAGTTACTCCTCACATTTTCCTAAGGGTGAAACACTTAACATTACTTATCCTACTGGATTTTTTTTTAATGTATGATAATTTATAAATGGTTTCTGGAAAGAACATAATGAACTGGCTGAGAATCAGGTCTGTAAGCAATTCCTACACTCAAGTGCACTTGTATATGAAAGGGATGAAAAGGCCAATAAATTATTTTCCTGGCAGATCAAGAACGAAGACGTTGAAAGATTTACCTTGGAAATAACACTGGATACACAGAAGATCATTTCAGACTAGGACAAAATATAACCCAGCCTTTTCTTGTCAGAGACTCCCCTTGCAGTCATGTCTGAAGAGTGACCATTCCTAACCTGTCATGCCAAAGGCTGTGGAAACTTGCGTTCTTGTTGAACAGTATCTCTGGCTTGTCTTGGAATGAGATAAGGGCTTCTCAGAACCCTACAACTGTGATTCTAAAGCCAGCTCACTTACTTGCATAATTAAATCTGAAGGTTTTTTTCCCTATAATTAACTGTTATTTCTCAGACAAGATGTATGTCCTGTTTCTTAAAAAACATGTAGGGAATCCAAAGTAAAGAGAATTTATGTGAAAATAATTTTTTAAAATATATTAATTTTTATACATTTTATAATGATAAAATTATTATTACATTTATAATTATATTTATTTTAATTACTTTTATTTAATTTAAATTAAATTTTGATATAATTTATAATTATGATCATATAATTATATTAAATTTAAAATTATGAATTTATAAGTTGAAAAATAAAAAATAATTTTACCTTAACATTTTTGTGAAAATATCAGACTGTGTCTCTGATTTTTATTCTTGTTACTGATTAAGCACCTTATTCCACTTATTTAGTGCTACTGAATCACTGTAAAATATGCCATTTTTTCATACTTCTAAGAAGGAACTTAAAAGTTATATGAAGAAAAGTAGATTTCTCTCATTTATTTGTTTAAAGTCTAAAATAAAGGAAATATACTGCATCTTTATAAACTTTTATTTTTAAAACTATTTTGCATGTGAATGCAGAACCCTTTTTTTATAATGTAAGCTGCATTTACAGAGTATTTGTAGTCAGTCCTGGTCAGTACATCTCATGATGTACTTACGAAAACTTGAAATGATACAGAGATCGAGATAAAAAATGACTTACATGTGAGAAAAAAACATAAGTAGACTTGAACTCTGCAGCCTAGGAAAGAGACAGTTGATAGAGATCTATCTGTTTTATGATAAAGTCATGAATCACACAGAGAACATGACTCGTTTTCTCATCTGCTGGGAGGCATCAAATGAAACTGGTAGATTTTAGGTCCAAAATAAAGGGATTTTTTTTTTCCTACAGCACAACTGAAATGTGGATTTTAATAGTTGCCATGGGATATTGTTGATGGCAAAAGTTTTCACGAGTTCAAAGAACAGGAAGATAAATTCATGGAAGAAAAGGTTATTAAACAGAAAGATAACATCTCTGGCTCAGGAAGTTCCTGAACCACAAGTTTATTACAGAGAAGTGCCATTACATACTCTCCTTGTTCTGATATTCTTCCATAAGAATCTGGTACTAGTCATACTTAAATATACGTATCTGGGGCTAGATGGACCTTTGCAGGTGCAACTGTTCTTATGTGATGTATTTCAGTTCACCGTTCCTGTTGCAGCTACGTAAATCTGTGGCTATCCCGATGTCTTCTAACACAGTTCAGCAGCTGAAAAACGACAAACTGCAACTGATTAAGACAAGTTTGTACAAACCACTCAGAAGTGCTCTGTGGAGCACCAACAGCCCATACACTGTAACTAGGAATTTCAACGCAGTATGCAACAAATAATAAGAATAATGAAAGAAATTAGCATATATATACTATCTAATGGCACTGTTCAACTTCCACCAAGGACTTGTAGTCCAACAGAATGGGAATTAAAGTCATGCTACCTTTCTGGTTTTGTCTTCTAAGAAACAGGAACACACCAGTCTACCCCATCTGTAGTTGAAGAATGAGGCAAGTCAGGCTACACATCCCACTCTGATCACAAAAGCTGAAACTTTAGTGAGGCTTCCTGTTTTATTCAAGAGAAAAACAGAAACATCCTTTGTTTGCAGTCTTATTTATCCCCTCAGGTCTTATTTGCCATTTCTGCCTTTGAAGTTGTGAAAGAAAATTTGAGTTCACTCCTGCCAAACCACTGTGACCTGCTTTAAAAATGCTAAATGTTCATAGGGCTATTATGGCTATCTTTAAAACGTACTTGAGATGGTACATCTAGGATGACCCACCTGTTCAGTTCTCAGGGACACCAAGTCCCAGCTTGCTGGTTGTCTAGTCCGTCAATTGAAATGCTTTGGTGCTGAACGATTATTAGATCCAGTGCTCCACAAAGCAGCACTCCTTCTCATGACCTCAGTCAAAACAGCCACAGAAATTACTGTGACTTACAAAGAAATTCTTTTTCCTCTGTAGCAGTAAACTACGATGCAGGTTTTTGTTTCTGGACTCCAAGGTACTTTAGTCATTCATTTTCCTATGAAATATATATGAAATAAGATGACAATGCTGAAGAGGCAAAATCCTATTTTGCTTTCTATACCTCTTTGTTCCATAACTGAACTCAAAAAAGAAACGCTTTCTTACAAAAGTTCATTGGAAATTAAATAGTATCTTTCGAGACGGGTATTACTCAAACATCAGAAAAGCAACTAGCAACTAAGAAGAGCAGAGGTCCTGGACATAATGTACTTCCTCCCAGACCTTGATAAAGTGTTTAAAGATTTGCCAACATGTCATGCAAACCTTCTGACACCATTCTCATCAGAAAATTCTGCTTCTATGGCCTTTGATGTCTGCATTTCTTCCTTCTTTTTACCATTAGTGACTGAGTCATGAAATGCTAGTGAAAAAAGACATCTGCATTTTCATTACCCCTTTCTGCTGGTTGTTCATCAGCTAATGATACTTGCCTGTTACTGGTCTGAGTTCCTACCCATTAAGCAAAGCTCTTCATGCTTAAGTTTATGAGAAGAAGAAATTGATGGCATAAGCAAAGTCAAAGTAATGACCAGCGTTGTACAGAAGGAGCAGCTCCACAGGGACACACCAAAGGAGTGTCAACTATTCTGAAACTGCAAAGCTGAATATACAGCATGATGAACCTGGCACATTAGCCCGGATAGTGGGAGTATGGGAGTGGGATGAGGAATGCAGTTGGGACAACAGGGAATACCACACCTACGCAATGGCCAGGGTGGTCTGCATCTGGTACTCCTCAGCAGAGCTTTGTGTATTGGGCTTTGCTCCTGGGGCAGAAGATAACACTGAGCGTTGGAGAGCGCTACCCCCGCCACGCACACGCTTACTCAGATGTGGGGTTGGAGGAACTGGGGAAGATGAAAGGACCCGAGATTTCACCCTTGATACCAGACAGCCTTCATTCTGCTTTGAGAAAAGCATTTCTTTGATGCAGCTTTGTATACAATATCCCATTCCCTGAAAGCAGAGAGACAAAGACCAAATAGCAGTTGCCTTCTGCACAGTTTCCAAGTCACTTTTTCAGCAAATCTGGGGCCCTAGAAGTCCTCTTTCTATATTCACTCAGGCTCCCATTCACATGTGCTTCTTCTGATGGCTGACAACTTTCTGCCTATTATCTGCATTTTAACAATCTAGTTGCTTAAGTGCTTGATTTTCAAAAAAGATGAAGACTTACATGTTTTTGAGCAAAAATTAATTTAACCAGAATTAGTATCTTCAAAAGCAGGTTACTTTTACCCAAGCTCTTGCTAATGAATTAGCACTCTCATTTTAAAGAGGTAGGTAGTTACAAACAGCAGAACAGAGCACATCAGCAAAACACTTCTAATTGGAGATGAATTCTCAGGCTTCCTGAAACAGCAATAGGTTTAAGCTTTAAGCTACATAGGAACTGAATAGTTTGGCTGCCTACGGGCATCCCTTCTCCCACACTTTGGACTCTCATCAATACTGCTCTCAATTTCTTTCTGTACATTGTTTGCTCTTTTTTAGCCTCTCTGAGTGGCGCTCAACTTCCCATATGACAGAAGTGCAGAGAAAATTTGACACCAAATGCTGAGAAAATCTGGGGGAGCTCTCAAAAGTGTTATATATTTACTCTTACTGTCCTTTGGAGAAAGGAGGCTAAGAGACGACCTCTTGTTCTGACCCACTATGGCCTTTCTTATTTTCTTGTAATTAAGATTGTGACATGGAAGTAGTAACATGAAAATTGCTTCTACAGCAGTAAGGGGAAAAAGTAGTATGAAAGCTGCATGGAACACCAAACGGGAAGTCAGAAATAAAATCACCTAGAAAACAGTTTTCGAAAAAGGGTTGGAGGAATACACAATAGAAAACCTATTTATTCTATCCACAACACATAGGTTAAAGACACCAATTCTGATTCGCTAAAGATTTTGATATAATTTACTAATTTCTACCCATATAATGTAAACTGAAATTCTCAGCCTCCAAGCAGCAAAATAAAGATTTATATTCATCAGGCACTTTTTTTTCTTTGCATTTGAAGTTACTTTGAAAATTTTGAAGTACACTGCTTGTAATTTAAAAAAAAAAAAATAAAAAAAATTACTGCATGTAATTTAACTAAGTTGCATTAGAAATCAATGCCTTTGAAACTTCTTTTATATAGACTGATTTCCTGGCCTGGCCCCATCCCCGGGGAGCCCCCGGCCCTAGCTGTGCCCTGATTCGTAAATCCATAGCCAGAAAAGGCCTGTCCATAGATCCAGTTTCTCTTTAGAGTATAAAGAGCTGCATTATTAATAGGAATCAGTGTTGAAGGGAAATAATATTTGTTCCGTTTTATTTTATATCGGTTAATGAAAATAAGCCTTGTCTGTGGCAATTCCAGCTTTGGGCACAAGAGGTAGATGTTTTCGCATGAAACTTCCAGCAAATACTCAACATTACTGAACAACTCCCTGTAACGCTCCAAGGTAAGCGATGATCAGAAATTGTTTGTTTCCTTTTCTATTTCTTATGTAGGAATACATTTACAAAAAGTGAGATTAATTCTAAAGATGTAATATGGACAACAGGGGTAGCCATGAATTGACTTATAATGTATTACCATGGGTTATTTATATTAAACCAAGGGGATCTTAGGACTTCAGAGGGAATGCAGTGTCTTGTTAATATGTTGTTCTCCGGACAAAATACTATTATATGCACTTACATGCACTTATGAAACCAGCATACAAACAGTGAAGCTGATTTTGTGGGAGATGGAGAGTACATGTCACTGGCATTAACCTGCCCTGCACTGAATCTAATTATTTTCTACATGGGTTAAGACTGCTTTGTGAGTGATTTCTTGCTCTCTGCAAGCTAAGCAATTAATGATTAAAAGCCAAGAGTAGCTCTACCCTCAGACACTATTAAGTTTTAGACAATGCTACGTGGTTGATTTTTTTTTTTAATAAGAGGTCATAGGGAAGCAATACTTGAGTCTACTAAAATACTTGAATTTTTAATATTGTGAGAATTTTTCCATTCCTAAATATCATGGAGAAAAAGCGACACATTACCTGTATTTATTTTCCACAGGGACCCACACATGTATTCCCTGGTTAACCTAGCAGAAGGATTATCAATGACGATTTTTTTAAATGGGACTATGAAAGATTTATATTAATGCAAACATCAGCATTGCTTTAAATATGGACCTAAGTCAGATTATTATATTCAAAATATTATCTGTATTTTAATTTTTCAATAGTTATCTAAACATGATTTTTGATTTTTTAAAAGGCAGCAGTGTAGACTTTAAACGTACTTTTTGACAGACCTGTGTGTAACACAGACTCACAGTATCCAATGTAAAAATTAATCTTTTTCATTCTACATCTCTTTTTATCATCTGAGATGACCAACATAGTGGGATCTGGGTTTGTGTGTATGTTCATCAGTAGACTCATTAACTTTAATATACTAATTTATGTGAGTGAGGTTTGCTTACAGGAATAAAAGTTTCAGAAGGGGAACTTTATCATATGTTGTGGTCTGGAAAGCTTTTGCAGGGACGGCAGTCAGTAACAGACTTCACATTTCTTCAAACTGCCATTTCTACATATTATCTGAAGGCTATATTTGTGTTGTCAGTAAGAAAATTATTTTACGGAGAATCATATTTACTTCAGAGGAGTCTGAAATTTTAAGTAATTACTTGCCATTAATTTTCTGAAATCTGACGGGTAAGTTCCATTGTTCTCTTTCGTTTATGTGACGACTGCAACTTTTCTGTGATGGAGCCTTCCAATATTTAGAGCATCATCTTATGCAGCTATTTTATCATAATCTGCGTTCACTGTGAAAATTGACCAATGTAGATTCCTGTATCCACTATACTCACTTTCTTCATGTGTCTTCGTACTGAATTGTATCAGTTCAATTTTGCTCACAGGTTTGATGCTGTAAGTACATAATCCCTGCCACAGCAGATGATCTGTAATTGCAGTCTCACACACTGCAAAATACCAAACAAAGTAAAACTAGCCTTTGGTTGGTCCTTGTACCATTCATTGGCTTAGCAGCCATTCGTGGTATTCCAACAGGTGTTCAGGTTGTTGTAGTTGGAAGTAAAGAAGAATTGATTTGAAATAGTGTATTTGACAATATTCTTGGAAATCTCTGGGATTTTATCCTGCTATTTCACATGAGCAAGAGCATGAAGACAGCATGTAATAAAAGTGCAAATTCTGCATGAGGAAGATAGATAGCATTAGTTCAGGGGTTTTTTACTTGAAAATTTTCACTATATACATTACAACACTAGCTATTTAGGTTATGTTAATTTAATAACTTTCTTCACATTTTCCAAGTAAAAGAATCACATTTTCTCATAAATATGAAATTAGTTGTGGAACAATAACCGAAGAAAACGCCAGCTAATGCAGTTTTGCACTTCCAAATTCACTTCTTTCTTAAGAAACCCTTAAGATGAATAGATTCTATTAATACAATGCTAATAATTCAGGAATTTAAGCAGAAAGAATGGAATGAGACAGGCTTGCACAGTAAAGTGCTATCACTGATTGCCTTGGGGCATTTCTAGAAACTTCACAGACCGAGTACAGACTTGGTAGGTAAAGAGTCCATACTAAGCAAAACCTGTCCAGCCTGCAGGATCTGGATGTGACTTTAAATGAACTGCCTTTCTTATCAGCCAAAAATGGCTGTTTCATGCAGACAGACCGCAGACATACCCTCTCCTGTCACCCAGGCAGTGAGAAGCCAGAAGCAGCGGGTCTGCAGCGATATGTGTTTCAGGTCGCAGGCTGCTTCTGTGAACACAGATGACCTACTACCTCAGAATAGTTTTGCAGTGGTTCCTCTTTTTGGCTTCGCATCCTGACTGACCCACTTGACACATTTTTAGTAACAAGGTTCAGAGCACAGTTGGCATCCTGGTTCTTTACTACATAGAGCAAGAGCAGCCTAATGGAAGGCTGAGTCATATGCCATATTACAGGGGGGCATAGAGCAATATAAAAACTACAGCTTATTAATATATAAACTAGCTTATGAATACACAAGCTTGTCTATGATGCGTGATTAGTTTTTGTGAAGCAAATAGCCACCACATACTTAAGCGATAAATGCCAAATATAATGAGTTGCACCAGAAAACTGAAGCACAATGAAGTTATAAAACCAGGAGAGTTTGGACTTCTGAACTGGATTGGGTTTCCTGTTTGAGTACCAAAAATGTACCAGACAAGAAGGTAAATGAAACTTGCAGAACCAGTGGGAAATAATGGGATGATGAACTGTGATTGCTATTTCAAGTTCAACATCTGCTACCTTAAAATAAAGTGTGTCATATTTAATGCTATGCACTTTACAGTTTTTAATATTTTAGAATAACAGTGTATGGAAAACAGCTAAACATAGCAAAACTTAGTCGAGGTATTGGACGTTGTTTGACAGTGCTAACCGTGGAAAACAATTCCAACTACTAGCAAATTGTGAATGTTACACAGACTTAGTTTTGAACTGTAGTCTATATTTTTCTGAAATTTAATCTCATTAAGTGAAGGTTTAAAATAGGATATTAGCAGTGAAAATATAATTTAATAGTGGAGTACTGCTAACACTAGCTCTATAGCGACTATGTAGACAGCTGTGAAAACTTAATAAAACAGTAATTTCTCACATATATTGCTATTTTAGCACCATGTAGACTCAGATGTTTAATTAAAGTAATTACTTATATGGCCCCAGTTAGTCTTTTTATCACGAAATGGACATTTGATATGGCCTTCTACCTACCCGTTAGTTTAATTAAGCTGAGCTGTAAATCTCTTTTTTGTTTTTGTTTGTTTGTTTGTTTTGTTTTCATTGTTGGCTCCATTTAAGCTATTGTTGTTCCTCCCCTACAGAGTAATTATCTTATAGGCATGCCAGTCACTGTTCAACAACCTAGCAGTATGGCCAGAGTACCATATACACGATTTAGACATTTGTAGAATGAGTTAATTCCAGAAAGAACCTGTTTTTCCCTCATCTGATCCCCTTCATAGACAAGTTACAGAATATGGATTGACTCCTATTTCAAATGAAAAGTATTCTGTACTGTGACTACCACTTAGGAGAACACTGTCACTGTATTGACAAACGATCTGTTAATTTGACACAGTACCTGATTACTTATGTTAAAATTCATTGTATTTGAACCTGAATTCTTATCAATTCAGCCTTAGCATCCATTTTTCTATCTTTATTTCCTAGGCTTAGCAATCGTATGTTCCCTGCTCATATATCATTAAGGACCAAAGTTTGTCATAGTTTTTCCAGTTTTCTTGAAGAAGCCTATGTGGACAGCCTGGAATTAGTAACATTTTATGCCTCACAAATACATAGAATCATAGAATCATAGAATGTTTTAGGTTGGAAGGGATCTTGAAGATCATTGAGTTCCAACCCCCATGCCATAGGCAGGGACACCTCCCACCAGACCAGGTTGCCCAAGGCCACGTCCAGCCTGGCCTTGAACACCTCCAGGGACGGGGCTTCAACAACCTCTCTGGGCAACCTGTTCCAGTGCCTCACCACCCTCACAGTGAAAAACTTCTTCCTAATGATTAATCTAAACCTGCCCTCTTCCAGCTTAAAGCCGTTCCCCCTCGTCCTATCACTACACACCCGTGTAAAAAGTCCCTCCCCAGCTCTCCTGTAGGCCCCCTTTAAGTACTGGAAGGCCGCAATAAGATCTCCCCGGAGCCTTCTCTTCTCCAGGCTGAACAGCCCCAACTCTCTCAGCCTCTCCTCATAGGAGAGGTGCTCCAGCCCTCTGATCATCCTCGTGGCTCTCCTCTGGACACGCTCCAGCAGGTCCATGTCCTTCTTATGTTGGGGGCTCCAGAACTGGATGCAGTACTCCAGGTGGGGTCTCACGAGAGCGGAGTAGAGGGGCAGAATCACCTCCCTTGACCTGCTGGCCACACTTCTTTTGATGCAGCCCAGGATACTGTTGGCCTTCTGGGCTGCGATCGCACATTGCTGGCTCATGTCGAGCTTCTCACCAATCATTACCCCCAAGTCCTTCTCCACAGGGCTGCTCTCCAGCCATTCCCCACCGAGCCTGTATTTGTGCTTGGGATTGCCCCGACCCAGATGTAGGACCTTGCACTTGGCCTTGTTGAACTGCATGAGGTTGGCTTGGGCCCACCTCTCCAGCCTGCCCAGACATCCGGACATATACATCTTTATTTGAATTTTGTACTTTTCTCTGAGATTTTCCAGGGGAGTACCAGTAACAGGATGGCCTACTTCACTGAGAGGCAGAGGGCCTGAAAACCTCCTGATTGTGCTTATCACATCCAACTGGGAATTGCCCAAGGCCTTTTATATAGAACTGGCGAGGATTAATTAAACTGCAGCTTTCATTTGAGGAAAGGTGATGGATACTTGAACATGGGAAAAATACCAATAGAATAACTTAGGCCATTTTGCACAGGAAGAATCAAACTGTTGTCAAAATGGGGTTTGTGAAGATTTTTGGTCAATAGCTAGTAGTATTGGTAATTCTGTGCAGAGCTAAGTTTACAGAAATTTCTTACAGATTACTGGACATCTCTTTTTGATATTAAAATGTTAACTAAATTGAGGTCAGAACTAATGAATGCAGTGAAAAGAAACCTCTTCTCTCAGTTAATAGTACAAATTTAGATTATCCAAGAAACATGACTATGATAGTGGTGAATAGCTAGCTAAACTATTTTAGCAGCTTTAGCTGGGGAAGTAAAAATCACTCAGAAGTTTTGGCTATTAATTTTAGTATGTGGCCTTCAAACATATGACTGAAATGAACATTGCTCTCTTTGCTGTCACAAAATGTGAAATTCAAGGAGTTGGTTATATTTTGCAAGAACTTAAATGGCCCACATGCCACATATTTAAATTTGCCTGTGTCTTCCATCCTACCATTTGACTTGCACTAATCTAAAATTTTCAAATGTGTTTCTTGGAGGATGAAGCTCATTGCTGCTCTTCCAGAACTGCCCTTCTGCAATTCACTTCTGCCAAATTATGCTTAAGCATAATTTAGTCCTGCTTAAAAAAAGGTGAAAGTTAAGTCCTGTTGTCCAAGCTTTTATAACTAATTATTCAAGGTTCAATAAGTCGCAGGATCCCATTTAGGCTGTTGCCTAAAAGGAGAAACAAGGGGATGTTTTGCTCTTCTTACTTAATTGAATAATTCTATTGTGCAGATTCTGTGGGAAATTGTTTGGTTTTTGTTTTAATTTATCTTAAAATTATGAGAGATACTGTAGTAATTTGCTTCATATAAATGCATGCAATAACAATGACAAATCTTTTTATGAACAAAAGCTAGCTTTGGAAAAATACATTTCTAGTTAATAAGGAGAATATTGCTACTTCTGCCACCCCAACTTAGTATCTCCCTATTGCAAATGCTGAAAAACAGTAGGCACTATATAATTCAGAAATTAAAAATGCATAAACGCTTTCACTGATTAGACTATATGAATCTAATTTTCATATTTGAATTAGAATAGCAAGAGACTCAACAGAAAGATATTCTTTGCTCAGCCTGGATAAACTTTTGGAGATATACTACCAAATTTGAAAACAACCTCCAGAAAGATGCTCAATGCACACAAGTGTGTGCCAAATGATGATGCTTTTGAGAAACAGTTTGGCAGCAAATCAGACAGCTACCAAATAACAAAGTACTAAAAAGAAAAGCTATTCCTGAGACAGCAGTAATTTTTGGTTTAGTGGTTATGGAACAGACCTCAGCACCAGCAAAAGGACACAAAAATTTAAAAGCGGTATTATTCTTAAAATTAAGGCAGATTTGTAGATTTCCATTGCTACCCCAGAAGATTTGTAAACTGTTCCAGAAAAAATGTAGCAGTCATCACCAATTATTTCTTATTAGCAAGAATGGCAGAGAAAGCAAAGGTATCTATGACCCTTGAGATGGAACAAAGCCACAAGGAATAGGATTTATTACTGAAGACTGAAGAATTTTGTTCTAAAGTAGACATCTATGCTTGGTCAGATGTATCACATCCTATTTCTATTTCTATTTCTATTTCTATTTCTATTTCTATTTCTATTTCTATTTCTATTTCTATTTCTATTTCTATTTCTATTTCTATTTCTATTTCTATTTCTATTTCTATTTCTATTTCTATTTCTATTATTTCTTTCTTACTATTAACTATAAATGGTGTCTTTGATAAGCAGATCAGACGTGGAGGGATACATTGTAAAACACAGGTTCATTTAGTCAAATGAATCCCATCCAAGAAGAAATGAAAAATTTTGGAGCTGTAAGGCAAGTTTCTGCTCATGGTTTGTATCTGACCATCTGTCTGAAGACCTGTTGGAATATGCAAGTCATTGTAGACTTCAGGAACCTTGAAAACAAGAGGAAGAAAGGCAGGTAAATTTACTGGAAAGCATTCTAGTCCCACCACCAAGTGAAAACAGAAAACAGAGAAGGCAAATAATTTGTTATATAACTTGTATGAAAATGGTAAGTTCTGTGGAGCCCCAGGCTACTTTCCAAAAAAGTAGCTAAAACAAGTAGTAGTAGTTATGGGACTATAATGTTCAGTTCTACTACCATCATAAAAAATATTGATTAACAAGAAAGGGTATGAAAGGGACCAAAAAATGTTTTCCACAACTTGAATAAAATAAAACCTTATAGAAACTTAGAACTTTATCAGTTCAGTTTGACTGGTTTATCAAAAGAAAGATGAAAGATGACATTATTAGGATGTACTTGTATCTCATAGACGGAATATAAAAGTTAACAAAGAACTAAGTCATCAAGATAACAAGTTGGGCAGGAGTGTTGATCTGCTTGAGGTTAGGAAGGCTCTACAGAGTGACCTGGAAAGGCTGGATCAATGGTCTGAGACGAAATTTGTGAGATTCAACAAGGCCAAGTGCCAGGTCCTGCACTTGGGTCACAACAACCCCATGCAATGCTAGAGGCTTGGGGAAGAGTGGCTGGGAAGCTGCCCAGAGGAAAAGGACCTCAGTGTGTTGGTGGACAGCCGGCTGAGTATGAGCCAGCAGTGTGCCCAGGTGGCCAAGAAGGCCAATACCATCCTGGCCTCTATCAGGAACAGTGCGGTGAGCAGGACTAGCAAAGTGATCATCCCCCGGTACTTAGCATTGGTGAGGCCGCACTTCGAATACTGTTCAGTTTTGGGCCACTCACTACAAGAAAGACACTGAGGTTCTGGAGTGTGTCCAGAGAAAGGCAATGAAACTGGGTAAAGGGTCTGGAGCACAAGTCTTATGAGGAATGGCTGAGGGAACCAGGGTTGTTTAGTCTGGAGAAAAGGAGGCTGAGGGGAGACCTCATCGCTCTTTACAACTACCTGAAAGGAGGCTGTAGCGAGGTGGGGGTCAGTCTCTTCTCTCAAGTAACAAGCTTGGACAAGGACAAGAGGAAATGGCCTCAAGTTGTGCCAGGGGAGGTTTAGGATGGCTATTAGGAAAAATTTCTTCACAAAGGGTTATTAAACATTGGACAGGCTGCCCAGGGAAGTGGTTGAGTCACCATCCCTGAAGGCATTTAAAAGACATGGAAACATGGTGCTCAGGGCCATGGTTTAGCAGTGGTTTTGGCAATGCTAGGTTATTGGTTGGACTCAATGATCTTAAAGGTCCCTTCCAACCTAGACAATTCTATGATTCTATAAGCACAATAGCAATGATTTTAAATTAAAGTCATAAAAATACAAAATAAGCCTCTTATCTATAAAAATTAAAGCGGTTAGTCATCGGAACAAAAAAGCATATTCAGATGAAGACTAAGTATTTCCTTCAACAGACTCCACTTTTTTGGCTCAAACCTGGTTTAAACAGATAAAGTTTTACGGCCCATGTTACATGGGATATCTAAATCAATGAACTCATGATTATACCTGACATTTAAAAACTGTGATTCTGTGACTTTCAGGTTTTAGAAAACACACAGTTAGTATAAGTGTCATAGCAGAATTAGAAGAAACCATCATATGCTTTTTGTCCTATTCTCTCTGTTCTCCATTCCAAAACAAACACTGTAAAATAAAATTAATATGAATTTAACTTAAACGTGAAGCTGAATATGGAGCTTGTAGACCTATATGCAAGGTTAGTAAACCAGCTGCATATACAAATCATCATTAGAATAACCTAACATTTTATTACTGTATCAGCCAAGTAAATACCTTTGTCCTTCGTAACACTAAAAATTACCTACCCTGGGATTTTTGCGTACTTATCACTATCCTCTCCCTCCTCTCAAGTATCATCAGCTACTGTATGTAAAGGACTCAACCCTAGTCCTGGAAAGGAGTCACTGTATGGTCTGCCTGAGCAATTAATGTGGGTGGCTAATACGTAATAATGAAGATACTGAAAGACAATTTAGTAAGCTGATGAATGTGATGGACAGCTACTTAATTGCACGGGAGAAAGTTAATTCACTACTGAAGTGTCATTATTTAAGTAATGCTTGTCTGTTCAACAGGCATCTACTTAATAGAGATGTTATTAAACCTAAATTACAGCAAAGCTGTGAGACATCTCCATCTAAACAAGACAGGCAAGTCAAAATGAATGATGAGATACTCATTTTAGTAATTTTCAGTTTATCCATTTATTGTAATTACTATTGGATGCTATATCTTTCATTGCTTCACTTGTCACTTGACATTTGGAGCCACCTGACTTGTGGTTTTGTAGTTCTAAGTACATAAGTAATATAACGAAATATAGAACTTTCTTTTTTTAATTATTTTTAATTTAAACAGCTAGTTGAAGAAGTGATGTGAAAACAGGATGAGATACGAAGCACCAGAAATTAGGATTTAATATGAACTAAAATAACCTCAACTGATAGATAAAAATGGGCATGTGAAAATATCAACTTTAAATTTTCAGTCTCTCATGGTTGCAACAGAAAAGCTTTGAAATGTAATAAAATTGTTACCTGCAAGACATAAAATTAGAAAAGATATTAAAACCCCTCTGTTGCTGTATTTAAATCTGATTGTTTTTAAGGCAAGCTTTTGTTCTGGAGCAGAGAGAGGAGTTAAATATTAATATAAATAACAGACTGCAGTAATTCAGATCTTGATTACTAAACTTGTAATATAATACCTAATCCACCCAAAGCCTTAAAATCATGGACCAAAGAAATTTAGGGGAGAGACAATTCCTCTAATGCATTCTTGTGCATTCCTTTTTATCCTCATATTTTTAGTACCCCCAAAAATACCAGTAACACAATTTAATGATTCCAAAGGCCTTCACTGCCAATCAGCAGTGGAAGCTAAATGCTACATGTACCCACATTTCTGTGATATTTGGATGGTAATACAAAATTGAAACTCTTTTCTACTTTTATGTCCATTATATCAAGAGATCAATATATGCGGGCAACCTTACAAATTCTGTTATTATCAGAAGTTATTCTGCACTAATATAAATGAGGATAAAATCCAAAAATAGACTCTTCAAATTTCATAAAGGGATACTAAGTTTGTTTTCCTAATAATCTTGAGATTCTTTGTACATAATCTTCTCTTTAGAGCGGGTGGAATTGGAAAACAGAAATTATTTATATTTATTTTTTTATTTCAATACATAGTAAAATTTGTATATTTATTTTGTTCTTGAAATTTAATGCAAGCCAGACAATTGTCTTTACATTAATATTTTCATATATTTTGCTTCCTTGATTCTCAAGGTAATCACAGAAATGTAATAACTTGTATACAACAAAGACGACAACCAATGTTTAAACAAGTTTTTTTGACTGTGTTTTGCAATTACACATTTTCTTTTAATGTTAGAATTTATAAAATAGTTTAATTCAAAGTTTATTGTTCATGTATAACATTAGCCTTTTAAATTGCTTAGTGCATTTATTGTCTTAAAATATTAATTCTTTTAGTAATGCTAAGTATTATTTAGTAATACTTAGTAATAGTTAAAATATAATGACTACTGATACGACTTTCATTTAATTGATTAAGATTTGGCATTGAAAAACCTTGTTTTCTCCACCTGCAAAGAATGCAAAACAATAAAATGTGTTTATTTACTGATGGGTGACATCATGGTTTTACATTAAATTTTAATGCATTTTGTTGCCTAATCCACCTTAAAATATGGAAAAGTGACCTGCATTGTGATTTCTCTTTTTCTACTAAATGGTTAAAGGTTCAGACTAAGGGCCTGACTTGTTATCTTTTATTTGTGTGAGTACTCTTTCACCATTTCAGTAGTTCTCCTGTCTTGGTTGAGTATTCATACAAATAAAGAATGGCTCAGTTAAGCATAAAGTGTGTCATTCAGCTTTAATCACTTATGCTTGGATTTTTTTCGTTTTCACTTATGAATATTTGATATCTTTTTTTCCTTTGATCAATAAATTTCAGAAGTTGTAGCTTCATTTCTTTTTTCAAGAGATCTGGAGGAAATGTTGCTGAATATATAGCTTAATGTTGCACAATTTTAGTGCAGTATTAAAGGAAATTGTTAAAAAGTCAAGTTTAATTATTCCAGTCTGTCACTGAAGACAAAGAGAGTTTTGTTTACACAGGTCTGGCCTCTAAAGCATGCCAGATGTTGTGGAATGAGCTATATAAGAACTGAAATAGATGTTTACTCTGCACAAAGTTAGGCGTGTTCCTCAGAAAAGAGGTCCTTTAACCCATTACTCTTATCTGTCTATTTCTACATGAATTGGCTTTTTATTATTATTATATTTAGTGCCTTTCTGCCTCCCTGGCAAGTAGGAAAAGACTTTATTACTCAGATCATGAAGTAAATACTCCATATAATAATTACTGGTTCAAAAATAACAACTTAAGAGTAAGTTACAGGCAACATATGGTTTCACTTGCACAAAGCATCACCTGACAACATGTAGAAAGTCTCAGTAATTCTTTATCGCAATCCAGTATTTTATGGCATCTTTGAAAACTTTAACTGTGTCTTTTTATTTATTGATAACTCCCCATTCAAATCAGGGCAGTGTTAGTAACCTTCTCAACTGGCTGTTTTGAAATGTGGTAGCTCTGGAACTTAAACAGCTAGTCAGAACTCTTTTCCAATTAATATTGCCTTGCTCATTAGGCTTAGAAAGTGGGTTTCTTATTAACCAGCATTGGTTTGACCTCTTTTTGCCAATACTTTACAATATTCTGTCAAGATTTTAAAATATTCTGAAAATGGGACAACTTTCCAAAGCAACCCTTGTGGGAACCAGAGCTTACTTGTGAGAATCAACTTGGTGAGAGTCAGGCTGAGAAATCTACAGAGCCGCCTTCTACACTCACCAGCTCCCCTCCTCATAAGGTCATCTTTGTTGTGCAGTTATTCGGACACAGAGTTCTTACTGGTCAGCACCTACAAATACTGTAACTTGCCCATAGTTATGGAACAGAAGTACAATAGTGAGAGCCATGAGGTCTAGCATCACTTGTAATGGTGATCTCTAATGATTTGTCCACTTTGTAGTCTTTATGTCTTCTAGAAAGTAGCAACGTGCCTTAATTTTATAAGTAAAAACCAGTAAACTTGCAGAGGAACATACCAGGAAGAGGTGATGTTAGACACTGTACTTTCAGTGTAGCAGACCAAAGTTTTGTCAGCTGAGTAGAAAGGCCTTTCAAATTCACAGGTATTCAGTATATACACTTATGCGTAACTGCAACATAATTCCTCTCTTATATGCTTGCTCTATCAGGCAGTACTTGCTGGATGCTCTTACAGATCAGAAGAGTATATGAAAGTGTTACCTTGCATTTGTTCCACAGCTTATGTCTTTATTAAGTGCCACATTATTTCTGTTGACTAATATGATGGATGTGACAACCAAACTGGCTGATACAAACAGTTAAATATACTGCATTTAATAAATTACATCAATGCAGAATATCAAGCTTTCTGTGTTGTTTTGTTTTTTTTCCAGTTTAGTGTCTAACAGGTTTAATATTTCCAATATATGATACTTAGATTCAACTTAGAAGAAGGAATGAAAATAGCCATTTAGGAGATAGCGAAGAGATGCTCCTCTTGCTATATTGGGTTGTGTAAATGTATTTTAAAACTCTTTCAAAATTTTTTGTAGCTTTTATCAGGCATTAACCAAACAGCTCTTATTGTTTTGAATGGAAATAGTACGATTATACTTTGAAGACTTTAAAAATTGGCATGATACGTAAATATACACCATATGAGATTTAAACTATTGCCAGAGAGCGGGTTAGACAAGCTAAAGCCCAGCTAGAACTAAATCTGGCCAGGGACATTAAGACAAACAAAAAATCCTTCTATAGGTATGTCAGTGAGAAAAGAAAGACGAGGGAAAATGTAGGCCCTCTCCGGAAGGATACGCAAGAACTGGTCACCCGGGACAGCGACAGAGCTGAGGTACTCAATGACTTTTTTGCCTCAGTCTTCACAGACAAGGACAGCAGCCGCACTGCCCAAGACGCAGATTGCAAAGGAGAGGATTGGGAAAACGGAGCACCGCCCACTGTAGATGAAGATAAAGTGAGAGACCACCTGAGGAACCTGAAGGTGCAGAAGTCCATGGGACCTGATGAGATACATCCGCGGGTCCTGAGGGAACTGGCAGATCAAGTCGCTAAGCCACTAGCCATCATATTTGAGAAGTCGTGGCAGTCTGGCGAGGTTCCTGCCGACTGGAAAAGGGGAAACGTAACCCCTATTTTCAAAAAGGGAAACAAGGAAGACCCGGGGAACTACAGGCCAGTCAGTCTCACCTCTGTGCCTGGCAAGATCATGGAGCAGATCCTCCTGGAAACTCTGCTGAGGCACACAGAAAACAAGGAGGTAATTGGCGAGAGCCAACATGGCTTCACCAAGGGCAAGTCATGCCTGACAAATTTGGTGGCTTTCTACGAAGGGGTTACAGCGGCAGTGGACAAGGGAAGATCTGCTGATGTCATCTACCTGGACTTGTGCAAAGCGTTTGACACTGTCCCACACGATATGCTGGTCTCTAAATTGAAGAGACATGGATTCGATAAATGGACCACTCGGTGGATAAAGAACTGGCTGGATGGTCGCACTCAAAGGGTTGCGGTCAACAGCTCGATGTCCAAGTGGAGAGCAGTGACGAGTGGCGTTCCTCAGGGGTCGGTACTGGGACCTGTACTGTTCAACATCTTTGTTAGCGACATGGACAGTGGGATAGAGCGCACCCTCAGCAAGTTTGCTGGTGATACCAAGCTGTTTGGCGAGGCAGACACGCTGGAGGGGAGGGATACCATCCAGAGGGACCTGGACAGGCTGGAGAGGTGGGCCCAAACCAACCTCATGCAGTTCAACAAGGCCAAGTGCAAGGTCCTACATCTGGGTTGGGGCAATCCCAAGCACAAATACAGGCTCGGCGGAGAATGGCTGGAGAGCAGCCCTGTGGAGAAGGACCTGGGGGTGATGATTGATGAGAAGCTCGACATGAGCCAGCAATGTGCGATCGCAGCCCAGAAGGCCAACCGTATCCTGGGCTGCATCAAAAGAAGTGTGGCCAGCAGGTCAAGGGAGGGGATTCTGCCCCTCTACTCCGCTCTCGTGAGACCCCACCTGGAGTACTGCATCCAGCTCTGGAGTCGCCAACATAAGAAGGATATGGACCTGCTGGAGCGCGTCCAGAGGAGAGCCACGAGGATGATCCGAGGACTGGAGCACCTCTCCTATGAGAAGAGGCTGAGAGAGTTGGGGCTGTTCAGCCTGGAGAAGAGAAGGCTCCGGGGAGATCTTATTGCGGCCTTCCAGTACCTAAAGGGGGCCTACAGGAGAGCTGGGGAAGGACTTTTTACACGGGCGTGTAGTGATAGGACGAGGGGGAACGGCTTTAAGCTGGAAGAGGGCAGGTTTAGATTAAACATCAGGAAGAAGTTTTTCACTTTAAGGGTGGTGAGGCACTGGCACAGGTTGCTCAGAGAGGTTGTTGAAGCCCCGTCCCTGGAGGTGTTCAAGGCCAGGCTGGACGTGGCCTTGGGCAACCTGGTCTAGTGGGAGGTGTCCGTGCCTGTGGCAGGGGGGTTGGAACTCAATGATCTTCAAGGTCCCTTCCAACCTAAACCATTCTATGATTCTATGATTCTATTGCTTATTTCTGTCTCAGACCAGTTGTTTTTCATTCTAAAACTCATGCAAGGAATTTCTATATTGATATTATATGTTACACATATTTGAAATACTAATAATGTAATGTGTATTTTTATTACATAATGCTTTTAATGTTATGCAGAATATAATAATAATAAAGTTTTATAGTAGTATTATATAATATTAATGGTTTGCTATGATAAACAATTTGCTATATTTTATACATTATACATTGTACATTATATATATTACATCTTAGTATATATTCAGCTGAGTACATGACATAGAGCTGTATTTGAAATCAAGGGTATTTGAAATGCACAGGTCATGCATAGAACTATATATTATCTGTTTATTCATGGCTGGAATTCTGAAATAGTAATTCTGGTTCAGCCACACATTCTTGCCCTGTTTACCTCTAAGCTGTGCAAGTGCCACTCTTTCACAGTTTCTCCTGTCCTGGCTTTAGAATCCATTTGGATAATCCAGAATGTTTACCCTAAAGTCTAATATTCTTTAAAAAAGGGAAAAAGTACAATGCTTTACTGTTGTTGAAGTCTTGGAAATGTAAATTCTACAGGACAAATAACAGTATCAGTAAGACTATCATAATTTAGGGTATATTGCTTAGTAAGTCACTCGGTCTGAGAGACGTATATATTCACAGAGTACTAACAGGACACGGGAGCTTCCATACATGGCCTCCTAAGTGCCTTGAGTGCTCCTTTTACTCCAAGCTTGCATCGCTCGGGAGATATCCCCAGAAGAAGTGTCCTCTCAACACAGAAGTAGGTAGGACCAAATGGATGCTTTGTCCAGTGTTACCTGCTAGGCTGTGCTTCTGTGGTGGAAAGCGGTCCTGGTGTTCAGGGTATCCTCCTTCTATTACACAAAAATTACCCCTTATGTAGTCAGTAGTTGCTACAAGGGCTGAAGAAGACCAGCAAGAGCATGACACCAGGAATATACTAGCCAACAGGGGAAAGAAGCACAGGGAAGGCTGTGTATCTTCTCTCTAGTTCTCTCTTAGATGTGTTCAGATTAAAATGCATAGGATCCTGACTTAGATAAAGAGCTGATACTACATTATCGTAACTGGAGAACTAGAACTCATGCAACCAGCTTTCCTTTGGCTTTGAGATTAGCAATAGATTTCAAGTCATTTAATGAACTCCAAAGATTTCTCCATAATCGGAGGAATTCGTAATGCTCCCTTTATACGTTTTCTGGTGCATAATGATGTAGTTTAGTTAATGTTGCAAGTTTTCCCTCATTTGACGCACTAATATGGTCTCTCACCTATAGAATTATTCCTTGAAACTTGGAGGAACGTGGTAATTTTTAAGCAGTATTGATGCACATGCATGCACACACGTTGACTGAAACATTTAATGCAGAATTCCTATGTCTTTCTGCCAGCTCCCTCTAAGAAGCTAGATGATCTTCTAACAAAACTGAGTTTCATCTAAGAGACTAGCACTAAGAGAATTACTTTTTAACACTAGTAGCTTTAAAATTCATTTTATTTCTTATGTTCCAAATATGCCAAAACTAGGACATCATACTGCTTTCTTGCCTACTATTAGACAAACAAATCTCACTTCATTCCCAACCTGCTTGTTGCACACATAATAGCAAACTAATGTGGTTATATCTCTTAAAAAAGTCCTACTACAAAGGAAATACTTTGTGTACTCTGCAAGTCCAAATTTTTACATAGAGCAATAAAAAGAAATGTGGCTAGAAAAGCAACATCCCTCTATGCAATGCAAACCACAGAGCTCCAGGAAGAGCAAAGAACCTTGAAGTGATAAAGTGGGTTTTTTATCTCTTACATGAGATATTTTCAGATGAGGGATATCCCAAAAACTTACACGTGAAACTCTGACATTTTCTGCCTAATAATTTTAGTAACACTATTAAGATACTAACAGGTTACCTTTAGAGTATATCTGTATTTTAATTGCAATTCACTTAAAATGTCACAAGGCACCAAACTTCTGCCCAGTATTCAAACATGTTCAATATTCAAACATTTTAGTAGGTGCAAGAAGAGCCAGATGTTCCCTGACCTCTCAACATTTCCTGACCCTTAAGCCCTTGCTCCAAGATATGCAGGAATTAACATTTTCAAATATATCTCTGCAGAGACTAGAGGCCTGGTAGCCAGCATACTTCAGAGTCGACAAATGCCTGTTTTGATATGTAATAAAAGAGAGGGAATAGAGGATCCAATAACATAAAAGAAACAGAAGAATCTGATAACTAAAAACCACAGAAGTATCCTCAATCAGATGGTGACCTCTTTAGATACCATCTTTTAGTGTAGGTAAACATATGCACTCTGGTCTTCAAATGCAACAACGTTTTTATTAGGCTTCTTCCATCAGACAAACACAGCTTTGATATACAAATCAGGGGAAGACTTCTTAGATCCAACAATCTGTAAGCCTTTTCCCTTTAAGGAATATTTTTAAAGAAACTTTTTCATCAAAATGCTGGCATTCAGATAAAAAATTATTATAACTAAACTCTACTAAAAGTAAACTAGGTTTAGAAAAAAAAGAAGGCCTGTATGCAAGATAAAATATTTACATGAGATGAAGAATTCTAGAACTACTAACAGAGAGACCTACTACTTTAACTAAGAAGAAGGAAAAGTATTTGAAATTGACAGGACATCTTCTTTTATTCAGAATACAGAAGAAAGCTTTTTGGGGCAACACTTTCAAAAATGAACTTAAAATAATGACTCCTCCGTTGTTTGGAAAACAGTAGCGAAACCAAGAAATGCTAACATGATACAGAAGAAAAAGATACAGACATTTCTCATCATACTTACCACTTGTTTTAATTATAAAGCCATTTAGGACAGTTGAGTGGGGACACAGAAGAAGCTGGGGTGGTTTACCTATTGGAAGCAGAAATTAAGATTTCATTATATGCTTATGACTTTATGTTCTTCATACAATATACATAATAAAGTTGGGAAGGACTATAGGAAATAAAGCTTTTTTTCAGCAACGAGGCCATGAATTAAAATACTGTAAATCACAGATGCAGCGTTGCGGCCTAAAACAGTAAAGGATGACAGATGACTTCTAAAATTCATAGATAATAAATTTAGATATTTTGGCACTAATGTTCCAAACAAAGAGGACCTGTTTCAATGAAATATGGAATGGCAATTACTAACTGTGACGTAAATGCGAAAATATCATTACCAGTGAAATGACCTGGTCAATCCCAGGGCTTTAAATGAATAGTTGGACTTTAATACCTCTTTCTGCTGAATCTCTTAATCCACAGAAGAACCTTAAAGAACTCCTTAAAAACAATTAAACAATTCCTAAAGGTTAAATTGTAAGTTAATACGCAAAATAGAACAACTGAAACAACGCTGCAGCAGAACAAACCAGGGCAGTGCTGCCACAGAATTGCTGGAGGAAACACTTCTTCAGAAACACCAATAGAACAGAACTTACTGACCTCAATCCTGTAATGTAGCTCAGCCCAAAACATTCAGTACAAAAATTCTGGCAAGCATGTAACAGTGTCTGGAATGTAAAAGCACAAGTGGCAGTGTACCGCACCTTGGGCAATATGGAATTAGCCAACATAAATATAATACAGGTTAGATACATACACAGGCATTTACATATACAGAGAAGGAGGGAGAGGAGAGGAGAGAGATATTTTTACTCAGATTCAAATTAAAAATTGCACAAGTCTTGAAAAAAGGGGAAATATTTATTCATGGCATACAACCTGAGATAACAATATATTTATAATATATGCATTTAAAGATAACTATCTGTGATAGGAATTTCTAAAAGCAGTCCTCTACAAAAAATCTCTCAGAAAGCAAGCTGATAAAGCTATTTACCTTATGAAATTTCATACAGGAATCTGAAACGTGCAAAGGCAATGGAAATTGTTCTGTAATGTATTATTTAAGTCTATGCTTTTAGAAGACAAAATTCAAAGTCTGTAAATTTATGAAGTGTGGATTGCAAATATGAACCAACAGCTGAAGATCAGAATGAACTAATGCAGATCACTACTATCTCAAAATTAACCAGACAGCACAAATTCAGTACTATCTGTTTCATGGAACATTTTAATCTTTATATAATTAGATAGCACTGTTGTCCCAGATACCAATGTGAAATGTAAAATTACACAGGCCCCACTTTATACAGGATGTGACGGAGAAGGGAGAGCTCACATAGGGATGCAAAACTGACGTTGAAATGAATGTTCCAACATCATTCTGGCAAGATATGAGCTGTGAAAAATGAATTAGTTGGGGAAAGGTTGTTACAGTAAATGAGATACGAGATGATGAAAGCCTTGCTGAGGGTTTTTGGCTGTTGGGGTACATAAGAAAGAGGGCCACTATGACTGCGTATTGTTAACATTTTTACTTCACTTTAATTTGTTTCATTGCAAATGCTTGGCACAACCACCGACCAAGCTTACATTTTGGATGGGACACGTAGGTGAAAGTGCGTCACTTTTTAGCATTTCTCAAATAGTTACTAAGTGGATGGAGTACTTATTCTTCTGTTGCACTTTTCACATAAATGTTCATCTGAATTAAACACCAAACATGTTATTTCGCTGACTGCATTTTCTCAGCATTTCCACAATAATCCAATAGATGCCCTTTCACAAAAGTTGCTAAATATTTCTCAAATGTTAAGGGCATCTCATAGCAAGGGTATGGGCATGAAGTAGAAAGTATACAGCTTCTTTATTCTGCTACAATGAATATTGCAAACTGAAGAAGAAATATTTTAAAATGCAATTACTCTTCTGAATAGAAATTTTGCAAAATCAGTATTCATGATTCAAAATTTTGTTCATTCTTTTCTGTATAATATTTGGGTTCTATATTATTCATATTTTCACTGATTGTAAATATGGATTTTCTTCTGATTCATACAGCATGAAAAAAATAAACAAATTTGAGTTACAGTCATAGTTTGTATCAAAAAATAGAAACTCCTTTGAGTCTAAAATTATACTTTGTTATACATCTTCTAAAAGCTAAAAACATAGCAAAATTCTCCATTCTTTGAAAACTTGTATAAGTTTGGAAAGCAGAAAGGCAATAAATATGGAACACATTACTATTTTTGCGAAGTCACATTTCACAGCAGGTCCAGACTTTACAATGCCACTACCAAATGTTTTATACATCCTCTAGGACAGTATATTTGTACGATGTGAATGGAAGTCTGTTTCTAAAGGAATGGAGTCGCACACCCACCAACATTAGCAAAAATTTTAATTCTTTCCTTTGCAATTTATTTCTGTGGACAGAATTGGAAGAAAGAGGGGGAATACATATTGAGAAAAGTGTTGAAGACAGATTTCTAAGGATAAGTAGTATTTGACAGACACGTTGAAATAACTACTTGGACAAAAACTGGAGGAACATTTGCTTATTTACAGAAAAACTCACATAACTACTCCATGTGTGAAACGGCTTATTAACTAGTTCTTCTTTAACATCACATAGGCAAGGGCCATTCTTCCCAGTGAAAGACAGCAATTACTCTCAAAAACTCTTGTTTATGTAATGAGTCTAATCTATACTGTTAAATTAACGTCCATCATCTAACCATACATTTTCCTTGGAGTCCAGGTGCTAGGAATTCAGCTCTCACCTGCTATTTTTTGAACCATATTTCCTCTCAGGCATTTGATGAACCCCAGCGTGGTTTGTTGCTTACATATTTAGGTCTTAAGTCCATAATTTTTCCCAACAGTACTTTCTGACTGATGACTAATATCTGTATTCTTTCTTGGATCTCTACAGAGTTATTGTACCATGAAAACCAGAAAAATTAGAGTCTTTTTGAGAAAAAAATAACCAACACACACCTGCTTGAAGGAACCAAGGAAATTCAATAAACAAAGATTACAATGATTAAACATTGTGAAAAACAGGTGTCAAGGTTGCCTGCTAACAGGCTTCATTTCCTAAAACCTCCCTGAGCCCAAGACAGCTCAAAACATACTTCTACAACTGAGACTGAGGTGTCTCTTCTGGGTCCTGTTTGCTCCTTCTTTGGAAGGTATTTTAATGACGTTAAACATGCCTCAAACAACCCGGCAAGATCTAGCTGCGCTGACAGCACGACACCAATAGCTTACGCTGGAAGCAAAGATGCCAGCCCAACCGGGATAGTGCTGGAAGCCTGGGCTAGGCGATGGGGTATCTGGGCTGATCAACTGCTCACCTGCCCCCGAGTCTTTTCAGCAGGGCTGGGGACAGGGACAGCTAGTTGTTCCACTCCAGAGGGGATCCTCGTGCTCAGGCAGCATGTAGGGCCCTGGCTGGGGTGGAAAAAAGATGACCCAAGGCAACAGTAATAGGTGCCCCTATTGTCACTTAAGTATCAAAAGTGATCATTAAAATAACAAGCTCATCAATGCTTAGTAAGCACTATGCAGTAATATAATCATTGAGTTTGTTTAAGAGAGGGGTACCATGTTTCAAAATGAGCTTCTTTACACCAATGGGATCCTATACCTTCTGGTGACATTTTTTTATTGACCCTAGTGAAAGTGACATCTCATCTGTCAAATCAGACACACCTAAGAATTGCTAACACAAAAAATTGGCTAAGAGGTTAGGGTTTTCAAGGCAAATGCACTTTCAGAAATAAAATAACAGCTTCTTATCCCATCTTTTGCTGGCCACTTAGAGTACTTATGCCATGCTGCTAGTCTGTAGATATTGATAGTCTAGGATATCGACAGTACACTTAATTCTTCATTTATGCTAAAAATGCCCATGAGAGTTATCAAACGGCAATATCTAGCACTTTGTAATACCCGTTTATGAGCTGTACTCCAGCAGAGGTCTACATTTATTTCAGGTATCTATTACAGATTCACAAATTAGTCTTAACTGAAGGACAGATTGAATTCTCTAAGGGGAAAAACTTGATTTGCATTGATTCACGGTATTCTAATGGTACATACATACATACCTCTAATTTTTTTTCTTTCGATGACCACTCAGTATTTGGCTGGAGCAGGGCATTCTGCATACACTACAGCTCTACTACACAGTAATAATGACACCATACAATATTTGAAACAATTTGGCAACCCAGTTTAATAGATCTGCACTAAGTATATACTCTACACATCACTCTTTATTCCACATAAATGTTAACAGTATTCTCTGCTTCATCTGCAATGTTTATGGAAACACTGAAACAAGAATATCCTTGGCAAAACATTGACTTTGTTAGTGGCCAATCTCTTTCACCAAGAACCTGCATGTTTTCTCCTGAACACTTCGGATCTCTGTTTACTGAAATGATCATTTGACATTTACAACTTCTAAGTTATTCTGAGCTTTGAATTTTCAAGTACCACCTAGCGCTTACTGCATGCTTCTACTCAGGTATTTCAAAGGGAATATTGACTTGACTTTAGCATGCTTACCGTTAGCAGTTCAGAGTTGGCATCACTGTCTTTAAAGCCAAGTATTTTTATGAAGACCTGGATTTCCTTAGCTATTCAGTTTCAGATAATGTTAAGGCTTATCAGTATACAAAACTATTTTGTGATGTAATTTTTAATTATCTTTTCATCCACATAAAAGGCTACATGGTCAATAAAGGCAACGAGTTGGAATGGAGATTAATGGGCATTCATGGCTAATTCTGCAGTTTAATTTAAAGAGCTACTTTTGAAACTATAGAAAAAGCAGTTATCTTCTTTTAATGGGGGACAAGGGGATATGACCCTAATAAGAAATTTCTTGCTTATGAATTTCAGACTTTCTTTGTGTATAAGGTCCTGAATAACTTTAAACTTTTGAGCTAATAATGCAGCTTTGCTTCCCTTTTATGCAATGCTTCAGAGACACAGAATTTTTTCAAAGGCTGCAAGATATGTGTTTTTTCTACCACTTTTGACATGTTGCCAGTGAGGCTAGATTGAACCATTGAATAAACTAACTTTTGGTAACTATTAACATTTTAAAGATTATAATTACAAGACCTTTGTAAACAACAGATCAGGGTCACAATAAAATGACCAATCTGCTTCCCTTGTTTTATTTCTTCCCAGCAGTTAGATTTAGTGATATGCCTGCTTTCTTTTCTTTTCTTCCCTGCTTTTTAAAAACAAATCTGTCCTAATAAGGAATCAGTACAAAATGGAATCAGTGTTGAAATCCTTTCCTCCAGAGATCTGTAGTGCTTTAAAGAAACAATACTTTTTGTCTTGAAAGCATGCACTGAGCTACTGTTATTAGAAAAGAGAGAGCAATTACTGCATTTTTAAGATAAAATATCCTTCTTCTCTAATTGACGTTAAATCTGAAAAGGCAGAAGTTTAACAAACATTTATGTTTCTTCTTCTTCAGAGGAAGCCTAATCTGCACGCTGAAATATGTCATTTTTCATACCCAGAATTTGCCCTTTCTGAAAATAAGCCTCTGAAAATAATGAGTGGGTGGTTTTCTTAGTTCTGCCAAGATGTTTTCCTTTTAAGGATCTGATTAATCACTTGTTATGAATGACAAAGGGCAAATTCAAATTGAAAAGTTATTTATTAGAAAAACTGAAAGTATTTTTTAATATGAACCCTTGTGCAAGAAATGTCTCGCATTTCAAACTATGCTGTCTCTACAGCTCTCTGCATGCGTAGTTATCACAAACTTCCAGAGGTCTTTTCTGTGTCCATCCCCACTGCTTGCTCAGTTCCCTCCCCTTTCCTGCACACCTTTTTAAGTACACAAGTAAGATGCGAAAGATTTTTCAACAGTCAGCCCTTAAATGGATGCGCTTTCCTAAACCCTACATAGAACTCCCATGAGAACACAAACTACTGAAAACGAGAACACAAACTCCACATTACATATGCCGTCAGCAATAGACCACCCTGGATAATAATCCACCTATGGATTATTTCATAAAGGGATGCCATATAATAGAACATATATACTCTCTGCTTTAGGTCATGTGCCTATTACATGTGGCAGGCCACTGTTTCTGGTTCTGTCATTGCCCTAAAAAAATTCTCAGGACTCAAGTCTGTCTGAGCAGAGAAAAGCAGGAAAAATCCTGCATGCCATTAAAAAAAAGATAGCCCTACCCAAACTGGAATATCGAGTTACTTCACTCATGGTTTACTGTCATCTCTGCTCCTTCCAGTTGCTGACATTTCTTGGAATCACTCCTTCTTCTTTATATAAACAACAGGCATTAACACATAAGAATCATGCCTATCCAAATTAACCCCAAATCTGCCTTACTTTCCTTCAATACCGTATCTTCCCTATTTAATGTTTAAACCATACAGATATGACTTCTTCTGTCAGCTTCACTTCATGTCTGCTATTGCAGCCTTCAGAATATCTCTACCACACCATATCTCCCCAGCAGTGTGGTAATCTGCAAGACTAATTTCACCATCTGATCTTTAGCTTTAATCTTGGAATGAATCTTTTTTTTTTGTATCTGAGCTTTAGCTTCAGACTGCAGGTGACTGCCTTAAATTTCCCCCGTTGTCTACAGCTGTGGTTCCGTGTTTGCGGTTGTGGATTGTCATATTACCTTGGAGTACAGGTTTGAGTCAGTTTAGACACAAGTGCACTTTTCCAACACCGCTGTTCACTTAGCAAGAGCTAATGGTAGAGGTTTTTGGATGGTGAGAAGCCTGATGCTCTGACTGCTGCATGTGCAGCCGCTCACTTGTTCATCCTCTTTCCCTGAGGGGCTCCCTGTGGACTGGCCTCCTCTGAAGAGCTGGCCTTCTGTTTGTAGTATCAGACTTCCCCTCTGTTGGTGGTCAGAAACAACTGCCTTTAAAGCACTGCTTCACTGCCAGGACACCATTCAGCACTGCAAAAGCTATACATAATTTTTGCTTTCGACTGAGCAGTGACCGCAGCAGCAGACACATGGATCCTTGCCTAATGACAGCTGTACATGTCCTGATGCAGCTGTATTGAGACCCTCTGTGCCAGGCATGATTCTTCTTGTCCACCAGTGGTCACATACAGGGAGAATGGGTACATGCAGAGATGGAATGCCACCAGGCCAGGCTGCCCCAAGCCTAAAAGTTCTCAATATGTTGGGTTTTTTTAAATCAGTAACTACTTGCACCTGCACATCAGAATCAGGAAAGTCAAACTGTGAAGGATGCCCTCTGAAGTATTTTACGCAAAATCCCATATTTGTTCTGCAAAACTGTGCACAGCTGAATTGAAATCAAGATACCATCATTCCCCACACCTTTTACTCTCAATCTTTTTACCTTGTCTTATTTGTTGCAGAACAGAACTCCTGACATTTGAGGACCAGTTTTGAATCACTCACTCCTTACATGTATACAGATTCCTCCCTGAATTGTTTCCCAGATCCCAGAATTGCAATTCAATTGCTTTCTAATTGGAATTTAATTGCTTAATAATTACAACTTAATAATCACTTGGTGAAGAAAATATGAGTGATTAAAAAGCAATGCAAAACATAAAACAACCAAAATGCAGACAACTATTTATGTTTGACTATTTACATACATTTTTAAATTGGAAAGGATGAGAGATGCTGAAAAGTTATTTGCCAGAATCATTTGGCTGGAAGGGATGATAGCACAAGTCCTAGCACAATTGTAGCACAATTGATAGCACAATTGTCTAGACAATTCCCACTCAAGTCCACCATTGTACCTCTTCTTGAGGGGTATGGATATGAGAAGAGGTTGAGGAGGTGTAAGAAAAGGGCTGCAGAAGCCAGGCATCTGCGGTATAACACAGCAAGAGACAATACAGTGGGAGGACGAGTCAGGTGAGACTGAGGTCTGCTCACTGCCAACTAGCTCTTTTATCACCTGCCTTAGCTTATGCTCTTCCTCCCACTCCCGAGTTGGTACAGGAACATATGCAAGAAGCACAGACTGCTAGTGCCGCTTGGCTTCACTCCACAGCTCCCTGGAATGCTCTCCCCACTCCCAAATAGCATGTGTTCACTTTGCTGTATCTTCCCTCATGACTGTAGCTTACTATTCATTGCTCCCACGCACTGGCTCCCACGGTAGGTTAGCCATCCTCTTAAAGGCAGCGTTTGTGGCAGTGTGTGCCTGCATCCACAGGTGTCACGACTCTTTAGACAAGAGCAGGAAAATTGCTACTGTTCTGCCCCCAGCTAGATGGATACGTAAGTCTACTTCCAGCAGGAATAACTCTTCTTACATGACTACATCCTGCTGTCTTGGCCAGCACTACTGATTGCTGGGGTCTGTAAGTATGCTTACGCTTACCTTTGCCGCCTGTGGGATGGGAAACAGGCAGAGAAGTTCAGTCTGCAAGAAGAACAAAGACACCTTGCTGGTGACAGCTATGCTGTGCCTCCACACTCCTAAAATACTGGCATCCCCTGCCATGGGAGAAGGGCTCTACTCCTTGGACAAAGACCAGCAATGGGTTCACAGGGAAAAGAAGCAGAGAGAAGGACGGTTTGCTGATGATCTACTCTTTGTAGAGTCCCAGAACAGATGGAGCAGAATAGGACTAAGGGGAGTATGAAGAGCAGGAGAGACTAATGGCTCTGGGGACAGCTTTTACTTTTCATGTCTAACTTCTGTTTTGAATGACATGACATTGAACATTGTCATTCTAGGTCAGTAAAAATGATTCTTTGCTCAAGCCAAGAATGACCCAACTTTGTTATTACACAGCATGCCCTTAGAGCACCTGGACATGAGTGAAATCATTTAGTCGGAGCAGCAAATACGAGATGTTGGTTCTCTGCTGGGAGCTAACGTTCAGTTCTGACGCCCCTGAGAGGCACAAGGAACAGTGGCTGAATGCACGTCCTTACGTCAGTGCGGGTCTGGAGTACAGCACACAGGGCAGGGTCAGTCACAGCAAGACAGTGGGGTAGAGCATGGGCATGCAGGGCACAAGATCACTGGCAGTGACAGACTGACCTTTGGCAAAATGACCACCACGTGGCTACAGATCAGTTACTCATTCCCTGCTGCAATTCAGCTATTGCCCTGGGAATCCTTCTCCAACCTCTGAAGAGGTGAGCTGTCAAGAGTGGATAATTCCAAATATCCTGCTACAATTCTGGAACACCATGGGAAGATCTAAGTGTGGTGCTTCAGAAAGTAGTCAAGGTTTTCATAAAAAGGGCAAGACGGTCAACAGCCCATGAGTATTGACTGTTGCACTTGTTAGGTGACCCCAGAGGTTTGGCTTGGTCACACACTGCTTCCTGTAAAACACTGTTAAACAGTGTTGGGCCCAATATTGATCCCTGGGGGACGTCACTTGTGACAGGCTGCCAGTTTGAAAAGGAGCTATTTACCACCACCCCCGGGATGCAGCCTGTCTGTCAGTTCCCCAACCACAGACCACTTGTCTAGACCATAACGCACCAGCTTCTCTAGGAGGAGGCTGTGGGGAACCATGTCGAAAGCCCTGGAGAAATCCAGGTAGACAATGTCTGCTGCTCTCCCTGCATCAACCAAGCAGGTTACTTTGTCGTAGAAGGCGATCAGGTTTGTCAGGCACGATTTGCCCTTGGTGAATCCGTGCTGGCATTTCCCAGTCATGTGCTTCATTTGACTTGTCACAGCCCCCAGGAGGATTCATTCCATAATTCTCTGAGGGACTGAAGTAAGACTGATGGGCCTATTGTTTCCTGGATCCTCCTCTAAGCCCTTCTTGTAGATGAGGGTAACATTAGCCTTCTTCCAGTCTCCTGGGACACCCCCCGATCTCCACGACTTCTCAAAGATTATGGAGGGCGGCCTCACAACAATGTCAGCCAGCTCTCATAACACCCTCAGGTGGATAGCGTCAGGGGCCATCGATTTGTAGGGGTCAAGCTCCTATAATAGTTTGCATACCGACTCTTCCTTCACTGATGGGGGTCTGTGTTTGCAGGCATTCTGGTTTTCTATTATCTGGCAGTCAGTTCGTATCTCCCAATGTTAACATTTTTAGTAGCAAGCAAAGATGCACTATCAATGTTCCATCATTTAACTGTAAAACACTTATTATCCTTTCCAAAAACATCCTAATGCAGTTTCATTACTGCCTCGAAAGTTATACGAGATGAGAGATTATTCTCCTTTAACTGTGCACAAATTATTGTCAGAGAAATGTCACAATGTCCATGATTTGAAGCACCGGCAACAACACAGGAAAAAACATTCTTTTCAGCCAAATCTTCATTCATTCATGCAGGCATGCATTCATTCATTCATATTCAGCTGAAAGAGGAGCAATACACAGTTGCCAATGCACACAGCTTTTGAACTATCAACACGTATCATTGAGCTATGATATATTGAGCCATGGGCGAATATTGGAAAACAACATGATTTAATTTGCTGTCACCACAAGTGAGCTATACGAATGATTGTGACTAATATTGTAACGTACTTTTGTTGATCGTACAACAGCTGCTTTTGTGTTTTTTGAAGTATGAAGTATTTTACACTTCATAGCAACAAAAAAGTTGAAAGTGTTTTGTTGTTTAGAAGCTATGCTTTTGTGACTTGCCCCATTTGCATACCATCTTATATCTGACAGTTCTTCACAAATAATTGAGAAACGTTTGCATAAATTAGAGCAAGCCTTGAAGCAATTACTGCTTTCTTTACTGATCCATGCGAAATCAATTTTCGTGTACACGTAGGATTTTTCCTGACTTGTTGACAGAACTCCACCATTGTAATGACTGCCAGTGTCAGGATCAGAGTAATGATCTATGTAGAGCCATTAAAATATATAAAAGTGTTAACATTCTGAGTCAGCCTTCAAAAAACCCTGAATAGCATGCCCCACAGTTAGTCTATGATTGTTACATGGGACAAAAATTACATTTGAATACCAAAATGTCACGAGGCCAGTTTTACTCTCATAGCAATTTCTTTTTGTCTGACCTGCCTCAAACCTCTTCTTTTTGCATTTAAATGAAAGTTTAAATAATTTCTTCAGAAAGCATGTAAAGAAATTCAGGATTCACTGGTTTTAAAAGCGTTGTATCAATGTGGAGTGTTTGATATCAAGCACGTGGGTTTTCAGATTTCAACCACAGCTCTGAACTGAAAGTGCTCCAGCGCTTCAAACAGCTGCTCCCATTTATTTGCATCGCTCTGACTGCGTTCTTCAAACTGCGGTGTCAGTATTTCTGAGGAAGTATTTGAAAATTCTTTCAAACAGTTTGAAATGGTTGAACGCTTCCAAGAAGCCCTTTCAACGTGTCCACCCACAGAAGCGGGCTTTTGCGACCCGGGTTCAAAGCCATACCCTACCTACGGCCCTCCTTGAACCGCTGTGCAAAACACCCCAGAAGCCATACGCTTGGCAACCTATTTATCACGCCAACAGACGGGAACAAGAGAGTAAAATTGTGTTTTACCAAATAAGCCTCACATTTGAAGGCTTTCCTTTTACCTTCGCATGCGCATTTCCCTTCCCAGACCAGACGGGCTGACCTGACCCACTCTGAGGGGAAACAGGGCCGGAGGAAAGCAGAAGCCACGCACCTCCTCCCTTTGGGGACCGTCCGCGTGGCACCGAGTAGCCCCGAGACACGGTTACCAAACGGTGCGGGGGCGGCTAACACTGGCCCCGCCGGCGTCTCGGAGCTGCCGCTCCCTGAGGGGAGGCACCCCGCTCCCGCCATGGCCGCAGGCAACCTCCGCACGCCCTTTCCCGCTGCCGGCGCGGGCCTGCCACAGGCGGGAAGCCGCCGGCCTCTTCCCGCCCCCCGGCTGGTGCTGACAAGCGAGGGCGGCGGGGCAGAGCCCCCCCATCGCCCCTCATCAGCCCAGGCGGAGCAGCGATAGCGACGGGCGGCCAACAGACCTCACCAACAGCATGCCTCCAACCCCCAACACACCCCCCCTTAGGGAATGGGCTCTTCCAGCCCTCCTCCCTCCCCGCCCTGGGAATGGGCTCTCCCAAGCCCTGCTCCCGCCCTGCCTCCTGCCCGCCCCGGGAATGGACGCTCCCCCTCCCTTCCAGCGCCGGCCCGCCCCGCAACCTCACTTCCGGGGCGGCCATTTTGGGCGATCGGCGCTCGGTGGCTGGTCGGTAGCGGAGGGGGCGGGCTCGGGCCCGGGCCGCAGCGGCTGGTGACAGCGGCGGCGGCGGCGGGGTGGGGGGTAGCCCGCGAGCCGGCGACTGTCAGGGGGCGCCGCAGGGGAAGAGCCGCCACCCGGTGATCTCAGCGCCCGCCTGTCCCCGCCATGTCGGACTTCGACAGCAACCCCTTCGCCGACCCGGACCTCAACAACCCCTTCAAGGTGAGGCTGGGGGCGGGGCGGGGGCGGGGGCCGGCCGGCCCCGAGCCTTCCTCGGTGCCGCGGCGGGGGGAGAGCGGGCTGCGCTGAGCTCTGGGCGTCCCGCGGCCCTTCTCCCGTTGCGTCCGTGCGGGGGGGCCGCTCCTGCCACGGCGCGGGGGGTGGCGGCGGCCTCGGAGGGGCTGGCGGGCCGGGGGGCGCTGGCCGCCGCGAGGCTTGGGGCACGAGGGCTCGGGGGGGCCCGTAGGATGAGCGGCGGTTTTGGAAGTCCTAGAAACGGGCACAGCCGTTTCACAAGTGCAGGTTTCCCGTGTTTCCTTCTATTGCTAAAATCACCCAAATCGTGTTTCAGGTGCGCTGTTTTGAAGAAGAAGGAGAAAAAAAAAAAAAAAAAGGATTCTTGATTTTTGGCAATAACTTTGTGTGTGTATAATACCACTACAGTGTTTTTTGTTCCGTTTGACTGACCCAGATACCTAAGCTTAGTGAATTTACCCCCTTTTTCCTCTCTAGCCTCCTCCCAGCCCCCATCAACCTACCTGCTTCTTTATCTCATTTCTGAAGCACGCAGGGTGCTGATGGATAGGCATAAGCTCTGCCCTGCGTCTCAAAATGCTGTGTTGTAACGCATTCTAAAGCTTTTAGGTTTTGCACTATTGACCTGTCGTACGGCTGAGAATTGTTTCTTTACCCGCTGCTCTGGCTTCAGCTGTCAGGATGAGCTGACCTCCTTGGATGGTTCCCCTACTTATTTTTCTTTCTTTGTCATTCGAATACAGGTTAACTAATTTCTAGAGCTACTTAATTTAATAATCTTACCGAACTTTTTTTTGCTGAACTTTTTATTTCATGCTGACGCTTTAAGGCATACACATAGTATATGGCAGTGAGTTTAGGATTTCGGCTGGAATAATTAAGCCTTTTAAAAAATGAGCAGTCACATTTCAAGCATGATTCTGTGCAGGTAGCTGCTGGCAGCATAGTGTTACTGACATTTATTCACTGGAGTCTGTCTGAATCATTAGTTTGGTTTTTACGGTCATAAAATCTAGTTGATAGTATTCCCTAGGCGATACACCGTGTTTTTACTTCATGCGTTACACAGTGCAGTGACCTTCTAGATGAACAGCAGCCCTGGCATTGAGGTTGCTGCCAACAATAGTCTGGACTGGCACCAATGGCTGTGAGCACTGTTCTTTTAAATAGCACTGAAAAGGTGTCATTGTTCTAGAATATGTCTTCAGCAACAAAAATATGTGATACTTTTCCTTGCTTTTTGTAATAGTTATGAAAATAACAGCTAGCAAAATTTATTGTGTGTAGATACCCAGAGAGGTTAGGGGTATCAGCAGCAGTACAGTTGCCCCTGCGTGGCTCGTCAGCCCAGGTAAGTTGTCCTATGTAGTGTTTTTGAGACCTAAGCTAGGAACCTACCTCAACCATACTTGTAGTTTGAAGGCATTGCTTAGAGTGCAGTAGTTTATTCCAGTTTCTCTTCAGGGAAGGACTTCTGTTGTAGCTGTCAGGCAGAATCTGCGTTCTCATCTGCAATGCATCGTGATAAAAGGACTTTGTAACAACTTCTGTCTTACGTGAGCTCACTGTTAAACATGCTTCTGGATTTCTTTTACTTGCAGAAGTTGTTTTAGGAAAACTGTATACTTTTCCTTTTTTGGAGACTTTTTTCAATTCTTTACGTCTTTGCTAACTTCTGTCACATTCCACTGGCCACAAAAGGTAATCTTCCATACCTTTACTCATACACACATTTACTTCAAGGGGCGGAAGGCCTCATGTATAAACCAAACTTTGTCATCTTGTCATCGTAACAACTTTGAAATTAGTGGGTATTAGTGCATGTCTGCATTTAAGTTTTGTCTGACTATGTGTTTTAAAATACTTTCTACATAGAACCAGTATTTCCAGATGGACCCTGACAACCTAAGTCACGTTGTCTGAACACCTTATTCAAATGTACTCGTATTTTTATTTGTCTGTGCTTGGTAATGTTATGTATGATGAGATTAATTGTTTTCCTACTTTTGAAGCCACTTCCTGTGCGTGTGTAAAATCACAAAGTAGTATGGCAAAGAAAAGGTGGGGAAGCATCACATGGAAGAGTTGTTGCCAAGGTCTAAAGATAGATTCTTCTTTTTCTTAAGTATTTTGGTTCTACTAATTGTGTGTCATCTACCTGTGAGGTTTCCTGTGACTATTTTCATGCCTTTTAGTAAAAGGTTTTCAGCAGAGTGGTGTGCTTGCTGCTTTTTTATTTTTTTAAAATGTCATATGATAGGGGATAGTGGTAGTCTTCTGTCTTGGGAAATGATACAGATACAAAGGTTCTGAAACTGCAGTCTCTTGAAATCCAGTGTAAGTTTCATTTACTCTGAAACAATTCAGCAATTCATCTACAATAAAAATGGGTTGTAGTTTTTTTTTTCTTTTATAAGTGAATGATACTATTACTAAGAGAAGAAACTTTTTCTAGATAGAGCTATGAATCTCATAGGCAGTTGTGGCTTGGCTGAAAGACTGTAGAAGATTTGAGGGCTGGCTGTTAGAGTCATCCAGACATAGGAAACGGTTACTTCTAAGTGACTGTGGAATCAGGACTTTAAAAACTGGTTTCTGTGATGAATTCTGTTGGATCAGTTCATCTGATGGGTTTGGAGCTCTGAGCAGGTACAGGTGTTTGATACTACAGAAATTATGGTAGGACTGAAAACTAAGATATGTATCTGTTTAAATGTGAATGGTGACCTTTGGGTAAAAACCAAGCCACTAAGTGATATGAACAGAATGCCCCATGTCTTGTTCAGGTATAGTGTGGAAGGACACAGCCGTGGAAACCCTCAAATGTGTGTAATGTTACTTATGTGAGTAGTTTCTTTGGGTGCGATTAGGTATCTGAACTGTGGTTAGCTGTGAGTTGTTGCTCCAAAAAGACATGGGTCTGTTGTAGTTCTGCCATGACTGCTGTTCTTGTGTGGATGTCTGAGATACTCAAAGCTGTCTAAAAATGGTGTTAGGGACCTGAATTGCTCCCACTGAGGTCACAGGATTACTTGAGTCACTAGAGCTAAGTATACGTTAGAGCTTAAATTTACTACAGAGGTAATTCCAGTTATAATTTGGATATTACACTTAATCTGACTCACATGAGCACAAATGAATATTCAGTCTGGTTTGGCAGGAACTACAAGCTGGAGGTTTGATGCTGAAGCTAATAGTGTGGATGATTGCTACCTTGTGTGGCAGCAGAATTTATACAGTTTACACCTTGATTGCTCAAGTGAAGCTAAAGTGATAGAAACTTACAGGAAGAAAGGGGAGTCTTAATTATTTTTGAAGGATCAGGACCCTAATTAGTTGAAGTGTTTCTGTAGTATTTTTGCTTTAGAATTCAAGTTTTGTTGTGTGCCTGTATGTATAGCTGAGTTTTAATTTTTATGTATGACTATAAAGTATACCCAATTAAGTTGTCAGTCTTTAAATTAGTAAGGGACATAAAATACAAATATTTTTCTGACTTTATTACCTGATTTCCCTTCGTGACTTCAGAATTTATAAATTCCCTTAAATCTTGCGTGATTTAATGCTGAACATCATGGTATTGGAAGTGTCCTTTATCTGTCCTATATGGTAGTTAACTTTCACGAGTACACTTCGTCAGTGATGTAACTCCACTGTAACCTATTAGAACTGTGAAATGTTTTAAAAGATACTCAGTATTGGATATAGCTGCATTTTTTTTCCAGATTTTCAGTAAAGTGTTACCACATATTGCATTGGTATTATTATTGCAGTATGTGTTGAGATTTACCATTACAAAGGGGAATATAACTCACTTTTCAGAGCTGAGGAGGGAGAGAGATTTGAGAATAGCTTTGAGATGGAGATGATGCTTTGTTAGGCATCCAATACTCCATTGCAAGATGGGACCAGTGCGGGCTTCAGGACAAATTAGGCCTTGTGAGCCTATGAAGTTGTTTTTGGTTTCAGAAATGGGGAATTTGTCTTGCTCAGTAGCTCAGAACCCTTCATAGCTCTGCTTCCATCAGATAATGTGGCATATAACGGACACTGCTTGGGAGCCAAAGATAAGAAACCCCAGTTGGCTACTTTTGGGTTATCCTATGTAATGATTGTGTTCTGGCAGTGCTAGAGTGAAAATCTCTTGAATGTCATTCTGTGAGGTGGGTCAGAAACGGCCAATCAGTGAATGAGATGTTAAACTTGAAATTGTGAAAGAACCGTTGTAGTGGTTACTCAGATATTTTTATTTTTTTAAATTAGAAGTACAGAAATAGTCTTTATTTTGCCTCCAAGTCATTAATTCTACCAGATGTTACATGTGCAACCTTTGAGGACAGTTTGTTCTTGTAGTAAGTGTTTTTTAGTCATAGGTTAAAATATACTGTTGTAGGTGCAAGACATTAAGGCTTCCTTTATACTGTTAAATGTAAACTGTTTATACTACTAATGTATTATTAGGATAGTGAAACATGAAATCTCAATTAAGTTGATGATCGTGGAGTTTCTGTAACTGGTTCTTGTTCATGGAATGATGAAGGGATGAATAGAGCATGAAGAAACAGCAATGTTTTATGCTGCATCGAAACATTAGTAGCATCTTTAAACTTTTGTTTTCCATGTGCCGTTTGTTGTAGCATGAACAGGGAGGAAGTCTTTGGGGAGTTTAGCTATCTGATTTGTACCAAATGTTTACTGAACATGTGCAAATTGCAATTTCAGAGGCTTAATCTGGCTGTAGGGTGTTACGGGACTGAAAAACACATCCTGCACACGTGGGCTATCTTTTCCAAGTGTTATGTCCTAATTTAAAAGCTGAGACCCAACTGTTAATGCAGGATGAAAAAATCTTTGATATCCGTTGCTGGCCAAATAAATTTTTTGTCTCAATTTTATTGTCAAAAGTGAAGCTTTGTCAGAAATCTCTCCGAAAAACTGCTCATGAGGACATACTGAAAGCAAAGTATATTATAATGGAGAGTTTCAACTGAAACAGCAATATCTTTGATTGCTCTCCAGAACTCATTTATGAAAAGGGGATGTGGATAGTTTTCTTTTTGATCAAGAAATCAAAAAACTCTGGCCAACAAACATAGTTTCGGGCATTTTTCATTGCATTTTTATTTAATTTTCTGAGCCAGTCTTGTGATCTTAGGAAGCACTCAACAGAAACCAGGAAGTACAACTGTTACTATTAAAAAAAACCCAAAAAACAAACCCACAAACTCAGGATGAATTCTTACTGGATAGTGTACAATTAGTATTATTCACGTTTAGAAAAGACTAGTATGAAGTGGGTATTTGGGGTAAGCAATGGAGAGCTTGTCTTGGAATGAAAAGAGCTTATCCTTTTCATGTTGCAAAACAAAGCCTTTCAGTAGGAGTAGTAGAGATAACAAATCCTAGTTGGTCAAGATTGACTTTGCTAGATTTGTGGATCTAATCTCATTATCTCCCCAGGGTGGATTCACCAGTCTAGATTCAGTCCTGGTAGACCTCTGGCTTCTGCTTCTATTCTGTATGCAGTCAGAGGTTGTTGAAGGTATAACGTATTTGCTGAGCATGTTGAGTAGTTTGGAGGATAAGATTAGGGCTGTGCATCTTTTGCTTTCTGGGAACTACCTTCCAAGCAAAAAAAACCAACAGGGAAAATGCATAGCTAGGTGAAGGTAGTTATGGAACAATAAATGCTGAAGAAGTTGGCAGATGGTAGGCTGGTTGATGTCAGTGACTGGTAAAGCAGTTAAGTTGGATAAAATTATTTGTGGGGTCTTGAACTTAACATAAAACTAAGGTCAAAAAAGAAGATTTCTACAGTCGCCTTCAGTACCGTACCTTCCCTCAGCTGTGGAGCTGCATAGCTGATAAGGTGTTTTCCATGTTTTCTTTTTCTGACTTAATTCACTAAAAATAACTATTCCTCTTCTTTTATAATCCGTTTTTGTGTTCATAATATATTGGTTTTCTGTAGTCCTTTTTTCCTGGGGTGAACCAGGTGTAATTCTGACCGTTTACTCAGGTACTATATTTGATACTATCCCATGTAAATTTAAAAAAAAAACCAAAAAAGGCGGGGGTGAGATAAAAATTCTGTCACTTCTAAGTGCAGCTTTTCAGTTTTATGCTTTTTCCAAACAACATGATTATTGTTTTATTTTGATGTACAATACTGCAGGTATCCAGGTCTTAGAAGACACTTAGTTGTCTTGCTTACTTCCCCTTGTCAACCAGTGTTAGAAATTGACTTTATTATCCCATTTCCTTAGAAGTTACCTTTGTTCCCCCTGTCCTTTTCTGTATAAAAGCGTCTTACACATTTTTCCCTGTTTCTCTTTCCTACATTTTTTTGGTTCTACTTCTGTAATTTTTATTTGAAATTCTTGTTTTCAATTGCTGATGTGTTGTAAAACCATTGTAATCTCTATCCAAATCAGTGTTTAGAATGAGTGTTTATAAACAATGTTTCTTGACCTCTGCAATAAGATGTTGCAATAAGGACAGTTTGGTGGGGATGATTTATAGTTCACTACTTTCTCTTTACTTAAAAGAATTAAAAATCACAGCTAGCAATGTAAACTTAGCTGGTGGTATTTTTCAGAATATTATTGGGTTATGTATGCTATCAAAGCATCTTACTCGTGGTGGAACAATCGTGGACCTATATCCACTGAACAGGAATATAAAGAATCATTACTGATGTATCTGCTTCTTCAGTCTTTAATTTGCTAATCTCTTCTGTATTAGTGAAACCTAGTAGCTCGTTTTAGTATTCTAGACAACAGAGGTCTCTGTTCCCTTTAACTTGATTTTTAAAAGCTGTAAAAACTTGCGTTGAATGGATTGTTCTGCTCCATTTTAAACGTTCTCACTTGTAATTAATTGAGTTTGCACACCCTCTGTGTTAACTAGGTATTCAGGGTTTTTTGTCTGTATCTGAGTGGTGTGAGCATAATTTGTTAACCCGGCACAGGAGATGTTTTTAATAGTTCTATAGGTGCTTTTCCCAATTTGGGATATAAATGTGTTGTGTTTTCTGGTTTTGTTTCACTGGCTTGCGTTTGGTTTTTTTTTTTTTTTTTTTCTGATGGACTTTCATTCTTGATATACATACTGGAGTGCTTCTTGTTCCTGACTCTTAGTGATTCAAAGAATGTGATGCTAATCTTTTCTTTTGAGATTGACATTATAAGAGAGAAACTACAAGAAGCAGGTAAAATGAAAAATTTGATGAGAAACAGTTAATTAGGTTGTGCTGGTTTCTTAAAACTGTGGTCCCCTGAACTAATTCAGATCTTGAAAATGTAATCTGAAATTACCGTGTGTGACTTCAGTGCACCAACAGCTACAGTAGCTGAGTGTGAAAAATGGCCTGTTCTTCAATTCTGTTCTGTGGTTGATATCACTAATAGCTAAATAAAAAGACTAGAAGCTCAGGGGGCTGAACTTGGCAGGATTTTGAGTGAGAGAAGACTGGAGAAGGAAGTGTGAATTGGAAAGAGGGAACAGGGAGTTGGACAAGATGAGAATCAAGGGGATCGGCACTCAAAGGAGCATGGACTGGGACTGACTGAGGAAAATAAGGTCATGGCAAGGAGTTAGTGCAAAGGCAGGTCCAACGTGGGCAGAGGTATTGGTCCACCAGGACATAGCTTTCTCAGTCTGACATTGGACCAGACATTTTACACTTGCTGCCTTCAGTGGCTGACATCAGATATTAACGTCTGTCCCAGAAATTCCCTGTCTTTTGTATCTGCAGGAAGTAACCCAATTTTTAATCATCTGAATCATGCAGCAGGTTGAGGTCTCTGGATATAATTGATGGTTCCAGCCATGCTGCTGCTTTGTGTTGTTGTCCAGATATTATCCTCTATTGAAACTTTGTGGCTTTTTTCTATTCCTAACAAACAAAAATAATTCAAAAATAATTAATTTTAACTTTATTATCTGGGTGGAATATCAAATATGGAAAAAATAAGTTATGCCAACCCAGATTTACTTATTTCTGTAGAACACTAAAATTTTCACTGTTTTTAACCACTAGAATGTGTGTCATGTGACATAGAAATTTGATAGCATTCATGTAAATGCAACTTTTTGTTTGAGTATATGGTCCTGCATAGCATTTATTGTTCGTGTTTGTTATTCAAACGCCAATTAACTTCTAAATTCAATGTTTTGTTACTCTGCAGCAGTGAGTATGAGTGCTTCGCAGTTTTTCTCACTGTATTTAGACGAGTTGGCATTTGTTCCATTTTTAAAATAAGATGCAATGAGTGCAAGGTAAGTGATTCAAAGTAATTCTTTGTGTTTCTTGGGATGTCAGGTCTAATCTCTTCAGAAGTACTGTGAGCAGAGTTTTGAAATGTGAAGTGCAGCTTCTGTTGGTGTCAGTTGTTCAGTGTACTGTATGTATTCAGAACAATTTAAAGTCCAGCAGCCTACACCTGGGCACCTAGACTGTGAAGAGCTTGTTTCTTTCCATGCAGAGGGTAGTTCTAGCATTAGAGAAGATCGCAGTGAACGAGTATAGCAGAGATATGGGCCTCCAGTCTAGTACTTACTTGGCCTCCAACTATGACATTACTCTTCTTTTCCTGTGATCTCTGGTTTACTTCTCCTTGAGTCTTTCTGCTTGTGGAATAAATCTGGCCATGAACTTCGGTTGTAGTCCAGACTGTGTAATTGAGGTTTTCTGAGTGCAAAATTTGAATGCTACTTGCCATGGTGTGGTTCGTTCAAGTTGTGTATTTCAGTACAACTATAATTATTTTTCTTCCTAGGTAATGAAACTTTTCTTATCTAGAGCTGGTATTGAATGTCTTCTGAGTCACGCAGGTTTTTTCAGAGCTGCTGCTACTTATGCAAACAATAGCAATATTTGGCAAAAGTATAGCAATTTTTAATTCAAAGTGAGAGTGGACTTCTGTTGGAGGGCTTCTTGCTCTACTCACTGTATGTGTTTAAACATATAACTTATTTCTAGTACTCAGATTTTTGATGTAGTAAGCTTGTTTGGCTCAGCATATGTTTCCTGTCATTTGTCAGTGTTAGAATGTCACAATAGCTGTGTGAGGAGATCTGAGAAACTTTTTCCCTCGTCTTCTCTAAAACACTCAGAGAAAAAAGGCTTCTTTTATCAGATATTTATTATTGTTTCCATATCATATTTCTAAGTATAGATTGCTCTTCTGGATTTGACTTGACCACTCTTTCCTGCTTTTTGGAAATCTGCTGCTGTTCAGTGGCTGTGTCATGAGTCTGATATCCTAGTTATTCAAATAATTGCATTTATTGTCCTTCGTGGGCACAGTCAGGCTGAGTTATTTGGTTAGTAGTGCACTCTTAAAAACACAGAAGTTTAGTGTTGAAAGGTACTTTTTAGGCAGCTAATTTATCTTAAAGTCCTCAGTGCTATTCGAATTTTAATAATGTAGACATACTGGTTTCACTGTGTAGCTGATGGTTAGCTATCACTAGTTTCACATGTGTCTATACTTTTTTTTTTGGTGGAAATTATATGAGAGCATTTGTGGAAGGGGTACCGTACTGAAAGCATGAACAAAGAAAAGACTATTTTATGCTCTGCTAATTCGCACTAAACACATAAAGACTAGAATAAGTGTAGTGGGTCTGTCTAGGATGGAGTTAATTTTTTTTCATAGCAGTCCCTATAATGTGACCAAAACATTGCTGGTAAGGCACCAGTGTTTCAGCTGTTACTGAACAGTGCTGGCACAGCATCAAGGCCTTCTCTGTTTCACACTGTGCTTCCCTCAGGGAGTAGGCTGGGGTTGGGCAAGAGGCTGGGAGTGGACATGGGCAGGACAGCTGACCCCAACTGACCAAACAGATATTCCATACTGTTGCCATCATGCACAGCAGTAACATTGGTGGTGCTGGTGGGGATGTTCCAAGGTAACCATTGCTCAGAGGCTGGCTGGGCATCAATCTGCTGTTGAGAGGTGGCGAGTGATTGCCTTTGTGTCATTTGTGGGGTTTTGTTGCTTTTTTCTTTCTCTTTTTTTCTCTGCCCTTCCTCCCCCCTTATTAAACTGTCTCTCAACACTCACAAGTGTTACTTGCTTTTGTCCTTCTGATTCTCTCCGCTATCCTACTGGTGAGGGCAGTGAGCAAGTGACTAGGTGGGGGATTAGCTGCTGGCTAGGTGGACCCACCGCAATAAGTTAACAGCTGTATACAGCTTTCTACCATCCTGTATATTGAACTATGAAATTGTCTTATTTGTATTAACTATAAGTTCATCTTTTTTGATCTTGTACTGACAAGTCTAGTAAACTAATGCCTAGTTCAAGTAAACTAGTACCTAGTTCAAATGTCAGATTTAATTCTTCCCTTATTTTTTATGATCTTTTTATTCAATGTTTCAAATGATTTGTAGTTGAATTTTGACAACAAGCATTCTCCCCATACATCATTTTCCCTTTTTTTTGTTGTTCATCTCCACCATATTTTGTGCCGGTCATTTAATGAAAGAACATGTTACAGTGAATTACTCTGTCAGTTTATGCAAGACCTGATGAGATTTTAGTTGGAACAGTGCATTGAAGTCTAGGACAGTAACTGAAAAATACGGCAGACTTGTGGGGCAAACTGTCAGCAGGGTGGCTTTATTGAAATCACTAATTGTGATATAAGTCAAATGTAAGAAAGCTACTTCTGAATTGCATGTAGCATTGCTTTGTATACATTTATAGAAAGGGTGATTCCTGTTCAGTCACCATTAAAATACTGCTTTGCAGCTAAATGTGTGCTTTAGCCAAAAGTGGTAGCATTTTACGTGACCAGAAAGGTAGTTTTTGTGTGTGCTTATGCGCATGAATTTGATTAAAATATGCAACATATAATTTTTTAATTTTTGAAGCAGTTATTTTCTTGTCAGACTTTTTTTACAGTAAAAAAAAATTCATTGCCTCACATTAATAAATTTGTGACTGTAGCTAATAGAAGAAACAGACTTGTTCTCATTTGCTGTATCCTTCAGGGTTTTAGAGTTGGTAGATATCCTGCCTTTTTTTTTTCTACCTGTAAATAGGTTGACCACAGCCATTAAGAAAATACTGTTCCTGCATCTGTAAATTGAGTTACTGCTGTCAAGACTAAGCTAATACTGCAATAGATTGTTATTGTAAGAATCTAGATTTTATTTTTCAGTAGCTTAATAGTTTGTGTATTTATTTGTGTAGATTAAGTCACTTACTGCATTTTTTTTAAAAAATTAGGCACATATTTCATGTAGAGGTTTTAAATGTAGTTGTCTTTAAAGGAAATATGAATGTAAATGTATATAAATGCAAATATTCATCTTCTTCCAAGTCTTTATCAACTCCAGTTTGTTTTCTAATCTTGAATTCGACTGTTGAAATTAAGAAAATATGTGCATCTATACATAACAGTTATAAATAGGTAAATAATGTGTTTACAGCTGTTTTGTATATTTGATGTACATAAAAAATATTGTACACTTGTTTTGTGCATTTATGTAAATATAAATGTAACTAACCATATTGAATAAGTGGATTTATTAATTTTCAAGAAAACCTTCCTTTCATCCATTTAATCTTCTGAAGATGCAAAAACCTTAAATTAAGCTACAGAAACAACATATTGAAACCAGGCATCATATGAAATAAGTACAATTTTTCTTCGTATGAAGTTAGGGTGATCTGTGGTAGTGGACATTTGTGCTCTTCTGCAGAACCAAGCCGGCCTATCCCTAGCACAGAGAAATGTTTTGTTCCTGAAATAGCTTCTTCAAGCTAAACCTCAAGCAGTCTTTCTTCCTGTATAGTTCATTGGAGGAAGAAAAATTAACCTTTTTCTTAATGTGACCATGAACTGGTAGAAGCTGACCCAGAGGTTCTTTTGGCATTATGGGAGACTGTTTCCTTAGCTTTGTTTTTCTGAGATCTTTTCCTCTTCCTGAAGGTGTTGGACGTACTTCTGGATGGGGAAAAGTCAGGAGTTACAGAAAGCTCTTTTCATCCATTGTGCTTTTTGGCTGTATAGTTCTGGAGTCCAGTGGTCAGTACAGCAGGATACAGTTTTCTTCCCTTCTCTATTGAGAGCTTTTCTCCTTATAAATCAAATGTATGACAGATGGAGTTTCTTTTAGGCTGTGTTAATCTAGGTTTATAAGGAGCTCAGAATGGAATTATGTCATTTTGGAGACAGAGAAAGAGGCTGATGTTTACAGGCTTTTTTAGTGAAAACAAACCTTTTTTAGATTGAAGCTGAGTTTTATATGATAGGATGTAAGTGTTGACTTGTTGTTATATACATGTGCATATATTTACAGAACTGTTTTCTCTTCTAGGATCCTTCTGTTACACAAGTGACGAGAAATGTTCCTCCAGGGCTAGATGAGTACAATCCTTTCTCTGATTCAAGAACAGTAAGCACATTTATTTCTTAATCATGCTGTTAATCTTTTTAGGTAAGATTTGTGAGGTATTGTTTTCAGAGTTTGGGACTGATGTTATGTGATGCACTACCTAGAGGTAATCGAAGATGTGTAAGTGTCCTGGTTCTGGCGAGGATAGGGTTAATTTTCACAAGGATCTGGCACAGGACGAAGGTATTCCATATCATATGCAGCCATACCCAGTATACAGCTATACTTAGCTGGAGAGCTGGCCGCGGGAGGGGGCAGGAGGTTGCCGCTTGGAGCAGGCTGGTGCTTCTGGGGTCGGGTTGATGAGTGGTGGTACATTGATTGTGTTTTTTACATTCCTCTATCAGTATTATACACATTATTGTTGTTTTCCTCTTATCTCTGCTGTTCTGTTAAACTGCCTTTATCTCAACCCACGAGTTTAGCCTTTTTCTTCCGATTCTCCACCCCATCCCACAGCTGGGGGGGATGTGAGTGAGCCCCTGCATGGTTCTTTGTTGACAGCTGGAGTTAAACCACAACAGTAAGGACAGATCGTCTCCTAATGTGTTTGGGGATTCAGTGGTTAGGTTGACTTAGTGAGCTTTGACCTGTTAAGGAAGAGTGGCTCTCTGAAAAGGCACCAAAACAGAACTGAGTTTTTCTCCTGTTCAGTAAGACTTCTAGTAGTCTGTCCTTACGCTTTTCTGAATTTTACTTGCTTCAAAGCTTGTGAGTGTGGCATACTTCCCCAGTGTCTTGCTCTTGATTTCCGTTTCATTTAATGAAAGTGCTGCTCAGAATAAGAAGACATTGTGTTTCAGTAACAGGCTATAAGTAGTTGTGCTGTAGCAAACAGAATAATTTATGTTCAAGAAACAGTTGGGTTTTGGCTCTAATATGCATAGTTTTAATTTACCTTGTCCTTATTTTCACCCATGGTAGTGAAAATACAAGAAATGGGTGGTAAATTCATACTGTAACAGCATTTTTCAGTGGTTACTTTTGATAGTGAAGACCTTGTGCAAGATTGGCAAAGTGTGTGAATGATTACTGTCTGTCAGTATAATTTATAAACATGCAAATACTGTATTTTTCAAGTGTACGCTTGTTTCCTATGGCAAATCTGATTGTGCTGATAGGGAGCTTTGGTATTTGAGTCTTTGCAATGCAACAGTAAGGTTTCGTACAGTGTTAAAGTGCTAGACTGGAAGAAGCTTGTTTTCGAGTGTCTTGGATCAGCTGTTTAATGCAGAATATTTAAACTAGCAACAATATTACATAAGTCTCAATTTTTTTCCTCCTAACTCACAATATCACGATTTACGTTTGATTTATCTTTATGAAGCTTGAAGAGTTTCAGAATTGCATTGTATTGACCATAAGTTATAAAGGCAGTAGGTCTTGTCTGAAAAAAAAATAGAGAGCTAGTCTGACTTCTTTTATTACTTATGTACTTATTTTAACATGCAGCACTGTGGGAAGATGAAAACTGAATTATATGTCTAAGGTTATCTGTCTTTGAACAGTCAGCTGTGCATGTATAAAAAAATCTAATTGCTCATTGCAGATGTCACTCGAAAATTGGGAGGATGGAGGAAATCTTTAAGTCAGTGTTCAGATCTACTGAATATGTGCTGTGTTCATGGACTGTGATTCAATTAATAATCTATAGGATGTTACCAAGTTCCTAAAACCTGTCTATTGAATGAGCAGTTCTTTTCCTATAGAGGAAAAGAAGTTTCACAGGTTTTTTTGCAGAAAGCAAGACTGGAAGAATAAAGTATATATTCAGCTGAGAGTGCAGTAATAGTCAACCTTTAGATGATATTCCCCTTCCTCTCTCTCTTATCTTGTGGATGCTGAATATGTAAGTATTTATTCTGTAATTATATGCATTTGCATATAATTATACCTCATATATACCTGAGGATATGCTCACAATTCCATGTGCTCACCTCTCTTTTCCTACCAGCATTGTGTGCAAGAGAACGGCGTACTATGCATGTACAAATAAATCTGTGCGACAGGAGTAAGGGAAGAGATGGTGGAAGTGAATGCCTTTAACGATTGGATGAACAGAGGGAGAAGCGGGGTTTGTGAATTTTTAGAGTTGGAGTATTACTATGTCTGTCAGGGTAGGGGTAGAAATTACCGTGCGTTTTGTGTGCTGCTCAGAGCAAAACCATCCAGATGGTTTCTGGGGGCTTTGATTTGCTGCTGTTCCTTGTTCTGCCTTTGTTGGGAAGCTGTCATCTTGAACAGTTTTGTGCAGGTAATCCCCCTCTAACATTTGAAAACCATAATGGCATTAGTGAGTAGAAAGGATACAAGGTGGTGGTAGCAAAATATGTCCTGGAGATTTCTGTGCTCTTTAGTTTGAGAATTGCAGGTCTGTAAGACTTAAAATGATGTTTCTCTCACTATGTGTAAAAATGTAGTTGTTGTTTTTAAGGAATCTGAGAATGGTATGCCTCAATTAGAAATCCAAATTTCTAGTGGTAGTGGTAAGATGGTATCTTGCAGTCTGTAGCATTAACAGAGCATTAACCTTCCTTCCCCCTTTCCTCCAAAATTCAAGTTAATAAAGCATGATGGACTGCAAAAATATTTCTCCATTGCAAATCCAGTCAGGAATGTTTCTTCTGTGAGAAAGTGACTTCAAACTCTGAATACTGACATCCATTATTTTAGCTCAGTTGTGTTTTCCGCTTGGCAAGGGAGATGCTTTTATCAGTTCTTTCTTGATTATCAGGATAGGACAGGAAAAAAAGTATATTCTACTTTTTGTCGGTATTCCTTATTCTAATTTTTTCTTTTAGTGTTTCAGTGCGTTCACCTTTTCTCAGACAACTTACATCCTTCACATCTGCAGTGGGAAATTTGGTAGGAAAAAAACATGTAAGACATAATGATGAAAGTGAATGGGCATAGGAGATTGTAGGTCTCAAGTGTCACCACTTTGATATCTAACCTGACAAATTAGAAGTTTAGTTGGTTTTTTTGGCTTCTTACTAGATTTCAAAGCTTGTCTTTTTTGTGATTGTTAAACCAAACAAAGCTTTCAGTGAGTGGTATAAATGTCAGGTTAAATATTGTTGCCTGTATCCTCATCATTTTCAAAATGCTGCATTAAAAGTTTGGAAAAAATAATTAGTAGAGTTGGGGTTTTTTTGTTATTAAGACACATATTGCAGTGGATTTTTTTTTTCCCAGTAAATTCCTGGGCAGCTCTCTTCCTTCTGTCTTGCATCCAAACACAATGAAGTGTTTATAAGAGACCAGATTGATCATCCACACCTGGCTTCTTTTGGAAGATCTTGTGACCTCACTGGGCAACCTGTTCCAGTGTTTGGCAGTTCTTACAGTGATTCCCCCCCCACAGTATCTAATTAGTTTGCTGTGTTCCAGCAAGTAACATGCTGTGTAATAAAAGCAGCATCATCTTTTCCTAACAATCTCATATTTATGCTGATCCGTAAGGGAGTCAAAATGTATCTGTTTCATTTCTTGTACTTGGTAAATTATGTATTAATTATGGCAGAATTCTACAGCTTTATCCTGATACGTGAGTAAACCAGACTTTGGTCTGAAAGAATTTTAACAGGATGATTGTGACATTCTACTCAGGTAAGAAACATGCATCAAGTCTTTTTTCAAATTTTCATTATGCCTGACATGGGGCCACGTCTCCCATGTTCCAGAAGGATGGACTGGACTATTACATTTGAGAGGGGAGGGAAGAGGCTTGACCTCTACTGCCCTGAAGCCACCTGAGAAGCCTATGTATACTCCTCTACTTCTGAGGCAAAAGAAGGCACAGTAGTTTTTGGGATGCTCTGGTATGAACTGCATAAGGTGTTCATGAAGGCTAAAGGAGTTACCTGGCAAGTGCCGGATTCACCGGTTTCTTTCAAAGGTGCTTCAGCAAATTTTATTCCTAGAAATCCTATGTCAATAAAAATCAAAATAACATAGACAAAAGTACGCTAACAGATGAGAACTCCTGTTCTGCTTATTTAATAGTTATAGATCTCTGTCTTTATGAAATGTCCATTAATTCTCAGAACTAGTTCCTGCAGTTACCTGGTTTGACATCTCCAGGATTTTGATAGTTATTGACCAAGTGTCTCTCTCCTACTTCCATCTTTTGTGCTGATAAAATGTTTGAGGTGACCTTAGAAAGCGGATGTTTACTTTTGGCTCTAAGTAACAAATCACTTGCTCCTATAACTGGCTCTAATCTGGATTGCTTGGGAATAGTATTTCCTCAGTAAGATTTATATTTACTATGTACAATTTTTGTTGTATTTAATGCATGTCCCTTGCCAACCTTCTAAAAGCCTAAATCTGAGCTATTGCTTTCCAGAATGCCTCAAATTTTAGACTTCATGCATTCTGTACAATAGCACTTAGGCTATTTCAGACAATTTTTCAATAAAACAGCTTGCAAATACATCTCCATTTTGGAACATAAGGAACCTACTGTATGCTAGCTAATACTGCAATAAATATTTTTACTGGAATTGTTTTGCAGGCTTTTTTATGAAGTTAGCTTAATTCTTAATTGAGCTGACTTCAGATATGGCAATTAAAGCAAACCTGTGCTTACTTTGTATTTGGAAATGGATGTGAGATGTTTAACTTCTGGAATTTTGCTTTGTATTGCCTTTTTAATAACTGTACAAAGAACTGTCTGCCTTACTGTTTGGTCTACCAAGCCAATAAATGATTATTTCTTTGACTTTTATTGAGTATGTTTTAATTGAATGTATAAAGCAACACTCGTTTTGAGTGCCTTGTTTTCCTTAAGGCTTAGCGTGCATCTTTTCTCCCTGGTTCTTGATTGCCATGTATGCATTCTTACTGAACTTTCGTTTTTCCAGTGGCTGTTGAATACCGGGAAATACATTTATAGGAGAAAAGAAGATGTTAAGTTGTTTCTGACAAAATGTTATCACAAATAACATTTTTTTCTTCTTTTTTTTGCTGTACCCTGTACCCTTGCCTTACTACCTACATCAGTCCAGTAATAGATAATGTTGTGTGTTGGCTGAACTTTATTTAAGTCCATGCCGTTCTCCAGATCTGCTGCGCAATGCTAGAGCTTGAAGATATACCTGATTTAACTTCAGTACTTCTTGCTTCTAGGAAAATCCCAAAGTGTACAGCTGTGTTTTATGTGTTTTTTGTTGGTTGGGGTTTGGGTTTGGTTTTTTTTGGGCAGTTGAATAGTTTTCCAAGGCAGGTGGATACTTCTATTTGTTTCATGTTAAGTAGGTGGGGGGTGAGGGGGTGGGGTTGCGTCTCAGCTTTGATTAGGATTATAAAAATGAGTACTTCAGTTTGATAGGAGGACTTAGTGCAACCCAAGTTTAAAATTTTAGGTTGCATGCTGGTCAGTTTTTAAAAGCCATCTCTTAGAGGAGCAGGCAATTCCAAAGTGTTGGAAGTCAAGCAAGCAGGGCAGAAGGCCAGCTTGGCTAAGTAGGGATCTTCTTGTAGAGCTTGGATGGGAAAGGAAAGTGGACATTGGAAGCAAGGACAGGTGATACGAGAGGACTACAGAGATGCTGTTCCCCACTGTAGGGAGGAAATTCATGTGGCCAGAGCTTGATTAGAATTCAAGCTGGCCAGCACTATGAAGGACAACAAAAAGGGCTTTTTTAAATGTGTTAACAGCAAAAGGAGGGTTAGAGATAACGTTGGCCTGTTACTTCGTGGTTTTGCCTCAGCTGGCAAACAAAGAACCACATGGTCTTTTTGCTCACTCCCTTCAGCAGTGGCAGGATAGGGGGACAATCGAATAAAAAGGCAAAACTCATGGGTTAAGATGAAGGCAGTTTAACAGAACAGCAAAGGAAAGAGGAAAACAACAATAATACTAATAGAGGAATATACAAAACAAGATTAATGTACCACCACTTGTCAACAAGAACCTGAAGCCCAGTGATTTCTGCCCCTGCCCCCGGTCAGCTCCCCTGCTATATACTGTGTTTTAGAATTTAGCAAAGCTTTTGATACTGTCTCTCACAGTATCTGGCTGGACAGAGTCTCCGGCACACAGCTTGGCAAGTCCATAATACATTGGGTGAGCAATTGGCTGATGGGTTGGGCTCGAAGAGATACAGTAAATAGGGTTACATCAGGCTACCGGCCAGTCACCAGTGGGGTTCCCCAGGGCTCATTTTTAGGGTCAGTGCTCTTAAATGTTTTTATAAATGATCTGGACACTGGAATCGAATGTAGTTTAAGTAAGTTTGCCAATGATACTAAATTAGGAGGAGCTGTGGACTCCCTTGAGGGTAGGGAGGCCTTACAGAGAGATCTGCATAGATTAGAGGGCTGTGCAATCACCAACGATATGAAATTTAACAAGAGCAAGTGCCACATTCTGCACCTGGGCCAGGGTAGTCCTGGTTATACATACAAATTGGGGACGAGAGGCTGCAGAGCAGCCTTGCAGAAAGAGATCTGGGGGTTTGGGTTGATGGCAAGTTGAACATGAGTCAACAGTGTACCCTGGCAGCCAATAGGGCCAACCGTGTTCTGGGGTGCATCAAGCACAGCATAGCCAGCTGGTCAAGGGAGGTGATTGTCACACTCTCCACCACACTGATCTGGCCCCACCTTGAGTACTGTGTGCAGTAAGCACAAAAAGGGAAAAAAGGAAGACCTGGGGAACTACAGGCCAGTCAGTCTCACCTCTGGGCCTGGCAAGATCATGGAGCACATCCTCCTGGAAACTCTGCTGAGGCACATGGAAAAAGAGGAGGTGATTGGTAGCAGCCAACATGGCTTCACCAAGGGCAAGTCATGCCTGACAAATTTGGTGGCCTTCTACGAGGGCGAAGCAGCAGTGGAGAAGGGAAGAGCAATTGACGTCATCTCCCTGGACTCGTGCAAAGCATTTGACACTGTCCCGCACAATATCCTGGTCTTTAAATTGGAGAGACATGGATTCGATAAATGGACTACTCGGTGGATAAAGAACTGGCTGGACAGTTGCACTCAAAGAGTTGTGGTCAGTGGCTTGATGTGCAAGTGGAGACCAGTGACGAGTGGTGTTCCTCAGGGGTCAGTACTGGGACCGGTGCTGTTCAGCATCTTTGTTGGTGACATGGACAGTGGGATTGAGTGCACCCTCAGCAAGTTTGCCGATGATACCAAGCTGTGTGGCCGACACACTGGAGGGGAGGGATGCCGTGCAGAGGGAGCTGGACAGGCTGGAGAGGTGGGCCCATGCCAGCCTCATGCAGTTCAACAAGGCCAAGTGCAAGGTCCTGCATATGGGTTGTGGCAATCCCAAGCACAAATACAGGCTGGGCAGAGAATGGATTGAGAGCAGCCCTGAGGAGAACGACTTGGGGCTGTTGGTGGATAGGAAGCTCAACATGAGGCAGCAACATGCGCTCACAGCCTAGAAAGCGAACAGCATGCTGGGCTGCATTAAAAGAAGCGTAGCCAGCAGGTCAAGGGAGGTGATTCTGCCCCTCTACTCTGCTCTTGTGAGACCCCACCTGGAGTACTGTGTCCAGCTCTGGGGGCCCCAACATAAGAAGGGCATAGACCTGTCAGAGTGGGTCCAGAGGCGGGCCACAAAGTGATCAGAGTGCTGGAGCACCTCTCCTGTGAGGACAGGCTGAGAGAGTTGGGGCTGTTCAGCCTGGGGAAGAGAAGGCTCTAGGGAGACCTCACAGTACATAAAGGGGGCCTACAGGAAAGATGGGGAGGGACTCTTTATCAGGGAGTGTAGGATAGGACGAGGGGTGACAGTTTTAAACTGGAAGAGGGTAGATTTCCGTTAGATATTGGGAAGAAATTTTTCACTCTGAGGGTGGTAGGGTTGCCCAGAGAAGTTGTGGAAGCTCCATCCCTGGAGGCGTTTAAGACCAGGCTGGATGGGTCTATGAGCAACCTGGTCTAGTGGGAGGTGTCCTTGCATATGGCAGTGGAGTTGTAACTCGATGATCTTCAAGGTTGCTTCCAACCTCAACTATTCTATGATTCTGTGATATATGCTGTTGGCTAACATCTTCAATTATATAGCTCTAGTGAGCTTTCTGTTTGGTTCCCTTATTCATAAGCATATATGTATGTTCCAGTCATTAGCAGAACTGCAGGCTGATTGACAAAACATCTTTGAAGGATAAATATTTTGAATCCATTTTTCAAATATTTTCTAGTCTGACAATCCACCTTTTTACACTCTAACACGTAATCTTACTAGTAATTTTTAAAGTTTATCGGGAGCACTACTGGAGTCCTTGCTGGAGGTTGTAAACAGTTTTGCTCATTAGTCTAGCAGGCAGCTGCTTATCAGTTGTGCTTTCAAACCTATTGTTACTTCAGCCACAGAGCTATAATAATCAGACTCTTTTTTTTTTTTTTTTTTTTGGCCTTTGTAGCATTGCTCTGGCCTACAATGCATAATTCATGCAAGTTTCTTTCAGTAGCTTTTTGTTACTTTGATGCAGGTTTTGTATCTTATGGTTGAAGCAGAAGATGATAAGACTCGTGATGGTTGCCTAATTTTTGTAGGAGTTCTTATACATGCCTTTCTCCTTATCACAGAATGCTCCAACATAAGGAATAGCAGTGTTAACTGTCTTTAACCAGCTCCATAGAATCATTTAGGTTGGAAAAGGCTCTTAAGATCATTGAGCCCAACTGTAAACGTAACACACCCAAGTCCACCACTAAACCATGGCCCCAAGTGCCATGTCTACACCAGGGATGGTGACTCAACCACTTCCCTGGACAGCCTGTTCCAATGCTTGACAACCCTTTCGGTGAATATATTTTTCCTAATATCCAATCTAAACTTCCCCTGGCGCTACTTGAGGCCATTTCCTCCTGTCTTATTGCTTGTTACCTGAGTGAAGAGACCGACCCCCACCTCACTGCAACCTCCTTTCAGGTAGTTGCAGAGAGCGATAAGCGTCCTTTTCTCCAGGCTAAACAACCCCAGTTCCCTCAGCCACTCCTCATAAGACTCGTGCTCTGGACCACTAACCGGTTTCATTGCTCTTTGGAAGAGCTCCCGCACCTCAGTGTCTTGTAGTGAGGGGCCCAAAACTGAACACAGTATTCGAGGTGGGGCCTCACCAGTGCTGAGTCCAGGGGGACGATCAGTTCTCTAGTCCTGCTCAAAACACTATTTCTGATACAAGCCAGGATGCCATTGGCCCTCTTGGCCACCTGGGCACACTGCTGGCTCATATTCATCTGGCTGTGGACCAGTACCCCCAGCTCCTTTTCCTCTGGGCAGCTTCCCAGCCACTCTTCCCCAAGCCTGCAGCGTTGCATGGGGTTGTTGTGATGCAATTGCAGGACCCGGCACTTGGCCTTCAGTGGTCTTCATCCTACAGCACTGACTAATTTTTCTTAGGATTAAAAGCTTAGATCACTGAGCGTTTCTGACAAATGAGACCTCTCTAACATCTCAGTATTCTGTTAGGAGCTGATGTATAAGGTGGAAAGATAATTTTGAAATGCTGGAATGAGTTGGTGTTGCTGAGGTGTGCTGCAGTATCGTACACAGATGTGGAGTTTACTCAGGCATGATGCTTTCTCGTTGGTGTATTGCATTTGTGCATTTCAAAAGATGGTTAGAAAAGATGTAGATAATCTAGGCCAAGTCATAATTTGCCAAGTTAGTGGTATTTAGTTGATTGCTGCTTTGTTTTAAGGTGCTTTTGTATTGAAAACATCACACTTCTCACCACATTTTTGTTCTTCATTTGAATCTTATTAGCAGGAAGTGGTTCTCTGTCTTACAAGATCACAAAACAGAGAAGTCGTACATGTTGCAAGCTCTACACAGAGAAAGAATTGTATTTTCCCCCTCAAGTATATTTAAGAATAAAACAGCATCATATTAGTGGTATACTGATCTGCTTTGGTAAAGTTTAGTTGATAACTTCAATCTAGGCAGTAATTTCTTCCTTGGTTTGATACCTACTAGTTAACATTGTGCATGATAGAGAGGTGTGGAGAAAGGTAGAGAAGATGAGAAATGGGAATAAGGAGGAGAGGATTTAAAAAAAAAATAAAGGAAAGAAAAAAGAAAAAACTGAGCAACTAAAAGGTTCTTGTAAGTTGTATTCTTCTCGGTAGTGACCAAGTGAATGAATTGCCAGTGGTACTTGCAACTAGATACTATTGTACATACCAGTGGAATAGTTAAGCAGTAGATTACGGGTCTTGAATTGGAAAATTTAGTATGGTACATTGCTTCTGTATCTAGCCAGGTGATATAAGCCTTTGTTAAGTAGAAAGCTCTGGAAGACATTACTAATAAATGGCATCTTGTTTCAGAGTATGAATAGGTCACTGTTAAATCCTGCAATTTTCTTAAACAGTCACTGTCCTAATTCTCATTTATATCTGAATAAAATTAAAATTCTATTTACTTTCTACTGATCCCTAAAATTCTATGTGTGTTTATGGCAAGTAGTGCAGTGTAAAACCAAGTAAGCAGAACGCTGCACCACAGAATATAGTTAACTTCTTTTTCCTAAAGGTTATATATAATAATCTTGCAGGCAGCATGTAAGATTTTCAGTTTATCAGTAACACTTCCTTTAAAACAACTAGATTGGTTCTTACAGAGTTAATGAAAAGATGTTTATTAGAATAGGAAACTGTTTTCCTATAATTGTCTCTTGTTTTCTTAGCCTCCTCCAGGAAATGTGAAAATGCCTAATGTACCCAGTACCCAGCCAGCAATAATGAAACCAACAGAAGAACCACCTGCTTACACACAGATTGCAAAGGTTTGTCTGTAACTTTCAGGCAGTAGGTTCCTTTTAATTATACTTATTTAAATACACTTCTGGAATAATGTCTTTTATAAATAAGCATTGCTTTCCTAATGATTTATGAAAACTAATACTGCCTTTAAGTAATCGGTTAATGCATGAATTTGTGCAATGTTAGGTCAGTCTTCATCCATAACTGGAGGTGCTTAATAATGGAAAACGGACTTGGAATATTTATTTTGTGTTTATATTTTTTATCAATATCTAATGATGCTTGTTTTGTTCAGGAGCATGCCTTGGCACAGGCAGAACTTCTAAAGCGTCAAGAAGAACTGGAAAGAAAAGCAGCTGAACTAGATCGCAGAGAACGGGAAATTCAGAGTCTCAATCAGCAGGGGGGTATGCATGAAAAAAATACTTCTTTAAATTGCAGAAATTTCACTTTTTCTTAGAAATTGTTTTCGTTTTACAGTGACATTGGTGAAACAGATCAAAGAGGGGGTTTTATAATCTCTTCAGGAAAAGAAAGTTTATCTCCCTTGAGACAGTGCATATGGTGAATAAAAACTGGCCTGCTTTTTGCAGATTTTCACTGTAAAAATTTTAAATGTAGCCTCTGTTACATGTTACTTTCTGCTCTCAGCTATCTGTGTTAGAGGTTAATATGTAAGTAATACTATTGAATAGAAATGGAGTATTTTGAGAAGTAGTAAAAGTAGCTTCATAGGTAACATCTCTTTGATTTCTGTTCTGTCAGTATTTATAGTTGTAGGAGAACTTTCCAGTTTTGAAACATTCTCTTATCTTTTGCTATGTTACAGACATAATATTCTATGCAAATAGTAGAAAGATCTATTCTATTATTAATCTTCTATTAATTTTTCATATGACACTTTGGAACCCATAGTCAAGATCAGTATGTCACTTTGCAACAAACTGTAATTGTGCTGTGCAAAACCATTAGTTTTTGTACAGAAGTTTCACAAATGAGAAGATTTACATCCTCTTAACTGAAGATACTTTACTAGAAGTGCTCTGGGAATATTCCTTTTCAAAAGGAGGAACTCCAGACTGAAGTTAAGAAAAAAAAACAAAACAAAGCACAAAACACTGCGTAGGGTTGACTTTGTGTGGTCTTTTCACTCGTATCTAGGATTCTGACTGTTTTGTTTCCACATGTGCTGTTTTTTTTAATATGTAGTGGTACAATTCCAGATTGCATAATTGCTTAGTAATTCAAATTCTCAGGAAATTTTATAGAATTGGGTGGGATGGAGTATTTTCAGTTGCGAAGGACCTCCAATGATCATCCAGTCGAACTGCCTGGACACTTGAGGGCTGACCAAAAGTTAAAGCATTTTACTAAGGGCATTGTCCAAATGCCTCTTAAACACTGACAGGCTTGGGGCATCAATGATCTCTCCAGGAGTCCTGTTCCAGTGTTTGACCACCCTATTGGTAAAGAAATGCTTCCTAACATCAAGTCTAAACATTGCTTGGTGCAGCTTTGAACTGTTCCCATGCATCCTATCATTGGATACCAGGGAGAAGAGAGCAGCAGCTCCCTCTGCACTTCTCCTTCTCAGAAAGCTGTAGAGAGCAGTCATATGCCAGTCATATGCTAGGATCTGTGAATGGGAATTGCTATTCTTCTAAGGAAATGAATCATGGTGATAATGTCCCTTTGTTAAACCATTTTTATTTTCTCACTATTTGTTCTTTGCAATCTCTCTACTAAATCTCTGTACCTGTTCTCCCAGATAGTGATTTTTTGGTTGTTTTTTTATTTCCTTCTCCCTGTATTGCCCTTCATCTAATTTCAGTAACTTATATTGTTGGTCCGGATTGATTACTTTTCTCTTCCAGGCTTTAGGGACACTTTTGGTCATCTGTATCTTAGGAAACATAACTCTGATACCCCCATGCATGTTTCAGCATATTTCTAAAATGGGTATTTGTTATTAGGCTGCAGTTGTTCACATCATAGTGCTTAAAGAATCCATGAGGAATCTAAAGGATTCTTTAGGAGTGCTGAATAGACAAGAGAGAGCTCTTAAAGCTTTAAAGAAGATACTAGGTTTTTACCGAAAGACTGTGTAAAAGGTGCTGCAAATCGGGAATTGTATATTGTGACTGAGGAGAAGAATATTCTTTTCCATTTGACTTTTTCTTTTGCACAGTCATTTGAACTCTGTAGGGTTGTCTTGATCAGAGGACAGGGTCTTTTGCAATACTCTAGCTATTTGCATTCAATTTAACATGCTGGCTGCGCATCTAGGACTACATACTGTCATATGTAATTGACTACAGTGGAAAGATCTTCCAGGGTGGTGGGTGAGCTCAGCTTGATGGCTTCGGTCTTCTCTGCTCAGGTCCTGTGCACCATTGCATTTGAGCTGACTGAAGTGTGCTGCTTCCTATTTCAGCTAGTTCATTTGAGCATGCCTGAAAATCCCTTTCTATGCTTGCATGAAGCTAGTTTGAATCTACATTCATAGTGTAGGCATGCCATTGAAGTTATGTTAGGCCTTGAGGTGGATGAATGTGTTGAAAGAAATAACTCTGAGCTAGCTCTTTGCTTATCAAGATAAAATCTTGGAATATGAGTCTCCAAAGCGTATTTAGAAAAAGACCACTTTGTTTTTGATCTCAAACCATCTCACCAAGCTGTCTTTCAGTCCTAGTTGAAAACTTTGAAGCCTATACCACAGCACTGGGAAAGCATATGAAATACAACTCTTAAATAATAACTTGAATTATTATAAGATACCTGAATTTTTCCATAACTCTGTCTTGAAACTATCAGTCCTGAAAGAAATAACGAAATACTGTGGAATGAAGATTTGAGTTACTATTAGTATTTTCCATGTAAGAAATCCCAAAGTAGTTTTTAATATGGATGGGAATATTACTTGATTACCTTCTGTATACGCTCTCTGCCAATCCCCTGCTCTGAAAGGCTTGGCAGAAATTTCAGTAGAGGAGGCAGAAAATTTAACTCCATGCTTTGGACCTGTTTGGACAGAACTGACAGCTTCATCTTGTCAAAGTGGGGAAGCAAGTAGGAAATAGTGCAAGTATGTGAGCTCTGCAAGTTTTCTCTTCTTATCAGGTGAACTGCTGGTAAAGATGTGGTTGAAGTTAGAAATTGCAAGCAAAACCCTGTCAGAATTTCAAATAAAGGTGCCATTAGGTTAATCACTAGTTCAGCTCCACTTTTGGAACATGGTGATTAATGTATCTCTTGCATCCAGAATTTGAAATGCTATGGTAAAGGGTTGTTGCAGTTCTTACTTCGGTTGAATCTCTGAGTCTGTGCTTGGTATGACTTGTGTTGGGCAGAATGTATACTGTAGCCTGTGGGCAGATCAGCATACAGGAAATCCAGTCTCTGATACTGTGTCCTTTGTGGTGTCCTCACTCTGTCACACAACTGTATCAAAGTACAATGATGCTGTAGGGTGTCTTCTTGTAACAAAAGTAGTTTAGACCATTTCAGTAGATGCCTTTTTCAGGCTTATGGGCTTTTAGGGGAAGCTTTGACTGTAAACTACATTGGAAAGTAGTTTGAAGTGTTAGAGATAGTCCAGTGTTAAAAATATTAAGATTCTGAGAATGAAGAATGCTTTTCAGCCCCCAGTCTTTGTGTTAAATAAAGTATGTGAGTATGGTGGGATTTAGGGAAATGCACATTTAAAAGTCGAAGAACTTCACCTGTATCTGCTTGTTTTGTGAAGAATTCTCTTTTTTCATTACTTTATAGGAGCTGTCAGATGCATGCTTAGTCTTTTACATAGATAAAATATTTTACTTTGCTTGATTTGTCTGCACTTCACTTATTTTATTTCTGAAGTTTAGTTTCAGTGTTGTGTGAAGATTGCTGATAAAACTTGGGTTTTGTTAGCCCAAGTTATCCGTATGCTTGTGAAACTCATTCATAAAACAATTTGAATAAGTCCAAGTGTGTATCTCTTTCTAGTATACAAAGATTAAACCTGTATTATAAAGCTCTTCTTTTTTTTCTGTTTTGCAGGTAGAAAAAATAACTGGCCACCTCTTCCTGAGAATTTTCCAGTAGGTCCTTGTTTCTACCAGGACTTTTCTGTAGACATTCCTGTAGAATTCCAGAAGACAGTAAAGATTATGTACTATTTGTGGATGTGTAAGTATTTTTTTTAAGAAAAAAACGAAGTGCCTATTCAAACTTGATGATACCTGCTACTTTGGCTTTTGCAACGTCTGTAGTGAGAAATTGTTTTAAATCCAGAAGTCAAATGTTGAAGTGAAATCTTTTTGTTAGCTTCAATTTTAAAAGTACTGAATTATTTCATAGAAGCTTCCGTAGAAGAAAGGGAGGAGGATTATCCTAGGGCAGTTTGTTTCTAGTATATTGCAGTTTTCTGGTTTATGTATCTCCATTGTTGTAAAATGAGCTTTGACCATTTATTAACTTAGAAATAATTTTATTGTTCTTAAAGTCAGCTTATATATTCAGAAATATCATTCACAATCAGTTTTGTGAGTTTAAAAAGTATAATATCCATTTGCTTTAATATACATAGTTTTATATAGTTTAATGTAGTTTTCAGCCCTTAGTGGAGACTTACTATCATTTTAGTCTGTTTAAAAACATAGTGTAAAGTAAATTAGCTGAAGAATCAGTCCGTGTTAAAACTGTCCTTTGTACACCAAGAATGCTATACACCATCTTTGTGGGGTTAATTTTGCCCTCATTCAGGTGCTGTGTTTTGACTGGAGGAATGCTGGATGAACCAAATGTACAAATGCCACAACATTTGTTTCTTCTGCCTTGTCCAGTGGGGTGAGACCCTAGTAGTTACTCTGAGACTAAGGGAATTCCAAAGATTTAGGCGCTTTGATGCCTTTAATATATTTTTAACATACTAAGGGAATGTGAATTTCAGAACTTTTCTGTATGTTTTTTGGGACTTCAGATTTAGTTAGCAAACCTCCGTAATTTTACCTGTTAATGTAGTAATCTTATTACTGTGATTGAACCACAGAATTGAAACACATAAAATGAGCAGTCACCATTGAATCAAGTGAATTCCACTTCACCATAATCCACAGTTTTCTACATTCATTGCTGGGGTCATTGATCTTCAAATAAGCAACTAAATCCACTGTGGAATGTGTGACTAGTCTCATAAATCTGACAGATATGTAAGATTTATATGTAATCAAAGATCAAGCACTCCAAAATTTTAGGATAGTTACTAATTCTGGCCATCTGCAGACTGAGTTTTGAAAGTGCCGTATGTTTCAAACACAAGGTCAAGTTGGGCAGTGAGGATTGGAATATTAATGCTGTCTTTCTTTTTACTTCTTTTGGCAATAAATAACAGAATCAGCAGCGTTATAGTATTTCAAAATATATAGGAGTTGTGCTTTTATACTAAGATAACAGATTCTCATTCAGGTAGACTGAGATTTTAACTGAGTCCTAGTGCTCTTTTCGTTCTTTAGCTCTAGTGTTCTCTGACTTAGGAATTACTCAGGAAGGAAGGAGAAGGGCATAATAAAGGAAAAGAAAGACAAATTCTATTTCAGGAAAAAAAAAAAGAGTACAGAACTCTCTGCCTTAGGGCTGGCTGTTGAATCAGTCCTTGTGACTCTTCTTTCCCAGGATCATATCTACATGGTTTGGCTCATTTTTCATTAGAAGCATTCATGTGCTTCTTCAGTGGAGGCACTTATTACCATTGCAAACCAGCCTGCTTCTGCTTGCTCTTCTACCCTATGTTTTATTTCCCCTTCCAGAACTTCCTAGGTCTAGTAAGGCCTAAGGGTTCTGTGAACAAAATCACATTTGGATAAATCGAGTATGGTGTGCTCAGCACTTTGTAAAGTAGGTGAGTTTCCTCTTCCTTTTTAGCAGCTCTAGGAGCAAATCTTTCTGTTTCAGTTTTCTGTATGTTTCTGTGGTTAATAGCAATTTGTGTATCCTTATTCTTGGTCTTTATGTATCTTGAGGAAATTTTTTTACCTCTTTCAGATCTGTATGCTCTTATCTTATGCGAAAACAAGTCTGTCTGTTTTCTATGTATTTCTATTCTATGTATTCATCCATCTTTTTTCTATTTGTATCAGAAGTTAGAGTTTTATGATTCCTTGATGTGGTTTAATCTTTGCACATATACTGTTTTTTTTTTTTTTTTTCCTTCTGGGGGAGCCTTTTTTAATTTTTTCTGACTGAGTGCACCCATGTTTTTGTGAACTATAATAATCAATTAGCAATGGCTTCTGTCAGCTGCCAGTGGAGCTTTTCTATTCTGTCTTGGTTTTGTGATCATTACTGTTTCAGTGGCTTGCAGGTAGAATGACTTTTCCCGGCTCTTTGACACTGAGCACTACTTTTTAGATCTTTCCATGTTGTTACTAGTGAAATGTCCTGTGTCTCTTGACCCATATCTAACAACAAAATTTTTTTGTCTCAAAAGCCTGTGTTTTCCAGCTACTTTCCTGATAGGCTGATAGCATGTACAAAATGAGTGGTGCTGATTTTCAAAGAATATTTCGTATTTGAAGTTACAAACTGAAGAGCTGCTTAATCTCTTGGAAAGCTTTTGTGGCATTTGGGTTTGTTACTTTATATAGGTTGTGAATATTTCTATTTTCTATGAGCATGACTTTTAAACATTTTCAAAGACCAGTGGCTTAAACTGTAGATTCTGGTAGAAAATTAATGCCCTAAAGTGCCAACTTTTATGGTATTTTTTTCTGTTCAGGAGAGTTTCATCTTATCCATTCTTCTGTCTGAGGATACTATCACAGAATCACAGAATGGTCACGGTTGGAAGGGACCTCTGGAGATCATCTAAGTCCAACCCCCCTGCCACAGCAGGGACACCTACAGCACATTGCACAGGACAGCATCCAGTTGTGTTTTGAATGTCTCCAGAGTGGGAGACTCCACAGCCTCTCTGGGCAGCCTGTGCCACTGCTCTGCCACCCTCAGAGTAAAGAAGTTCCTCCTCACATTAAGATGGAACTTCCTGTGCTCAAGTTTGTGCCCGTTACCTCTAGTCCTGTCACTGGGCACCACTGAAAAAAGACTGTTCCCATCTACCTGGCACCCTCCCCTTAAGTATTTATAAGTATTGATAAGATCCCCCCTCAGTTGTCTTTTTTTCTAGACTAAAAAGACCCAAGTCCCTGAGCCTTTCCTCATAAGGAAGATGTTCCAATCCCTTAATCATCTTTGTAGCCCTCTGCTGGACCCTCTCCAGCAGTTCCCTGTCCTTCTTGAACCGGGGAGCCCAGAACTGGACAGAGTACTCCAGATGCGGCCTCACCAGGGCAGAGTAGAGGGGGAGGATGACCTCCCTCGACCTGCTGGCCACACTCTTTTTGATACACCCTAGAATGCCATTGGCCTTCTTGGCCACCAGGGCACATTGCTGGCTCATGGTCATCCTGTTGTCCACCAGGACTCCCAGGTCCCTTTTCCGCACAGCTGCTCTCCAGGAGGTCAGCCCCCAACCTGTACTGATGCATGGGGTTATTCCTCCCCAGATGCAGTACCCTACACTTGCCTTTATTGAACCTCATCAGGTTTTTCTCTGCTCAACTCTCCAGCCTGTCCAGGTCACGCTGTATGGCAGCACAGCCTTCCGGCGTGTCAGCCACCCCTCCCAGTTTTGTGTCATCAGCAAACTTGCTGATGGTACGCTCTATCCCTTCATCCAGGTCACTGATGAATATATTGAACAGGACTGGACCCAGTACTGACCCCTGAGGGACCCCACTAGTTACTGGCCTCCAACTGGACTCTGCACCACTAACCACAACCCTCTGAGCTCTATCTGTCAACCACTGTTCAATCCACCCCACTGTCCATTCGTCTAACCCACACTTCCTAAGCTTGCCTGTGAGGATGATGTGGGAGACGGTGTCGAAGGCCTTGCTGAAGTCAAGGTAGACAACATCCACTGCCCTCCCTTCATCCACCCATCCAGTCACGCCATCACAGAAGGCTATCAGATTAGTCAGACATGACTTCCCCTTGGTGAATCCATGTTGACTACTTCTGATAACCTTCTTTTCCTCCAGATGCTTGGAGATGACACCCAGAACAAGTTGTTCCATCATCTTTCCAGGGATGGAGGTGAGGCTGACCGGCCTGTAGTTTCCCAGGTCATCCTTCTTGCCCTTTTTGAAGACTGGAGTGACATTGGCTTTCCTCCAGTCCTCAGGCACCTCCCCTGTTCTCCAGGACCTTTCAAAGATGATGGAGAGCGGCCCAGCAGTGTCTTCTGATAGCTCCCTCAGCACTCGCGGGTGCATCCCATCAGGCCCCATGGACTTGTGGGTGTCCAGTTTACTTAATTTTTCTCTAACTTGTTCCTCTTCAACCAAGGGAAAGTTTTGCTTCCTCCAGACGTTCTCTGTTACTTGCAAAGTCTGGGACTCCCGAGAGCTGGCCCGAGCAGTGAAGACAGAAGCAAAGGCGGCATTCAGCAACTCCGCCTTCTCTGCATCATCCGTCACCACAGCACCCGCCTCATTCAAGAGCGGGCCCACATTTTCCCTGGTTTTCCTTTTGCCTCCTATATACTTAAAGAAACCCTTCCTATTGGTCTTGACATCCCTCGCCAGGTTCAATTCCAAGGCTGCCTTGGCTCTTCTCGTTTCTTCCCTGCATACCCTGACAGCATTCTTGTACTCATCCCAAGCCATCAGCCCCCTTTTCCACATCCTGTAAACTCCCTTCTTCCACCTGAGCTTTTTCTGAAGATCCCTGCTCAGCCATGCAGGTCTCCTTCCCCTGCCCGATTTCTTGCTCTTCGGGATGCACCTATCCTGAGCTTGGAGGAGGTGGTGCTTGAACACCAGCCAGCTCTCTTGAGCCCCCTTACCCTCTAGAGCCCTCTCCCATTTGATTTCTCCCATCAATTTCTTGAAGAGCTCAAAGTTAGCCCTCCTGAAGTCTAAGGTTTCAACCCTACTTGTCATTTTGTGCATACTGCACTTAATCCTGAACTCTGTCTTCTCATGATCACTGCAGCCAAGTCTGCCCCCAACCTTAACATCCTCCACCAGTCCCTCTTTGTTTGTCAGTACTAGTCAAAAGTATATATGTCAGTCTGTGTTGATGTTTGTTCTGCCTGTTCCTGAAAATCTCAAAGGATGGACACTTCATAAACTCCCTCTAAGCCTGTTCTAGTGTGTTACTGTCTTTTGTCATTATAAGATGTTTCCCAGTATATAATTTAATTCTCCCTTCCTGTGTTTAATTGTCCCTTTTCTGCCCACTGTTGTTATGGAGAACACATTTATCGCCATTAGTCATGTCCTTTTGGCTAAATTAACATAGTTTACTCAGCCTTTCTTTGTAGGTTATGTTTTCCGGAGGTCTGATTGTTTGTTTGCTGTCTTACAGATTCACTGCTTGGTCCACGCAGTATTATTATGGTTATTTTAGTGTGTAGCTCAAGCATTTTACAATGTGGACTGTGTCCAGTATTTTAGCTGGAGTCCTAATATACTGTGTAGAGAAAAAAACACCTTCATATTGTCACATTTTTGATAGCATGTGCTTATGTTATGTGCTGATCTAAGCCTGGTTTAGAATATATTATTTCCTATGGAAGATACTTCTGTTGTTTGTAAGGTGTGTTTGCACATGTCTTATCCACCACCGCTCCAAAAAGAGCAGAACAGACAAGGAACAAAAGCCTAAACTAGATTAGAAGCCACTCTGTGCTCTAAAGTTGTGTGTGATCAAACTTCACCAGCTGTGTCCTCACTTCTCAGTTGCCTCATGGCTTCAAAACCCTCCATTTTATGGCATCCCATTGCTCTTGAGGCAGTCCATTACAGGGTGACAGTCCACCTGATTCCTGGGAAGAAATGCATTCTTTTGTTATGTGTCCTAGTGAGGACTTTGGTTTCCTGAAAATATCATCAATAAAACATTGCTGAAGTGAAACTTACTACAAAAATCCATTTTCATACAGTCCCAGGTGGGACTGGAAAATAACCACCTCAATAATGTAGATGCCAAATAGCATCAGTGCAACTTGTGGTCTTTATCTGCAACTTCAGACACTTTCAAACACTAATGGATGATAAAGTGTAGTTAATTAAGACAGGGAATGTATATCTAAGTAGGATTCTTCTGTACAAGGAAGTTTATGCTAACAAAAATGACATTCAGTGTGAATCATAGAATGGTTTGGGTCAGAAAGGACCTTAAAGATCATCAAGTTCCAACCCCACTGCCATATGCAAGGACACCTCCCACTAGACCAGGTTGCTCATAGACCCATCCAGCCTGGCCTTGAACACCTCCAGGGATGGAGCTTCCACAACTTCTCTGGGCAACCCTACCACCCTCAGAGTGAAAAATTTCTTCCCAATATCTAACAGAAATCTACCCTCTTCCAGTTTAAAACTGTCACCCCTCATCCTATCCTACACTCCCTGATAAAGAGTCCCTCCCCATCTTTCCTGTAGGCCCCCTTTATGTACTGTGAGGTCTCCCTAGAGCCTTCTCTTCCCCAGGCTGAACAGCCCCAACTCTCTCAGCCTGTCCTCACAGGAGAGGTGCTCCAGCACTCTGATCACTTTGTGGCCCGCCTCTGGACCCACTCCGACAGGTCTATGCCCTTCTTATGTTGGGGCCCCCAGAGCTGGACACAGTACTCCAGGTGTGGTCTCACAAGAGCAGAGTAGAGGGGCAGAATCACCTCCCTTGACCTGCTGGCTACGCTTCTTTTAATGCAGCCCAGCATGCTGTTCGCTTTCTAGGCTGTGAGCGCATGTTGCTGCCTCATGTTGAGCTTCCTATCCACCAACAGCCCCAAGTCGTTCTCCTCAGGGCTGCTCTCAATCCATTCTCTGCCCAGCCTGTATTTGTGCTTGGGATTGCCACAACCCATATGCAGGACCTTGCACTTGGCCTTGTTGAACTGCATGAGGCTGGCATGGGCCCACCTCTCCAGCCTGTCCAGCTCCCTCTGCACGGCATCCCTCCCCTCCAGTGTGTCGGCCACACAGCTTGGTATCATCGGCAAACTTGCTGAGGGTGCACTCAATCCCACTGTCCATGTCACCAACAAAGATGCTGAACAGCACCGGTCCCAGTACTGACCCCTGAGGAACACCACTCGTAACTGGTCTCCACTTGCACATCAAGCCACTGACCACAACTCTTTGAGTGCAACCGTCCAGCCAGTTCTTTATCCACCGAGTGGTCCATCTGTTGAATCCATGTCTCTCCAATTTAGAGACCAGGATATCGTGCGGGACAATGTCAAATGCTTTGCACGAGTCCAGGGAGATGACGTCAATTGCTCTTCCCTTCTCCACTGCTGCTGTAAACCCCTCGTAGAAGGCCACCAAATTTGTCAGGCATGACTTGCCCTTGGTGAAGCCATGTTGGCTGCTACCAATCACCTCCTCTTTTTCCATGTGCCTTACCAGAGATTCCAGGAGGATGTGCTCCATGATCTTGCCAGGCCCAGAGGTGAGACTGACTGGCCTGTAGTTCCCCAGGTCTTCCTTTTTTCCGTTTTTGAAAATAGGAGGTTTTTTCCCCCTTTTTCGGTCAGTTCGAACTTCACCGGACTGCCGCGACTTCTCAAATATGATGGATAGTGGCTTGGCAACTTTATCCACCAGTTCCCTCAGGACCCACGGATGCATCTCATGAGGTCCCATGGACTTGTGCACCTTAAGGTTCCTCAGATAGTCTTGAACCTGATATTTTTCTACTGTGGGCAGTTCCTCATTATCCCAGTCCTCGCGTTTGCCTTCTGTGACTTGGGTGGTGTGGCTAGAGCATTTTCTGGTGAAGATCAGGGCAAAAAAGTTGTTGAGTACCTCATCCTTCTCTGTATCCCGGGTAACCACATCTCCTGTTCCGTTCCAGAGAGGTCCCACATTTTCCCTAATCTTCTTTTTATCACCAACATACCTATAGAAGCTTTTCTTGTTGCCCTTGATATTGCTGGCCATATTTAGTTCTATCTTTAGCTTGCCTAACCTGATCCCTGGCTGCTCAGACAATTTCTCTGTATTCCTCCCAGGCTACCTGTCTTTGCTTCCACCCTCTGTAGGCTTCCTTTTTCTGTTTCAGATTGTCCAGGAGCCCCTTGTTCATCCATGCAGGCATCCTCATGTTTTTGCCCAATTTCCTCTTCATTGGGATGCATTGCTCCTGAGCTTGGAGGAGGTGATCCTTGAATATTAGCCAGCTTTCTTGGCACCCTTTTCCTTCCAGGGCTTTATCCTATGGTACTCTACCAAGCAGATCCCTCAAGAAGCTGAAGTCGGCTCTCCTGAAGTCCAGGGTAGTGAGCTTACTATGCGCCCTCCTCGTCACCCTAAAGATCATGAACTCCCCCATCTCATGGTCACTACAGCCGAGGCTGCCCTTGAGCCTCACATTCCCCACCAGCCCCTCCTTGCTGGCGAGAACAAAGTCCAGCATGGCACCTCCCCTCATTGGGTCTTTCATCACTTGGAGAAGGAAACTGTCATCAACACATTCCAGGAACTGCCTGGATTGCTTATGCCCTGCTGTGCTGTCCCTGCAACAGATATTGGGGTGGTTGAAGTCCCCCCTGAGGACAAGGGCTTGTGAACGTGTGGCTGCTCCTGTCTGTCTATAGAGGGCCTCATCTCCTCAGTCTTCCTGGTCGGGTGGCCTGTAGCAGACCCCCACTGTACCATCACCTGTCCCCACCCTCCATTAATCCTGACCCATAGGCTCTCGGTTGGCTCCTCATCCATCCCCAGGTGGAGCTCCATGCACTCCAGCGGGTCCTTGACACAGAGGGCGACACCGCCTCCTCATCTCCCCTGCCTGTCCTTCCTGAAAAGCCTGTATCCTTCCACTCCAGCACTCCAGTCACAGGAGCCATCCCACCATGTCCCCATGATGCCAATATGATCATAGCCCTGCAGGCATGGGCACACTCCTTAACTCCTCTCGTTTATTGCCCGTGCTACCTGCATTTGTATAGAGGCATTTAAGTTGGGCCCCCAGTGAAGCTGACTTGCTGAAATTCCTTTGTGCTGCACTCCAGGTGCTCTCCTGCTGACCTGTGATCCTTTATTATCCTATGAATATGTATTAAACTAATGTAATTTCCCATTGTTCACTCTTATTCTGGCATGAATGCCTTTTTTTTTTTAACCTCAGCTGCTTCCAGAGCTAAACTAGGAGGCTTTCTTAGATCACTTCACACTGAGTACTGTATTGGTAAAACTGTGAAGTTATTGTCATTGCATATGTCATTGCATGTTGCAGACTTCTGCCAAAGCCTTTTGTCATTTCAGCCCCCAGGTAGTCATTATCTTCTAATAACTTGTATCATGGTTTAATTTGAAGAGGCAAGTAGGTAAACTGTTACACAGAACATAAAAGGACCTGTCTATTCATACAACAGCAAAGCCTATCTACGTCACTTCGTGAAGGTGTTGGCTCAAAGAACGAATGCATTTCTGTACCTTGCAGCGGGCAGAGAGAAGGGCGAGTGGAGCGAAGGGAGAATTGTCAGTGAAGTCCCATGTCTTCATCAATCGCTTGTTAATACTCAGTTTTTACAGCTGAGATTCTCCGTGACAGTAGTGAAGGAGACCACCTGTGTTGCTGGTTTTATTGTGCTAATAAGTGTCAGTAGTGGGTGTGACATTTCGACCCTCTTCTGCACTGATGGTATTCTTTTTAAAACTTGTTCTGTTACCGTAATGGCAATTACAAAAAAAAAAGTAGTAATTTCAGAAAGTTCAAACGCCACCAGAATGTGGATGTTTCTGGTAATCTAGAGGGTCTCACTGTTTTACAATATTGACTAAAAAAAGAAAGAATATCCCTTAGTATGCTTTCTTGTATTTATCAAAGGAAGGCAGGAATTTGTATTTGTATCCTTTATTGTGCTTTATGAGGCATACAAACACAAATTCTGAAATTAGTTGCTTATTGACCTCTGGGAACAGTGCTAAGATATGTAGGTGCATTGAATGCTTTTTATCTTAAAGTACAAAGTTTTCTGTTTCTGGTGAGTCTTAGAGGAAAAAGTGATTTGTCTGAGGGAAATGTTTTGAGTTTCATCAGCTGTTCATGCAATGATGCGGGCGTTTTTCTTTAAGATGTTTTTTTCCCACTGAGTTGATGTAGGGCTTATTTAAGTAGTAGTTATGCAAAGAGTTTGAGTCTTTTTTTCAGAATCTTTATTATCTTGCCAGTTCTTTTATTAACCTTACCTTACAGTAGAAGGACTAAAATGTTTCTCTGAACTTAAATAAAAAAATCATTGCTGTAAGGAGCAGCTTGGGCACTCTCAGTTATAAATACTCTACTTTATCCTGGTCCACAAGGAGAGGAACTATCCTCTGACATAGCAAAATCACTGCTGAATCACTGGTTATTGCTGAACAAAGACAGAAATTCATGTTCGTCGAAGTCTGGCAGAACTAACTTCTGTGCCAAATAGCATGAAGTAGTTGTGATGTTTGTTAATACTACTGTATCTTTTTCTGTTCTAAGAACTAAATATGTTTTAAATAAACTGTGAAGTCATAATGCCAAAGTATTTTCTTTAGCAGAAATTCAGTAGTTAACCTGTAACAAAGTCTGCCAATGAGAAAATACTAGTATTGAGCTCAGAACAGAGCATCAAAAGGGCAGACGTTTAAGACCAACATTATAAGAAATATTTGAGTATGCAATATGTATCAGCTTCTTGCAGATCTTGTTTTACTAGGAAAAATTTTACTAAGTGGGGTTGTATTTTTGCTTTATTACATGGAAGACAAAGAGCTTCTCATTGAAAGATTTTTTTAAAATTTTTTATTTTCAAATTAGAATGTGTGCAGTGCTAAATTTGTGATGCATTTTATATCATTGATAAGTTTTCTCAAAAAATATTCAGTAGTCTGTTAAATACCTGTATCCAGTTACTATTGTAGAAAAAGTATCAATTATTGCAGCTGTAGAAACCTCTTCTTTCATCATTTTAAGTTTGAAAATGTTTACTTTTTATGACAGGACTTTTTGCTTCGGCATATAGCTGATAGTACTTGAATTTTCACGTTCAGTATTTTCACTTGTGAATACAGGGTTTACCTGAAAGTTAGAAAACTGTATAAAAATCAGTTTATTGCTGAGGGTATCGATTTATTGTCAGCATGCTGTTGTTTTGTTATAAATGCTGAGTTTGGGTATTACTTTAACTGTTGTAATAATTTATTGTATAAACATAACTTAATTAAGACTATTTTGCTTTTGCTTCGACAGTCCATACAGTGACACTGTTTCTTAATATCTTTGGATGTTTGGCCTGGTTTCACGTTGATGCTACACGAGGGGTTGATTTTGGATTGAGTATTCTCTGGTTCTTGCTTTTTACCCCTTGTTCTTTTGTCTGCTGGTACAGACCACTTTATGGAGCTTTCAGGTAACAACTTCAGCTTGACTTAGAATATTTAAAACCTTGCTGAAATGCATTAACATTCCAGAATTTGCTTGGTTATTGTTATGGTAATCCTTTAATATGCTTTCATTACAAGCAAGTAGTATGTTTGCCATTAATTCAGTTGCTGTATTTGAAACATAGATGGCAATAGCTAGGAATATCATGGAATATCCTTTGAAGTATTTATAGCTTCTGTCATTGACAAAATACTTGGAGGAAATATTTAACTTTAGATTGGACTGATAACAATTTTAAGAAAAATTCTTCTTAAATCTCTATCCCTTCACATCAAAATGTGGAAGAAAAAAATAATTGTGAAAATCAGCATGTAGAGATTCTAAATCCTGTACTCTTGCAGTATGTCTTGGGATTTTTTTTTACATTGAAGTGTTACAGAATATTCTCAGTTAAAATGCGCTAATTCTTGTAGAGAAAGACTGATGGCCAGAAATTGCAGTTAAGCATAGCCTTTTGACTAAATGAGATGTTTCTTTTTGCTAACCAAGGAGATACTGCTGTACCCACACATCTTTGAGGAATCATCTAGTTTAACTTGCATTTGCTTTCTAGTAAATCCATAGCTTTTCTTAATGAATTTTGATTACTTGGAAAAGGAAAACTACTACTTGCATATTCAACTTTCTGTCAGTTTCTCAGCTGAAAATGAAATAGTTAATGAACTGAACTGGTTGAGTAAATAGAAATGAACAAACTCCCTTCTGCAGGAAGAGCTATTAATGGCAAAATCTGGTTCTAAGTGATTTCTAGTTTCTGTAGAACTCTGGTAGCAAGCATATTCATTAGATCATTAGTTTTGATAGTAATAAGTTGGGGTCTTTGTTGAGATTTTGCCTGGACATTTATATTTGGTTTCAGTTTTTTGTTTTGGTTTGGTTTGCTTTTTTTATTTTTGGTCTTTGTCAGGCTGGCATTTTAGTAATTTAAACAGTAAACCTACTTTGTGTATTTTGCTTTTAAGCAACAGGGGCTTCAGGATCTACCTTTCAGTAATTCCATATTAGATTTTATTTCCTTTTACAAGTAAAATATTTTCTTCCCATTCTGCCAGCACTGTGAACTTCAGTCTGAAAGTGGAGCAGAATTCTGTTCTTCGTGCATTGTAGCAAAACCTCTGTGTTTAGGCTAAGAGGCTCTGCTGTGTGCTGAACAGAACACTAAGGAGTAGTATCTTTATGCTATTCTCACCTCTGTTAGAGGTGCAGGTGGCAAAAATACTATATTAAAGAAGGAGCAGCTTTTGTAAATAAACACTACAAAACCACAGATATACTGATACTTCAAGTCACTCTCTATAAATGAAAGCACTTTTCCTCTAGTTAATGCAGAAAAAACTTTTAGATTGGTACTATGGTATTTGCGAGAAGTCATTAATTTCCTGGCTGCTTTAATCTTTTTTTCCCTCTCTTTCAGGAGTGACAGTTCATTCAGGTTCTTTGTGTTCTTCTTTGTATATATCTGTCAGTTTGCTGTACATGTACTTCAAGCTGCAGGATTTCAAAGATGGGGAAACTGGTGAGTATTCTGTTTGTTGTAGGATTCTACTGTCTGTAAGACAAACACTAATATTTTATATAGCAACTGCAATGCAGTCTGTCTTTTTAAAAAAAAAAATCCTGTGCTCACTGGAATTGTTACATTTAGCACTCAAAAAAAGCATTTTTGGAGTGCTCTTAACTAGGAAAAGTGGGTGAAACATATCCTAAGAGTGTGAGGTACTTCTGTTACTAGGCTGGTCAAAATTTTATCCTTCAATGTAAACCACTTTGAACTATTTTTTTATACATTACCTCCTGTATTTTGGTCATGTGTGGAGATGCTATTTGCTCTATATTGAAGAGAAGACAAAAGCAAAACATAAAAAACGGAAAATAATTTAGACAGCAATAATATACTGTTTGCATATTGTATCATTAGTTATTTCTAATTATATTAATACACTTACTACTTGTTAAGGAAATTTATGGCTAAAGTTTGAAGAATGAGTCAACAATGTATTTGGGTGAATATAGTGGTATAACTTTGATACCATTTTAAATGCTCATTTGTCCGAGTCAGCTCCTTATTCTGTAATAGTTGATTTTTCTTTTTGATGCTTGTAAGTATATAAGCTTTTACATGAAGCTGATTGTTATATTATTATCTTATTATTATTATTATCATATTTTTACTATCTTGTTATTATATAATATCTTTTATTGGAGCATTCGAGGTCTAATACCTTGATTTTACAAGGAAAAGCTATTGGGAATCAGTCACCATCCTTGGAATAAAACCCAACAAACTTGAATTAACGAAAAGCATGGTTGTAGTAGCCAGCTGGTAGCATGGAGAGCTATGACTATGACTGGCAGTCCTGTACTTGGGTAATGACACCTCTCTGTGTTAGTGCTTTTTGCTGCTAACCTCCAAACATATGTAAGGCAGACAAAACAGCATTGCTTTAGACCTGTAGCTTAAGGAAAGATCCCGTTTTATTACTTTTGCTCTCAAATCCGCACTTTTGCTTTTTCATAGATACATTGATTGACTTTAACAAAATAAAAGAAGGTATTTTAGAGGGCCAACTCTCAAAATATGTAGAGTGTGCTTTTAAGGATACTTGGGGAAGGGGTATGAAAAGTAGCCAGGTCATCAGAAAATGCTAATTACAGTTTAGATTTTGGAGTTTTGTGATAGAGTCCAGTTGGACATAGGGGCTATCAAAGCAATCAGGTAGGCAAAACAGGTAGACCAAAGTTTTAAGGTTGTTCGGGTTTACAGAAATTTTTTGCTTTTGTTTCTGTGGAAGAATCTTTTCCATCTTAATGTTTTATTTTCCTCAAGGCAGCCTGCCTTTTGTGGTTGCAATTTTGATACTGCATTTTTCTGTTGGTGTTTCAGTTTTGAAGAATGGGGAAATGTTTGAAGTAGGTACTGATAGAGCAGTCATTTCTGTTAGTTAATCTGATGCTATCTACTTCAAAAAACTATCATATTAACCTCAACTGAGAAAGCATCACAGTATGGATACAACTAAATGAGTCTTCCCACATAGAAGCTGTGCGTGTGGGGCATGTTTTTGGTTTATATTTAAAGAAGTTAGAAGCTATCTTTTTAGGAACATACTCTCTCACACAAAATCATGTAGTCTTAAATCAGTCTGAAATGACAGTATGACAAAAAAAGCCCCACAAGTTGATGAGCAACTCTCTAATTTCTTCACAATTTTGCTCAAGGATAATCATCTTTACTACAGTTTTTTGTATAGTTTCACTGCATGCATTGGGAAAAATGGAAGCTAAGCTCTAAAAGCTTATTATAGAACTGAAATACACTTACGTAAACTTCCCATGGCTTTTTCCGCAAAAATATTCACAGTCGATCAGAACCAGGAGGTTATAAAGCTTTCCTTGATGTGGAAACCTGTGGTTGAATGGTTCATGTGCTGTGCTAGTAAAGTTTGTCCTTTCTTTTTCCTTCAGTGGGTGGATTTCATCTCTTACTGGTCTTAATAAGAGTATTCCTGTTGGCATTATGATGATAATCATAGCTGCACTTTTCACAGCATCTGCTGTTATCTCATTAGTTATGTTTAAAAAGGTAAGTTGCATATTATTCCTTCCTTCTGTTTCCTGTGTTTGATCTGGACTTTGCTTTCCTGCTTGAGAGGGGTACTCTCTCACAAAGTAATGGGGATTAAATTATATTCTTGGGGGTGTGCCTTACATATTAACAACTGTACTTTTTTGCTTATACTGTTACAAAATGCTGTTTGTACAATGCACATATTTTCAGCAAACTAAAATGGGGAAGGATAGCTCTGAATAAGAGGAATTGGGAGGTAAGCCCACTGGACACTAAAATTGTACCTGGTTGTGCCAGGTTGTAATTTTCAAACCTATGGTGATTCATCAGGCTGAGTGAAGTGTGATTCAAATGATTTCTAAGTTTCACCTCTTACCAAAATCATTCCCATTAAAATCAATAGAAGAGGGAGATGTGTGGCACCTCGGAAAAGGGTCTTTATTTCTCTGCTTATATTATTTTAACATTTTGTGGTCAGTTAATGATTGTGTAGTATGAAAGCTCAAAGAAAAATGCTTTTTTCCCTTGGTTCCTTTTTGTGAATTTCTATCCAGAAGACCTAAGTTTAGATACTAATGTGCTAGTAAGTTTTTGTTGTTGTTTAGATAAAATGTAACTGAGAATTCTGCTGCTGATGTGCTGGCAATTCTAATAGTTCAACCTCAGTTACAGTTAAGCGTAAAGATTTTCACATACCCAAACTCTTCTGACCTATTTACAGTGAGCCAAAGATTTTAAGTGTTGCCTGGAGATGTCCCTTGTCCTTAGTTGTTTTCTGCATGAACACTCAGGTACAGGAGAAAGAAACAAATAAGAAAAATGTATGGTGAAGCATTTTTTTACACTCTTCCTACCGTATGCATGTGGATTCTTTTCAAAAACCTGCATACTCGGGTGTGACCTGTTGTATCTTTATGGATGAGAAATAGTGACATTTATAACAAAGAAAAATGTTATAAAATTAATTTTCCTGCTACACTTGAATGAAAATGTCTTTGCAATATTATTTCACAGTTTAATTGTGACTTCATTGAATATGAGTCTCAAATATAATTTTAATTTTAATACTCAGGTAATTGGAAGTTACTTAGGATTTGTTTTTTTGTTGTGCTGGAGATTAAATGCCATATTGTTTACAGTGTTTGTAAGTCATATTGTTTAATACTTCTGCTTATTATGCAGAGCTATTGGTCATCACACTAGTTTAGCAGGCACATATATACATTATTAGGATATTTTTTGCTTTTTAATATTAAGTCATAGCTTTACTTGTTATTGTAACTGTATCAATCAGAGAAACTAAAATTTTTCTAAAAATTAATGAAGAAAAGTTTTCACCAAAATGTTAGTGACACAGTGGATTCAAAACTACTTTTTTGGTTTTGTTTCCAGCTGGTTTTTTTAACATGCAACCTTACTAACTCCTTTAATGAGTACGACAAGTTGTATAGAAACTGAGACAGAAGACATTTTTGCAAGCTATGAGCCCTGCGTTATGCTAAAGATGCAGCCTGTTTGTATATTTAAATATGTTATTTCAGACAGTAGATGATACCACACACATTTTAGTAAAGACCCATGAGACTCCGCTGAACTTGCAAAAGGTTACAGGTGTTCCTACAGTCAAACTGTTTGTGCAGCAAGGCAATCAAAAGTTGTAGGATTTGTGGAAAAAAAGTCTGTTTACTCATTTCTGGATCCTCGCAAACCCGTGAGCAAACCAGATTTCCCCACCACACAGGTCTGCTTTGCATTTGAGACTTTGCTGTTACTCTGCCAAGAAATGGAAGGTTCAGCACTGTTTTTTCACTGCTTTTCCACCTCCCTAGGTGCATGGTCTCTACCGCACGACCGGTGCTAGTTTTGAGAAAGCGCAGCAGGAGTTTGCAACAGGAGTGATGTCCAACAAAACCGTACAAACTGCTGCAGCCAACGCCGCATCGACAGCAGCAACCAGTGCAGCTCAAAACGCGTTCAAGGGTAACCGAATATAGGGAAACACAAAGTCATCACAGTTCTCTTCGATTGTACTTTATTTTCCAGTCACTTACTATGTTCCCTAAAAGCCTAGATCAAAATTCACACAGCATGTTTGTCTCTTCTGCAGCTGTGCATGGGTAAAATGGGAAATGTTTGATTTATTTTATTACAAATTATTTATTTTAAAAAGATAACCATTCTTTGCCCTTCTTTGAGATGTTGCATTCTGGAATATAAAGCCTTCCGTACTTTATAGGGGATAAATTAGTTCAGCAATTGGCCTGAGAATGAATTGTGGTATATATAATGATCAAATAAATGTATTAAGAATTTGGAAGGTTTTTTAGTGGTTCACTCTGGTATTTTTTTTAACTTCAGGAAAGCACTTTGGATCAATTACTTTTATTTGTAAGAACTTTTTTCCCTATTTGTACTGTAAAAAGTGGGGTGGACTGAGGGATATAGAAAGTTCGGTTTGGCTACTGCTTTTGCAATTTCAGCAGCTGCTGGAGGACAAATAAAGTAGGATAGGTATTATAAATTCTTTTCTTGGGTTTTTTTTAGGATAAGTCTTTTGATATAAACCTGTAAGTTTGCATGAATACTGTTGAGTTATCTGATCTTGTTTAAATAGTGTTTTGGTCCAGAATTTACCTGCGCCACTTTATAATTATAGCGTGCATTTGTATCTATTTTCATGGAGTACTCTCTACCTGTGAGAAATCAGTATGGCGCATAAACATTCTCTGTAATAGAATGTGTAATGCAGTGTACAGTTTAAGGAAGTTAAGTGATGGTTTCAATCACAGAGCTAAATGATTATATATTTGCTATTTTTAATTTCAGTATTCATGTCTTGGGGTAACAATTTTGCTGGAAAAGAAACCAATATTAACTTTTAGAACACTAGTTTCTTGCCCCACTTCCCTCTTCTATGTGCAGTGGTATTTTTGTTGTGTTTGGGATTTTTGGGGGTTTGGGTTCTTTTTTTAAGTGTAGATTTGTGTTTAACAGTGGTACTAAATCTCTAGCCTAGTCAGTCACTCTGTTTACTGCTTGTCCAAAAACCTAAATATACAGTATTTAATTTTCTAACAGGATTATTGTCTAAAACCAAGCTTTTAAAGCAATGGCATTTAACAGATACTTGAATTCATTTTAACATTAACTCAGCCATCTCTGTGATGTGATTTAAGCTGGGGGGAGAAAAGCTTTTAAACTATTTTGAGTTGGAAAAGTGAGAAATCTTCATTTTTAACAAAATTAAATTTTAACTCATTGAAACGGAGGCCTAAGAAGCTAAATCGCTGCTGTGGAAATGAACAATCCGTAACGGTACATACCATCACAATATTCTAGAATATAATCAGATCTTAGCATAACATCATGTTTCTCTTCTTTGAAGACTATTTATATTCTTGGATTGCCTCATGAGTCTTATGCACAATACTTGGGCTGTTTTTTCAAACTCTGTTTTAGAAAATGAAAACAAGCAGGACCGCGTCCCACAGCCTGTGTAAGTATATTCTGTGGCTGAAGTGAATTCAGCCCTTAAGGTGAATCACCTTTAGTAAGACAGCATAAAATTCTGAGGCCCCTCCATGTTCTGAATGTGGACCGACTTTCATAGGTTCTTGTTCACTGCACTGTGTTCACAACAACAGAAGAGCATTACAAAAAATAAACCCCCTAGCTTAATCCCTGGATCAGTATTGTACTGTTAGCATGAAGTCTCCATTAGTCTCCTTTCTTTTACCAATTTCTTTAAATCCAACTTGAGTTTGAATAAGTGTCGTAGTTTCACCTATGCTGAAATTCATATTAACAAATATACTTGCTTCTAAATGTTCTCTGCATCATGGAAGTTAAAAGCAATTTAAATATTCTGTGTAATAGGGGCTCTAAAATTTCATACTAGTGGACATGCTAGCATTGGACTTTAATTTGTGTGGAATGTTATTAAAAGCTTTCCAGATAAAGGCCACCGTTTTCTGTTGAGATCAGGCATTGCCCTTCTATCAGCTGTATATCAAGATTGTTCTTTTTATAATCTTTTAAACTTAACTTGAGGGTTGTATCTAGAAACTCTACTATCGATTACTTTTAAGTCTAAATTTAAGCAATTCTTTTGGTATCTCTTGGATAGGAATCCCAGGGACATCATCCTTGCAATTTAACTCAAGTTGAAGATTGCATAATAACATACATTACCAGAATATAGTATGGAAAAAAACAGTAGGAATAAAACCTAAATTTGGCAGGTAGATATTTTTTTTTCTCCCAAATGTTTCAAGGCTCTTTGAGAAAACAGATTTAATGTTCTGTGTGTAGGGAGTGTTGATTTGTAATGTTGTGGGTTGGATGTACAGATTTAAACCTCCTAAGTGAAATTCAAGGTTCCGTTACATGTGAATTGTTTAAACCAGCAATCTCTGACACTTTGGAGCCCAAAAGGGAAGGAGAAGTTTGAGTTTACCTTTGACAACAGAAGACTAGTATTTGTTAAAATATTTTGTACCTAATGAAAAATAGATTTTACAATCTCTTATTAATTAATCAGAGTATGGCGCCCACCTAAGTTGTCATTTCATAGTATTGTGGCAAATTGAGTACAAAGTACGAAGTTTAAACACTGGAATGTCAGTAGTCATTGATCTGTAATTTAGGAGTTGGTTTTATTTATCTGAGGGATGTTTGTATATTTTGTAAATTACTAACAATGCTCTGCCATCCTGGTGAATGTCACGGTTCTGTACAAATGCACTTCTTCTGTCCCTCTGTTGCATGTCTGAGTAGTTCAGAAGTTTTGTATATTTATTGTATTAACACAGTGTAATAGAATAAAGAAAAAAACTTTTTTCCTGAGTGTTCGCTCTGTATAGTTTTGACCAATATAGGGATTTTTCTTCTAACAGTCAGGATAACGTGCAGGGAGGATGATCTTTGTAAAAGTCTCACTTGGTTTTTATAATTTTGTATATAAATGCTGTAATTCTGCTGAAATGGGGAAGCAAAATGTCCGCTATAAAAGTAATACATTAGGGTATTGAGAATTAGTCTGCTCAACTGTTGCGAAGAAAATTCTTCAACACTTGCAGCCCACTTTCTTGTGCTCTAAACTCATGAGGGTTAAAATCTAAACATGTTCTGTCATTACTGAATGAAATTCTACAGGTATTAAGTGAATCCTAGAACACTATTGAAAGTAAAATGAAGTTGCTGAAAACAGCATTGCTTTGGTAGTATTTATTTTCCTAATTTCTGCCTATGAACTGACGTTTCTGTATCACTGCTGTGTCTTGCTTTTTTTTTTTTTTTTTAGGCACTATCACAGTCTGTTGATTTTTTTTTTTTAAATAATATCAACTGTAACATCTGCTCTCTAGTACTGAATTTATTATGGAGTTTTCTCGGAAGGGCAAAACGACTTCATCTAGACCACAGTAACATAGTTAGGTTTGCAAGTGCACAGTACAGAGAACAGTGCTTTCAGGTGCAGCCAGGATTGCTCTGGGAGACAGCAGACGTGAGTTTTTGAAGATGTTTGCACATGCTTGCATCATTTAGTAGTGAAATTCTTCATCATCTCGATCTGCTGCTTTGTAATTTACAGGTCTGGGATGGCAGTGGCAGCAGACTAAGGCAGCCGGTTTTGTGCTTTGTTGTAGATGGTAAGCACAATTGTGCAGCACAATCCAGTCGTGTTTTATAGTTAGAATTATTACACAATTTAAGTGCTGTTGTGGGGAGATAATTCCTCTGGTCTGCTGAGGCTGGTTTTCCTCAAGAAGCTGTAAGCACAAAGTTGGGAAGGCACACACGCACAGAGGAAACAGCACAGGGAAGAGAACGGTGATTAAAGTACTCGGTGATGCTTCTGGAAAGATATTTCTGTCAAGGACAAGGCGTGCACCTAGAGCATTCTGGTTATGAATCTGTAGTGAGGCACAGCGGATCAGATAATTAAAACAAATGTGTGTTAGGTTTCACTCAGTTACATTAAAATGTGTAAGAATTAGTTTGCACTTTTTTTTCCTACAAATTAATTTTATGCCTGCAAGTAGCTTTTATTCTCATCAGTAGAAAAATCGGGAAGACTTACAAAAGAAGTGGCGCAGATTTCTTACCTCAGCAGCAGAATACTAGTGTAACTTCACGCTGGGATTAAACTAGATGCCATGTCACACACTACTGGGGCGGGGAGCGGGGGGGGGAAGTGTTGATGGGAATTGGGACGTGTGGGTCATGCTGCCATACATGCTGTCCTGGAAAAAAAGAAATTAATTGTCCAGCTGTTTAATGGAAGCTTATACAGCTCATCTAAAATGTGCTGTTTGTTGGGTGAATGGATAGTGATTACACCAAACAGCAGTGCTTTTAATTCAGTTGTTTTACCATCTCTCAATCCAGTCGGTGCTGTGATGTGACTATATATATCTGAAATGTGCTGTCCTGGTTCAGCGAGTGTTCCTACACGTTGCTGTTACATCGCTCAGGGGTGAAGGAGAACACTGCAGCACAGAGGAGTTGCGTGCCAAAGCATTTAGAAGACCAGGTTTTACTTCCTTGTACCCACGGCCCAGGAAAGGAAACTTTCAGCTGGTGAGACGGGAAATTTCAGACTGATTTTTGGCGGTGAAGGTGGAGGTTGTATTAGTAATTGGTGGTGTGACTGGAACAGGGCTAATACAGGCCAGGAAGACACAGCCTGCTTTGGAGTCCAGGTGCTTGCGACCACTCGCTCAGATTTTCTGCTTTGCAGACGTGCACACCCAGAGCTGGGTAGGGTACACTGGCTGGAGCCCGGGCCATTTCAAACAACAGCTGCCCCTGACCGCTGATGTCTCCGTGGCATCAGCTGCTGTGCCGCTGTTTCAGCTGACACTGCTGCCAGTAGATATTACAATGTTTACAGCCGAATTAAACAATTGTGTATCCTCCCAGCTGTGGTCATTGCACACGTTGCCATTTTGCAGTGCAGGGCTGTTGTCTTTGCTATGCACGTGGTTTTGGTGTTTTAGAGAAAAAAGTGGATATGCTGGATTGGGCAGCGGGGGTGGTAACTTTTTGGCCAAGGTAAGGGAGCAATTGGAAGTGGTCAGTCATGTGATTAAAGTTGGAATTATTTTTTCTTTACTTTTTTCAGCTAGACCAAATTACCGATCCCACTCCACCTGAGTGATACCTAAAGCTGGTTAGGGATGCCTGTGCGCTCAGAATTTCACTGATATGAAGATACCACAAATCAAATAAAAGGCATCTATTTGAGAACGAGATTTCAGTGAATCACAGGAGCGAGACAACATCTTTATATTCCTGTCCCTCTGATATTAATAATACACATTTGCTTTCCCATTGCATCACCATTCTAAACCTAGCTGGAGCTTGGGGAAGAAGTTGCTACAGCACAGGAATCTGTAATAATTCACACCGTTAAGAGAATTAAACTCTGTGTTTGCTATTGCCAACTCCATTAACATTACTGAAAAAGGGAGGCAATATTTTTACCTATACAAATCAGTACTTTGTAATTTCTTTCAGCAATAACTTGTATTTTTAGAATAACTGCTGTATCTATATCTGCTTTGAAATCCATAAAGATGACTGATGTGGTGGTGCATTGAGTGGTACCCGTTCCCTAACTTCTTCTGGACTGTAGGTTTCTAAATGCTCCACGTTTAACCAAGAGCTACTTGGGAAGTTTAGAAACTGCTAGAAGTGTAATTAAACTGAATGCAATTAATGATATGTAAATTTAATAGAAATGGACCATAGCAACTATGAGACAAAGATGACATTCTGACTTTTCTTTAAACCGCTGAAAGCCTCACTCCTAGTTCTGCCATAAATTTGCAAAGGAGCAATACGTAACCTGTTGCTAGTGACTGTCAAGTCACAGGTGAAAGGTAAGACACATTGTGGCAAACACCATTTTATAAAAGTCTGTGTGATTACGCAGTATTTGTTCTGAACCTTCGCTACCCTTTTTCACAAGAAAGGAATTTCAGTGCTTCAGTTGCAAAAAAAAAAAAGTCAGACATATGTTCAGTTAGAAACTCTCTTTAATGCAACTGTATTGTGTAATACATAGCTACAATTTCAGCTCACATACTTTTTGATCAGGAAGTGGTAATAATTATCAGTGTCAGATGGAAATCTGAAACACAACATCCATGGGCTGGGATCTTAAATGCTATTAAAGCTACAATTAAAGCTACCTTGCTGTGGCTCAACTTGTCCGATATGTTTGAATTAAGGTAGTCAGACGCCTGTTAAAAGTTTGAGAACTCACATTTTAATTGAAATTTAGGTTAAAAATAACACATTAGGTAACATCATTCATGCTAACAAATGTACATAGTGGTGACTCGAGAACAGAAAAACAGTACCACAAATAAACCATGGCTCAAAATCTACTCTAGCTGGACTGCCGCAGCCGCTCGCCCTATACAAAGCGGCTCTGGTGTATACGTTGCTGCCGTGCTCTGGTTTTGTTGGGCTCTGTCCTTTCCTTGAGGTGGGCACCAGCGCCCACTGCTTTCAAGGAAGACTTGAACTCCTCTCTGTTTACCACTAGGACGTGAGATGGATAGTCTGATGTGGGGTAACAATGCAAAACGGAAATGATTTGGCTGAAAAAAATTCTCAGAATCCAGAGAACTTTATTGAGTAAAATAGATACAAAGGTGATACAGACAACCCAGAAACAGCTCAGTAGCAATGTTTTTTTGCAGTGCCACATTATAAATAAAGCACGTTAAGAAACCTTGCTGAGCCTTTTCAGCTATTAGATTGTATATTGCCAGAGATGGACACATCTTCACATTTGAATTGTCTGTATTACATAGATCTGTGTATTTCAAAACAATCTAGAGAACATTTTTGTTAAATATTTAAGCTGCTGTTACTACTGTTGTATTAATCTTCAAAATCAGTGATGCTATGGCATTACTCTATGCTTTAGTTTGTCCACACCACCAAAACTCCAGCCACTTCTTCCCTGGGAAGTCCCTTTTCAAATCTCTTGTTTAAAAGCAAAAACTAAGGAAAAAATAAAAACCACAACAAAACCCATTCCTGGTATTGCACATCTCACACAAGTTTGTGTATATATATATATATATATTTTAAATATGCTACAATTTAAAAAAAAAGTCTATGGCACTTTATAGAGTACAAGTTTACGAAGTTGATCAAACCACAGATGTTTGAAGAATTCTTCAATACCACAAAAACCAAAGAAGTTAAATTGAACTAATCGGCACACAGGTTTTAAAGAATCCACAGCAAATTCCTCTAGAGCCTACGCAGTGCATGTACATTGAGAAGCAGTTACACTCCGCAGCCCCCTCTAGCTTTAAGCTGATTTCTGTTCTTTTTTTTTCTTTTTTTTTTTTTTTGTCAAAATATCTTTGAAAGCTACTGCTGAGGTGAACTTCAGGAACAACTTTAAACAGCTGTCAAGTTTAATGAGTGCACCCTACACCTGGTAACATCTTCCAGAAGAACAAAAATTCTGCAATATATACCATCTTATCACTTGCTAGAAAAACAGAACCCTGAGAAAAGAAATTCTGATAATTTTTTTCTGTATTTCTTCCCAGCCTGTCTTCTATCTGTGCTATGTGATGAACATGGATATTCTTGCAAGTTAGTTGATTATGTTGTTGCAAATCATTTTGATACTATACCAGCAACAAGCAGAAAAGCTGGTTCTTCTTGGTTACAAATGCAAACAAAAGCAAAACATGCCACTGAAAATATCTCCTTTGTACTTAAAAACAACACTATTAAAATTTTTTAAGCGTTCTGTAGATCACAGCAGAGGTCAGCTAGTAATGTAAATGAAGGTTTTTTAATTGTTTATTTCTAAGCCAAAGCAGTATATCCCCTCTATACCTTCTGGAAGAACTGACCTTATTCTGACTAAGCAAGTGCTCAAGCCAAAGCAGCATTTGTCACCCTAATATATAGTTTCAAGATTTGTTGGCAGTGGTGCCATGGACACCGGATTGCTACCCACCTAAGAAAAGCTAACACCCTACATCTATTTTGTAATTAATTCTTACCTGATCTATATGCTAGTCTTACTTTTCCTAAGGCCCCCCCCCGCCCCTTCCCCAATTGCAGAGCCCCCAAGAGCACAGCTGGGCTGGTGGCCCAGCCTCTGTGGCGCACGCTCCAGCAGAGGGCTCAGGAGGAACGCCAGAAAGACGGTGGGAGTCGCCTTGCAGCTCTGCCGGGCCCGGGGTACGAGCCAAGTGCGTGCCCTTCAGATGGGATGTTTGTGTGTACAGGGAAAAGAACAAGGAGAAGAACACAGGTGTGGACAGGACAGGCTGTGATTTTCATCCTCACAGACTGCGTTGTGCTAGTAACTTCGATTTGTTAAAGTCTTGCTTTGTGCAGGCAGTTGGCAGAAATGGTTCCAGACCATAACTTTTGGAGGGTTTTTAAATTAAATATTTAAAAGAAAACTGAATTACCCGTTTTAAACTAGAATACGGTGGATGCGGGTTGCAGGAGCAGGTGACCGCAGATCAAAACAATCCCTTTTAGTATCAGCAGAAGTTGACCTTGTTTGTTGGACAGTGGCTCGGAGATCACCTGGGCATCCATCCAGCATGCATCCTGAAGGTGCACTGGGCACGGACACGCGCAGGCTGGGAGCCGGGCCTGGTTTGCTCCACAGATGTGCTGGGCCGTGGCGGTGTCCACGCCGGACAGCAGACACCACGGGGGCTCCACCACCGTGACTACCAGTGGTCACCTGAGCTTATGGCGGGCCCTGGGCTTGCGGTCATGACTGCTAACAGCTCTTGTATTGTGAATTACTTACTTAAGCAGTGTATTGAAATTAGCTAACTACCTGTACGGTAACAAGGATTTTTAATATGTGTAACTAACTAATGGCACACTTTAAGGGGCTGACCAGGCACAAATAAGAATCTCTGCTCCATGTTACACAGTGAAGTGATGGAGAGCAACGTTGTCATTGGAGGACGTTAAAACTACCAAAAAGGAAGGAGTGTAAAATTCACTTAGTATTGCATTAGAACTACTCTTCAGATGAATTCTCCCCAATGCTCATATGGCACAGTTGCATCATTCCTTTTTGTTTTTTAAAATACCTTTTAAATTTGTTTTCAGAAGTAGCTCTAGTAAGTGATGCAACACCACAAGTAATACAACCAGCTGCCTTTGAGAAAGGAATGTCATTTGTGGCAAGGTCTGTTTTATTTCTGCTGATTTAGTTGGAAAAGGGTCCATACTACGTGCGGTTTAAAAAAAAGGGAAAAGATCTTCCCAGCAATGTAGAGTTTGGCAAGACCTCCTGAAAAATGTAAATTTCTTAAGGACTCATGTGGCTCTGGGTCATGAGACCGACTGCTCTGTAGACTAGGAATGAGGTTTCACTGGCAAGAGGAAGAATAATACTGTTGAAGTCCAAGGTGCGATCTACATTTGCAGGAGAGGCTACAGCCCAGGCCAGGCTGTTGGCATTCACAAAATAATGCCCAGCTGTGCTGTGGGGAGTTGTCATGTGCTTGGGATTTCAGGAGTTTTCATAAAGGCTGTAGAAATATTTCTAACAATGGTTATTTCAAACTTTTATCAGAATCAGGTGAAGGCCAATGTAAGAACAGCTTCTCTGTCTAGTCAATGGAAACAAAATCATTTATCTGCTAAGTAACAAGTGGCACGCACCTTGCACTGTAAGTTTCAGGACGAAGAAACCTGGCAGGGACTCAACTTTTTAAACGCTTAAAGATTGGTGTAAACTGCGTCATGTCAACTTTGCTCTCTCCAACATATACTCACTATCTGAGAAGGCACTGTACTTTAAGGAAGTTCAGTATCAAAAAGCACCTCAATGAAAACTATGGTACCAAACCAGGTGGTGGTGAAATATTCACAGGTGAGGGGAGCCCTTGGTAACAAAGCCTCATTAAAATAGGCTTCTCTTTCATATAAGGAAAAAAACCCCCAACCCAATGTGCTGGCGTTTTTAATTTTAAATCCAAATTCTTCAAAGTGACCAAGGTGGGTAAGGCAATCCGATCAATCAGAATTTGTCAGTTATAACAACAACATTCCTGCTATATACACGTGATTCCTCACCTCCCCAGTCAGATTAATATATTTCACTGTGACCTGATCATAGAATGAAACTAAAAATATCCCCAAGTATTTACATTCTGCTTTCGTGGGATCCTTTCTCCGACCCTCATTGCCCAGCAAGGAAGAAACACCATTTCAGTAGTTCGGGGCTGGAATGCATGGGGCTCAGTCACACAAATGGTAGAAACGGGTAAGCGGATCTGCTTGTCCAGTCAATGGAAAGCTGATTAAGATCCAGGCACTGGTATTTTTCCCCACTGGAGTTAAAGGAGGCAGATAAGGTTTTTTCCTTCCTCTATTTCTTCTTGCACTTTGTCACTGGATGTGGCTATTTCAGCTTGCGCCGAGAAGACTGCACAGATGAACGTCAGAATAGTGCCACCAATAGCTGTGTAGAAAGCCCAGCCCAAGGAGCAGTCTCCTAGTTTGTAAGCAGAAGCATAAGGTCCACAATAGCTTATTGCTTTCTGGCATCCCCAACCTGCAGGGTAAAGTATCAAGCCTAAGATAAGGAAGAGGCCTAGAAATAAAAACAAAAAGACAGAAATTTAACAAATTAATTTAACACCAAACGCAACATACGTAGTAATGGTTATCATGGTCACTCCTTACTTGTAAGTAGCGGGATTAGGAGGAGAAGACTCTTCCTCATCCATCCATCCAGCCTTCCTTTACGGATTGTTCCCTAGTATATACTCTGCAGTGTTTTCTCTAAACTTGGAGCTATCTTGTGGTTTTTCTTGTGAAAGGCTTATTTCAAATGATAATGGCCTAGTTCCTAATTTTAATCTCTGTATTTCTTCTACATCTTTTGTTTTCACACATTATTGCTAGCTATACAGAGCTTGCAAAACATTCAAGCATCTCTGCTTACTGTTTATACTTGCACTTTTCAAATATTTAGGAATGTTTGCATCCACTCCTGAGTTTGTGTTCAGCTAGCCCTCATCCAGCTTTATTTAGTCATTCATCATAAACATTTTTTCCCTCTGGATTTTTCCTACATTGATTTTCTTGCCTGGAAAAATACATAGTTTCACACCACATCTGCTTATTTGATCACATTATGACATAGTAGAAAAATAATACTGCCAGTTCAGTAAGCTGCTTTTGTAATGAAGGGATTCTGGAGTCAGCCCCAAACAAACAGATGAAAGTACCCACGGCCACTGCATAGGTAACACTGGGACCCTCTAAACAGGCGATCAACTGCTGCAGAAGGAAAGCACGTTTTAGTGATGCAGGAGAAAAGCCTCATCTCCCCATCTTGCTACACTGCCTGAACACCCTGCTGTGCCTCAGGCGGGAGGTAAAATGCTCAGACTAGATGTTTTGCCTGTCTGATCATCTCTCATATCCATAGTTTTCTCTGTTGTGAGGACCAGTCTTTATCTAAACAGTGAAGGGCTTCATTAAGGAAATTAAAAGTCACATTAGAGTCCCTGCACACATGATGTGCACATAGATGAGAGATTTCATCAAAGTGCCCAATACGCTAGTGGCTACAGTGCTCTCTTACGGGCCCTGCTAAAAAAATCACAGATGTCCCTCCTACAAGGTATATAAGAAGCAGCTAAACATCAGGACAGATCATAGGTATCAAAATTTAGTTTCTGTTTTCTTTAAAATTTTACTCAGAACAGAAAGAATTATGAAAAACAGTTTTTGCTTAAACACAACCAGTTTATCCAGAAAATGAATACAGCCTTCCAGATCCCATAAATATTATTTATTGGTCCTGCACTGTAAAGCCCTTTATTCAACCTGGCAGCTTGGCAAATACAGCTGGTAAAGGTGCTGTCACCTTCTAGAAGTGGGCTGAAAGATGCGCTTTTTAGGTACAGTGCTGGTTCATCCAGTAGATTTCATCTAATGCCAAAATTTCTACCAAGTAATAAAATAAAAACCAGTCATCTTTTCTTCCCTGTACTAAGAGATTACCAAGAACAGCTGTAAAGACTTGTTTGTATCTTCTTCAATTCAGTTAGACGAGCCTGTTCTGCAGTATGTTACGTTTCTTTAATTGTTTGTTTAAAGAAATTCAGCCAGATGCAAAAATCTTCCTCACTGAGAAAGAAAAGCTGGGTCCTAGCTAGTAAGCAGTTAACATATACAAAATGCAAAAACCATCATCCAACTGTCTAAAATTAATGTCTATGAATGCCAGACATTTCACAAAAGAAAGTCCTTCCTCCAGCGTTTTTCTAACGATGACACAACACCATGGGCATGAATGAACTAAATGTCATTATTCTTTGGGGCAGCAAAATCCATTAGCGAGTGATATCCGTTCTCTGTGAAGGGATTTCATCACTGCTTACATTTAAGAACCAATGACAAATTTTATGCAGTGTTTCCTGGCTGATTGGCCAAAGTACATTAAGTATAAAGTACTGCTTTATCTTGGGCAGACCTGGATAAGCTGTGCTTTCATCCTGCTGAGCCCTGCAGCCATTTCAGACTAAACACCAGCAGTTCCTTCTCCTCTACTCATCACTAGTTTCCTGTTCTGCGTAACCGGCATGACCACACTACGTATTTTTTTGACTGTACATTGGTATGGGCTGTTGCCATTTTCTCTAATGATCACAAGCCCTTTGGCAGTTAAAAATCACCAGCACTGAATCAAGAGGCTGGGTCTGAAATGCCAAGGTAGCTGCTGCCGACAAGGACATTTTTAAAGTTTACCACTCCATCACTCACAAACCTAGACAGCCCACGTTCAACAGCAAACCTGGCTTGTGGCTGAGTCACAAGCAGGACTAAGAAGCTACATCCACTTCTTTTTACCAAAAACCAGAGTGCTGAACAACCCCTGAAAGCTACTGGTTCATGGTACGTATGCCCCAAGATGAAAAGCCGTCACCTAAAACTCATGCCCCCAAAAGTCTGCAGCGCTGCTGTCAAATGTAGTCATCAGGACTTTACCGAATTAAAACTTTTTTTTTTATTTAAATGACAGAAAATTCCTGGAGAAATATTGACTACAGCCCATAATTTGATAAACTACAGCTGTTTTCTCACAGATGAAAACAAGATTTGGAGAAAAGTCTTAACCATGGACTTGAATATGGTCAGAGTCTCACCTGATTTTTCCTTCAGATAGCTAACTTTGTGAACCCTATACTGGCACAATAAAAGAAAAAAAAAAAGTAATGTTTTCACAACCAAACCTACCTTCTACTACTCCATTTCAGGGCAGATAAAGCTTCTCAGGACATGCACCCTTCTATCACTAATATTTATCATTTTTTATTTCATTAATACCTGGTTTGTACTTGCTAGGAAAAATGAATAAAGATGATTCAATTAAGCCAATTCAACATACCCACAACAAAAACTGCACTCCCTGGATTTCATGGAGAGCCACAGACCTCCCCATCACGTATTCAGCTCAAAGCTCCAACACACGGAGCAATGGCTGAGCTGTGCAGGGTGCAGAGATCGCCTCCTGATTCTCCCTACCTGCCCAAAAAGGGGTGCTCAAGTAAAAAGATCAACAGGAGCTTTGCCTCCTGCTTCCAAGAAACTACAAAAGAGACAGTCACAGGCTACACAGGTTGTCTCATGGACTCCTGCAGTTTAAACAAAATAGACAGAAGACGTTTTGTCACCCACCAACACAGCAAACCATGGGCTAAAGCAGAAGCCAGCAATCCAAAGCACTTAACTGTCCAACCACCTGTAACCAGAGCAGCAGCTTCCAGGGACTCCCAAAAAAGATACACCTCTCTGCTCCTAGGAGCACGGATGCAGAGGGAAGGGAAGGAAAAATGCCCATGTGGAAAGAACAAGGTAGGATACCACAGGGGTAGCAAGGGCAGGAGAGGTTGTGGTGCTGCTTGGAAAGTCATGGTCTGCTTTTACAACACAGGCAAAACGGTTAAATGCAATACAAATAGCCTGGAAGTCTCTGTGCTCCTCCGCCTTTCACCTAAGGAGCACTGCACAACCATTTTATGCAACACGAAAAAGCCAGAGGGCTGTTTCTACAGCTAACAGCATAGCCTTGATCTACATCTAACACACGTGCAAACAGCTGCAGTTGAGCAAAAAACCACTTACAGGCCAGTCTGTGGCCAGACGATCCACAAGGGGAAAATACATGGTAAATTCTCAGCACTGATTTCCCACACCAGCGTCTACAGGGCACAGCCTGGCCAGGTCCCTTACATCTCTTTGCTGCTCTGACAGAAATTTAAGCTTAAGTGCCTATACCCCTGCCTTTCTGTAGCTGCTGCTCAGTCCCTGGGGCTCACCTGCCTGCAGCTCTCTCGTTTTGGTTATTTATTTGCATTACCACAGAGGCTGGCAGCTCTGCTCACAGTTTCTGCCTCCAATAGCTGACAATCTGCCTTTCAGACAAGACACACAGAGATGGAGCGCAAGGCACAAGTGAAATGATAACCTTGAGCAGCATGCTGGCAACAGCTTCATCAAATCCACAGCCTGCCAGTTACCAAGTTTTTGACGTTTTTCTTGTCTCTGCAACAAGACAGTCTTAAGAAAAAAAGTCGAAGGAAGAGAAATGGGTTTTCCATTGCTTGTGGACAGCACAAAGCAGCACAAGGGTGCGTGGTTTTGTTTTCTGAAAGAGTCCCCAGGGGGAAGGCGGAGGAGGGCGCTGGGGCTGTGTGGAGCCAGGAGTAAGGTATCTTGCCAGTGAGTGAGACACAGAGTGTGGCCTGCAGCTTACAAGGGGCTGGCAAGGGGAGCCAAGCGCCTTATCCCTGCCATTCATTTATACTCACAGCGCACAGGAACGCAAGACCAGCTCCTCGTACAACCTACAGATTTGTGTTTAAAAGTTGCTCACTGGATTGATTAACTGTTATAATTCTCAGGCTTGTTGAATTTGATTCAGTTATTCTTACACTCAACTCACTCAAATATTACTTCTGTATTTCATCTGTATTGTGCAGCTTTCTAAGCCATTTAATGCTGTAAATTAAGATTAAAGCACTTAAGCATTTGTTAGCCGTAGAAGTACAAAGGTCAGTTTTGTGTCATATAATTTCATGTCAGCATAATGTGATAAAAAAGCAATTATCTCCTGTGGACAGTTTGCCTTGAGATGTATCTGGCAGAAGGACAGTAAATATTAATGACAGAGATTTCTTTTCCTTAATAAATCAGTTTTTGCTCTTGTCCTAGTGTCATTGAAGAGAAGCCCATCTTCAAGAGAGAGAACAGAGAACAAAAATCGAGTGCTCTGTCTGAAGAAGTTTTCTGCAACGAATCCTTTCAGTTCGTTGTGCTGACGTCCAGTAAATTAGAGTTTTAATTCACAGCCAATCTACCTGTGGAATTATTGCTGTTTGTTCCCCCTGCTGCGAGGAACAAATTCATTTGGAAAACATCACAAGCTGTTTTCCACTGTGCTCTACAGGCTCGCAGAGCTCAGGCTTGCTCCGTTGTAGACTTAACCCCCCTCTCTGAGCACAGCTGCGCTGCTGGGAGTGCAGCTTCTGCTGTACGCATACTCTTGTTGCTACATCCTAATTAGCTCTATCCCACTTCTTTAAATCAGCATGATAATTTTTCATAATTACATTTTCCTTTTTGTAAGTTGTTGCAAGCTCTCAGTTACCTTTCCTCTTAGGCTTCCTTAAAATAGAGGTCTGAAAGAATGCTACACGATGCTGCCGAATGCCTAGGAATGACAACGGAAAACTATTTAAACAACTTTTTTATGCAGACACCTCATCTAAAACTCTTTGATATACATCTGTCAGCAGAGAACATTTTCCTATCTTTCACTGAAGGCAATTTGCCCATGTAACATTCTATTATCGATTTCTAATTACCTGCTTTCAAAAAAAAAGCCTTAAGAAATACAGAATTTAGATGAGATTTAGATTTTATTGGGATTATTAGACTAAAATATATTTCCTGATTACAACACAGACAACCTATTAAACATCAGCCGTTTTACATGCAAATGATGTAAAAGCAGCTCCTTTCTCCTATAACGCCAAAGCAAAACATTACAAAAAACTGTGAAATATCCATATAAATATAGCGGACTGCACCGCTGTGCAATGACACTTCTGAAGACAGTTCAGTAACGCTTTTTCTATAGGAGAAGCCTTTTTGTATTTGTGCACCAAGAACTTTTCCCCTTTTAAGGGCCGGGAACTGCAGCAAGCTATTGCTCCTCCTGTTTTTTTTACACACTGTTAGCTGCCAGGCTAAGATCGTGGAAAAGCAACCACCAGTCTATCATTACAGGCATTTGTATGTCACCTTATGTGCTGGGGTCAGATCTGAGTAAAAGCTTTTTCATTCCATCCTTGGAAGCAACCCTCGAGACAGGGGTTAGGCAGATGCTTGTTTAGCTAAGTGAAGGCACTCTATTTAGTTTTGACAGTCTCCTGTGCAGCTGCTGTTGTGCCATATTAAACAACAGCATAAACTAACAAAGCCAATTTCCATTGCGAAGCCTGAAACTATCTTCTCATTTCCTAGCAAAATAGCAAAAAAGCTTTTAAATGCTGCTGAAGAAACAGGAAATTAAGCAGCTGTGATCAATGAGGTGGCACTGCAACAGGCTCCCACGGAGCAGCACAACGGAGCAGCAGCATTCTGAGAGAGAAAGGGAAAAAGGGTGAAGGCGGGGAGGGATTAGCCTTGCACAACACCAGGCAGGAGCGCCGGCGGGTCGCTTCCTCAGTGGCAGTGATCCCGATCATGCTCATCTTCTGCACAACCGCAGGAGATTAACGCTCAGCCCAAGGGCGTTGCACCAGCCAGGCAAAACAACCCTGCCTTTATTGCTCGTATTTCCAAATGTGTCAATAAGCTACCTGAATACCTGCACAATTTAAGGTATAAAATATTTGTACAAATGTGCTACGCTAGGCTTCACCCAAGGAGGCTTTCACATATGCAAACTTTCCCTGACAAACCCCTACCCAGGAGCAATACTACCCAGTCGCCATTTACATGCTTTTGACGGCTTCAGCCACTGACAGACAACCCAAGCGCGGCCCTCCCACTCAGCAGCCGTATAACAGACACCTTCAGCCCTGAGAAATGATTCAGTAATCCTATTTTAATCAGATGAGAGCTAACAAGGTGGACTCAGGCCAGCAGACGCGGCGGCCTCAGTGCTTCACGCCGGCGATAGGAAAAGGGTGAGGGTAGTGCTGAGATGCTGAAGGGAGCAGCACAGGGCCTCAGACCTGCCTCTGCAGCTGCTCTCCATCCCCCTGGGTGGCTGCCAGACCCGCCGAACGCAAGCAGCTGACCATAGGCAAGAAGGTCTTTGCTCAAGAAAGAACTGAGTGATGCTGCAAGCCTTAGAGCCTTGGAGACGGCCTCTGGCCCCCTTGGAAATGCTGCACAACAAACCAAATTAAAATTCATAACATTAAGAAGATCAATGCTTAAAAAAAGCCTACCTGGACACCACACTCCATGCAGGTTTGCACAAGCATGCGGGATCTGGGATAAGTTGGAAGCACGGCTGTTGAGGGTGGGGAGGGTTGCTGGTGGGCAATGCACCAAGACAAGGTCCACACCTCCATACCTGCAGTCACTGTGGAGGACTGCAGCCGTACAGAGATTTCAGTGTACCTGGGATACCCTGAGATGAGGCAGGAGAATGAACTGCTTATAACCAGCTGATGACTCAAAACCTGCACGGATATTTCTTTCCCTTTAAAATTCTCTCAGGGTCATGTAAGGGCAAGCAGTGAAGAAAAAGCTGTTCCCTAACACATTGCCTTCACCAAGCTGAGGAAGAGGATAATATCCCTACTCTTTCCAACAGTAAATTGACTATACCATTTGCTCATGCGTCTTTTCCCGTTGATTAAGCAAACCAAAGATGCTCATTCATAACCAAACCTATGCAAACATACATCAGCTTCTGATGACATTACCGATGTTGGGGTGTGGAAACAGGGACAGGACTACAGTGCAGGGGGCACACACTGTGCAGGGTGGAAGACACAACTACTAAGTATATTTTGTTACCCACAGAAAAAGCCAAAAATAAGTCAGTTTATCAGCTTGATGCAGGTTGCTTTGGCAGAATGACATCACATGGAAGATTCAGAGTGGGTTTTTTTTATATCAGTGTGATCTAACTGCTTGGACTTCTCTGTAACAAAGTGTGAGCCTGCAGACGCCTGTTTTTAGGAGAGGGGAGGGCAAATTTGCCATTAGCTTTTAATAATTTTTATACATGTGGTGAGGGTCCCCATTAGTTGGGAGGGAAGGAAACGCAGAGACTCAAAGTAAGGTCAGTCCCAAGCCCCGAAATGACACCGCTGCCTCTTTGCTGGCCATCAGCCATATGCAGTCATGTCACTACACCACGGGGGCTCCTGCACGGCGGATGCTAACCCTGCAATTAAGATAAAGCACCTTACAGGGGAAAAGCCAAATGTTTACAAGTTTTCAGCAATGCAGAGGTAACCAAAGACCTCTCCACTCGTAGGGCCATGGCTCACGCATAGTCACAAGGGCTGGTCACCCCTGGTGTTTTTAATCTAGAACAGCCCAATAAAAGACTTGAAGCTGCTAAATGAGAAACTCAATCGCAGATGGTAAATTTGGGAGATTAATGAGTCGGGGAGTGAAATATCAGGCCGTGCCAATTACTCTGTCCATGAAAGAAGCAGAAGTCCCAGTGTGTTTCACACCACTCAGCATGACCTTTTCTCCTGCCATTTGCCCAGTGAGTGCCATGCCCTCCACCCATCGCTTATGCTGAATCAGCAGAAAGGGAATGAAAACAACCACCACCTCCTGACCACAGCTCTATAAGGGAGGCTGAAGCAACCACCTACCTCGGATTAAGCAAAGAGGTAAAAGGGCTGCAGGCCATCTTTTTCATGGCATTACATTTCCTCGATACTCATCCTGCAGCACACATAAGACCTCGGGAGTGAGGAGGGAAGGAACTGCAGAGGAACTAAGGCTCAGTGAGAAGGAAAAAGGGAAGGGGGATGCAGGAAAGGGAGAATTTTGGGTAGCTTCATGGGTCATACAGCAGCAGAGTGCAGGTCATCTGCATTGGGGAAGGAAGCAAAACTCAAAACCACTGATTTCCTTCACCACCACACCAGGCACACCAAAGACAGGAGCTAAGCACAAATTAGTCCCTCATCTCGAAAAAGCCACTTTCACCTTTTTTCTTGCATTTGAGTGAAAACACAGCATCCATTGAGTTTAAATATTCTCCTAGTGTTTGCATCCTATATACAAACAGCAGCATCAGTCTCGGCTCTGAGGCCTGGAAGCAAAAGTCTGAGGGAAAGGGAGCCCAGCTACCCGCCCGCTGTCCCCTGGGCTCTCGGGAGGCAGCCAGCGGTCTCTTACCCCACGTCGCCAGGGCAGGGGTGTAAGAAAGTTCTCGGCATCTCACCTACAGCAGTAGAGGTAAGGGACGACAGTATGCACGTGTGCCACAGTAAAACATTTCTCAGTGCGTACCATGAGAGTCTCACACTGAGCGCTGTTTGGTGGAAGAGATTCATGCTTGCTGAGAAAACCAGCTGCCAAACTTGATCACTGAAAACCTGTATTTTTTGTTTATCTTTCTATTCTATTTACAATCTGCTGGGTGTCTTCTGGTTCCCACATGCCCACCTTGGTAGCGCAGGAGATGAGCCGACCACCAAATCTAAGAAAACACTGAAATCTTCACTTTATTTCTTTGAAGTTACTAATACTCTCCCTCAGGCTCAACAGCAATTTAGCACTTGAACTCAATTTTCCTTCCCTGGCATATTCCAACACGGCAGTCCCCTTTGCTTGAACTTTCAGCAGCCAAGTGTGTATTAGATGTCGTGCTGGCATTGGGCCATATAGGTTACAGGAAGCAGTATACCGCAGACAGCAAAAGCAGTTCAGACTGTCAGGATTTCCATTATAAATCCCTGCCCCCCCTCCCCCCTCGCCCCCCCCCTCCCCGCTTTTCTCTTTCTTCCCACCCCAAGAATTCAAAATTCTGGCATCAGAAAAGAAAAACTCTGAGCTGAATCCAAGAGGAAATATACTTTTTGAAAAATGCATGCTCTGCATTTTAGAAAGACAAACAAGAAGCTTCCTTGCCTTCGAGGGCAAAACCACTCTTGCTCTGCTCTCCTACTGCCTGGGCTCCCCGGCCGAGCAACAGCTTCCGTCGCCTGCAGGCAGCAACGTGAGCTCACAAGGTGCTTTCTTCCTTGCTTGCCAGCTTGGCCCTTTCTCAGGCGAAACAATGCTTTTTTTACAGTGCGCTGCTGCCTACAACCCAATATTCTAAACTACTCTGCAACAGTCGTAACCTTTTGCATCACGCTCCGAGCATCACAGAGCTCTCGCAGCCTCCTGCCCCCTCCACAGCAGCTTGCTTCTCCGTCTGCATTTTCTCCCCTCTCCAAGGAAAGTCCTGGCCGACCTCCCGCTTCCTCCTCAGCTTCCTCCTCCGCAACTCCCAACGGCCTCCTTACCTTCCAGCAGCCAGGAGCGTGCGGCCGCACGGCCCCATGCACCACGAGCCCACCCAGCACAGCCGGATCCTACTCCGTACACCCCCACAAGCAGCTCCAGATCCTCTTCCCCTTCAGATGGTTCCCATCACGCTCTGCTCGGGCCATCTTCCTAATCACCCAGCCTTCCAAATGGAAACGATGACCACTACGTATAACACGCTGAGCTGTTTCTTAGTGCAAGAGATGTAAAGCAAACTCTTCCGGCAGCACAGACACAGCTGGCTTCAAACTGGGGTTCAGCTATTAATTTTAGAAAATTGAGGAGAACTTTTCTTGCATTTGAAGGTAAAGCTGCAGTCCTGGAACTGAACTGGTACTGCAGTAGTTTCTGATGGAGGACCCCCCCCAAGTTACCACAGCAGGAAACAGGAGAAGATATGAACAGTAACAAGAGGGAAGAAATAAGAAATCATGGAAAGGACAGAAGAATGAACGCAGGAGTGCTTGTCAGATACCTGAAAAGAGAAAACACTGTGGAAGAGACTTCGCTGCTCGGGACTGAGCAGGACGAGCACCACAGCAAAAAAAAACCAGCCTCCCAGAACAAAGCAGGGGTACAAGAGGAAATGCTGGGCAGGAACAAAGTAGGGTGAAACGTTAAGGAAACCTCAGCGTTGGGTGATGAGAGGAGAATGCTAAAGTGGGACCCTGGAAAGAAAGAATCTGAGTCATCCCCCAGCAATGCTGGAGAAGAAGCTGCTGGGGTGAGGGAGGGAAGCCCAAACCTGCAGCATCTGTGCCCAAGCAGACACTCTGTCAAAGTGGCTGGGGGGGGGGGGGTAAAGCTTAGGTTTCCTGCCCACCTGCAGCAGCCTGTGAAGACACAAACCTGTGCTTCGTCTGACTGGATGTCTGTTAAAGGCATAGCTGCCAGTGGCCCAGCCTGCAAGGCCGCATGGCAGCGAAACGCAGCCATGCGTTCACCTGACCAAACCAAAGACACCCTCAGCGCGCGGCTGGGACTCAGCTGGTCTCCTGACTGATGCAACCCAATTTTTACACGCTTTTTTTTGTTTTTCGTGCGTCTGTCAGAAACCCGTTTCGTCAAGCCCCGTTTGAGCTAGGAGACAGTGGACCACGAACAGAGAAAGCGGTGAGAAGGCGGTGACCCACGAGAGGCCTCCCAAGATGAAGCCATCAGCGCTCTGGGAAGACTTTAGAGAAGAGGAACTATTTTATCCCCTTTCGGTCAACCTGCCTGGCAACGCAGCCCCACTCCAGCACCACAAAGCAGGAGTAACAGACCCCAAACTCCCAAACCCCGCCACCTTTCCCCTCTGCTCTCCCCAAAGCCTTCGCAGGCACGTGATGGCGTAGCTCCCCACAAGGAAACACAGGGACCTGCTCGACTTCTGCATTTGAGATAACAGCCGTGCTGCTCATTTAGCTTCCGCCTCCCGGCGCGCTGTCAGGGTGTCACTGGCGGGTTGTGGCTCACCAGCAAGTCAGGCAGACGCCGGCTGTGGGCAAGGGGCCGTGTCCGCCCAGCCATGATGCCGGGGGCCAGCTCTGCCCAGCTGTGCCCTCAGAGGTTAAAAAAAAAAAAAAAAAAAAAAAAAAAAAAAAAGGCTAAGAAAAGTTGTTGATGATGAACTTCATAAAGGAAACTGTGTCAGAGACGGAAACCCAATCTGTTTTGGGCTCTGTCCAGGTTATCTTTGCATTGTATTACTTAGCACCAAAGTGAAGTACCCTTACAAGCCCAAATAAGGCTTGTAAACACATATGCAACTATCCTATGAGCATACCAAGACATGTCAATAGGAGATCACCAATTATTTACTTCCTATAACTATATGATTACTGTGAAAATGTACCTTGAATTGGTCCTTATCAGCTACCATATAATAACATGCTGCCTCTTCTAGCCTCTGCATTTCAAGTGATTCACAGACTGTAAAAATAGAATACTTTTCCCAAAAAGACATTTAAATGAAAGTCTGCCTGGCCTTCTTGCTGCTGGTTAGTAATTATCTATTTAATTACACAGCTCCATTCTTTGCACTCTCTATTGCACAGAAAAGATGCTTTTCCAGATGAAACAATCCCCAAACATCTCCAAAACCAGGGCCACTGATTACTGTTTCTGCAGCTCCAGAATAAAAGGCACTGAAGTCCAAAAATAAGTGGTAGAAGGTCTTGCTCTATAACAAAGGAATCACGAGAGTTTAAACAAGAGCCATATTTTCTTCCTTATGGTTTTGTATTTCTAATTTTCTGCCACAAAAAAAACCCCTCTATGGACCAGATATGCCTATGGCTCCTTCCCATTGACCTAAATGAGAGTTTGCACATTTGTCCAAGGGCCATAACAGAAGACATGTTGCTTTCTGTTCTGTAATTTCACCGTAGGCATCATCCAGGTCACAACCAATGTTGCTATACTGAAAAGATGTATCCGGTGTCTGTTACTGTTTTTTCATGATGAATTCCAGGAATAAATGAACTTGCTGTATGTTTTTAATTATATTAAATCTCCACTGCAAAGATATAGAGATTTTAAATGAGATTAAGCCTGCAAGATCCTGAGTTCCTGTAGATGACTCTACCATGGGTGCATCTCATCTTTGAAAATGAGATGTTTGACATACTTGCAAATATTGGACTGATATAGGCTGATAAACAAAATGATTTTGGGAATTCTTCTCCTACGCTTATTAAAAACATAATTGTTCACATTTGAAAGAATGATTTTGCGCTTAAGATGATTAAGGCAGGGTTATATCTTGTTCTCTGGTCAGGGCACTAGTCTATCTATTATAATCCCTGTACGGATTAACCGTGCCGACAACTGTCTTTGAACAACTTGCTTAAGCATTTTCCAAAACTCAGGAAGTGAGAAAGTTGAAATTAACAGCTGTGATAACTCATAAGGAAAATAATTTCAACTAAGTAAGCAGATGCTGTAATGCTACTGGCACAAAACTAGCAGTGGACCCAATAAAACTAATCTTGAGAAAACGAGTTGCTAGCCACAAGACGCCTGGCTGCAAATACTGGCAGGCGTACTTCTCATAGCAATGGTTTCAGTAACATGACCCTTCTATTACCCAGTTTCATGCTGTGTCATTTATCTGAATTATAAGAAGGGAAGTGCTTCTATCCTCAGTACAGCTCAAAAAGCACTGATCTATTCCCTAACATGTAAGAAATGCTTTGTTGACTGTACTGTTCAATTCCTGAAGCTACAAGTCCCATTACAGATACAGCTGGTTTGACAGTAAAACATAAAACTGTCTTTGCACGCATTTTCTCACAAATACATGGTCTCTAGAACAGAATACTAATATACAAGAACGCACTTCCTGCTGATCTTGATGTTAGACTAGATATTTTGAGATGGTATTGGAGTTGTAAGTAATCTTTTCAACAGGCCCAAGTCTGACATGCCAAACTTCTACTTATGCTGCTAACCAATCTCTCCCATACAAGTACCCCTCCAACAGAAAAGAAGTAATGTCGTCTCCTGAAAAACAGGTTCCATGGATTACTTCTGAAGTACAGGATAAGAAAGCAAGGAGCTAAAACCTTCCCCTGGCTTAATCTGCACTGCAGAGCTGCTTCCTTGTCGCACTGGTTCTGGTAAATTCTGTAAACCAGGAGAGACTACAGCAAAACCTGTAATTTTTACCTAAAGGAAATCCATCTGCTAATTGTATGCCATCATGTGAACAGAAGCATCTTGAGCCAACTCAGGGATCTAATTCTGCCCCAGAAGCACAAACCTTATATTGTGGGTGACATGAAATAAGTAGTATACTTTTATACCGAGGACGCATGAAGTGGAGGACAGCGAGAGCCACGATGCTAGTGCTTCAGGAGCCAGCGTCAGCTGCTCCCTGGCCCGTACTGCTGGCTCTGGAAGGCTGCAGTAGGCAGCAAATTCAGTTTTTCCCTACTTCCCCATGTGTGTTTAGAATGAGATTAATTTAGGTCTCAACTAAACAAACCAGCTTCATAAATGCTTGAACACCTATCATTACACCTCTTGTCTAGGTACAGCCACCACAGACATGTTTGGCCACCTCAGTGGAGGTGAGGAGGGGAGAAGCCCAATTCACATTTTGAGCAAACAAGCTAAAACCCGTTATTTTTGTTGTAATGAAACCATTTTATGAATTGGAAACATCTGCTTAAGAGCACCACCAAGAGGGAAAAAGAAGGTGGCCCTGCTCATTCCCTCCCTCCTCATGGGTCCCTGAGGGCTGCCAGAGGTAGGGCAGAAGACCACTCTGCTCCAGACAACCACACACACAGAGCACAAAAGTTGAAAACCTGCGTATGGGACAGGTTCTCCCCACGGCTCGCTGGCGAGTACAGAAAGCCAAATACTTCTCTAACTCAGGCTGTCCAGTGTCAGTTACTAACAGTCATTTAATCTCTGTAAAATCCATGGGTTTAAGCAGGAACACGAAATCTCTAGAACCTATTCATCTTTTCAGGAAAAGCACAGCTGATACTTGGACAGTGAAAAGATAAGCTCACTGGGCTGTGTAACTGCAGCTGAACAATAAGCTGGCTAAAGGAAAGGTTTATCATAAGGTATCCCTTGTGAAGCTCACAGCCTCAAAGGAGCCTGCTTAGCATGAAACGCTGGAGAACTGGGTGTGTGACTGCAGGCTGTTTTTATCCCTAGGGTGGTATTTGCTCTCATCGCAGTCATGAAGCCTCTGAGACACTGAGAGAACTGCCTTCAGTCTACAGAAAAATTACTAAAGTAGCAAGAGGGAGATAGACTGCCTTAACGTGAGTATTAACTTTGCTCTCTGCTGGTAACAAAGGAGAGAAGTTTTTGTTACTGAAAGAAATTCAAACAGAGGGAAAAAAACTGAACAGCAAACAAAAGGAACACTGGTCAGTTCATTTTGGCACGCATGAGGCTGAAATTCTGCTGCCAATGTCAATGCATCACATGCTGTGTAGCTATAAATTTCAGTTGTGTTTGAATAAACACCAGTATATAGAACCACTTTGGGTCTGCCTAACGCAGCCTGTCCGTAGACAGGACAGAATCACTTAATTTCTTCAGCTGAATGGCCCCGAAAGTAAAATGTTTAGTTGCTCTCAAAGTACACGTACCTGCAATCCCTTGTAGCAGCCCACAGACATTAAAAATGCTTTTCTTCATAATGCTCTGCACACACATAGTAAAGACAGACACAAATGCCACGGCACAGAGAATCATGATTCCCACGGCTAGGAAAATAGCGGTTGCCTGCCAGAACCCACTGGCAATCTCACTGAAGTTTTCGGCGTAAGGACCACAAAGCGTGTCTCGTCTAGAAAGCTGCATGTGGGAGATTCTGGTGCAGCGCCCGTAGATGCCCAGTGTCGGATGGTAAGGCTCCTGCGACCCCCCCCGTTCTGTTGTCCACATCCTCAGAGCTTGAAGGCTTTGCTTTGCCAATCAGCCAGTCTGCACTCATGAACGCAATGAGCTCTGCGAAAGCCACCACAATACTCAGGAGAGTCCATAGCATCGACCGACACGTTACAATGACATGACACATATTGATGTCCAATGCTTGTGACCAGCGCAGCTGACAGTCTTAAAATCCAGACACGAGGAGGAAAAAATGAAATTAAGAAAGAAAAAAAGGACCCTAAGAAAATCACTGTGGCTGCTCTGCCTGCTCTTTCAGCTCTCTCACAATGGCCAAGAAGAAATTTCTTAGGAGAAAAAGTGAACAGCCCCAAGTTTTGCAAGCAGTGCAGTCATTTGTTCTCTCCGTTTAGTTCCTCCTTTTTTCTTTCTGGGATGCTGAACTCTGAAGTACGCTTTTCTTTCTTAATATTCATACTGGCACATGATGCTGCAGGCTGGCGGGGGAGGCCTCAAGGACTGCCCACTGTTTGACATCACACACCTACAAGAAAAAAAGAGACAACACATCAGCAGTGGAAAAAAGTCTTCGTTTCCACCCCCACATCGAGCCAAGATCTCACACAGATCCACATTAACATGCAAAACCTCTAACAAGGGCTCGTCAAACAGAGCCTGCTGGAAACCTCCTGGGTTTGTCCCAGAGGAGTGATTAATCTCCCACTGCCCCTGCCCGGCCCTACTTACGGTATTTGCTCTACCCCATCCCATCACGGGTGTTTGTCAAGCACTTTGCAAGCAAAGGTCTCAGTAACACCCAACGGTCCCACCCACTCCTACCACCACGCCCCCGTCATCTTCTCTGGTCGAAATTACCAAGGCTGCTGGCAGTTCCCCAGCAAAATGTTCATACACGTTTAAGCAGTTTCACAGACGTGCAGCTCTTGCCTTCACTTTGGGGAGGCAGCACGGCGCGCCTTCGGAATGGAAGCTGGGCACAGCTCCACATTCCACAGGCACCTGGGTGCAAGGGGCAATGAAGGAACCTTGTTCCAGCCCTCTGGACTTCTGACTGCAGCCGAGCCAACCCCGGCATCGAGAGGAGGCGAACAGGAGGAGAGCCCGCCCTGCAGTGTGGTGGCACAGCCCATCCTTTTGAAGCCTAGGTTTTGCAGGAGTGGTGCGTCCCTGGGTTTTGTATCCAGCTTTGCACCAGTGTTTCAGAAAAGCAATCTGCCTTGCAGGTATGTCACACACCTCACCTTCAACTGATGCCAACACTGGCAGCCTCCATTGACTTACACCGCTGTAAACAGGAATCTGCGGAAAACGCCCCGGTGGCTGCCAAGTGGCCAAGAGCCCTGGTGAGAGGGGTTGCCAGTCAGCCCTGAGCTTCTTGACTCGACTCAATTCCCCCCTTCCACAGTCCCGTGTACGCTGAGGCTGCAGCAAAACGTCCCCCAGTACTGCTTTCAACAGTAGCTGATGACATTCCCAGAGTTACACTTATCTTAGTGCAAGAGGCCATCAGAAATCACTATGCTTCCAACTCATATCCAAATATTGGCCTCAGAATAACAGACGGGTCACCGCACATGCCTCTGTGCTTGAACTGAAACTGTGTCGCCTGAAAGCAAGAAGCGGGGGGGGCAGGAAATGCCCTCACGTTACCCCCTCCGTGATGAGAACGCAGCACTTCCAAGTTTTCCTCACAAAAAACAAAATACCGACATTGAACTGGAGGCAAGAGAGTTGAGAAGCAGATCTGGAGCTCACTGCTGCACTGCTGCCAAACACAAAGGGATCAGCAGATGCCAGAAAAACAGACATCCCCATTTTTTTTTTCAGCTTTGTCATGGGCTTGGTATTTAATTTCTTAGGAGTTTCAAGCCCAGTGGTTGAATCCTAGTCCCACTGAATGCAAAACAAAACACATACCCACAACTTCAACACATTCAGAATTTCATCCAGCAATTTCTACTCCCTCCTATAGTAGTCGTAGTGAATCATCCGCAAGATTTTATCCGCATTTCTCTTCCTCGTCTAGATCTGCAGACTCCTCTGGTATTAGCAGATACACGGACTTAAGCTCCTGTGCCAACAACTGAATTTTGTCTCCCTTAGTTTGATGTTATGGCATTGCCTTAAAAAAAGGCAAAAGATATTTAGACATGCTTTTAGCCATACTGAGGTAACAGTTCAGCTCATTTTCCATTTTTGAGGGGAAAGCATGAAGTTTTCAAGCAACCTGACATACTGATGACTCGAATACACCCTTTGTAATAACTGAGAGCTGAAGTGTCAGCCTGCCAAAAGAAAGCTCATTCTCTCAGTACTTCCACTTCAAATAACAACTGGAATGTAGGAAATGTCCACTACAAACCTACATTCTTCTGACATCATCTGCACAATTAAAGAGAATTTAATACAAAATGTCTTTATTTCTTAAGAGAAGTTCCAAAAAGCTCTGTAATTTGTATTTCTGTGCAAGCACCACACCCATGTGAACTCCTCATCTTTATAATTCCTGGATTTCCATTGAGGTGCAAGGAACATTAAGAGTTGAACATTCAATCGTAACTGTTACTGCTTACCCTGTACCTGATGAACATAAAATCCCTGGAGGTGTTCAAGGCCAGGCTGGATGGGGCTTTGAGCAACCTGGTCTAGGGGGAGGTGTCCCTGCCTGTGGCAGGGGGGTTGGAACTCGATGATCTTTAAGGTCCCTTCCAACCTAAACCATCCTATGATTCTAAAATACTGTTTCTTGAACACAGATGAGAACAAAGTTCATGTTTACTTAAGTAGGTGGAAATTCCAGATTATCACTGACAGCCATAAAACCATGGCACTAACAACAAATGTGGGACGCTGTATTAAAATCAGAAGAAAAGACTAAACCATGGGGTTCTTTTCCATTTGAAATGCAAGTGCAAGAATAAATTGCAGTAACATTTTAAAACATGGTATATCCATAAGTCACTGCATAAGCAAAATAGCCTGTCTAAAGATGATATGGAGGTCGTGCCACATCTCAGGCCTTCTCTGGAACATCTACTTCCCCGTTTTTGCAACACAGGGGAACTTTACAGCACCTAAAAGTTAGTAAATGTTATCAATAACTACAGTTCAACAGAATATACTTTGCTTTCCAATGAAACCTATGCAATTTGGCTTTTCCCAGGTAATAAGTATTTTATTCTGGTACAAAATGTATCTCCAGAGCAATGCACCTTTATTCATGGGAGGACTGCTGCATAAATTTATTCTTGCACTAGTTATGCCTTGGATTGGGAATGCCACTCACCTACAACTCCTCTTTGTAAACAGACAGACAGAAACATATAAATTAGGATGGCATATAATCCAGAGAAGGGGCAGGGGCATTTCTTCTTTGTGGGACTTTGAAAGGAAAGATTGCAGATAAAGTACTGGAGGTAAGTTACAGTTCAGTCACACTTGTGTAGTTAACCTTTTCCTTCCAACACACCCCACCTTAAGTTTCCGAAGGAACCTAACTGATTCTCATGCGGCTCCAACAGGGTGTTTGTGCCAAACAACAAAGCCTTTCCATCTAGACTGCTAAATAACTGCACTTCATGAAGCTTCACTCCAGCACACTGCTCACCCCTCTTCTTCCATTTTTGCTCAACAAAAACTCGAGCTAGGCCCTTGCGAGTCTCAAAACTGGCTGTTTATTCCTCCTCTCAGTTTCCCATCCCTTGACACGTTTTTTCCATGACAGAACTGTATGTTCTTCACAGCACGCCACTCAATAGCCACTTCTGACCGACTGTCAAAATATTTGCTTTGACAGCCCAAATTCAAAATATACAACAGTTCTTTAACCCCTCTGGTATTAACTCATTCAAATTTATTCTCGCTGAGGAAGGAGACTACAAAAAGTAGGCTTATCCCTTAGTCATTTGGGCCTCCCCCTATTTTTACTATTTCATTCAATTGTACAGGTGTGGAAGGAGACTGTCTGCGCTGGGGAAGGAGGTGCCCCGGGAGGGAAACCACCCCGCACAGCAAGCACTGGTGTGAGCCGCACTCCACAGCAGCTCCCCAGCGCGAGGGTCTTGGCAGCGCCATCCCACACTACCACACAGCCCCACCTCAGCTGGACAGCACGGCTCATGGACAGGTCAAAACTACACCTTCGGCCTCATTTACACTGCTCCCTGAACCATGCTCATGGTCAGGCTCTGCATTAAGAGAAGTCTAATGCAGCAAAAAGATGTCAGTGAGAACATCAGATTCTCACAGCATCCAGAGAGAACAAAACTGAGTTCTTGAATGCAAAAATCTTTTGGTTGGTTAAATTTAACAAAACAAACCATCTTAAAATATCACTAAAACTTTCTTACTCTTTAGATGCAATTTTGACAGCCAGATGCTCTGTGTCAAGTTATACTTTCACATCTCTAGCTAAGACTATTCAGCTGCTGCCCTTTCCTACACAACATTACTATATGCTAAGTAAATAAATAACATCTATTTTTCTGAACTAGATAAAGAAACACACTTGCCTCCATTACGCTTACACTGCCAAAACCAGAAAGTCAGAAGTTGATCCAAATTATAATATTTGAATTAGGGTTTTGATTTTAGAGATGTTGAGCTGCAGGGTTTTGCTTTGGCATACCAGGCAGATAGGAAGGAACAGCTGCAAAGTTCAAAACTGAGTCAATCACATACCACAGCTGTTTATTTTAAAAAGGTGTCCTACAAGCAACGTACAAGAGACCCACAAGTACCTTCCAGAACAATGTTATGGCCAGTCCTTCATGTTCCCCCTACGGTTTAATCGAAGACGGGGGCTTAGACTAAACCCTACAATTCAGCTTTCACCCTTCTCAGCCTGGTTCCGTCAGCTCAAGAGTGAGAATAAATCATCTTTAGATAAGTGGCTTTTGGCTTGGCTTAAACAAACAGCTGAATGGAAGGCCACACAGACTGCTGAAATGGTCCCAATTTATAAAATAAATCCAGGCACAATTAGACATTTTCTTCTAAAGTTTGCTACAGTCCAAAGCACAACTACGTGGAGGAGTTTCTAAACCTTGTTTACAATACATAAACTTGAGCATCTCATAACCCAAAATGTGCAAACCTTGGAAGCCTGGGTTCTGCTTTCTCTGAAACATTGTTCATTAGCAGTTATAAACACTGTGAAAATGCTTTGAACTATGAGAGTGGAAGTGGCTCCTATTTATGTTGATGTTTGCAGACTCACTATTTAAAACAAACAGAAAGAGGCTCACACACTAAGGCTCAATTACCTCAAGCTGACCCCCACCCAGGTTGACATGAGCTGCCGCTTTATGCAGCTTCCATCCTTAGGTGTTGCTGGACAAGCAAGCCAGTCAACTCTGAGCTCACCCTGCCTGGCAGAGTGAGGCAGCCACCAAACCACGGAGGTAGTAGGGACAACACTTAGACAATGTGGGATGAGCAGCAGAGATTATTCATTTTCTGGATGAGTGATAAATGTGAGTAAATAAACTTCTCCCACTTGGTCCCCTCACAGGAGGTGCATTCTTCCAGGAGCTGCTGCCCAGGAAGAGAGGGCAGGCTCCAGCCGAGTTCCACTCAGTCTTCAAAGCAGTGGACCAGACACCAAGCAGCATTTCTCAGAAGATAGCACCATGAATATCAACCCACCTTGCTAAAGGTGCACCTCTGCATTTCTATCCCCACACTTAGAGATGACTTGCAAATGTAAGAAAAGGTATGTTCATCACATTTCCCTGTCACAAGAGAACAGGGACAAGGATTAGTACTTAAGGAAAGACAGGTTGTCCCAAAAGGTCTGGAGTAAGCTTTCTCTGCAGACCACAAGCAGCTCTGCTGGCACTGCCTTCTGGTGAGCAGTGCATACTCACCACGGGAAGCACCTGGACCAAGAAGAGGGAAGGACACTTGGATACTTCAGTGTGTCTTTGTTTTGTTTTTAAATGCAACACATTTCAAAGTCATCAAAAATATTCAGGGTCAGATAACAAAACAGGAGAAGGTGCTTTAAAGCTGAAGTGGTTGCGCAGCTTCAGACGCACAGCTGAAAATAAGCAAAGGATCCCCTCCCCCTCCATCCACCTCCATATTTTCCTCAAATTATTGCCTGCTAAAACAACATTCCAAAGCAGAGCTTCTTACTTGAAGAACAGAAAGCAAAGCTTTGATTAGTCGTCACTTGTGAATTAAAGAAGGAGAGCAAACATTTGCATATCTTATAAATATTTAACTGTTATAAACCTGCACAAGCATATTAATAAGTGTGTTATTGTGACAGGCTGTTGAAAATATGTCATACTCTGTTCATAGACAGATACATTTCACTAGTTAACAGAAGAATGTAGACTTAGAATGTATCATGTCTTGTTCCTGTTGGCACAATGTAAGATGTGAAATATAATTAAAATATTTTGCAAAATAGTTAAAACTCACTGAAGTATTCTAATCCAATCCCCATTTCCTTGCCTTTCATTTGAATTATGCCCTGTTTACTTCAGCCTTTTCCGATAAAAGACATAGCTTGTAGATGTAAAACGTTTAAATTAAACTATCCCTCATGTGCCAAGTGCACATACCTCATGTGCAACAGGTAAAAGAATAAATAAACAAACTACACCCCCCCCACCCCGCCCCGCCAGTGACTGTTCTCCTGATGCAGCATGAGATGGTTATTCCATCCCATCTTGCAAGTGGGCTTTTTTCTATCATGCTATGGAAAATGTCATCTAATTACAGGTGGATTTGTTTCTAGAATACATCACTGTAAAAGAAACGAATATAAAACTTATTTCCAACTTTAAAAAAAAAGCAGTTGAAATGTACTATTCTCTTTCTGACCTCATTAAAAGCCGTGGCAAAACTCCCACTGACTTTAATGGGGCCAATACATCACTGAAAAATCACTAGAAGAATGAAAGTTTCCAAATTTTCAGACCAACTGCAGGGGAGGTTTAAACACAGGATTCATTTCCCTCTTCCCTCATCCAGACAAAACTTTGCTTATTGCCCCCCCACTAAGAAGAGATCAAGCTAACTCGGATTTCCAGCATCTCCTCTGAACCGCAAATTCTCAAGCAGATTTGTTCCATTGCTCTGTATTTATTGACTTATAAAATTCCTTAAACCTGCAGCCATTATGTTGTGTTTTGAAAACTTACTCAAGATCTTTTGCAATTCCAAAATTTATTAAAACCTATGAGGCTAAGAAAAGCTAATGTGTAGTATTTCTATTGTTGCTATCTCAAGAGAAAATTACACATCACATCAAAAATCATCACTAAGGGAGCAATCTTGGCTACAATTAGTGATAGCCTAACTGCTCAGGAATTTACCAACTGGGAGTGGAATCGTGAGTTTCCTTTCCTACTTTGATTCCTCACTAACTCACTGAAGTCTCAGTTTTGAAGAGTATCATCTGAAGCCCCCTTTCTTGGTTACCTTCAATATCACATCTGTCAAGCGGACTCAAATATTCATTGTGTTGTGATTACTTCTTGCAACAACTCTTAACTGCAGCTTCTGAAGGACTTTGGCTCAAGAGAAAGGGTGATTAGGAGGAAAATGGGAAGTCAGAAGGGAAGTACTACTAATATTTGGTAGCAAACAAATCTTTGCTATTTTTATACTAAGGATTTTTACCTTAAAAGGAAGCTAAGCTTTGGCTGTTTAAATAGTTAATAGTGTGTGCATGAGCTAGAGCATCAGCCCAAAAAATCTTGGAATCTATGCTTGCTGTAAAAAGCAATTCACTCCCATGAGTTCATCGTGACAGATTTGGAACTCCTCTTAATAATTTATGAATATTGTATTAAGATATTTATTATACTAATATATTGGTTATTGTTTAATACGAGGCTGGTGAGAAAAACAGGCAGTAAAGGAAAGAATGACTCAGTTATGCCACTTCTCAGCAAACTCTGGAGAATTGCTTACTAAAAAGACAATAATAAGACAGGAAAAGCCTCACAAACACAGCAGATCAAAGATGCAACAACTGTATAGGAAGGAACAGTCTCTCTAACTGAAGGGAAGAGAAGCTGTTTTGGACAAGTAAGCTTAAGAAAAAGGCACCTATTGGAGGTGCCTGTTGAAGTTAGGCCAACATAGGACACCATATTGGGCCCCTCATTTGCCTTTAGGCAAAGCAGACAGCCCTGCAAACAGCCTTGGTTCCTTGTATGAAGGAAATATTGCTTCAGTTAATTCTCAAAAGGAAACCATTGCTGTATCTCCTTTCACAGTTGTGGCTGCATTAGCAGAGCGACCACAAAGGTTATGGATCTCCAGTCCGTCTGAGCAGCCCAGGGTGGGTCATTCTGCTGTGGAGGCAAGATATAAGGCTGTAGACCTGAGGACTTCCCCTTGTAAGCAGGAAGGACCCAGAGGTATTTGCACTGTTACTCACTGCATATGCCTGCAAACAATCCTCCACGTCAGTCCCTCCTGAAAACCACCAGTTAGCAAGTCACCTCACAGGTATCAACTGTTCCCCAGCCTCGTGATGCATAACGTTCCCACAGCACGGAAACAACGCGCTCTCGGCAGGACAGGATGCCCTTTGGACCTGGGCCATACAGGTCAAGCAAAGGAGAACCTATCATGTTTCAAAATGTATGTAATCATTTATGTGCCTCTTAATTGAGGCTGAGAGAGTTGGGGCTCTTCAGCCTGGAGAAGAGAAGGCTCCGAGGAGATCTTATTGCGGCTTTCCAGTACTTAAAGGGGGCCTACAGGAGAGCTGGGGAAGGACTTTTTACACGGGCATGTAGTGATAGGACGAGGGGAAATGGCTTTAAGCTGGAAGAGGGCAGGTTTAGATTAAATATTAGGAAGAAGTTTTTCACTTTAAGGGTGGTGAGGCACTGGCACACGTTGCCCATAGAGGCTGTTGAAGCCCCGTCCCTGGAGGTGTTCAAGGCCAGGCTGGACGTGGCCTTGGGCAACCTGGTCTGGTGGGAGGTGTCCCTGCCTGTGGCAGGGGGGTTGGAACTCGATGATCTTCAAGGTCCCTTCCAACCTAAAACATTCTATGATTCTAATTCAAACCGAAAGTGGAACATCCTTCAAAAATAATCAATACAGATGACCAGCTCAGCACAGTAATGCATACAAACTTGTGTACATAACAGGAACACCTTTATTGAGCAAACACTGACTGCATTGCAGTGGAGCTGAGGAGAACCAGTAGTGACTCAAGGTAACTGAAAAACATCGTGATGGATCAGAGCCGCCATGTTTCAATACTGGAAAGGCGTGTAAACATCTGAAAGATCTGGGCACCATACACAACAGTAAATTTGAAAAAAAAGTACATGAAAATCCTTTTATCTAGTCTGGAAAAAGGCAATGTATTAGGAAAAACACAGACACACAATATCTCTGCGAACATCTACTGAGTGTGAGCTTCAACCATTATTAATGGCTAACCATTTAACCACGGCCAAGAGAAAGAACTGAAATGAGATGTTGCTGATACTGCGTATTTCATTAATTAATAATTACAGGAATGCTGTGTTCAGTTGGGACCTCTACACTTTAAAATGGAAGCTCATTGCAAAGAGCTAGGAAAAATCGACACTAATAATTCAAATTCTGGAAACCCCATTTTAGAGCAAGAAACAAAAAGAAACATGATTTATTTTAGCAACTGGATTCAATTCTAAAGCCAAGATTGGACATATTTCTACAAGCTGAGCCATGTACAAAATTCTGGCGTGTTATATGCATTTTGATTTGCTAGACTAGGTATTGATAACAGTCTTTTTCTGTCATTAAAATGCATACAACTGTGAAAATGAATAACTAATAAAAATTTCTAAAAGCTGAAAAGGGGTAGAGGGAAAAAAAATCTGCACCTTTCTTAGCTTAACTTTCTCTGAAAATGCTCTATAATTTCTCGGCCACCGATGTTCTGCAGTTTGTGTCACAGCAGCGCTTAATGAAGCAAACTAAAACTAGACCTGTGTGGGGATATGCACATAGGTATGGTACTGCTACACCTTCCTGCCACCTAGATACATCGGACAAATGAAAGGAAGAAGGCATTGTTAACCATCTGAGTTTTCCAGATGAGATGTTCCTCAGTCATGTAACAAAGTCTGTGGCAACAATGGGAACTGAACCTGAATACTGTCATTACAAACCCTAAAACTTTGGGGGTTTGATATACTCCTCAGTGTCATGCACTGTGTCAGCCACTTTTCTTGTCATCCTTCAAACACAAACCTCAACCTTCCCTCTATCACTTTGAGTCTCCAGGCCTGACATGCTGCCTGCAAAGGTACTCCTACTTCTCCACCAAATACAACCATGGACAAATGACACCAAATGAAATGATCGTATCTCCAACAGTAACTTTGGTTTTCCTGGTCACTAAGAAACAGTTTTGTTAGTAAACTGTAGATTTTTTTCCTAAAGTATTCACTGCTGAAATAGGTAATTCCCATAGCAACATGCCACACAGCTTGTCCATCATATCAGGAAATACAAATTCATCTGCAAAGAAACAAACTTACCTCTACGACTAGCCTTCTCTACTTGTACTTCAGGGAACATAACTTCAGTCATAACATGTATAGGGGATGATTCTGCCCACATGCATACCCTTCTGAAGAGAATCAAGCCATAGGACAATAGCAGATATTCAACAGGTCCCACAAGCTTATAGAAAGTGGACTGACTTCAGGACACACAGCCTTTTTATGTATTGGGTTGGTGAGTTTCCTTTTTAAAGCTTTCACTGACATTAATCCTTTTGAAAGTAAATGCAGTCTAAAAACTAGTATGAATGTAGCATCTGATTGTACTATTGCCAAAAAGTGGGGAGTTCTTGATTATGTCTTCCCCTTGGGAAATGCAAATAAATCAAAATCAAACCTGCCTATCTGAAGATGTCCCAGTGCCTAGATAGACATCTATTACTAACAAAAAGTCCCTGCATACTACCAGCTTTAAGAAAATCTGTCTGCTCTGTAAATTTCAAACTTTTAATTGGATTCGGAAAATGATCTTTAAATATAAGATTACCTATTAGATCTCCTTGTTGCATTTCAAGCTCTATATAAATACAGAACTTCAGTGCAAAATTAAAAGTACAGTGTACGTACACAGTACAAGAAACAGTTTCATTAACTGTTCATAAACTTGCTGTTTCAAAACAATTCTAAACAGTGCACTGCATTTTGTAAATTGATACAGCAATTATTAGCATTAGTTGGTTCTTTAAAATACATGGTTGCAAATTATAAATTTTATCTTCCATGTTCTAATAAATGCCCTCCTAGAAAACTACCTCATTTCATCAGGGACAAAATTAAGCAGCTCTGAATAAATCATTAACAGCATTTATAAAATGGAAAGAAAATAGGCTCATGTAGACCAGGCATTTACTTAAACATTTATCAGAATTTTACTCAGAATCTTATCTCATGAATCCACAAAGGTCTTTCAGTGTCACAGCTGAAGCTGTGTGCACAGTGCCACCATTTGCATATATTCTTGTTCATAGTATTTTCCTCAGATACATATCTCAGTTATGCTCTGTAACAAACTTCCTAGTTCACGTAGCTGCACATTTATCTCTATCTCAGGTGGGCAGAACATGCTTTTCTGACAGTCTTTGCCTACGTGTTTATACTAAGACTGTAAAATTAGTAGTTCACAGTATCACAGTATCGTCAGGGTTGGAAGGGACCTCTGGAGATCATCTAAGTCCAACCCCCCTGCCACAGCAGGGACACCTACAGCAGTTGCACAGGATGGCGTCCAGGCGGGTTTTGAATGTCTCCAGTGTGGGAGACTCCACCACCTCTCTGGGCAGCCTATGCCAGTGCTCTGCCACCCTCAGAGTAAAGAAGTTCCTCCTCATGTTGAGATGGAACTTCCTGTGCTCCAGTTTGTGCCCGTTACCTCTAGTCCTATCACTGGGCACCACTGAAAAAAGACTGTTCCCATCTACCTGGCACCCTCCCCTTAAGTATTTATAAGTATTGGTAAGATCCCCCCTGAGTCTTCTTTTTTCTAGACTAAAAAGACCCAAGTCCCTGAGCCTTTCCTCATAAGAAAGATGCTCCAGTCCCCTAATCATCTTTGTAGCTCTTTGCTGGACCCTCTCCAGCAGTTCCCTGTCCTTCTTGAACCGGGGAGCCCAGAACTGGACACAATACTCCAGATGCAGCCTCACCAGGGCAGAGTAGAGGGGGAGGATGACCTCCCTCGACCTGCTGGCCACACTCTTCTTGATGCACCCCAGGATGCCATTGGCCTTCTTGGCCACCAGGGCACATTGCTGGCTTATGGTCATCCTGTTGTCCACCAGGACTCCCAGGTCCCTTTCCACAGAGCTGCTCTCCAGGAGGTCAGCCCCCAACCTGTACTGATGCATGGGGTTATTCCTCCCCAGATGCAGTACCCTACACTTGCCTTTATTGAACCTCATCAGGTTTTTCTCTGCCCAACTCTCCAGCCTGTCCAGGTCACGCTGTATGGCAGCACAGCCTTCCAGCGTGTCAGCCACCCCTCCCAGTTTTGTATCATCAGCAAACTTGCTGATGGTACACTCTATCCCTTCATCCAGGTCATTGATGAATATATTGAACAGGACTGGACCCAGTACTGACCCCTGAGGGACACCACTTGTTACTGACCTCCAACTGGACTCTGCACCACTAACCACAACCCTCTGAGCTCTATCTGTCAGCCACTGTTCAATCCACCCCACTGTCCATTCATCTAACCCACACTTCCTAAGCTTGCCTGTGAGGATGATGTGGGAGACAGTGTCGAAGGCCTTGCTGAAGTCAAGGTAGACAACATCCACTGCCCTCCCTTCATCCACCCATCCAGTCACGCCATCATAGAAGGCTATCACATTAGTCAGACATAACTTCCCCTTGGTGAATCCATGTTGACTACTTCTGATAACCTTCTTTTCCTCCAGATGCTTGGAGATGACCCCCAGAACAAGCTGTTCCATCATCTTTCCAGGGATGGAGGTGAGGCTGACCGGCCTGTAGTTTCCCAGGTCATCCTTCTTGCCCTTTTTGAAGACTGGAGTGACACTGGCTTTCCTCCAGTCCTCAGGCACCTCCCCTGTTCTCCAGGACCTTTCAAAGATGATGGAGAGCGGCCCAGCAATGACTTCTGATAGCTCCCTCAGCACTCGCGGGTGCATCCCATCAGGCCCCATGGACTTGTGGGTATCCAGTTTACTTAAAGTTCAGATAAAGTACTCAACCAAAACCATTTGGCCTAAAATGGAATATACTGAGCAAACCAGTATTTTCTCTGTTGGTTTTTTTTTTTTTCTTTTTCAAGATGCTTAGTCCTATGTTCTCCTACTGTTGTGTAATTAAGTTATGAGATTGGCCCAAAGCATCAAGGGAGAGAAAAGAAAGAAAAAAATCTAAACAGACTACCTAAACATGGAGAGGTCAAAAACATGCAGGTAGGCAGCGAAAGGCCAACACTATAATCTCTGCAGCTAGCTTCCTTTGCCAGCAGAGTTTGATTTTGTTTTTAATGAAGCATTGCTTAATGTACTGAAATGCTTTCCAATGACTGTTACCCATTACTAAGCATCAGATCTCTGATAATGCATAAAATCTTGCTATTAGACACAGTTAAAGTTTTATCCTGTCTATACATAGTACAAAAAGCTTGGAAACCTTCTCTCCTTACAAAACAACTTTCCATTCTTCCTGCATAAAAGTTGAATCAGGAGCTTTATCTATCTTTCGTTATAGCAGAGAAAAGATTATGGGAAACCAGAGTTCTTATTTTATTTAGAGTTACCCAGTAAAAACACCTATATAAAAAGCTGAACTTCAAAAATTATCATAATCTTAAAGCATTAAGAAAAAAAACCTGTTACAAATTCAACAATCTACTGAATAAATCAAAATGGAAACACAGCAGCTTGCACGCACATCCAGTACCCTGCCAGTCTCCAAGCACTGTTGAATGCATAGTGTCTGTAACATACGCAGGAGATCTTCAATTTGGCACCTATTGCACCAAAATGGCACAGCAGGCTCCCTTTTCTTATCTATATGACAGGAAATACAATTCTACATGAAACTGGACATGAAATTAATTAGTTAGTGTTCAGTGAATGCCCTCTTTAAAAAAAATAAGGGGTTATTTCTTTCAGGGTATCGTTTTTCTTTTAAACTCATTGTCTACATTAAGACATTTCTCGTTGTCTACAATAAGAGTTGACAGATCAGTTCGGTGTTTCACATAGGATAAATTCCAAAAATACACTGGTTGGTGTATACTACACTTCTGTGCTAGGGTAAAACAGAGCCTTCCAAATTAAGAAAACCAAACAGGTTGAACCAACCATTTGAGTTCTTGCTCCTGGAATCACTTCTGTCTCAGCTGTCAAGACGGCACAGGAGTAACAGAGTAGCAGCTCTCAAAGATTTTTGGTGGAGCTTGGCCTATTTGGAGAACACGCCAAAAAATTTAACCGGACTGACTCATCATTTGGATAATGATCTCATCTGAATTGAAGCTGTGAAAATACCAAGTGACTTGAAATGACATCATTGCTGTTGCAAAATCTATATTCTTTTGTAGCTCTCCTAGAAAGAGGGCTTTGTTGGAAGACAGACATGAGAGACTCTTAAAGCAGATGCTCCTGGGGAGGTGCCCAGAGGCCGGCTGGTACATGTGCACTGCTAGGTCAGAGGTGTCAGCGGTGCTGTGGCAGCCTCTCGGCAGCAGGCTGTCTTCTCCCAGCTGCAATTAGTGCCCCATGCCCTTACTGGTGGTTCTGTCCTTGTAGGATTGAAATCCATCTCAATTGCTCACCTCCGTATTTTGAAAAACTTACCACATACCAGGCTTTGGTAGTGCAGTTGTCACCACTGGCTTCATTGCTGGTGGCATCTGCACTGCTGGTAATGCCTGCTTTGGTACTGAGTCTTTTTGCAGCAATGTTTTAAGATGCTGCCTGAGCAGCTCTGGATAGAGCACGAGAAAACATAGCTTATCTTTTACCAAAATTCACAGACTTATCTTCTCTGGACTGGAAAAGACCTACAAAGATTGCTGCAGGAGAGATGAACAGCAATCATACTCTTTGGTGTTCAAGGTGTGTGTCACTGACTACAAGAACAGTCACATTTGTTTACTGCACGTTTTTCCCACAAAAGGAAAGAACTACTTTGTTCCTTTGTCGCTACAATCAATATCTGCTATCTTATTCATAGAAGGGAATATAAAAGGCAGAAGATATTAGCTGGACAAGTCATCCTTGTTTTTCTCAGTATGGTGCTGCTAAACAGTTATTTCTGAACAGTTTCAAAACCAAGCTCAGTATATTTCCTGCCTTCTAAGCAATTTTTGTATTTGCTCATCATGATTATAAGGGCATGAGTACAGTGTGATGTAAAACTTCTGTGAGTCCTAGCAGCTGCACTGAACTCTTGAATGAGTATTCACTTCACCAGGGCTAGCATAAAACTATCAGAAAAACTCTTACAGCATTTTGAAGAGTTTGAGAAGAGTCTGTTTACCCAAGACACACTCAGTATCTTGTCTCCCAACTGCAGGTTGAAATAAGAAACAGCAGGAACCATGCAGCAACATAGCTGTGCAGCAACATTGCACTCAATTGCCATATGCTGGAGCCAAATACTGCCAGCAGCACGTGTGCAGCCCTGATTCTCTTTGTTATTCCACAGACACTGTCTTGCACATGTAAGGGCTTAAAAGCAGTTGAAACTGCAGTGAAATAAGCTGCAAGAAGAACGAGAATTCATACAGCTCCTTTCCTCAAACGTGGAAAGACTTTTGTGTACCAGGTTCTGGTTTCTTTATGAGCTGTTACAATAAGATTGTATACAAAGGTACTTGCCGAATTCGTTGGTTTGTAGAAAAAAACCCCAACAAACATGACAGGTTTGGTTAGATTAGGTGTGTGTGACTGAAATGTAAAACTGACAAGCTGGTCACAGTTATACCTAGTAAAACAATCCTCTCCCTTGTTTTCAAACCCATATTTATGTTTAAGTCTTTTTTTTTTTTTTTTTTTTACAGGAAGCTATAAAAAGAAACAATACGCAGAAAGTTCTTAAACCACAACCAAATGCAAGGAAGAGATAAGGTGAAATACTAAAAATAAATCTGGAGCAGTTGTGAGTTGGTGAGGAAGGAAAGTAACAGTAAAACATCCATGTCTTTATGCAAATATGATTAAAAAGAAAATAGAGAAATAGGAATCAGCTGGTGAGAGGAAGAGCATGGTGGAACAAAGCACGCTATGGGAATGCAAACACAGACTGCTACAATAACCTGCACAGGAAAGCTGCACGCCTCAGAGGAGGTCAGTACACTACTACTGTACTCAAAGACAATGAGAGTGTGCTAAAATATGAAGAGGAACAATGGAAATGATGGACATTCAGTTGCACCTGTGTGGGGACTGATGCAACTCGTTAATGCTCCAAGAGCCTGGCTGCTGAAGGGCAACTCAGAAAGCCTGTGCCATTCTCCAAGGAAACCCAGAAAGGCAGCTCAGCGGCACCACTGCTTCTTGACAACACTGGAGAAAAATAAGAACTGCCTGACCTGGGGCAGGTTTGACACAAGGTGTCCTCACTCCAGGTGCCTCTGAGCTGAAGATGCTTTTATACCACCCACCAGTACAAAAAATGACATAACCAGTAGTCTTATAATACAAACGTTAAATGATGACCTATGAACCGTGACACTGAATTTTATAAGAAGCTGTAGAAGAATGGCAGGTAATTGAAATCCGTGCAAAAGAATGGTCAGTGATGGCTTAACCTTTGAAAATTCTTGGGGAATTTGGAAAAATAATACAGAAGATTGGAATTTATCAAACGTAGCAGTAATCTTTCAATATTGAAGAATGTAGTGCAGGGGGCAAATAAATAAATAAATAAATAGATCAGCCCAGCCTCAACTAAGGCCAAGAAACAGGACACCTATGAACTCTTGTAAGCAATTACGTTAAGCCCATGAAGAACATGAGATTATGGAAATAAGTCTAACCTTTCCACAGTTGTTCCTTTAGAAAGACAGGGTAAAATCCAAAGCTTAAACTGCTATTTCTTTGGGAAGAAAAGATCAAGAAGGGTCTTGGGACAAGCAGGCAGTTATCCCTCCATGCAATTTAAACTATACTTTGTCTCCTGAAAATACTTGGAAGACACGCACAGAAGAATGCTTTGAGTTGAAGACAACTTGAATTACGCTAAAACTGGATACATCTCTTTATCAGACTCCAAGAAAACCAGTTTCCTAAGGGTAGGCTACCATTGAAACTCGGAACTGCAGGAGCAAAGCATTCGAGAGTTCAATACAGCTGCTAGGATTCACAGAAGTTTTACATCACACTGCAGAGTCATGCCCTTATGATCATGATGAACAAATACAAAAATTGCTTAGAAGGCGGGAAATATCCCAAGCTTGATTTTGAAACTGTTCAGAAATAACTGTTTAGCAGCACCATACCGAGAAAAATAAGGATGACTTGTCCATTTTCTCTTCTGCTTTCTGAGACAGCTGAGAAAAAAGCATTCGTTTAAGTTTGTTGGTACTGTACTTATGTGGTAGTTAATCAGTCAAGAACAAGCAATGCCTTTATAAGACAAATGAAGCATGGAAACAATTAACACAGAAAACCTCTATTTGCCTTTTTTCCCCTCTCTGCTTTGGCAGACATAAGCTGTATTTGCATCCATAGTGGAATATAAGCGATACTGCAACACTTCTATTACTGCACCTTTCTTAAAAGCACCTATGCTGATTTTAAAACTATACCATACAGTCAACTGATTAAGTGTGGTAGCATATAAAGAACATATCTTTTGTAAAAAGAATTACACTTAACTTGATAAAATTAAGCATTAGCATAGAGCAGATTTTTAAGTCTGACAATACTACTACATATACATTTAAATTAATTCAAAGTCATGCTCCACCACAGTGTCTCAGGGAGGTGTTATTCCAATACTGATAAACTGTTATGCATGCTGTCAAACAGATGCACCATGGAAAACAGAGAAAATAGAGAACATGCCCCACCCACTTTTTCCCCCCCAGCCATGAAAGCAAGAAACTGAAGCCCACTTGATTCCAACAACATAATCCAGGCAATGCTTACTGGGGAGGGGTGATGGGGGTGTGTGTGTTTTGTTTTGTTTTATTTTGAAAAGATTTGCTAGATACATTCTGTAGTAACTTGTAATGCATAATATTATTTAGATTCAAGTTGAAATAAAATTGTGGCTTAAAGCACAAAACAAATACAGACTACGATACTGATCTTTCAGCTGGTAAAATGCTTTCATGTACCCACCAGAATATTAAGACACAAATCACTTTGGTTAGTGACATCATTTGCATTTGGTTCTTAGAACAAACTAAAACACAACATCAAGGCTGTAGATATCACACAGTATCACAGTATCGTCAGGGTTGGAAGGGACCTCTGGAGATCATCTAAGTCCAACCCCCCTGCCACAGCAGGGACACCTACAGCACATTGCACAGGGCAGCATCCAGGCGGGTTTTGAATGTCTCCAGAGTGGGAGACTCCACAACCTCTCTGGGCAGCCTGTGCCAGTGCTCTGCCACCCTCAAAGCAAAGAAGTTCCTCCTCATGTTGAGATGGAACTTCCTGTGCTCAAGTTTGTGCCCGTTACCTCTAGTCCTATCACTGGGCACCACTGAAAAAAGACTGTTCCCATCTACCTGGCACCCTCCCCTTAAGTATTTATAAGTATTGGTAAGATCCCCCCTCAGTCTTCCTCTTCCTAGACTAAAAAGACCCAAGTCTCTCAGCCTTTCCTCATAAGAAAGATGTTCCAATCCCCTAATCATCTTGGTAGCCCTTTGCTGTACCATCTCCAGCAGTTCCCTGTCCTTCTTGAACCGGGGAGCCCAGAACTGGACACAGTACTCCAGATGCGGCCTCACCAGGGCAGAGTAGAGGGGGAGGATGACCTCCCTCGACCTGCTGGCCACACTCTTCTTGATGCACCCCAGGATGCCATTGGCCTTCTTGGCCACCAGGGCACATTGCTGGCTCATGGGCATCCTGTTGTCCACCAGGACTCCCAGGTCCCTTTCCACAGAGCTGCTCTCCAGGAGGTCAGCCCCCAACCTGTACTGATGCATGGGGTTATTCCTCCCCAGATGCAGTACCCTACACTCGCCCTTGTTGAATTTCATCAGGTTTTTTTCTGCCCAACTCTCCAGCCTGTCCAGGTCACGCTGTATGGTGGCACAGCCTTCCGGCGTGTCAGCCACCCCTCCCAGTTTTGTATCATCAGCAAACTTGCTGATGGTACACTCTATCCCTTCATCCAGGTCATTGATGAATATATCAGACTTCTCAGCTATAGCAAAACTTTTGAAACGGCAAATATGGTTGCACAGAGTTATTTTTTTTTCTTAAGCAGAAAGATTTCATGGGATATACTTAGAAATGCTCAGTATCATTTAAAAATTCTAACTTCATTGCCAACAGTTTATGAACTCATCGTTTCCATAAGGCTCGCCTTGCTATTTGATCACAGGAATACAAGCTTCTTTTGAGCATTACAACTGTAATCTTAGAAACAAAACAACAAACTGACTCAGTTACTATGTTTTCACTTAGATCGGCTGGTATTCAGGAAGTGAGACTCTGATTACTAATCATCTGAGAGAGCCCTTGAAATGATGAGTGACCTTTTAAAAGTTCAGAAGAATAAACACGTATCATGAAATCACTGGGAAACAGCTTCTTAAAGAAAACAGGTAATGGAGAAATTTAGTTGAGGGTGAGCGTATCACTGTGTCTGTCACATCCTGACTTTAGCATTTTGAACACAACAATGCTGAGCGCCAGCCCTCTCAAAAAAACAGGGATGCTTGTTTTTCCTCTTCACAATTAAAACCAATGCTTACATTATACTCACATTGCCCATATGTGCTCTAATGCTAGAATACTACCTGTGTCAATAAACTCTGTGCTGTGTTGCAATATTGTGAGCTGAGACAGTGGTTAACACTAAGTCCACCAAGCAGCTATCAGAAGGTACAATTAGGGGCTTTCCAAGACTGCATTTCAAAGAAACAGATGCATCTGAAAAGACAATGGAAAAATACAGTAAGCTAAAACTGATTAAATCAAAGTTAACCCTTAAAACCTCTCTCTCTCACTGTAAGGCAGACATGATCTTAAGTAGAGGAATTCAAGAGGCATCTCATTGAAATAAGTCAGTAATTGGACCTGCCTATAGCAATTACATATCATAAATACCATGAACTTGAAGCCTTTTTACATATCAAGGACTATGAATTAGCTGATACCAATGAGATTAAATAAGGAAAAGGAAAAGTGTAGTAATAGAATGCTGATGCATTTTGGAACAGCTTTGCTGCTTTCTCAGCCAGAAATGGTACATAGAAAGCAGATAATATTTTGCTGTACCTCAAGAATGTATGTGTTTGCTCAGATGTCCAGAAAATTACAGACAGACAGATCTGGAATGTTTCTGGTAAAGCAGAAGGGAAAGGTAGGATGAAGGGACCAGAACAAGTCCTACTTCAAAATTGTCCCATTCTCCCCGTCTCAGTCATAAGGAGGTGATGAATGAAGGTTTGTTTTTACATTTAAAAAATAATTGAAGCATGCAGGAATCTGTAAATAGTAGTAACACAGAACACTAGTCAGTTATTTCTTGAAAATACAACATAAAATAGCATGAAATCAAAAAAGACAACATTCAATGAGGGCAAATAGCAGGAAAGAGAAATCAAGTCTATAAATACAGAGTGAAGATCAGGTAGCAGTATTACAGAAAAGGATCCAACTTTAAAATGGGTCACAACTGAGTAGAAGTCAAAAGTATGACAAGATGACAAAGCACAACTATAAACTTCTAATTCAAGGATGTGTCAGCACTCTTACCACGACACAGAAGGAAGTGATTCCATACATTTTCAATACACCTTGCTTTTTGCTTTACACTTCAGCTTAAGATGTAAACAAGACGAGAGAGACTAGAGGACAGCAACAACAATGGGCAGAGATCTTAAAAACATGACATATGACCGTCCAAGGATCCTTAAGGAGATCCAAGGAGCCTTAATTCATATGTAAGAGTAGGTCTATAACATGATATTAACTGAGGTAAGGAATACAACTAGGTTCCTAGAAACAGGGTTCACAAACGGTGCATACACCCTTAATAGATGGATGTTTTATCCAACAAACAATTTTGTCCTTAAATATGAGACACAAGCTAATTAGGGTACTTGGAAAAAACAACCACGCTGCTGAACAGAGCCATAAGAAAACAGAATGGAACAGAAAAAATCCTGTGTGGGGTTAACATTCAAATATCTGCATACAGACTTTCTCTACCTTTCTCCCAGTTTCAAGTTTCAGCAAGAGCTACAAAAGCAGCTGTGACTGGAGTTAAGCTTGCGTGGCTGGACAGAAGTGCAGTAAGAATTTCAGAGTGATCTGAAAAGAGCTTTCTTTTATGGTACAATCAGTCAAATTCGAGATTCATGCCCCTCACATGGCCAGTCCATAAACTGCAGGACAATAAATCAACCAAATCAAAACAGGATGTGCAGCGCAGTCGCTGTGTTTCTAGAACACCTCCACTGGGATGCAAATGCAAGACACCCATGGGGTTTTCCAGTAACTTCCAGCCCAGGTGATGCACATGCTCCGAACAGTCCGGAACTAATTATAAAACTGAATCCCATAACACAATCTGCTGTGCGGCTTCCTGGTGGCATTAGCAGCATGCTGTGGGAACCCCCCAAAAAAGCTTTGTACACCACCACAACCCAAGGACATTCTTCGTGAAGTTTTAGTTATACCAGCACAGAGCTTCTCCATATTTCACCTGGTAACAGGTAAGGCTGCAGAAAGTAACTGCGTAAGTGTAAGAAAAAAGTTCAACTGACAGTTGTTTGTTGGAGCATTTCAAGTTGGGTAAGGACTTCCCTTTACAGGAAAGACGAATGCAGTTCAGCCTAAAACTCCAGCACAGGTTCCCTTTATCCACCAAAATGTAAGTTCTGCCTTAGTACAAAGATTATTCAACACTTTCCACTCTTAAAACACATTTTCATTGCTTACAACTTTGCCAAAATAGCAGTTTGGGCTGAAACTTTCCACACCAGATGCCTGCCTAAGGCTGAATTTTCTTGCACAAGTCTCAGCCGAACGGTTCAGATGTTTTAGAAAATGAAGCTACATTTTTCAGCATTAAAAGCTTCTGGTGACCTTTTCTTCAAGAAGGAAAGACATTCCTGACAGATTTCAAATGCCTGTTAGCTTGATAGAGAAGTAAGATTTGTAATAGGGGATAAAATCTTCTATTCTGTCTGCTGGTATGCGACATTGAGGGGTGCACATCTACCCTGATTTGGCAGTTGTAAGCCTTTCATAAGTTTGTCTAGCGACTCAAACCTCTATAGAGTGCATCCTCACTTTGGACACCTTTCCCTCAAGCTGGAGTCTTGACCAGAACAGCAGAGCAGAGTGACCACCCCCTGGGGACAACATGTGATTTCAATCAGCTGAGTACCATGACAGACCAGAGCTGGAATCAGAGCTGAAGGCAGGGTGTGCTTTTCTCTCTCCTGCCAGCGACTGGGCTGTGCAGAGGACCAGGCTGGGGGGCTGCTTTGGAAGGAAACAGTGAAAGAGCTTTAAAAACTAAACCCAAAAAACCAACCCACCAAACAAACACACACAAACAATAAAAACAACCACACCATGGCTGGAGACTGGGTGGGCTGAAGGAATGGAGTGAGCTGGAAGAATACAGAGAATCTGGATCAGGGAGAAAGGACACACTGATGAAGAAACAAATAGGGTCTGTCCCGGGGGCACCCCAACCAGCCTACCCAGGGAGAGCAACTGGGTGTTCATGATAAGAAGTGAAAAGCACCTAGAAGCGTACAGAATTTATTTTGCACAAGCAACCTCAAATCTGGCATTTCCTTACCTTCTACAACTCTGCATGGAAGCATTCTTAAAGGTCACTCATTCTGCACCTGCAATGCTACATTGAAATGTCCACACACGCTATTGTGAAGAGCAAAGTTAGATGCTATAGGTGAGCCAGACTAGCAGGGACTCCTTGGAGGCTAACCCTCACCTTTTCCTTCCTATTCCCAGGTACATTTTCCTTCCACTTTCCTCAACCGTTCTGGTGGCCAATGGATCCCTCCATGGGGTCACTGAAGCCACCAACCTAGCAAAAAGTTAACCCAGAAGAGAAGAGGAGGAAAGAAAATCCAGGAAGCAACCACAGAGGCATCTCCTCAGTAAGCAAGCTGAACTGGCTCCCAGTGAAGATGAGAATCACCCCAGCTGGCAGTTGGAAGGGGGCAGGACCACACAACAGGGAGTGGGTGGGGAGGAGAGCAAGACCTCCCCCTTCTTTTCAGATAATGGCCTTCAGCATCACAAGTTGAAGGATATTTATTACAAAAATTACAGCATGACATATCAAAGCTTTAGAAGCAAGAACACAGTTGGCTTACCTAAAGCTAAGCCATTATCTCTGTTTATAGACAAGCAATGTTTCACAACAATCACTTAAACCTCCCCACTGATTAGGGACCTTAGAAACAGACGCTTATTCTAGAAAACATGACAAAACTATTAATATTTCTTTGTTCACAGTCACAACTCTGGAGTCACGCGCTGAAATCATTTCGCTTCAGCAATGTTTCAGTGACTCACAAGCTGATGTGTATTTCCCCACAAAGTATATTCCCCACAAAGAACTCAGCTTTATTGTTTATCTCATATCTGTGCTGTTTAAAAACAATATAGTTTTATTTAGTCTCTCTTATTTTTCTGTAGTTCAGACACACTAGTCCAATTGTACCCAATGGGCACCCCGCCTACTTCAAGATTAAAACTAGAAAAATAATCCCTCTGTTTTCATTAAAAAGTTCTTCCTCCTTTACCCACATTACAACTGAACTTATATTCAGATACTACACTCCCCACAAAGTTTTGAAGAGTTTTCTTTCTACCAACTTTTTCTAAACAACAGCCTGCCGACCCCATGCCAACCCCTGTCAATTCTTGCAAAAATATACATTTAAACCCATCTCAAAAAAGGGGTCAGTGATCCAGCTCCCAGTTGTAACGCTTGCATTTGAAAATAACAGCAGCGAGGTGGTCAGAGAAGCAGCGCCTCTGGCTCCGGACCAAACAGCCCAGCCTTCGTTCAGCTCTGACACCGAGCAGGAGGTCTGCTCTGACCACAGCCAGTGACTCTGGTGCTGGCACACCAGAAGCCTGGTGGTCTCACCAGTCCCAAGACACTCACCAGAGAACCCTGGTGCTGGGTGAGACCCTCTGCAAAGTTTCAGAGCGACCTGGGGAGGTAAGATTGCCCGACGCCACGGGCTCAGTGCAAGGATGCTAATTGTAAACGTGAAGCTACTGACCATCCTGAAGCATGCAGAAAGACACACACAACTTGGCTTCCCAAATGGTTCCATGCAGTTCAATCTTTATTTCACAGACATACAGATCTGGCCATGGCTTTTTCACCCTCCACAATCCTCCCAGACAGAGCTGGGTCTGAAGCACAGATCTGCAGCATGAAGTGTCCTGAAGCGGGGAAGGGATTGCCACACTGCTCTCCAGCTACAGGCTAGCACCATTTATCACACCAGCTGAAAGATTAGACTTGTGCGCTGAGGAAAAAAAGAAAAGCAACAACTCCCCTCCCCTCCCCCCACCAAGGGGTCTGCAGCAAGAATGAAAGATTCTTGCATCACATTCTTCTTCTTATGCTGCATTCAGGGCCTTTTTGGCCCACACTCTATTCCTGACCTCATCTACCATGACTATCCTCCAAGTCCTGTCTCAAAGCTCATTTCCTCGAGGGAGCTCAAAAGTTAGAAATTGCAGCTACACGTGCACATTAAAAAAAAAAACAAACCTAAATATGCACAGACTGTCCAAGCAAGCTCTCAAAGAATGAGCTTCCAGTTGGTTTAGTCATCCAGTTCCAGCAATCTACTTTGTTTCAGCCTGTTGTTCTTATCTTCAAGACATTAATTTTATTGCAGGATGCTTTCTGGGGGCAGAGCACTTTTGAAATCAGAACATCAGACACTAAATCCTGACATGGGATTAATAAAAGGAGGGCTCTGTTGGAGGCTTCTCTGGGCTCTTGGAAAGTAAAATATACTTGTTGACAACCTCCACCTCTTTCTAGACTGTCAAGTGCCGAGTGGTTTTATTACTACATACATAATTGCAAATACCTTTACTCTCAGTCATGTGAGTTATGTATACTAACCCTAAATACAAAACTCTGTCCTCTCAGAGTTTTAAAGAATCAATATGATGAAAAGTTCTGAAAGTTCCAACTTCAATAAATGTGTAATTAATATTTTTAATAAATGTTGAAAGTGTATATCATAAAGAAAAACAAAGTACCTCTCTAAGTGTCTGTAAGTGCACAGAGTAAAGAGAGCAATGAGACTCAGCTTCCAGCAAATAATAAGAGCATTAGTAAATTTGTATTTAAAAAAAATAAATCACCTTTTCCTTTTTCCCTACAGGAAGAGCTGATACTAACTGAAGTAATTTGGTTTTCAGATAACAGACAGGAAAGAATTTCTCTGAAAGAGATGAAAGGATTTAGGTAACACTGTATATACAATTAGAATTCCCAAATGTTTGCATCACTGGCAGTTCCTGCGGGTGCTGGGGGAAAGATTAAGCTTGATTAAATTGCAGATCGTGCAAGTTTATTTATGGACTCAGCTGTGAAACAGAGAATAAAAAACTATTTGAAACAAAGCTATTACCCATTAATCTGTTGGTAAAATATCTGGAGTCTGTTTCCCAATTATTTTCAACATAAAAACCCCCATTGTTTTAATGTGAGCTGAGAAATAAATGAAGTCTAGTGAAAGCGTTTGATGGGGAAGTGAAGGGACAAGAGTATGAAGTAGAGATTTCACTATTTGGCCAAAATACATGTGTTTGTCACATGGTTCTAATTCATGTAATGACCTATTCAAATTCAATTGCCATTTATTTTCAGCACTAATTACTTATTAGCACATGCATTTTGTCATGACAAGATTTTGCTAACATGAAAATATTTCCTGAATAGTTTGGAAGTCCTACCAAATTATAAGTCAGATGCCCAGAAGGTTTGATTGAAAAATTGAAATCCTAAGAAATTAATCCCCCAACAATGTATTTCAACACAGAAATTGGAGGTCAGAGAGAGGAGGACATGGAAATTCAGTAGAGCATTCCTTATGGTCCATTTTTCTTCCGAGACTGTCCAGGACCATAACACAACCAGCTGTATTCCTGTTCTTCCTGAGGGACCTGAACGTACTCATTACTGACAATGCAGGTTTCAACCCTAATCTAACAATACTGAATATAGACTTGAAAGACATGTAAGAGTTTAGTCTCAATTCCCGCAGAAGTAGGATTTAACCTGATCAACCCACTTCCCAGAATATTTTATAGGGAGGAGCACATTCAGCAATTTTTTAGATTTCAAAGCTGTAAGAGAAAAATCTGAGGTGGACTTAGGTTTGACCCCCTCACTGCACCATGCTGCTGAGATTAAAAAGTCGCTCCTGTTCCTACAAGAGTTCAAACAGTCCAAAAGCAAGCATTTCTTTTCAGGAAGTTGGATTTAGAGGCATTAAAAAAGATTGTCAAATTAACTCAAAATGTAGCTAAAAGAAAGGCTGCAGCTTTTGCTGCTAACTTGGCATGTGAGAACAACAAAAGCCCCGAAACAATTAAAATTACAAGCCAGAGCATGAAATAATCCAGCCTTTGATTTTTTTTTTGGTATTGTCTCAGTTTCTCTAGGCTTTTAAAGTGCCATAAATTGCCTCTGTGCCAGAGAAGTTGCCTTTCCAACTCACAACTCTGAGCATTTGTTTATGTGAAATACACTGCTGAGTTAGCCTTCACCTCTCAGGTCTAATCATAAATTATACTGCCAGGCAGATTTCATAAAAGCTTTTAAGCACTGATTTGGCCACAGAGATTGAAAAAAGAATGCCGAAATGAAAAAAAAACCACAATTATTGATGGAACATTCTCTTATTTAAGCCACATGTTAAGAAATCCTCTAAAATAAATCCTGTTTTAGTCACCCAGGTGAAAGACAGAAGTCAGACTTTCCCAGTGTAATACAGGCCAAAGAATTAAATTTGCAAAAAAACCTTGAAAGTAATAAAGGGGTTTGTTCAGGGTAGAGCTAATGGGCAAGAAGTGATCTTTGTGCATAGCGTATGACAACACGGGAAGTGCTCTGAGGTGGCTTAAGCAGCCATTTGATGCCGAAAGTCCCAGGTTAATAGGTTAGCATGCCCAAATTGAGTAAGAACCTATGTGAAAGTGAAGCTTGACACAGTATATTTGGGATATTTTCTCAGCCATTCACCTCATTCTCCTTAACAGAGGCCTCTGACAGTAACAGGAGGAGAAGTACAACAGCTTCCCTTGCTTTCTTTTTTGTAATGCCAACACCATTCACATAGCAGCCTATAAGAATATACTTCTTTTTTAATTCTCCTTACTCACATAATAAGCATACAAATATGCCTGTTTTTTGTGTTTATAGCAATGAATCTCTGTTTTGCAGGATTAAAGATTATAGTGGGCTACTTAAAAAAAAAAAAAAAACCAACAACCCAGAGAAAACCCTTTGAGAGAACTCTTCTTGATACGAAGAGTCCTTCCAAGTTGAATTTCAATGCTTCTAATGTCCACATTCTGAAAAACACCATTCACAAAGCTGAAAACAACCCGTTATTCTTTGACTGCAGCCATGAGCTAGTCCTGAAAAATGTTTGAAACAAATTTGAAAAGAATATTCAAAATGCACCCAGTTCAGTCAAGAGTTACTGCACTGCTTGCACATTTTGATTAGAACATATAGAGAATATATCCTCTCTAATCTCAGAGTTAAAAGAAAGTGACATATGAAAAATATGTACAGTAGTTTGAATAAAATTTATTCTCTAGTATAGTAAGTTCTATTCAGCTATTAGACATGTTATTTTTAATATGAAGTGAAAATAGTATTTTCATGGCCTTTGTAGCTCAACATTAATTCACTTCTTTCTTGGTACCTATCCTTCTGGAAAAAAAAAAAAAATTAAGCTCCTTAGGTGTTGCTTGAATTGCTCTTCCTGTTCTGTTTCATTGCCATTTTAATTTATACTTTTCAATTTCTGTCTAAATAGCTTCTTTCTATAGAGCTACAATATTTGGGAAAGAGAAAAAGAGGGATACTTCCACTTACCTCCCCCTCCCCTGTCACTCACCTCTCCCCCACGAAGTGCAATCTACAGGCTCTTCGTTTATGAACGTTATTGGTATTATCCTAAGAACAAGGGAAAACTCTTTCTATCTTTTAAGACTATCTTTTGGCAAGTCAAATATAATTCCTTACACAAAAAGCTGCTGCCTGAAGTCAGATTTCTGTTTTAAGTAGGAAGGATGCAAGGTTAATTTATATTTTCCTTATGCTGTTTTGCAAGTTTTTGAAAATTGCATTTAAAGCCAAGAACTGAGTTCTGAGAATAGGAAGAACTTTGACATGGTCATCAAAACTTTAAATTGCCTCCTTCAATAGTTTGAATGAGAACATTTTGAAGATAAAGAAAGCAGAATAATGCAGATCCAGTTCACAGCCACTTAAAAAACAGACTATGCAAGTCATTATACAATTCTGTAGGGGTGTATTTGACCTTGGTCTAGCAGTATAATTATAATATGGACCACTGAACCACAAGGGTACCAAGACAAGACAAACAGTCATTGTTTTGCCAGTGGATACTCTTAACACTTTGACTCACAGATACTCAATGTATCTGCCTATCAACGTATCTCTGTAACATATCCTTAGGAAGAAACAAACTTCCACTGCAAGATCTCCTCTCTCAAAAAGATCCTTCATTGATCTTTAGAAAACCTGTGATAAACTTTTTTCAACCTCTTAAGCAAAGATGTCCTTTGTTTGTAATCACGTACCTCTTCCTCCAAACAAAAGCTCTGCTGCTGCTGGCCGACCTGATCTTTTGCAAAACTCATTGCATGAGTGCTCTCAGGCTGGAGCAACTGCAGAAACTCACCCTGTCACTCAGCCTGCCTGTCCTGTTTGTCGTTCTTCCCCTTCACTGTTGAGATCCGTAACATTTAGCTATGGATGAAAGAAGCAAATCTCTCCAGTTTGGCTGGTGTTGGAAGAACAAAGGAAAATGATGACAAACTGATGAGGAAGACAAAACAAATTGAGAAAATGTGCTATGCTTTATCTGAAGATGGAAGAAAGCATGGCGAAAACAGAAAGCATGCAAGTGGATGAAATAATTAAATATGAAGATATGAATGGCCTGGAAAAAGATCATGCAGATAGCTCATGTATATGTGAGACTTAACCACTTAAACTTCACAAAAACAAATTTTCAATTTTTTTTTTTTTTTAGAAAAAGGTAATCATTGTGATTCTATGTTCGGGAACTACAACCTCACAGAATAATGCTCTGCATAATCGTTTTTCTTCTGCGCAAATATTTACATTGTATTAGTGGAAGAGTAACCTATACTCTTCCCTCCCTGGATTAAAGCATCACCACCAACTTACACAAGAAGTCATGGCTAACTGGAAACAGCTGCTAAGCCACTTGTATCTCTGGTGCTTTGTAATACCCACTAATAACTCAGAAGGATCATATCTTACATCTGCTTTTCTTCTCTTCTACATCAAAGTCTTAACAGATAGCTTGTAAGTGAAGTTGTCATAGAAGCTAGGTCTCGAGGAGAGGCACAGAAAGCCATCCTGTGGTTGCTGCAGATGTTCCCCTCTGTACGTTTACTAATAGCTGCCTGCTGAGTTTTAACATTCTTGGAGCCAGAGTTTCCAGATGTCTCCTCCAAAATTAATACAAACAACTGGGAAGTTTACAGAAGTGAGACTATCTAAAAATGTCTCTTTCCTCACAATTTTTTCCCTGCAACCTCTGGTATCTACAGAAGAATCGTGCGCAATACCATGGATTTGCTGCCCCAACGCAAACATGCACAACAACAGCATACCTGATAAAAGTGTTGCAGAAGACCCCATATCATCAATCACCACTTCCATGTACCAGAGACAGCCCTTGATGCCCACCACCAGCAGTCAAGCCATCGGGCTGCACTGCCACCTCCTACTGCCAAGCATTCTATTCACATGCTATCAGCGTGCCAAAATGGGGAGCTAAGGCTGACATTAATGCCCACCAACTCAGAGGAGTTATCCATAAGTCTCACAGCACAATATGAGATACAGAACTCAACACACTAAAATTTAATGATAATTCACCCCAACATAGACTTGACCAACATTTTTCTGGCCATCCTATCCTACACCGCCCTCAAGCAAAGGCATCTACTTTATTTTCCAAAGAAGTCCTTTGAACACAGAAGAGAAAGTAATATTTATCCTTTGAACACAGAAGAGAAACTAAGATATATGACTCACATATCCAAATTTTAAATCATGTTTTATTATAAAATGAAACCCTGCCAAGTCCCTTTATCAAATTCATCAAATATTTTCCCATTTCTCTGGAAGAATGAATGCAGCCACCCTATTATTTAAAAAAAAAAAAATCAAACCAAATAGATTGTACTGAGGAATCCAGCTTCAGTGATTACTGTACTTTATTCAAGGACTCAAATTGCTTCCAGCTAGCAACCCACAACAATGGCATCTGAGTATGCATACAGGCATTTATTTTTCAGTGACAATTTTATGAAGATGTACATGCACAAAACAGGTCCCATGCAGGCAGTATTTACAGCCTTCCTTGGCTCCTGCCAGAAATTTTTCTTCTTCTTTAAACAAAGAACTACTGCTTTTCCTAACGGAATGAACATTTCTAAAGCCCCGGAAATCTAGCTGCAATTAGGCAATATAAATCAAACCACTGTAATGAAGCACACAGATGACCCAGTTTTCTAACCAACATAGCAGGAAGGTTTTTTTGAAAGTATTTCTAGCAATTATTAGCATACTACATATTTTTGTCTCACAATATATTTTTGTCTCCCTTCCTGCAAAAAAATTTTGAATTCTGCTTTGTATAAAAAAACCAACAACACAAAACCAAAAAACACCCAAAACCAAAAAAGCCCAACCCAAAAATATATAAGATAAAACAAACAAAAAACCCCTTATGCACTACAGCTAAAAGCCATTTCTGTTCTGTGGGGAACAGAAATCATTCAAACTTTCCTCTAACAGCCAGCACCACAAGAGTTAAGAATAATCACTTCAAACACAGACAAGACTTCCAAGATCTTCAGTTAATATCAGTTAGAATGAGGGCACAACTCAGGGCTTTCAGCTGAAACGGCGACCAGCTACTTCCCTGTTGGCTGTTTCAGAGCAAACAAATCTGATTCTTCTTGTACCAGGAATTCCATTCTTGTCAAAGTCTGTAGTACACAACTACGACAAATACTGATTTTATAAAGTTTCAGGTTTTAAGAAAGTTCATGGACAATTCTTCATCAGCTTGGTACCAGCTAGCATCAGCAGGTAAATGGCAAGTAGAAACAATTGCAAGCTATTCTGGAGAACACGCAAGATAGAAAGAGATTCGATGAAAGCACATTTCAAAACAGTCTTGGCCTCATATCCTTTTCCAAACAAGCATCATGTACTTGCTATTGACCAACATTCAAACCATTGCTACAGGAGCTTACCCATCAGCCTCCCATCTGCTCAGCATCTCTCTATTTTCCTTCACTTTTTGAGCTAAAGATCATCTTTAAAATGTGAGGAGGATAGCAGTAAGACTTAAAACCTGAGACAACAGACTCTGCAAAGAACCACTGTTCTTTTATTAATCCTGGGATAAGACAAAACAACAAACCCATCACTCACTTTCAGGAAGAACCTCTTTTAACCTACAGATCAAGCTTCACTGTCCCCTCTCCAGTCCTACACCACCACAGAATAAAACTTGTTGCTCTCACTAAAGTCACAGAGAGTCTCTTTTTAGAGAAAGAATTACATATTGTCCCTCAGACCTAAAATTAATGTTTGAGTACTAATTATTTTTTGTAACATGTAAATGTCAGCTTATAACAGAACAACAAAGAACTGTGTGAAGCAACTCTGCATTTCAAAGGTGGCAGCTATGGGTAAACAAAATACTGTACTAGAATACTGCTCTGACAGAAGCTACATAATTTATAGTTTCTACAACACTGCAAACTCCAGAGGATACTCCTACCATGGCTGAAAAGAACCAGAAGTTAAGCAACGCTAAATGCTTTTCTCTGAATACCGCTGCAGGAAGGCTTTCCACTCAGCAAAGGCTGGAATCTGCTCTTGATTCAGTAGTATTCAATATGCTGCACACAACTTCCAAAAAGTCTGTGTGATTTAGAGTCCCAAGTTTTTCTTTCTTCCTTCTGCAAAACCATAGTTCCCCTTGTCCTTTGTAAAGTACAAAAGGCTAAGTCACCTACTGAGGATTGCTCTGTACCAAAAGCTGAGTTCCCCCTTGGAACAAAGGGGCACAATTCAATTTACCTTTTAAAAGGAACAAGCAGGCAATTCTGTCCAGATATAGCTAGCAGTACTACTAGATAACACTAATGCTAACATTTGAGAATTAAAGATGATGATAATGATCTGGGACAATGCCTCTTATTTTGTTAAAATTATAAAGGCAGTATGTTAATCAGCATAGCTGCCATCAACTCTTATTGTGCAACTGTAAGCCATCATGCACAAGTCAGCAAAATGCTTTAGCAACTGGAAAACTCAGTCTAGACCTTTATCAAAAGGCGATCAGAATAATAAGATCACAAAGACTTGTGCATCCATTTAATTAAAATAATATGTTCTTTACTACAGTATGTACTTCATCACACTTCAGCAAACACCGAACCACCTCCATTCCATCACGGTTTAAATAACTTTTCCATGGCAAAACCATCTATTCTGTTATCATAAATTTAGATCAAATGCTAAACGTTTTACTCAACAGACTTTGTTCTAGACTATGCCATAGAAACATCAGACTGTTAAGGCTTTTAGAGATAGATTTGAGTCTGACTAGCTCTTTTTCTTCTTCCTTAAATCACAGAATTTAAACAAATTTTAAGCTGTAAACTACCTAAAACTATTTAGAAATTAAAAAGCGGGAGAATTGGAGCAGTTCACAGTTCAACAGATTTTTCCATCTAAATATGCTTAGGTCCCAAAGAAGAACACTGCTTTTGTTCCAAAAATAATGAGGGCAATGACAAAAGGTCCAATGTTTTATCTACTGTTTTCTATCTCTGATCTCTTCTGCTCCAAGACTTCTAAAACATCTGAGGCTAATATTTATTACATTTCTCTCTGGGAGTCTTTTAACCCTGTGATTTATAGACTCTAGAGGTGAAAAAAAGGCCTCAAATACAATGAGGTGAAAGAAATAAAACTACTTAATAGTGTTCTAGTAACAACCTTTTTGCAGGCTTTTTGAAATAGCTTGCCAAATTCTGTGAAGTTCTAGAAGAGCCTTCTAGGATGAGGTGTGTTTCAACATATACTCCATTGTTAAGGGTGTAGTTACTGCCCACTGAAGCCATATGGAGGTTTTCACCTACGTTTGGTGGACTCTGGACAGAGGTGTACCAGCATTGCTACAGATACGGAGATAAATGTCATAGGAATAGCTCTTGAAAAAGTCACAGCTGTTTCACGCTTCAAGCATTAAATCCAGGTGGATCATGTAACAACTCTTACAGTTGCGCTGATTATTCCAAGTTTGAACACAGCCAACATTTTAAAAATGCCTAAAAAACCTGTGTGGATTAGGCCACCCTGGTTGGAAAATCTGACTAAAGACATGACTTCATATAACTTTTACTGATTTAGGCATGCTGAAAATTGCTGGACCCTTACAATAGACACTGCATCATCGCACCCTTTGCCAGTTAGGAAACAGGACTAACACAGACACACACGCACAAACAGCTAAGAACATGGAATTGATCTACAGTTTAAACTCAAGTGGAAAATGAACTCATTTTCTCTTCATCTAAGAGTCTGCTATTCCAACTCTGGTTTGTGGACAAGAATGGAAATAATCATATGAATATCGAAAGCCCAGTGTTATGGACCTGTTTTGGAAAATGAACCTTTTATTAAATACATGATATTTTACAATACACTAGCTTCCAATGAATCAAACTGCAAAGATCTCTGTCACGTTATTTAATATCTTATGTTTAACCAATATGAAGTCAAACTTATACTGTCCCTAGAACAATGGGTATAATTACTGAAATCAATACTTGTAATTTCATCACCTGGCACAGAAAACAAAGTTCCATCATCAAAATACCACTGCACAGTTCCCGGTGCTACTAATTTCCTTTTTATTAGCATGGATAACACCACAAAAATATGCTGCTAGGTGAATCTACAAGCATGATCCTGTAAAGAAATGTGCAACTACAGCCGATACCAATCGAAACTAAGGGAGCTTAGATGATTTCCAGCCCTTGTGATTTTATCATGAGTCATATCTGGTGTTTTCCTTGAGTCATACATTTAGCAGCCTCAGCAGTGGTGCCCATAATTACATTTTACAATTTTGCTACTGTGGTGAGGGGGTAAGGAATCTGCCTTTTTACATATATGCATCAACACGTGAAGCATGCAGGTGACACCCTTGGTCACATGCCAGACTACTGGGTATCAAATACTGTTGCACAAAAAGCTAGAGATTGTTACAAAAGTGCTTTTCATCCGTTAATGATAATTTTTTAGTGACAGTGCACTAAGATCCGCACACATGAATTCCAGCGTGTCTTTTTTGTTGTGTACTTTCACTAATGAGAGAACTCCCTTTTTTTTTCTTTCAGACAAAAACAAGTATTTACTTACTAGACAACTTACAATAGCAATAGTATGATATTCCACCCACAAATAAGCTGCAACAAGTGAAAAAACTGCAAGCTAATTTTTCTACCTTTTTTTTTTCTTTTATCAACCAAATATATTTAATGAGTAGTATCAGTCAGAAAACAACATTGGCCAGGCCTCTCTTGTTAAAAACGGTTAATTCTGTTGTATGATTTCAAGACCGTTCAAATGCTATTGAAGATGCAAGTGGTCATGTAAGAATCAATGTTATCTAAATAGGAAGGGGAAAGGGAAAGAATACCAGTGCTCGCAATACAAACATACTTAACACATTATACAATTCAGCTCCTCTGAATATTGCCGCAAACAAACTGCCTTTCAATGTTCACATAAACCTCTGTAAATCCTAACCATTGTCTGAAGCATAAACCACTATTCCATCCATGACCAAACCAGTTTAAATCAGCAGAGGAACAAGAAAAGAAAAAAGCTTCTCCTGTCCTCATTTCCAACACTGAAAGTACTAAAACTTTTTCTCGGCTTGCATCCAGCACTAAGCAATTCTGCCTCGGCAATGGATTAAGTAGATGAACTAACAGATCTGTGTCACATCAAATTTTGATGACATTCAACATTTTAACTAACTTGTCGTATAATAAGAAAACCAAAAAGACCCCAGAGTAAAGTCTCTCCACAAGACAGATTCAAGCAAGCACAAATTTAAGGGTTCCACAGAGCTGAATGCACTAAAGGAAACACAAAACCAAGGACGAGTTTCTACAGCATGCTGTTATTTGCTAAAATAAGCAAGATTGTGCTCGACCTGTTATTCTTACAAACATCCCCATCTGGCCTCAGAAAACGGGGGAGAAAAGTGATGCAATTTTCATGGCACCCACATCCTCAAAGCCAGACACACTCATCACCTAGGTGTCAGCACGCCCTTACAAAAGTCTTCTCAAATTATTGCTTCCTATCAAGACCTGAAACTGGCTCCCTTTAACATCTGTTAATCTAATTGGTTCCTATGAGCCTGTAACAATTAAACCTGTTGTTGCAAGAAGCAACAGGGAAAGGGGATTTTACATATCCACAGCTGGGCTGTTAGCAGAACAAATGGACTGCATCTGACTCAAAGGCTCTCACCAAAATCCAGTTATTAAGCTGTGAGAACAAGCCATAAATGAAGCTGATGGCCTCAGCAACTGCGCTGAGCTCAAAGCCCTTAGCCGTATCAGTTGCTCTGTCACAACAGCAATCATAAGGAGGGGACAAAGGCCTCAGAATTCCTGTAGTCAGCAAATTTAACGATTATTATTACTACTATTACGACTACCATCATGGCAAATATGGAGTGAATCACTCAAAGTGGAAATAGAATTTTTGTATTAAGCATTACAAAGTTGGCAATATTTAGTTGGACTGTATTAAGAAGGAAACAAAACTACAATCAAAGTCCCTGTTTAGATTCAAAATATTTTTACAAAAAAGGAAGTATTGCAACAGCTGAGCAAACTCAGCTATTTACTTATGCAAAATACTTCAGTGGATTTAAATTAGAAGTTACTTTCTTTTTTTTTTTCCCAGAAGACCACCTGAAAATGGAACAAAGCAATACCCAGCTCAGTATCGGTCCTGGTCCCATTTCCACAGACACTTATAGACACCTGTCTCTCTTTGTAGTCACAGGAGAGTCTCACCTTTAGAAGGAATTCTCATACATCTAAATGATGTGCGTAAGTGTTTGCAGAGCAGGAGCTGTAGTATCTTCTGTATCATCAGCACCCAGCATAAGGACAGGAACTAACACTTCGTCGTAAGTTTTGTAGTTCTCTAAGCCTGAACATCTCACAGCCTGAGAAAGCAAGCCAGCCTTGCAGTTTTCTTCCTGTGTACCAGATTAATGCCTCATACAGCTAATTTCTCATCCTTTCTACAGTCTGAACTACAATTTAAAACGACTTAATGAAACACTTTTTGCAGTATTTCTGCTCTGTGCTCTCTTCTGTGCTTTCTACACCAGTATTATGCTACCTAAGCAGCTGGGCACAATGCTGTGCTGAGGTGACACCACCACGACCCTTGGAAGTTCCTAGGAAGTTCTTGCAATACTCAGATTATAATAACAGATTACGCGCCTCACACTTGGACACCTGAGAGTTTACTGGCCCCCATCTTAGGGTGTGGGAGGAATAAGTGTTATTTACCTTATGGGAGCCAGGGAATTAATAGCTTTCAACCTTTGTTTCTTTAAAAACTGGATTTTATTTTTTTTTAACTGTTTTGTTTGCTATTCATCCCTTACTTAACCCACACCTCTTAATTTTCACCAACCTTTGTGAAATTCCACACAGTCAACTTTTAAAACAGATATGTTTCTGACAGATAAGTCGAGACTTTGGTACTCACAAGTGAATGCAGAAACTTACCCCTTTTCCAGAGTAACGTTGAAGACAACCTATATATCTGAAATTTTGCTCCTTTCTTTTTTTTTTTTTTTTTCATTTCTGGACGTTTCCTTAGACCATCACAATTATGGACACCTATTACTACATTCCATAATGTCAGCCAAGAATTCCTCTGTTAAATAATTCCTCTTCTCCAATGACTGCAAAACACTTCAAACGTATCTTAATTACACTTTATAATCATTCTGAATCAAACTCAGTCAGCATTAGAAGGTTGGCTCATGGTATGTAGAGCTATTTGATACTCCAACAGGTAAAATTAATAACAGTGTGCCAATGTAACCAGGTTTCTTTTCAGGATACTCAAATGCCTGGAAACACCCAAGACTCCTGACAGGCCTTCTGTAGGTATGAAATTCTGAGCTGTGCCTCCAGGCACATTGGAAAACAGCACCAAGGATCTATTCACATCTTTAGGCTCAGAAATACCTTTTAAGTTATAGCCTTGCTAGACCATCAACTCATGAAATGTCATTTTACATCATTTCAGGTTAACAAGGCTGATCACCTCTAGTACCATCAATGCTTTCAGAAGTTACTCTATTTCCACTGAGTTTTTATTTTTATTTACTTATTTACCTCACTTTCATTTCTGCTCTGCCTAGAGTGAACTCTTCCATAGCACAGCCAAGATTGAACAAAGATCTCGATTCACCATCAACACCATCTTCCTCATGCAGTTCAACAAGGCCAAGTGCAAGGTCCTACATCTGGGTCGGGGCAATCCCAAGCACAAATACAGGCTCGGTGAGGAATGGCTGGAGAGCAGCCCTGTGGAGAAGGACCTGGGGGTAATGATTGATGAGAAGCTCGACATGAGCAAGCAATGTGCGATCGCAGCCCAGAAGGCCAACCGTATCCTGGGCTGCATCAAAAGAAGTGTGGCCAGCAGGTCAAGGGAGGGGATTCTGCCCCTCTACTCCACTCTCGTGAGACCCCACCTGGAGTGCTGCATCCAGCTCTGGAGTCCCCAACATAAGAAGGACATGGACCTGCTGGAGCATGTCCAGAGGAGAGCCACAAGGATGATCCGAGGGCTGGAGCACCTCTCCTATGAGGAGAGGCTGAGAGAGTTGGGGCTGTTCAGCCTGGAGAAGAGAAGGCTCTGGGGAGATCTTATTGTGGCCTTCCAGTACCTAAAAGGGGCCTACAGGAGAGCTGGGGAAGGACTTTTTACTAGGGCATGTAGTGACAGGACGAGGGGGAATGGCTTTAAGCTGGAAGAGGGCAGGTTTAGATTAAACATTAGGAAGAAGTTTTTCACTTTAAGGGTGGTAAGGCACTGGAACAGGTTCCCCAGAGAGGTTGTTGAAGCCCCGTCCCTGGAGGTGTTCAAGGCCAGGCTGGACGTGGCCTTGGGCAACCTGGTCTAGTGGGAGGTGTCACTGCCTGTGGCAGGGGGGTTGGAACTCGATGATCTTCAAGGTCCCTTCCAGCCTAAACCATTCTATGATTCTATGATTCCCCACTGGCACAGTATATATATTCACAGTGGTTCATTAATAAGAGTGACAGGTGAGCTGCTAGAGGCACAGCAGTGAATGCAGACCACTGCCAGAGTGTCAGAATACAGGACAGACACGAATGCAAACAAAATACATTCAGACCCAGAACAATATAGCAATCTTTCAGACTGTGACAAAACATGTTAAAAAATATGATTTTGCACTGCTAATCCTAATTCCCATCTCACTGCTGTTAGCTGAGTACCATCCTACAACAGGTGATGAATTTTTGAAATCATTTGTTGAAATGTAGCATAAACTCAAGTCTGCTATTACTGTTCACTGATTTCCTTTAATAAGAAGGAACTTAACACACAGACTGGTGATTAAAAGAAGTAAAAATAAATGGGATTAAGGACCTTCCAAGCAAGAGTCACAGCATTTGGTCAATTCTCTTTTGATTTACTCAGATACTGCATGTGTAGACTAAGCAGCATCCCCTCTATATTTTACAAGCATTGGTATGATAGCAATACCTCTGAGGTAGAGTCCCTCCAGTTGTCAGGAAAACAGTCATCAAAAAAACGCAGTAACAAAGAAAACCAGCTTGATAACCAGCTATCAGAGGATGGACTGGTAAGATGCCAGGGAGGCAGACCTAGAAAATGCTTCAATTGCATTAAATATAATGTTGCCTTGACATATGTGCATGCAGGAGTACTTTATTATCATACTCCTAACGGACTGGACAGTTTCAGGAAGGGATATGAATGGTATCCAATTTCCAGAGAGAAATATGCTTAACGCAATCTGGAAAAGTAGTTGAATTTCAAGGGATGTTTTCAACCTCCCTAGTACAGAATTTCTTTTTGTTCTTCTCAGCTTCAACTTTTCCAATACACGAAAAAAATAATTATCTGCAGGGAAGGATTTTTTCCTCATTTAATAAAATCTACCAATCTTTAGAGACTATAAACTTTTTCATTTTCTACTGCATTAAATTTTACCCCCAAAAGAATCTTTATAAAAATATTTATCTTCCTGTGTTATTTGTCTATGAGGTGGGTTTAAAAAAGATTCAGTAAAGGACAACTGTGACCTTCTACCAACTAGACAAAACTATTTTGCTTTAGGGGAAAAAAAAAAAAGATAAAAAGTGATATAAAAACTGCAAAATGAAAGAAAATCATCAGCCTAAATTTGGTATAGCAATTTTTTTCAATTACAGCAGTACCCAATTTTATCAGGAATATTAACTATATTTCACCAGAATACCATTGTAATATTTCAGAACAGTAAGATACTAAATTTGAAGCTATTTTTCATAGGCACGTTGAAGCATTTTAGGAGGTATGTATAGCATAAGAAGACATTCACCTTTGGGTCAGATACATTACCTTACCTCCTCCCATCCATTCCTCCCATTTATTCCATTGCCCTGAAAGTCCATAATATTCTCTCACTGTTGTTTACTCTTTATCCTGAGTCATTCCCCATTACTTTGTGATGTGGCTATCGGGCTGAGGGAAGCACTGCCCTACACAGAACTGCAGCAGCATGATCACACCACAGGACTCGAGTGTCAGGGATTCCTGACTACATATATCAGTAGATGTCCTTGACTGAGTAACATCTCTATTGATCTCATGGTGTTTTAAAAATCAGTGAAGTAGGGATTTTGGTGGTTTCCTGGTAGTCGTAAAAAGTTCAGCTAGTAACATTTGCTCACCAGGCAGCCCAGTTCTCAGTCTGTAACTCTCACTGAATGGTTTTTCCATGGTCTGCGTGAATAAATTATTGGGGAAAAAAAAATATATATTGTTTTCTTATGCTTCAATTACACAACGTATTTAGACATATAGGTTTGAACAGCCATCAACAGGTTACTTGCAAGCTTGCTTAGAGGCCCTAACACCTCCCTCCTTTTAATAGCTTTGGAAAGTAATCTAACAGCTCCAATAGCTTAAGCTAGAGAGGTCCAAAAGGATATAAGAGAAGAATTCCTCTGTGGGACATAGAGAAAAAGGGTAAGTCAGCCTCAAGAAATGAAAAAGGAACTATTTCTTGCAAGCAGTTCAGTTCTACTGGGGACATAAAGTACTTGGCTGCACCATTGAGTTCTGTGCACTGCTCTACTTTCTGCGTAAGGTAACCCTAATCACAGCGCAGAAAGCAGGTTTCAATGATAATAATGATGATTCCTGAAAATCGGTCCTTCTCAATCTATAAAGATTTCTTCTTTCACTGACACCTTCTTTTTAAGAATATTTCTTTTATCAGACTTTACGACAGCCCCGTTTCTAAGAAATTATTTGCATGCACACGCTAACACATCTGCTTAGCTTCAGACACATCTAGAGCGCGCAACTCACAGATTCTGCACTTTTGAAATAAGTCAGTGTGCTGTATAGTATGTGATAGAAAGGGGGTGGGGGAGAGAAAGGTAAAACATAGTCTATTTAGCACATCTGAAAATGAGCTCAAGCTCTTTTTAGTTCCAGCAGCTGCCTATAATGGAAAAAATGAAGATTGGCTGTTGCCAAAAAAGTGGGCAGTAAGAAATAACAGATGTGAAGTTTCAGCAACATCATTGGCTAGGTCAGTCATACAGACGGCTTCAGAGCCGGGGTCCCTGTTGGGCTGCAGCGTTCTCAGAGGCATGTTTGGTTTTTGAGTGGCTGAACTGTTCCCCTTGCTTAGCTGAATTTACTCAGCAACCTCACCCATGAATGCAATCGACAGGAAATATTCACATCCTCCTAGCATGTGTGGGCTGTGTGTAAAAGCTCCTAGATTAAAGTTAGTCACTACATTTTCCAAAATCATTTAAACATTTAACTTCTCTCTTCCTCCATCCTGCTCACCCCTCTTTATTTCATGGAACGCAGGGCGAGTGGGGAAGAAAAGACAGGTCTTCAACACAAGATCTTATTGCATGAGGCTCACAAAGTAAGATCAAAGAAACCAACCTGATCTGGTGCATACATTTTTAAGAGAAAGGGCAGTGGGTGAAAAATGCCCTTCAAAGAGTCAACTCCAATTACAGAAGTCATTTTCAAAGAAGAACAAAATTTCTTGACAGAGTTTAAAGGGAAAATTATGAATACAAGGTCTGCAAAATATATCACATCAAGAGCAACTTCTGCCAGCTCAATTTGCAAGATTAAGTGGACTTCAATTTAAATTAAAACTAAATACAATCAAAGTTATATTCAGGCATCAGAAACATCCCTTGAAATTGTAGTATGGATCACAAAGACGATTGCTACTTCAGAAAAACCAATTACAAAACTATATTATTAAAAAATACTTCCAGTGAATAAGCAACAGCATCAACTAACATCAGCAGAATTGAAGTTGGGCTGTCACATGCATTGCGAGCGATTCTTCTGCTATGTTCAAAATCTGGTTGTAAAATGCAGCTCTTAATAAGCCCAGGTTTTCATGCTATGTCTCATCTGGTGTATTTATTACCTGCTGCTGAAAGAAACAGTACTACTCTCCCCTCCTCCTTCCAGCTGCTTATTCCCTCTTTGTCCCTTGTGTTACATCTAGTAATTTCTCAGCCACAGGACAAGCCAGGCCAGCATAGTTATCTGATGTAGTTTTCCTTCCCAGGCAGTTAGGTTTTTTTATTGAATTAGCTGCTTACATTGAACTCACCTTGGGGCTGGGGGCTGATGTGAGAAAGGGGAAGAACAGGCTGCCCCTTTTGGCATCAGCCTGCAGTTGCGCAAGATCAGATGCAACATTAAACCATGCTCTGAATAGTACTACTAGCTTTCTTCTTGCAGAATGAATATTCAAGTGTCTTCAGGATTCCATGGTACACAGGGAGTCCCTGAGAGTTAATATTACAGCATGAGAGAAACTCTGCAAGTGAAAACGGTAATGCTATAGCAACTGAAGGACCCCAAAGGCACCAAGGCACAGTGAGGGGAACTGCCGTGTAATATCTAGACAGAAGGCCTTGCAATCTAACCATACAAAAAGAGTAAGAAATTAATTAACTTTTCTAACATCACTTAGCAGGTTAATAACATAGGCGGAAATCGAATGCAAGAGTCAGGACAAGCAGCTCTATCTGTTATGCCACACTCCTTCTTGTGGCTACAATTGCTATTTACTCACTGCTTCTGGGACGGCATCTCCATGTCAAGAACCGCACTAGGTTCCAGAAATAACAAAATTAAAATTAGCCATTGTATTTGTTGCTCCATAAGAAAATTATCAGTTCAATGTGGTTTACAGCATCTGAAAGTTCCCACTGCCTTCCCAAGGAAAGAACTTCAAACCTTAATATATTCCTGACTCAGTAAATCATCTTCTTTCCCCTCTGATGAAAGACAAAAGGAAATAAAGTGGAAAAAATGTCCACTGCTGTTTTTCTTTCTATTAAATGGAAGTGGGGTGTAACTTTGGATTAGTGCTTTAAAATCACCTTACAGTTCTCCAAAGGAGGAGTAAACAAACATAAATTATACAAAAAAGAAAAAACAAAAGGCAAACTGTATGGATATAAACAAACCCGTATATCCCAAACCAAACATAAAACCCAGAGATCAACTCCCTGTCCTCATCTGTGTTCTGCTGTGCACTACATGGGATTAACATATGGGGACCTTTTAGTCACCTCAAAACTAGTACCAATTTTTCTGGTTTGAGCTTAAGATATGGCAGGGCTTCATCAGAAACCTAGAATGTAATTCCTGAAATCACAAAGCACTGTTGTGAGGCAGACAAAGTTCAGCACATACATAAGATGACAGCTACAACACCTTGAGAAAAACACAGGTTTCCTTTCTCTGCAGGTTATCATGACATGAGGAAAGACCTTCAGAACGACATTTTGCTTGCTTTCCTTCACCTTGGTTTCTCCCAGTTGTTCCAAAGGCCAGAAGCACAACCTCATCCTCCAGTGCCAACCAGGACCCTATGCAGGAAAGCTAGCTAAGTATCATTACCTGAATTGTAAGTATCAAAACCAGACTGGCTGGTCAAAACATTTATTTTCATGTAACACAGAAGAATATTTGTCATATCAGCTGACAGGTTCCAGAGTAGCTGGGATGCCAAAAGCCCATTGTTCAAGAACTGCACCTACGTATCAACCTGTGGCAAAAATACTTGTAAGTGGCTGGTGAAACTTCAGATACTACAAGAGGCAATCAAACCTCCAGATCTTCAGGGACTAGTCTCACTGTCAACCATCAGAGTCCCCAGGCTAACATTCTCCAATGACATGAAACACCTGCTGCCTTCCAGACTTGTCCAACACCGACATCTATCGCAGCATCTGACCTTTGCTGAGGCACCTCACTGGAGTGTTGATCACCCTGCACTAAGCAGTCAATTCTTGATTAATATTATTTTAATTTTACATATAATAACTGGTGCTTTGTTGCCTAATACAGTTTCGGAGCCTATCTTTCATGTTTGTCAGAAAGGCCTTATAAGCCTGTATCCTACTCATATTGCAACAAAAGGAGCATACATAGAAGTCAGGGAGTATGTGAATGCTCTTATAAATAAATTGTAACCTTGGGGAGAAAAAGAAGAGGAAACAGTAAGCAAAATACCAAAGATTTCATTAAGAGCTTCTCAGAAGGTAATTTTATCCTTTAAATTTTTATCTCAGTTGTTTATTTCTTACTTCCAGTTACAACTTTATTAATTATTTTATGGCAACTGAATTGAAGATTTTTATGTAATTAAGTGCTTACCTATTTTCAAACGTTTCCCCAAGACAACTTATGCAATGCCTATGAGATAACTCAGACAACTAGGCCTTTGCTGTACTCAGCACATCTGGAGAGAAACTATATTATTTACATATTTCATTATGAAGGGAAAGTTATATTTTCAATTTTCTTTCAACATATTAGAGCTGCACAGAGTTAATCTTATTAACTCTGCAATTTTACCATCACCACTATATTTAACCCTTTACTACATTGTCTTCCCATCTACTGCTGCTGACAGTCGCTCAAGTCATTGTTTAAGTTAGCTTCACATTCTTAATGCATGTGCTAGTGTTTTTGTTATGTTGCTAAGCATTATAGGGCTGCCCTCTAAACTGGTCCGAGGCACATTACTACAAAATAGGTCATATTATCTGTAAGACTACACAAGAAGCAATTTTAAATTAATAAGAAGTCTCTGTAATTCTTAACTAGCAGCTTCTTAAAGAGCATCAAGCTTCAAAGAATGAATACCTATATTAGTTGTTAGATAAACCTATAGAAACGGTCTACTGTGTACCAACATCAGACAGGGTACCATGCAGTACGTAGTTCAGTTGTCAGCCCTAGCAACTGCTGTGAAAGTTTGGTATGGTATCTCACCGTAATCTGTAATATGAGCAATGTTCCAGTTCAGCAAAAGCTGGTGCTTCAGCTTTTTCCCTGTTCAACAAAACTCTTAAACACCTCTTTAGTTTCTAAACAAATAGCATTTTAACTGTATTTCATTAGCCCTTACCCCTATCTTCTGATTCTCTACTGAATCAGAGCCTTGTATCAGAGCATCCCACCAGAGTAGCCACCATATTAATCAGAAAATAACTAGTATCAGCACTCTGTAAAGAAGGAAATGATTTCAGTTTGAAGTCATGCAATTAAATGTCAGTAAAAAACTAGAAGTTGCTTCACATGAATTATTAAGTTGTTTATAAGACTACTTTTAAACACACTTGAGTCACCAACAAGCAGCAGTCATAAGCAAGTTTTAGAGTTACTTTTAAAAACACTGAGTATATTTTCTTTAAATTTCCCGTAAATGTTAGGTAAGTTTAGCTTGACAGAGGATAGATTTTATTTTCAGAATTTTTGGGACAAGTGACTTCTGAACACCAGGCATATGGTATTATCAGATCCTACATGTGAAGAGGCACAGACCAGAATTGTCCATTGTAGGCTCATAAAGAAACTTTACAATAGTTTCAGCTTTTTGTGGGATCACATAATACATGCGCTGGAGTAGTACCTGTTGGCTTAACGCATCTATTTCAATGTAGTGGCACACTTTTGTGTTGTGGAACACTTAAATTACAGAGCATGAATGAATGTGTCACACTGGCACATAGCTAAATTAAGCCACATAAATCCATATACATGTAGATACCTCAGCAAGGACAATACTCGTTGATAAGGTTCAATGTAGTTTGAATTCCTTCTTGCACAGTTCTTCACAAACCTGAAATTTAATGTGGCTCCTATTAAGTCTATGCTTAAGTGCAAGGACAAAAGATGGATTTTTCTATGGGAACTTGAATGTTGTTTGGGTCTTTCTGGTATCCACTGTGATGAAAAATATCCTAGATAATTAAACACATTTAAAGTGGGCAAGGATCTGTAACATTTATTCTAGAGTACTAAATGAACTAATATAAATACCTGAAAACGTACCACTTATTTTTGAGGACTCTTGAATGCCATGGCAAACACTTACAGAAGTAGGAAAGAACAAGTTTCATTCTTACCAAGGAGGAGTAAGGTGGATGGAAAGTGCACGGGAACTATCAATTCATTCCACTTGTGCACTGATAACACCATGAATACAGCAGTTTAGTCCCAAGAATTGTCAGAGGGCGGAGGATGGGGGCATGGGGGCACATAAACGGTAGGCAAAAAGGAACTATCCAAAATTAACTGCCAAATTCACTTAAAATTCACTTATTTGCTTTTTCTGGTAAAATACAAGCAGAAATAGAAAGGAGATAGTAAATACAAAACTACATGAAGGTAAATGTTCTAAACAGATAAATTCCTTCAAAGTTTTGACTAAATCGTATTTCTAAAAATTAATAACTATACAAACATAACTTTCAGTGGTCATTAAAGCAAAAAAGAAGACAAAAAACAAGGCAAGAGTTTTTCACTGCACTGCATTTCGTTCTCAAAGTCAACAGTACGTGCAACCAAATGCATGGGTGCTAAAAGCTTACATTTCTGCCAACAGCACTGAAATCAAACAAGATTCCATAAATACAAAATATTTCACATAAACTGGCCCTGCTATGGAAACCAGAGAAATAGAAGTATTACATTATTCCAAATAACTATCTCTTGGCAAGAAAACACAGTTGCTTTTCGAAAGTAGTAGTTATTACAAGTATTATTAGTAGAAAGTTATTACTAGTATTATGATTACTACTACCACTACTACTATTATCAAGTGCAATTAACAGTTGGTGAGTTTATCTCTGCATTTGTGGGGCTCTCTTTGCCAGCCTACACGTACAGCCAGGGAAGTGCAAATAATATATTTATAAACGCATTACTAAACAAAAATTACTTTTAGAAGTATTAAAAATTTTTAAAGTTCTTCCTTAGCTCCTCACTGCATTCTTCTCTAGTCACAAGCACATAATTGGCACATAAGATGCAAAGAATCAGCAATGAGCAGGGCACAGGGGATCAACAAAATGATCTGTCTTTACAACGGACACCACAGTTTGCAGAGGGGGAGTTAAGAACCACAGAAATAAGCTTGGGGGTTTAAAGAAAGAAAAACTTCGGCTTGCAGTAATTTATTAACTTACCTTAGGTTTGCATGTATTCTAGAACAATATCTGATTTTATAAGTCTTTAATGTATACACTCGTGTGATTCTCACAGGTCTGGTTTCAGGCCTCATTCATTTAATACAATGGGTCACAGTGTATGTCGCTGCTTCAACAAGTATAGATTGAACTATTCAGCTTGAAATACTTTAAGTCCAGTATTTTCTAAGTCAAGGTGGTGATGGGAAGGAGATTTCATTTATCTACAGCAGTCACTAAGACCACCTCCTCTTCTTAAAATCTCTGCTTAAAAAAGTCAGATGAATGCTCTGAACATGAACTCGGTGCTCAGAAGAAAATATCCAAAAGGCATAACCTACTGCACATCTTCCATCCCTCAAAAAGCAGTCAAACTTCAGAGTCAGACAGCATGTGAAAATACCAGGTAATAGAATCTGAATTTAATTTACTCACCACTGCTCCAAGTCCTTAGGTCTTGGTCAACCACTTCAGACACCTAGCAATACCTAGAGAAATAATTGACATAAGATGTAAGAACTGTACCGAGCCAAAAACATTAAAACAATATTTATGTTTAGTATTGGTGGCTAGAATGGTACAACTCTGCTTGTAAGAGATTATATGCACATGGGTAACATTTTCACTACCAGCTCACTTCTGCTTTGCTGGAAACACAGTATTCTAGACATCACTCCAACCACTAAGGAGCTAAGAAAAATAAACTTGTGTGAAGGAGTAACACATAAACCACTACATATGCACAAAATTGCATCTTTTTCTCTTCCTCTATTTATAGGAATATATATCTATAAAGTGTGCCAAGATTTGAAAATACATTTTAAATTATTTGTATATTGTATTCCAATTTATAACAACACTTTAAAATCAGGTATGACTTAGGAAGAACTCCAAAAGTTCCTAAACCACTGGAATAAAAACCTAAACTACATAGCATGTTCACCCCATGAGCTTATGAAACGCACCTCCAAACCCCTTCTGCCACCCCACACACGTATTTCATGGAGTTCAGCAAAGACAAACATGAAGTCCTGTACCTGAGATGGGCTAATCCCTTGGACAGGCTGGCACTGACTACCCAAGGTGCAGATCTCTGAAATGGAGCTGGGGGCTGGGGCAAAGAGTGGGCTAAACACGAGCCAGCAGTTAGCCCTGGCAGCACGCAAGGCCAAGCACATCCTGGGGAATATCTACAGGAGAAGCTCCTGCTAATAAGCCATTATTCACCTTTAGCCAGAACTCGAGGAATACACATCTGGAACACCACATCCAGTTTTGGATCCCCAATACCAAAAAGTAATAAAATAAGATGATGAAGGTAAGGTAAGATTGATTCAGTGATGCTAAACGACAGGATTTCCCACAGTAATAAATTCTGCATTTTTATACATACATCAGGAAAGGAGATATGAAGAACCTCACCTTACAGAAAAGAACAAAGTGAGTTGGAAAGTCAGTAGACTCTAATGAAGACAGATAATTGGTGGTTTAACAATAGAAAAACCGGTGCAGAACTTCTAACAAACCATGCTGCTGAGGCCAGAGGAAAACATATGGTGAGCACTGGAAAGTGAAGCACAGCTTAAAATGGCCTCTGAATTCCTGGCACATAGAATATTCCTCCAGAAGAAAAACCCCACACAACAGACAGGCCTAAGTAGCTGTGATTATTCCAACTTTTCTGTCCTAAAAGAAGTTAACATGACAATAAAAATATAGCAATGTTAGCAGAGACAGAGACTACATTTCATGAACAAAAAAGGCCAGGTTGTGGTGCTTTTAAGGAAAATTTCCTTTCCTGGAGTCTGGGCTCCCTAAGAAAGAGAAGCAATACAGGCAGCAGTACAGGATCCCCATCAAGGAGGCTGTAGAAGAGGCCTCTCACAGATCCATCCACCTGTCAAGGGCACAGCAATGATCTTCCTCACCCACACACAAGAAACACCAAAAAAAAAACCCAAACAAAAAAGAGAGCAAGAATTATATTAAAAGTAAAGGCTCTGTGCTCTTTTTTGCCCCCCCGTTTGTGATGAAGCTAAGAAGAAGAAACTCCACATGCCTTCCATTGCCCCATCACCACACAGGCAGTGAGCACTTTCCTTGTGCTGCAGATGGCCAAAATGAAACCCAAATCCTCCCAAACAAATCTGAATGAGAAAAACACATGTACGCTCTCACTCCTTCTCACAGATTTTGCAATAGCTCAGATGGATTTCTACAACATTTGGCAAAAATATATAAAATCCATTTCTTCCCTTCTACTCAACTAGCTGTAAATTTGGCTGCATCAACAATCCCCCCCCCCCCCCCCAAAAAAAAAAAAAAAAAAAAAAGAAAACATTACATTCTTCATTTTTAGCTCCTTTCTCATTCGCAAGGGAGAAATGCTTTAGTATAATGCAGGGAGAAAGAGTCTCCATACCAAGTAGAGCCATTGGTTTAAAGTTTTTTATTTACAGTCAAAAGGAGAAGCAAATAGGCTGGACACTGTTAAGAGAACACAGTTGGTTTGATAACATCCCTTTGTCACATACCCTGGCTTTGTACACAACAGGAATTGGGTATACTTAGGCTCCCCAGCAAAAATAAAATAAAAAAAAGAATACAGATATATCCGCTGTATCTTAAAACATCCTTTTCAAGTAGCTTTTTTTTCAGATACACTACTGTGCGATACTTCCATGTATTATATAACAGCAAGTATCCAAATCAAAGAAATATTTACTTACTTCAGGAAGGTTTGTATGACCAATTATGTCACTATTAATAGAAATAATATATTCAATGGCTGCTTTGTCCTTTGCTATCAATGCAGAACAGTATAAAATTTAAAAAAAACCCCATACTATTTCATAGGCGTCATTAAGGCTACCTTCAGAAATAACAGCAAAACAAAAAGGAGAAAGTATTTGCTTTAGGGATACACTGCTAGCAGGTTAAAAAAAACCCCTCTAAATTAATTACAATGCTAAACACCATAGGAAACTAACAGCTCGAGATATGCGATAGATTTTTTAACATTTGTTCTCAGGCTGATTATTCTCTGTTTCACACAAACCTACAAAAACAAAATTGAGTTTTGCTTTTTGTGTCATCTACCTAATTTTTTCAATCTGCATGATCATGCTACATATAGATATGTATGTAATTTAAAGCAAATTCAAAAGAGCATACCATACAGAGGAACATAATTTGCAAGCTATTCAATGAGAACAAAAAAATTCTCACTTTACACTACAAAAAATATTTCACCCAAATGCACCTGCCCTGAAGTTTACACCTAATAAAAGCCAGATGTACTTCTAATACTGCTGATCCCTGCTCTTAATGCCTCTTTTCCCACTGCACCACCTTAACCAAGAAAGAGGTACAGCGTAGTTTTACACATCATTAAAATGTTTAAACCAAATATTACATTTTTATAATCCTAGCAATTCCCACAAAACTAAACAGGATAAATACAGAAGCATTAAATGACCTGCACTGTGAATGAAAGATCCCTCTTAGCCTGTTACCTAACACAATAAGCACCTGAGTGATATGTGAATCAAACTACCACCTTTGTTTAACAAGCTGATCATTACTAACTGAAGCAAAAGACATGCAAATTTATTTTCAGTACAGTTATTCTCGAAAATGAGTTTTGTCTTCTAGGATTTATTTTACCTAAGCATAAAACTTTACTGGAAGTTAGTAATACAAAACGTCAGCCAGGAGCCCAATCCCACATTCACTGAAATCAGTGGGAGCTCTTATCTTTAGTGTTACCCATGAGGACAAAAGGGCACAAATTGTTTACTTTAAAGGCTGTGTAAAAGCACTTAACAAGTTTACTTTACAACATGCTTCTTGAGTCACATTTCTGTGTCCCAGGGACAGTACAGCAAAAAGGCAAGTCACTCTCCCATGACAAGACCATGAGTAACAACACCACAGCCGCTGCTTGTGTCTTGCTCCATACAACCCACCACCACCACCCATACAACCCAGCCCAAGGCAGCCAAACCCCGCAGCTTTGCAGCAATATCTCCAGCAAGAACATCCACAGTCACTAAAAATGTTCCTTGGCTCTGCTCTGGCCATAAAGCTGCTCTAGGTGGCTGCAGCTTGGCCACCACCGGGAGGTACCAGACAAGAAGTGACTCAGAAAGCAGCTTCACCCCAGGGCCAGCACTGCTCACCTACCTGCTGCCTGCACGTGGATGGTCAACCCCGCAGCAGCTGGGACTGGAACAGGCACACCAGTAACACAGCTCCAACACTGTTGGGCTGATAGCCCTAAGCTGGGCTGAAACAGGCTCCTGGAGCCCGGGCAGGACCCAGAGAAGGTCAAAGCCCGTTGGTGCCCCAGAGACCCTGATGGCCCTGACCTTGGCTTGCTAATTCAATGCTCTAACCAGTAGCGTGCTCCTCAGCACTCAGCTAGAATCACTTGGCAAGCTCAGGCTATTCTTCTTCCTAAATGTCAGCTGGCTTAATAAATAACAATTTCTGATGAGTATTATTAGCATCCGAATCATTGCCCCCAGATTACCACACTGCAGCCTGCAAAATGGTAAGTTTACAAATAAAGCCGTCTGCTGGCAGAAGTGGAAAAGAATGATGCCAAGGGAGACAGCTCAGTTATCTTTTCCTGAAGGCCTGGAGATGGCAACTGTGGAGTTTTGTTAAGGCATAAGCAATTAACACACTGTTTTATTTAATTGGTAAGACAGCCGGAGCCTGTTGCAGCATTCCCATCCTGATAGTCTGGAAAAAAAAGACGTTATCTCTCTCTCTCTCTCTCTCTCACACACACACACACACACACTCTTCAAACCAGCAGCTGTGGGGTTTGTTTTGTTTTGAATCCAACACCTCCTTCTCAGGCCAAAGTTACAGTCAGAGTATCATAGTGATGCAAGCTGTGGCTATTACAAATCAATGAAACAATCATTAAAATGTCCAAATTGCCTAATAAAATGCCTGTGTTTTCCAGTACTCCTGCACCATGACTGAATTAGGAACCTGTTTGTTCTGTGGTTTCAACCTAAATAAAAAAATGCCTTAAGCACAATTCTCCCCTCCCCACCAAAGAAAAGCAGACTTGTTTTAACATTCAACTTCCTTTACATTTAAGACAAGATATCTCACAAAGCAACCAAATGCAGAACTAGGGACTGACTTACTAAGACACTAACAAGCTGTTAAGAGCCCTAAAAACACAGTTTCAAACTCCTCTATGATGTTGGGAAAACAACATTGTTTATCTTAAGCATATATTTTGTATTGGACTAATTTCCATGCCTTCCTCACAGCTTTCATCTTCACATATGCAATAAAAAAATACACATAAAAAGTAGGTTATCAAATTAAAGTACCCACAGGTGCTACCTGTGACCTTCCACCAGTGAAAAGCTGCTTTTTAATCATGAAACACTTCGGTGGTTCATGTAATGATTTTGCTAGGTGACAAAACCTAAAGCTTAGGCCATTCAACTTGACCTCAGAGCAAAGTTCCTTCTACTGAAAACAGTCTGTCTGAACATTGCCTGAGCAACAGGCCTATCGTGCACTCAAAGCCTTAATTCAAAGCTAAAAATACTGCTTAGAGCGTATCAACTTGTTTAGTTTCATTTCTTCTCCAGCTTGAGTCTCAGAACTGATTTTCAGTCTTGTAAAGAACAAAAACCATAACCCAAACCCAACACAAAGCAAAATTAAATAAAGATGAGACCCTGAACAACATTCTGTGTGCCTTTCTTGAGTGCTTCAGTAAAATCATGTTATGGAAATGAAATTTTTACTCAAGGCTTATTTGCCCAGTTTTCCTGCTCTGGAGAACATCCTGCAGTTTCTACAGACCTCTGAAAGTCATGAGCCATCTCCATCCAGCCTGCTTTTGCAACAGGAGCTTACAAGCCCACAAAGAGTTGCTCCTTCGATGCTAACCCAAGGAAGGGGAAATGAGCTAGGCACTGCTTGGTAAGAGTTAAAAATTTTACTCAGTTTGCAGATGGAACAATTAGCTAGCCCCGGGGATGGTAGGAATTGAACAGCAACTAAGAAATATGCTAACTGTGGTTTTGTTTACCACAAAGCCTCTTTCCTTTGCCTTTTTAATTTTTGTCATTTTAAGCGTTCTCTGGAGCCAACTTGGTTAAACACTGCTAGAGAGACAATCTTCTTTGCAGAAAATGTCCTGGTAATACAAGAAATAAAACATCTGAGCTTAGCTTTTCCTGAAGCTGACAATAGCCTCTTTGAAGACTGGCACAGCACACACTTTTTAAGAAGTTCTAATTATTCTTTAAATTATTCTTCAAAATACATTTCTCAGTAAAACTGAGATGTAACTTCTTAACAAGTTATGAGCTCCTAGTGATAACATTTTCATTTCCCTAGATTTCTACTCTTCTTTTTCCTACCTAAAAGAAGATTGTTAAAGATTGCCTCCAGATATAGATGTACACACAAAGAGGAGAATCACATCTAAAAAGGTCTCCTGATTTACAGGCAAAAAGAGGTCTCAGTTTCTGCTTTTCTTTTCCCTTTCAAGATTACTACAAATTAATTATTTAAAACGACATACAGATTGTTATCTTTAACATTTCCTATATAAAGGTATTTGCAAGGCTGAACTGGAGTGTAACAGGCCAATTTCAGATTCAAGTAACGGGCTTGCAGAATAATCCATGGAGGATTCAATTCAAACAGGCATGGTGGGGTGGGGGTTGAGAAGGCAGCTAGTTGACTTTTTTTTACCCCTTTTTGCCAGCTGAGGGTAAAACTGACCATTGTCTTCAGCAGTTTCTTCCAACCTGTATAATTCTAACTACAAATAATTGAATATAAATTTTAGTCAGACATGTTTCCCTTGAATATGCATCCTTGGGTTCCTGCTTGCTTAGCTTCTATCACTGATTAATCTTTACATTCCCAAAGGCAGGTATTCAATGTGCAAGAAAGTTTATGATAATTGTGAGATCACCCCCAAAATTCTTTACTGAAACTCATGAGAGAGTGTTTACCTGACTCAAACTGTTAAGTTTGATACAAAAACTTTTTAAACTCTTTGATGTCTTCTCTGTTAACTTTTACCAACAACTGTGGGAGTGAAGGAAGATTCCTTGCTCTCCCCATGTCTCCAGTTGAGAAACTGAGATGGTGATCTGAATCAGTTCACTTAACTTGGGCTCGGTTTATAACTTTAAAAAAACCCCATGGTACTTTCTCATTAGCGAGGTTTGTCTAAATTCAAGCAATGAATTAAAAAAAAAAATATCTTATTTACAGTTCAGGTGGCATTCTCCACCAGATTCACAGAGTTATAAAGTTTACTGGTAGCTTGAATTCCTAGAGAATGTTTATTTAATATGCTTATATCATTTTGAGAAGAGGAAGACCTTCAGAAGCATCTCATAACTGATCTTGAGCCTGCCGGGTAATACCTCTAACAAGATGTGGAGGTGATGAATGCCAGTATCATCTTAGGATATATCAAAAAAAAGTTATCAACAGCCCAGAGGACAGTATTACTGAAGACTCCAGTGAAGTCTTACTTTGAACACTACAAAGAATTCTTATTATCTCTAAGCAAGGGGCAAGGGAAGACATCCAAGTTAGATAAGGAACACAGAAGGAATACTGTACTGATCAAGGGTAGAGAGCTAAGAAAAGATATTAGACCTTGTCTTCTTTAGCCTAACAAAATGGTGACAAAAATGAAGTACAATTGTTTCCTACAGTTACTGTAAGCAGCTAATTAGCAAGGAGAAAGAAGAGATATTTAAATTAAAAGCCAACATTGCAGCACGAACAAAATCATAGAATCATAGAATGGTTTAGGTTGGAAGGGACCTTGAAGATCATCGAGTTCCAACCCCCCTGCCACAGGCAGGGATAAAATAACTGTGAATCGACTGTGAATACACTTAAGATGCAAGTTGAGAGATGATTTCTAAACCATCTGAAAGAGCAAGATTCTGCAACAGCCTTTCAACAACAAAAAGCAGTGTGGTGGGTTGACCTTGGCTGGATGCCAGGTGCTCACCAAGCTGCTCTGTCACTCTCCTCCTCAGCACGACAGGGCAGGGAGAAAACACAACAGAAGAAAACCTCATAGGCCAAGGTAAAGGCAGTTTAATAAAGCAACAGCAAAGGCCATGTGTGGAAATAAAAAAAAATAAAATTATTCCCTACTTCCATCAGTAGGTGATGTCCAGCCACTTCGCGGAAAGTAGGGCTTCAGTATGCGTAGCAGTTGCTGCAGAAGACAAACATCATAGTAACGAATGCCCCTTCCTCCTCCTCCGTTCTCTTAGCTTTTATTGCTGAGCAGATATCATATGATATGGAATATACCTTAGGTCAGTTTGGGTCAGCTGTCCTGGCTATGTGCCCCCACCAGATCTTGTCCACCTCTAGCCTACTGGTGAGAGGCAGCCTTGTTGCTGTGCAAGCACTGCTCAGTAGTAGCCAAAACACTGGTGTGTTATCAACACCTTTCTAGCTACCAATACAAAGCACAGCACTATGAGGACTGCTATGCGGAAAATTAACTCCATGTCAGCCAGACTCAATACAAGCAGAGGCAAGAAACCTTCCTAGTTTTAAGTCAGAGGCTGATGACACAATGAAAGCAATTGCATACAACCTGATTGCCTACAATAACAAGGGAACAAGCTCCCTTAGAAGGGCCGTCTCATCCAAAGATCTGTATATTTTTTAGACTACGTTAGCATATCTTCCAATCACCTCTCAGAAAGTATATATTTAATAGCTTAAAGCCATCCCAAAACCCGCTATTAAAAGTAAGACATGCATTCTAAGTCCATTTAAAATACTCGCAAAGTATTGAACATAAAAAATGCAGTTTCTCATTTGAGCTTTACCAGCCCCATACAGAACTACTGGCTGTATCCCATGCTTTTGATTATTAAAGGCAGCAGACAACTGCATATAAAAGTCTTGACCATGCAAAAGATATCTACATCGACTACATTCACGGTGTCGTGTTTAAAGAACATGAAATACTTAGCCATTTATGTCATTCTAGACAAAGGCTAAAAAACAAGACATGGGGGTATAAAGATGTTTATTTTGAATGTTATTATCTCTTTTTTTTCTTTTGCGAAGTGTATAAACAAAGTAATATCCATGAAAGAAAGTTATTTTGAAACAAAACATGAAAAACTAAGGTCAAGCAGACCTCCCCAAAAACAAAGAAAAGGAAGAAATTGGTCACTTCACAGAGCACAAGCAAAACAGCCTCAGGAAATCCATACGAAAGATTTTTTTAAAAAATACATAAACTCTGCTGCAATCTTCACAGATCTCTCCAGCAGTCAAGCTAAGAGACAACACCTCTCTGGAACATAAGCGTTTCTGAAAGTTCCTTCTGTTCTCTCCATCTTTCAAAACACTGTATTTTGCTATTTTACTAGCAATGAACATTTTAATTGGCATTGGCCATTTGCTCGCTACCAGAATAAACAATGATGAACATGCAAGGTGAGAAGATAAGGAACAGCCAACACAGCAGTGAGATGGACGACTCCCATTCCTACTCCTTGGAAGGAAGAAAAATGCATCACTGCTAATCTCCTCAAGCCCCACTTCAAGTTTGGGGGCAACTCTATTATTTTCCAGAGAAAAACTATCTGCAGCTGAGTTCACAGTCCTCTCTTAACCCTTCAATATAATACTATAACACTGATTTTAAAACTTCCAAGGGGGTTTAAAAGCTTCCAAGGAACCACTATAAACCCTGAAACAAGACATAATCTTGTCTGCTTAATCAAGTTTGTGAAAATTTAAGAAGCAACAAATTTGTTCTTTCACCGTCCGCCGCTCCCCCCCTTTGTTTTTTTGCAGCTTCAGTATGGGAAATTATTTCCAGGCTATACTGGATCAAATAACTGAAACTAATCTTATACACATAAGCTACACATTTAACAACACTTTCAATTCTGCAGCAACTGAAAACGCAGATTCCTACTAGTAAGCACTATTTTTCAAGACTTATACAGATATGAGAGACAGCAATCACACTGGTAACAATTCTCAATAGCCCTGTTTCCATGAGCTTTCTTATCAATTATGAAGAAATTCATTCCAAGGACAAGAATACAACAATTCCTTAAGTCTCAGTGACTGTCCAATGCACTGATTTAAAATCATAATTCTGTACGTTCCAGAGTCCCTAAATACTAACCTTTTCTCCCCCAAAACTGGCTTTCTGAAGTAGTTTTATGGACTATCTTTTTAAGTTATTTTTCCAATAAAGGCTGAGGTTTAGAACACAACATGAGTAAGTTTTCTGACCTAATTGCTTTCTTATGGTATTCTAGCAATTGAACATTGACTTGAAATCTCTTACAGGCAGAGCTGGCTGGTTTAAATCATTGCTTTTGAAAGCACACAGATGATATGCAGCTACTTTACTCCCCAATATCCTTTACAGCATCGAAAGAGCTCTCTTCTAAAGGAAGAAAATTACATGTATATACACAATCTCTCTTTCATATTCATACACATAATATATCCCAGCTCCATTCAGACAGTCCTCTGAGGTTTTGGCACTCTAGAAAGAGTTAAATATCTGAAACAGCCCCTTTTCTTTTTCATTTATTAGTGCTGTTTTCAAAGGACCATTCAGAGAATGAAGCATAAGAAAAATGCAAATTCTCCACTCCACGCTCGACTAACAAAGCATCCAATCAGTTCCCACTGAGCTCCAGTTGTTTCGTGTCCACATGTAAGTGATTAAGAGTACATTGTTTGAAACTTAATTCCACATCTGTTCTTCTGTGGGACTTGGAAAACAGATGAATTTTTCTGACAATTGTTTGCAGAGTGGATAATCACAAGCATGTGTAATAGTATCCCAAAGTGCAAGGGGAAAACACCATGAGTCTAAGAAGCTTTTTTGCTTAATACTTTTGTTTCTTTTCTAAGCAAGATAAAAAAATAACATGCTCTCAGATGGAAATCATTAATAAATGCTTGAGAAGTCATCCACTATAATTAAAAAGGCAAAGCAAAATCCAGCTTTTCTTCCTAAAAGTCATGATTTCATGTCCTAGTAGTTTACCCAGAGAGCCAAAATCCATTTTATGGCCTGTCAGGTAACTTCTAAAAATTAGGCAGAAGTGGCAAAATCCCACAGAACTACAACACAGAAAATACATGGTTTTGTCATAGAGCTCTACAGTTGTGAGAGAACATTCCAGGCTACTACAGCATGACAATCAGCATCTTTTGAATGGATCACGCATTTAAGTGACAAGGATGTATTTTCTTTTGATCTCTACAAAATGCTGATAAGGACAGAAAGGAAGAATAGATAACAACTCTTCACTGTATTTGCTAATACAAGTGCTGACAGCATCAAAGCATACTGGAGAACATGAGGTTCAAGACAGCACTTCTTCCATGCAAGATGCAGTTACGCTGAGGAAACCTGCCCCAGTGTGCTGTGAATGCTAAATTCCACATTTGCTCAAGAAATAACGAGAAAACTTAATGAGGGAAGATCTACTGACAGCCATTAAATGCAACAACTGCCTCCTTCGACCCAGTAAGTCCTCAAGATGCAAAGCACTGGAGACTATGAAAGCATCAGTGTAAATTTTCTCTGTACTCTAGGCCACTGACTATTATCAGATATTGGGTTAAATGAACCCCTGGTTAACTATTTTATTTATAGCCTTATGACATTACCCTGGACCTTTGTTTGACCTATACATATAACGCGTGCAAGAGTGACATTATCTACTGTGACTGAGAAAGAAATTCACAGGGAGGGCTCAGGGTAGATGAAAGACACTTTTTAAAAATTTTATTTTATTTTACTTAATTCTGAGTTTAAAGTAACAATTAGTCATCTATGTGGATGTGTCAAAGAAAAGCCAAAATTTCAGTTCAATCACATGAAACTGATGACACAAAGAAACCAGATACTGCTGCCAACGCCTACAATGTTACTGTGACCTTCCCAATACTTGGTATTTTCTTAAAACTGCAGATGCCAGAGATGTGTGATTACCTCACATTATAAGAGGTGTTTTCAAACTTTTCTCTACAGTCATTAGGACTAGAAGCATGGACCACAGCAGAAGCTTAACAACAACAAACCCCCAAAAAACAACCGACCAAAACAAAAAAACACCACGCCAAACCAAACCACACCACGTTATTTGTAAAATGAGAAGTGTCATTATTTTTGGCTCTATTTCTGCCCCCCATGCTGGTACTGGCAACAGTGGAAATCAGGTTAAACATAGGTATACATACATGGCCAGTGCAGAAACACTGCGTCACCCTGGATGAAACAGATGAAGAACATGAATGAGAATGAGAGAGACTTCCTAGAGTGAAAAAGGAGAAAAGGTGCATAACACAGAGTTCAAGTAACAGAATGCTTATAATTTATGTAAAAAGAAACTATACAGATAAGGAAAAAAACCTGCCTTTTACAGCAAAGGACACTGTTGGGTTCTAAAAGGATTCTGCTCAGCAAAATTGCTATCTGACATTACTTAATTAGGACTTCCATTTAAAATGTATAGGATAACCAATTTCTTAAGTCAGAAGGCACAAATAGGACCTGCTGCATATGATAATTAAATATTTTCAATTTCATTATGTAACTTAAAGAATATCACAGAAGGAAGATTTACAATGGAGAGCATGTGATTAGACAGCATTGTGCTTTGGAAGAAATGTTCCTATCAGATCTGAATTAAAGCCACAGAAACATTAGAAGGATAAGCAATATTGCTTGGCTAAAATACAACAAATATTCTTATTTATACATAAAAAGTAGGCAGGTTATGCAGATATGATTACCATACCTATCAACAAACTGTTAACAATAGTGACTTTAAGATTTATTCTTTCATTTAAAATGATTTCATGTAAAGAATCACTGAAGGCTCCCTGTGGGTAAGGGAAAATTAGACAAGTCATTAACTGTCTGCAGAGAAAGATCAGGTGAACAAACCAAACTCCCTCCTGCACATCCAATCCTGCTGATGCTAGGACAGCACCGAAGCACAGTGTCTGTGCTGCCAAGTTATGTGTCAGTCCCAAGTGAGTCCGCTTACTTCAAATGTTGGGACATTTCCCAAATGTCTTGACTTTTCTTCCATGTGCTATGGGCACTGGTAAAGAGGTATTTCTGATTTTTTTTATCTTAAGTACCCTGTGCCAGTATCATTTCCTAAAATACTATAGCATATATATACATATTTAAAAAAAAAAAGCAACACCCACATATTTATACTCAAAAGACTATAAACATACATACTTTAAAGACTCCTATAGAGGGGTTTTTTTCTGTTAGTGTGACCAAAAGGCTAAACGAAATTCAATACACATAGGAGTCCCATGGGTCTCTTCCACTTTGTCCTTCTGTAATTGTACTAAAAGCTTGTCTGGAGTCTCTCTCTTAAGGCATCTGGAGTTGACACTTCTCCTATTTATCCAGCTAAAGAAAGGTCCCCGGCTTCTTCCCTGCCAATACCATGAAGAATTTAATGTATCAGCAGGGACTCGAAGCTTGAAACTCAATCCAGTATTTTCATAAAACGATTCACAGACTTGTACTGACTTTTTTGACTTAAGAGCAAAGGGTTTCCGTACAGCAATCTGAGGCTAGATTAATCCACTCATGTTTCCAGCAGCGGGGGAGGGAGGAAGAGCACCATAAGATGCAGCCACCAAATTGATTTTAACATACAGAGACAGAAAAGAAATCCCTATTAGAGTCCCTTCATACCTTCTTAAAATACCACATCAGCTATTTAATGCCTCCTATGAAATAGGGAAGGATGAACACCAAGCAACAGACAGCAAATTAAGGAAATAAAATACAGCAGGAACCAAGAAAGAAGAGGAGATTTTTTTTTACTTTACAGGAGGGAGGACACTGGCTTAGAACTTAATCTTACTCTACACCAATACTCTGGATAACAAGGAAGAAAAATCAGAGGAGGATTCAGTTCAAAGGAGCATTCATGTGCAAAGCTGAACTGATCCCCCTTTTCATAACAAAAAAACACGACAGGTACGTAACACAGAAGGAAATCCTACTCTCTGACATATACTATGGAATTCGTCAAATGCTTAACAACACTTCCACTTTTATTATAACATCCAATAAAACAAGCATCAGCAAGGCTACTTATTCTAAGTTTGCCTTTTGAGAATGGACTACTTCGTGCTTGCCACTACTCTGACTGGGTAAAAAACAAGATGATTAAATAAAGGCATTTCTTCTACTTCTCTAGGGCTTTTTTTAGACACCACAAAGCATACAGACCTGCTATTCTTCTATAGTCTTAAACAATATCAGGTCTTAAATAATCTTAAACATCCTTTCAATTCCCAGGGCACCCACTGTTAAGACCCTAAATTCTGTTTTCATCTTCCAAATTCTGAATCAAGGTCAAAAATATATCTGGGAGTGTCAGGATTTATAAATTTCATCTTTGATTCATCAGAAATATTTGACATAAGCAAGAAACAGGTTATAAAGTGTAATCCAGAAGCACAGCAGAAAATAAAATCATACAACAAAACCCTTGATTTACATATAATGATACATTGAGGACAGACATCAGAAACGTGACTTGCAAATAACAGGAAGACAGTTTCCACTATCAGAAACAGAATATATGAATCGTCACAAGTCATAGGCAGGATAGATTATTTCACAATCACCAAATGCCCAGCAAGGATACCAATACACTAGAATAAACACTAAAATTTCTGCAACTTTTTCCGGTTTTCTGGAAACAAAGTTCATCCAGAAAAGGCCCTTCAGGACTGTGCATCCAGGTACAGTATTCCAGCTTCCAAATTATAGCAAGTTGTCTAGAGGAAATGCTACTTTAAAAAATTCAGTCAATTAACAGTACCTGTCCTTTGTCTTCTGAATACTGTATATTCTTGTTAAACATACTTCACATGCTAACAGTAGTTTTAGGGAGAGTATACTTGTAAGTACACCAATCAAAGATTCATAACAATTAACTCAAAATCTAACTGAATTACAAAAAGAGCCACAGAAACCAATACTAAATACTCTTAATTTCTGGGTGTCTATTCCGGGCACTTGTAACATTTCTCTCAGATATTAATGTAAATTACTATGTCTTATATCAGGTTACATGTCATGGTACATGTATAGTTATCTGTAAAGCATGTTCTCAAGTTTAAAAATGCTTCTAAAAGCCTATATATTTATAACAACAGTTCTTATTTTTTATTCCTACTGTACAAACATGTTTGGATGACATCATAAATCACTAGTAAGCTTGGCTCTCAAACCTTTATGCCTAACATAATGGCTTCCCGCAGAGTCAATCAAAAGGATCTTGCTCCCGAAACAAATATTTTTTTTAATGACTAGAATCAAAGATCAGTTAACTAAATGCTACTTCATTTTCTCTAATCATCAACATTATTTTTTTCCTAAATAATATATAATGTTTCCATGATCACTCTACAACTCAGCTCCAAAAGTATTTATATGTGGTTTTCAAAGCCTGATAAGGGAAGCTTCCTCCTGATCAGTTTGGTTGCCTCAGTCATTCCTTTTGACAATATTAAGGATCACGTGGACTGGCGATCAAGAACCTGCGAGGCCAGGGACTTCGATTCACCCAGCCTTTAGTCCCACTTCATTGTTTTTTTCATGTCTTTATTGAGTAATATTAAGATGCATATCATATTTGGCTTGTTAAAATGTGTTGCCTGCAATTATCAGCTGGCAAGAATGAAATTCAGAGGCAGCTGCCACTATCAAACAACGAAAATAGAAAACTTCTCTTTCTGTATCTTCAAAATCAGAAGCTCTGTGGGGTTTTCACAAAATTTATATTTAGTTAAAACTGCAGTTGAACGTCAGGCTACAAAAAGTAGGTTCTTCATTAAAATAAGTATTTATGACTTTCAGGTTTATCATAGCATTGCAGTCAAAATTCTTAGTGGTGCATTTCTTTCAGTTCATTTAAAGCTTTAACTTATCTAATCTTATTAACTACCTACTACTAAACAATCAAATGGTTAACATTGAAGAACCCTACTACTCTGGGTCTGCCTTTTTTGGTCAAAGATTTTATTCCAGCACCAGAGTGCTACTGGTTGAAAGGCAAAGTCCTGGTTATTGAGAACTTTTTAGTTTTACTTAATGACTGCTCACATTCAAAGAACTGAATGCCAAGACAAGAAACTGCTGAAGAGTGAAAAAAATTAACAGCCCAATAGGCACTTTTTTGAAGATGAAAGAAAAGTGTATCCTCTGTAATCACAGAACAACACATTTAACCTGGAAGCTATTCTGGATCTTCACACCTGGACAGTGATCCAACACTAAATGGACGAGCCAAAAAGCTTCTTGATAGCAAAGACCTGTCTGGATGCGAAGGCAAAAATACCTTTCAGCCGGGTAGAATCTAAGCTGGAGTAGTGAAGAGCCTGTGGCAAAACAACTCCTCACCTCCACACCAACAGTCTGGCCACAGACAGCAATTATTTTTTTTTTTCCTTTCACCTTTACGAAAAACCTCCATTGCTTCAGGAATCTTCTCTTAGTCTGCTAGGGATGTGAATCCCATTTTTCTGCCTGTATGGAAGGACAACCTTGTTCAAAATTTCTTTTAAACATCAACTTCAGACTAATATTTTTCAATTTGTGGCACAGATGATCTAAGGTGGAAATGTCCTAAATTAGTGTTTAGACAAATTATTAGAAAAACTAAAATGGGAAGGAAAAAAAAAAGTGGAGGTGGGAGAAGATGCTTTAATTACTTATAAAGGTAAAAAGGAGCAACAATCCTTTCCTTTAATTACCCATTTTGTGAATGTCTGTATAAAACAAATTGAATGCGTTTGTCTAGATTATAAAACAAAAGCCCTTGCCATAAAACTCAGCACAAGATGATAAGTATGCTAAATGCTTTCAGCACAAAAACAAAACAACTTTGAGATTTGCACAGGCAACCTGTGAGTCCAACCATGAGGCCAAAATACATTTTTAATATTCCTACAAAACAAAAACAAAGAAAAAAAAACCGAAAAAGATAAAACAATTTCATGGCTACCTTCTATGCCATATTTATGCAGCGATCAAGTATGACTTTAAAGCCGCCATTAACATAAACAGTAGGAAATTATATTTAAGGCTATTGCCTAAGCGTAAGAAAACATGAAATTCCTACTAGGGCTTTTGAATATAGTAGAATGCAGCTCTCTTTCCTAATGAGGCTATGAGCAGTAAAGAGATGAAAGACAATCCTTAAAAGAGGAAGGAAGAAAAAAACTACCTTCAGTCCCTTATAGTTTACATTACTTATTGTATTTATAGGTTGTGTAAATTACTACCACTTAAAGCAAAGCATTAATTCCTAAGGGAAAGCATGAAGGGCACACTTCCTTCACTTAAGTGTTTTGAGTAAGTAATATGTTTACATTGCCCCAAACAGCTTTTAAGTTCAATAATTCTGCCCCCTTTTACAAAACAAAATACATTCCTGTATTCAGTCAAAAGGATATCTGTAAATTAAGAGTATGTTCCTGGTTCAACACAATGTTAATGGGATTTCCATTTGTTTCCTGTTTGAATTTTAAGGAATGGTTTTTCTGATAAATGCATCTTTGTTATTTCTGAGTATTACCCTCAAAAAAGTTAAGGAGTTATGTTTGCCAGACCCTCGTCCATAAGAGTGACAGCAGCTCTATTCACAGACCTGCATATCACAAAAATCCATCTGGCTGAAATGTTCTGATGTGCATACAGTTCATCTTATGGGTTATGCAGTTTAACCTCACACCTAGTATTTTCATTTTCTTGCTTCATGAATTCACAGACACACAAACTATACTGCAGCCACCAAACCCAATCACAACCGGCCTCCACAGTGATTTCAAAAGTACGCTTTGCCCTGAGGAACTAGCGAAGTAAAACTGGTTTAAAAACAGAATACTTGCAGCTAATGCATACCCTTTCAGGGACATACACACACACCAGGTTAAATTAGTGATACTAGGTCAGCCTGCAGCTATTTCCTGTCCCCCGTCCCCTCTAATACAAATACAAAAACCAAATGTTTAAATCAGGATGAGATTCACAGAGAGGTCTGCAACTGTTCACTGTTTAAGGCAATAAGAACAGTTTCTGGATCAGAGATGAGATCTCCACACTCTTCTCCTTGCGTGCTATGAGCTAAATGAAGAGGTCAGGGCCAACCTCCCTTTCCTCAGCGCACAAAGAGGCCTGAACAGCTGAACAGGTTAATACTCCAATAATTTTTAAATTTTTTTTGCTTTTGGGAAAAAAAAAAAAAAAAAAAAAAAAAGGTGCAGTCATTTATCCGCAGGAAAGAGCTCTCTCCATGAAAGAGCTCCAGGCCAGGCCTCCCTCCTGAGTGAGAAAAGTGTGAAAACTTCATGGGGGGCAGATTTCTTCCTCTAAACATCCTTGCCATGGACCATTCCCTCCTCAAGGAGATGCAGTAGCTGAAACATACCTATGCAGCTTTGTCCAGCATTTTAACATAGACTCATAGAATGGTTTAGGTTGGAAGGGACCTTGAACACCATGGAGTTCCAACCCCCCTGCCATACGCAGGGACACCTCCCACCAGACCAGGTTGCTCAAACCCCCGTCCAGCCTGGCCTTGAACACCTCCAGGGATGGGGCTTCCACACCTTCTCTGGGCAACCTGTTCCAGTGCCTTACCACCCTCAGAGCAAAACATTTCCTCCTAATATCTAATCTAAATCTACCCTCTTCTTAACATCTTTGCTCTGTGAAACTAGAAAGAGACATACAGACCTACCTTTTTTAAATTTACTTTAAAAATAATATAAACACATGCTATTTTCACAGCAATATTAAAGCCTATACGGACAGCTTGCTGCCTCCAATTCCCCCCATACTTCAACGTACTTGGGGACTGGATCAAGAAATCCACGCAAAGCCAAGATACCCTGCTTGGAACTCACAGTTTGCTTTTGGAAGCTTTCCTTTTGCCTTGCAATCAGCCTCCTTCAGCTGTGTTTAGCCCCTCAGCTATATCATTTCTGCTCCCTCCAACAGTTGTTCTCACTCTGCATGCTGGCAGCTCTCCCTCCACAACCCACTCCACCACAGTTTTTAAAGGGCTCTACCAATAGCTCTTATCTTTGTTCCCTTTCCTGGGGAAATTGAAATTTCTTGAAACTTTATGCCTCCAAACAGCAGCTAAAGAAACTAGTTTTATCTAGTGTGCAATTATTCTGCCTACTGGGAGCCAATGGATTCGGTAATTCATCTATTCAGACAGATGGGCTAGCTCATCCACTCCAGTCCCCTTGCAGAATCAACATGTGGGAAGGGGACATAAAAGTAGTTACAAGGATACAAAGAGCTTTTAAAACCATACGAGTTTTCTAACAGAATCTTTAAATTGCACATAGACAAATTCCCGATTCCCCAAATCATTCCTGTATTAGCATTACTGACCAATTTTTACCAAATCTTTACTTAAATGTATTCAACAGCTTAATAGTTTTAAGATTACAATAAAAAGAGGGAGGATACCTCTTGCTATTTTTACTTTCATAGCATAGTTTTAACCCCTGTTCAAATCCATGTTCAGAAAACAGAGAGTTTGGCTAAAGCATACGTTTTCTAGAGCATTATTTTTAGCTTGCTTAACACTGAAGGAATTCACTACAAGCTCTCCATGGCATGGAAAAACGTTCCCACCAGTCTCTCTGTTACAAATTAATGAAAAGCTGGCTACTCATTCTCTGCCTAAAGGCATCTACCATGCATCATAAACTTCAGTCACGGGCACTGAGGAGCAGATCAGGGTACAACCTTACCCATATAGTCCAAAGAAAGCTCTCTGTTTCACATTCATTGCAGCAAGATGATCTCTCGAGCCTTCTACACAATTCATTCTCATGTCCTCTGCTCTTCTCTCATTACCAGACTTCTCCAAAAGTGTCACATGTTTAGAAGAAATTGAGAAGTTTTCTGATCCTCTTTAAAGCACAGTATGCAGGACAGTCACGTGTATTTTTAACAGCCACACTCCAGCACTGAAATGTAATGTTGAGTTTGAAGGAAAGAACAAGAATCAAGCATTTGCAAAATTGCATCAAAAAGACTCAGTGATGATCTTTGCATTAAAAGCCCTGCTCTAAACAAAACATATAAAGCCTTTTAGCCGTGTACTTTGGAACAATGCCTAGAAACAAGGCTACAAAGAACCCCCCACCCAAACCACTGCTCTTTCACTGGTATTTATCAACAGCAAAGCTAATATAAAATGATAATATGAAATCACTTGGCTACAAGAGAAAAAAATCACTAAAGTAACAACAAAAATGTTACTAAGTCAATTTTTAAAAAGTGCTAAATATTCATTTAATTAAACTGCTCCTGCTTGTGTCAATGGGAATAACTACGCTATTACTGGCTATTATAGAACAATTTAATTTTAAAACACTAAAAATACTTTTTTTACAGTTTTACTACGACACTAAATTTGATCTATTGGGCTTATAAACCTTGCCTGTCAGAATTCTCTGTTTCTAAAGAAAAGGGACATTTTACAATTTAAAATAGAGAAGAGCCAAGGGATTGTAATAATCTAACTTAAACATAGTGTATGTTATTAGATAATAGTACAATCAATTTACATTAAAAAAGCATTTGAATTCATCATTTATGATCACTGGGCTAAGAAAGCATTGGCCTGCCTGCCAAAATCTGTGGTTTGCTTTTGACTTCTGTAACTCAAAACAACGTTGACAAAGGTGCAGAGGAAAGACTCAAAACATTTTCCCTTAAGTTTGGTATTTCATAGCAGGCTACATATCGGCCCCACCTTTTGCCTGCCAACCTGGTCTTTATTCTGCTCTCCAGCAGGGTCTTTCCTTTCCCCAGTTCAAGTTCTTCTAGGTATGCAGCTCCAAATAACACATAGGAGATGATGACACGGTCTAGCGCAAACTTGCAACTTCTAGCGTAGAGTTGCAAACTACACATGCATAGTATCCTCCATGCAACCTAGTAAGCAGTAAGCTCAGATCAGTCATCCGTCCGATCCTTCTCACCATTAAGGATCCTAATACAATATAAGAAGAAATCACACAAAACAAAGAGAGATATTTCATTGCCTTTTGGAGGAGTGAAGTCTGAATTATTTTAATTAAAATTTATAGTGTTTCTCTGCTAATGGAAAACTTGCATGTGAAATAAACCCTTATACGGTAAAGAATTCCTCAGCTATAGAAAACTAATTACAGCAAGTAGTTCCATGTGCTCTGCTACTAATGAAGCTTATTTTTGTCAGATTTGTGCTTCACAGTTGATCAAGACTTCTGACAGAATGTTTTACAGTCCCTCCTCCAGCTGGCCACCAATTTTTGTAAAATAGAGGTATACCCTGTTAGCTTGGAGAAGTTTGCCTTTCTGTCGATGGCTGAAATCAATCAACTGAACAAAAATTTACGTAGAGAAAGAAGCACCTATAGATCCCAGACTAGAAACCTAACGGCTAAGGGAGGATAACGCCTTGTAACAAGGCTGCACAAAAGACATTTGCTGGCAGGAAGGGCTATGTGCTATGCAAGCTAATACCACAGAATGATGCCGCTTCCTCCTAATACAGGAGTGAACAACTGAATAGGACTCGGACATTTTCTTTGCCAGGTCACATGGACCATGACCCACCAGCACCTCTGCTGAACTGCTACCACCACCCACACACATGCTCAACACGCTCCCGTTTGGCAGTGCTGCAATGCCCAGCCCTTCCCTCTACCCACTGCTCCCTAACCCTCACTGCATAGCGCTACGGTATGTTCCAAACCTGCCACAACGCTACACCCATACTGTCCTTTCCACTACTGTATGCCAAATACACCCTCACTCCTTTGTGCAAGGCCATGAAGGTGCAGCATAGCCAAAAGAGGAGTAATAGAGCATTTTATAAACCGCAGACAGGCACATATGGTTGGCTGACGGGCAGAGAGCCGGGCACAACCGGACTGGTAGGGCACGTGGAGAGGATCTGCTTACAGGCTCAACAGATCAGGTCGCAGTTCATATCCAATTCATGATCAAGTAAATGGATGGACTTTCTTTGTAACTAAATCCAAATATTTGCTATTTTAAATTCTAAAGTATGTTCCTATTTAACTGAAATTTTACATACCATCTTGTTTCTCAGCCTCGCCAGCTGTTCATCAACATGTTTCTCAAAGTAAGACACTACAAGATTGCCTTCCTTATTCTCAAATTTTTATATAAAAATAAAAGGAGAAACCATAAAACCAGAGCTGTTACAAGTGCTTTTAGTAACAAAAATGCCTGTGGAAATATCTTTAATCAAATAATAGTATTCACCATTAATGACTACATACAGCATATAAAGGGAGGAACTTCAGTAATATACTACTTGTGGAAGTTGTCGTCACTTTCAGAACTCTAATTTGGTTCCTCCTTAATTTATAGATGCCATGTAACCTAGAACGTGAACATCGGCATTAACCAGTCTTCACAGAACCTTAGTTAATTAAAGAAATCTTAACTCAGCTTTACTGGTGGCAACATAAAAAAATTTAGTGCCTTGGCCACAAAGTAGATGGCGGCACTTTCAGAGTGTTGTGAGATTGACTCTTCCACTGGAGCACTGTCAAACCTTCTAAGAACAAAATTACTTGAAGTCTTCAGCAAAGAAGAAAAATCACCAAGGAGAACAGCACAGAGGCTGGCAGAATGACTGATGTGTGGAAAACTCAACAAGGAACCATTTCTAACAACAAAACCTAGTGGGCAGCCCACTAAATGGCAGATCTGTAACAATGGAGGAAATGCTTTTTCTTCACAATATATACTTGAGTTATGGAATCATTGCAGCAAGACACTGGACACACACAAAGCACAAATGGACTCAAAAAACCCCTAAATTCTTGACAGACCCACTGCTAGTTATTTAAAACACAAATGCTTGGGTGCAACCTTTAGCTAAGGAGGTCCCTAAACCACTAATTAAGGGACCTAACCATGGGAAAGAATCACTATGTATACTTCATGCATTTCTTAAATTTTTCTCCCCAAGCATCTTTACTAGCTGCCTTTGGAGAGAGTATGGAACTAAATGGACACTTGGCCTGACCAGAACATGGCTATTCTTCTGTTCTCAGGAAATACTGGAAGACATGCCAAATACCAGATGAAGGCAGACAAACCAACAGGCACAAAATGTACGCAGACATTAGACTCTTATTCCTCTCCCAGTTCACAAACAGCATTAATCACCATTTCTGCAAACAGCATGATATAATGTAAGACACAACAGATTTGGACAGAGTCATGTATAATTACTGTGAGAAACAAAAATTACAAATGAGAAAAATTATTTCACCTCTCTCATATGTGTGATTTCATTCGCTACTGGGAAACAAGCCATGATCTACGGCCAACTCTCAAACAGGAAAACAAATTTAAAATCAGATTTAAAAGCTGAGGCTGTATTCTACAAAGAGGTTAAACATTGGTCTACTTTTAGAAAGCTTTTCTAATTCAGTGGAAATCAAGACTGGACAGGTGGACCCTGTATTTGAGGAATGCCTCAGTGCAGTACATAGATCCTGCAGACGACAGCTTGAAAGTCATTTACCATCATCACTCTGAACTCATCTTGGATATTAATAGGCTAATAATGCAACATCCCAGCTTGCTGTTGTCCACAAATACATTCTCTGTATTCTACTAGCCAAGTGCCTAATAAAAATACAGAACAAAACCAAACCGAAGATACACTGGAGCTATCTGAAATGCTCTCTCAGTTGCCAGTGACCATTAACAGCTACACTTGGAGACCTTTTCTTAACCATTTGTGTGTTCGCTTTATAATGGTTTCATGGGGAGTTCCCCAGCCATTTTCTATGACCAATATGTGAGATAGTGTCGAGAAAATCCCATGCAGTCACTGCATGAAAAAAGTAACTAAGTCAAGGTACCTCATCCATCTACCACTCATCTTTTATCTACTAGGCTAGCTATACAACCAAGGAAGGAAATTAAAATTGCCTGCCACAGTTTGATCTGGATAAGTCTATACTGGCTGCTTATCAGTTTTATTATCCCAAAGGTGCTTATAAAGCAACTGTTTAATAACTTGTTAAAAAATGTGCGGGGATTAAGTTTTCATTGACCGGTTTATAATTCCCTTCCTCTTTAAGGTTTTATTGACTGGCTTACAATTCCCTTCATTTTCCCCAGCAGCTTTAACAAAAATGTATATATACATATCTAGAAAGAAGCACGGAGTCTAGTTTTACATTTGCCCTTCCCCAGTCCTCTAAAGAATCTCCTCCTGTATTCCCAAAGACTCTCTGAAGATTCGGACTAAAGGGCCCCTGACAAAGAGGAGAACGATAATGCTGATTTTTTTGGTTTAGCAACCTCCCAGTTCTTACCTAAGCACAGGTAAAATCAGTGAAAGAGCAAGGTAAGTTAATCACACGGGAACTTAAATAGTATGCTGAGGCCTCTGGAGAGGACAGAGAGGAAAATGATGAAAAATGGACTTTTATTCCTGGCCATCTAGATAAAAAAAATTTCACTAGTTTGCTGTCTGAGGGGATATCAGTGGGTCAATTGTCTTAAAATAAAGATAGTAGGAAAAAAAAAAAAAACCAACCCTAAGTCACTAACCTTATTGCTTTCTTTAAAAGCCTGTTGAGGGGCAATAAAACAGACTGGTTAAACAGATGTTTAACAGCACACTTCTGAACACCTTAGTAAACCCCCTTTGGCCAGATTTGGTAAACAGGGGCCTGCTTGGGTATCAGCTGCACTGCTGGGAAAGCGCAGGAAGCTGGCATCTCCATCGTTCCAGTCTGAGGCGCTCCTTATTGCAGGAGACTGTTGTGCTAATGGAAAACCCCTGTTAGCTCTCAATTGCAGTCAGCACTGTCTCTCTCCTGCCAAGTTTTCCCAAAACTTGAGTGCCTAAAAAGGCCTGTAGTTAAGAAATTCTCCACAAGGCTGGGAGGAAGCTCACCTTGTCAGGGACAGGAGAGACACAAGCCGTTCTGACAGCCTGCCAGGACACAAAGAATGCAGCAGGAATAGCGAGAAGGCAGTCTCTTTTTCTGTACGTGCCTTGAAGTAAATGGAAATGTCAGGTTACCTAGAAGGTAGGCTGAACACTGGATTCAGCACATGAAGAAGACATTACTCCACTAATACGTGTTGTTACGCACTAATCAGCTAAAGCAGCGGTACTGCCAGAAACAACCCTATCACAAGTGCACTCATTTAAATACTGGTCACACTAACCTATTTAGCCTCTCAGGCACATCAAAAGGTACTTCTCTCTTTTTTTTTTATAGAAGAAAAATTAAAGAGAAAGAAAACCAAGAACAAGAGACAGTGATCAAAAAATGCATTTCCTCAGTTTACTCAACACAGGTAATTTCTGGCATTTATGTACTCTGGTTCCATTCTCCATCAATGCTCGCTGCCATTACAGATGCTAAGTTATATGAACACATGCATTGTAGCTTCAAATCTACCTGTAGCTCAGAAAGTATAACAGTAGAATCACTGTCTTTACCGGCACCCATCCATCAGTATGTATTGGGTTTGCGTGGCAAGGTTTTGGTATCGGGGGGGCTACAGGGGTGGCTTCTGTGAGAAGGTGCTGGAAGCTTCCCCATGTCTGATAGAGCCAATGCTAGCTGGCTCCAAGACTGACCCATCACTGGCCAAAGCTGAGCTAATCAGCAACAGTGGTAGCACCTCTGGGATAACACATTCAAGAAGGAGAAAAAAAAATAACAGCTGTGGAATAGCAGAGAGGAGTGAGAATATGTGAGAGAAACAACTCTGCAGATACCAAGGACAGGGAAGAAGGAGAGGGAAGAGATGCTCCAGGAGTAGAGATTGCCCTGCAGCCCATGGTGAAGACCATGGTGAAGCTGGCTGTCCCCCTGCAGCCCATGGAGGCCCACAGTGGAGCAGTTATCCACCTATAGCCTGTGCAGAACCCCACACCAGATCAGGTGGATGTGCCCGAAGGATGCTGTCACCCTGCAGGAAGCCTGTGTTCGGGCAGTCTCCTGGCAGGACCCGTGACCCTGTGGAGAGAGGAGCCCATGTCAAAGCAGGTTTGCTGGCAGGACTTGTGACCCCATGGCGGACCCATGCTGGAGCAGTCTGTTCCTGAAGGACTGCACTCCATGGAAAGGACCCACACTGGAAGAGTTCGCGGAGGTCTGTCTCCTGTAGGAGGGAACCCACGCTGGAGCAGGGGAAGAGTGTAAGGAGGAAGGAGTGGCAGAGATGACGCGTTATGAACTAACCTGTCCCCCTGTGCTGCTAGGGGGAAAGAGGTACAGAAATCGGGAGCAAAGTTGAGCCCAGGAAGAAGGGAGAGGTAGGAGGCGGTATTTTAAGATTTGGTTTTATTTCTCATTACCCTAACTCTGATTCTGACTGGCAATAAATTAAATTAATTTCCCCAAGTCAAGTCTGTTTTGCCTGTGACAGTAATTGGCAAGTGATCTCCCTGTCTTCATCCTGACCCACGAGCCTTTCGTTGTATTTTCTCTCCCCCTGTCCAGCTGAGGAGAGGAGTGATAGAGTGGCTTTGGTGGGCACCTGGCGTCCAGCCAGGGTCAACCCACCACACAGTAAAATATCCATACTTGTTCTTTTAGTTTGGTCAGCTTGAGGCCTGTGACATTGTATTATTTCAGTTTGCTGTCTTCAGTGCGTATATGGGACTTAAGCAAGTAGAAGGCCCACGTCTTCTGTATGCTGGTAATACAGTGATGTATCTCATCAGATAGTAGAGCACTACAGCAGTTAAGAGACTTACTGAAAACCCAGTCAGAAGAACTGAATACTAGCATACTAGAGAGAACCACAGTAACATACATACATGAGGGAGGACTGGATCAGCACATTTCTTATCCCTTGTCCAAGTTTCATTAATTAAGTTCAGAATTTGAAACATTTTTTTTGCGAGCGCTAACAACTTATACCTTATCATTCAACAAAACTTGGCTGAAATCAAGCATGCCTTTAACATGGCATCTTAGAGTCATTCAGAAGCATAGCTGGCGCGGATTATTGATCCACATTGGCAAACACCAATTTAGGTAAGCAGGAATCCTTCCATTGGGATTTGGATCAAAATTTTACTGAACGGGATCAACGTTGTAATACCTATATTGAACTTCAAATACACACGATTAGAAATAAAAAATTTGTTCAATTCAAAGTTATGTATTAGCAGAAAGAAACAACTTTTCACAGAATGTGGCAGTTGAAAGAATTAGATTGGGCAGATTTTTACTAGTTTAAGAAAAAGACATACTGACTGGCTGACTCTGACCGATCTTTTGTTCGGGAACGACGTGCTTCCACTGTGCTTCCTTGCCGTGTGTCGAGGTACACGTCACACTGCCTTGTCCCATTCCTTCAACTATTCTGTACAGAACTAAAGGTAACACAGATGAGCTGTAACACACCTGTCTAAAGCATATCATAAGGAAAGGCAAGACAAATATGTAACTACATTAATAGTCATCTTTCTAGTAATTTAAAAATATGCACCTACTATTCACATGACAACAAAACATCCTGGAAAAGAAAAAGTGCCTTGACCCACAGCCCATTCCATGTTTTCCCCTTCTACAATATATAGCTCTTCATTATGTATTTGTTTGCACAAGATTTAAATGCACACTTTGTTTAAACAAATCCTTCAGTCTAGAGGGATGGTTTATGGCTCCCAGTTTAAACAATTACAGTGGTGCATATTTGACCACTGGATTGCCTTAGTAGACCTTAACAATTCACAAACTTGCAGAGGAAACATCGTAGAAAGAAAATGCCAGTGTTTGAACTAAACAATGGCGAACTGAAGAGTAAGCATCAGCACCTAATTTTACTTCGTAACAGTGATCCCAATTAATTCTGTAGTACTTTTCCTATAGGCGTTCTAAAATCAGTACCAATTCCTTCTCCTTTCTAAGTGCTAGGATCATTTAGTTCGCATTTATCTGAGCTGAATAGAGATGAATGTTTTTAATAAGATTTGGTCAGACAAACCCTGTTTTCATATACATAAAATGTATTCATTAGCCCAGTTAACACACATTCACGCTACATACGAAGTACACCAAACTCATGTCATTAGAGAAATAATTAACATGTTTCTAAGGATGTGTTAATTCATGTCATTAGAAAACAAAACATGGATTTCTGAACTATACACCTTCCCCTCCCAACCTGTCAATAAATTCAATGTCCTCCTTTTTCTTTTCTTTTTTTTTTTTTTCTTTTAAGGATCCCAATTTTTAGTACCAGTCGGCTATGAGAGTTCTCTAGAATAGCACTGTAACTTGTTTTATCTAAGGCGTATTAAACTATATACATACATATGCAGTGGATATGCTGTATCCTTACAAAAATAAACCAAAAGCTGATAGCTCCTCTTCAGAAAAATAACCTATCTGTCTTCAAAAAGAAGAAAGCAATATACTTTTGATGATTTCACAATACAGCCTGGCACCATATGTTTCATTTGCGTTGGTTTTTTTTCTATTTTTGTTTTTCTTCCCTCTTGAAGGACTAGAGCAAGCTCTATTATGCATGAATTCGGAAAGCACAAGTCAGCCAAAAGTCACAAATCTCTCAGGATAGACACGTCCATCTGTCATTTCACAGCAGGAGAACAATAGCAGCTTCAATATAGACACAACAAGCTCACACAATCCTTACACAGCCAGACAGAAAATCTGCCTTAGCTGATAGCTAGCTGCCTTTGAAACTCCAGACAGATGTTCCTGTGGAAAACCAGGATCAATTGCTGCTTTCTTGTTTCTGTATTTTCAAATTCCTCATTTGTTCATAGCAACCAAAATATAGTCAGTTTACTGCTTGTAATCTCTACAGAGATTTGGGAAAATCAGATTTCAGATGCAACAAAACTCAAGCATAGAGTACACTAGGCTTTAATCTGCAATTTTTCTACTGTTGGGGCTTATTTTACAAGTAGGCAATCCACAAAGCTCGACAAAGACCATGATTGTATTCCTGTAACGATCTTCTAGAACTATGCTCAGCAGCCTCCAATGATCTCCATAAATCTGTGTAACAGTGTATTGCATTGCTTCTCTATTGTTGAAAAAAAAACAGCTTTAATTTTTTAGTGACTTATTTCATATCTGTAGATCTCAAAAACAAAAGTTCTAGACAGAGAAAGGATTATTTATAAAGCACCCTAATTTAATCTTTAAGTGTCTAAGCAGAAAAAAATGGCAAAGCATTGGTTGCAGTTCAAGTAAAAAAAAGGGTTACTGATAACACTCAACCAATTTACATGTCTAAAAATAATCTCACCAGGCCCATCTGTAAAACTTTTATTTCAGTAGTATATGTTGGGTTTTTTTCCCCCGACAGTCAGTCTCATTGGGTTTTGATTACAGCAAATTTGCAACACTGGCTCCTTCACAGTCCCCACACTTTTCAGAAGTAAACAAATGGCTCCTTTTAAACAACAGGATAGTGCCGGTGTCCTGTGCCCTACTGTAAAATTTGCCGCATTGAGAATAAGCTTCTAAACAAAGTCTGACCGCTAGTAACTGAAGACACACTGAAAATATAGGCCTTGTAGTACCTTCAGAAGTCAATGTTGGGGTTTAAAACTAAGCAAACCCCAAATTAAGTGAAAGAATCTCAAACATGAGAGAACTGTACAAGATGATTTTTGTTCAGGAATGCTACCATCTACATTTCCTCTTTTCAAGGACCACAAAGACAGAGAATAGTGATGATCTAGGCAGACAAACAAAATAAAGAAGCTTGGGAAGGAGCAAGAATAAAACACTTAGAAGACAAAGATGAAATGGAACTATATGCGTATTACTGACAGAAAGTATGCTTTATATAATCTTTGAATTCCAAAGTTTTGTTTCAAAAATTTATCTGTGCCTCTCAAATATTTCAGGAAATTTTCCAGGCTCTGGATGTAAAGCTGTCCTTACCAAAATCATTCTCCTTTTTGAAACTATAAAGCAAATTCATTTTCTTTTGACATCCCAAAAAGATGCAGTTCAATTCCACCTAACTAGCAAAGACAAGTAGTCATGCATTAACTCTTAGTCCTTTCAAGTTTGCTGGTAGGAACAGTATACAAAACTTGAATAAAAAATATCTCTAATCCCAAGAGAGTATGTATGTTGGAGCAGGGGGAAAAAAAGGCAAGGAAAACTCTTTTAGAGGGGCTTTGTTTTAGTTTGTTTTTGGATGGCAGGGGTTGTTTGCTTTCTCATCTGTGTTGAAGCCTGGAATAGCCTGAAGCCACGGATAGCATAGATTGAGCAGGACTAAGAGTGCAGCTGTAAAAGTCAAAAGGTAACCGCGAATCCAATTCCTCACTGTTATGCAACGGAACAAGAGTTAAACCTGCCACAAAGGAAAATTAAATCAGAAATATCTGCTTTTCACTTCTATCCAAATCTGTTAATAAGGTTGGTCACTTTCCTTGTACATTACTGCTTTTTGTGAAGCTGTATCATACCACATAAGCCCTGTATTATCCAGTAAGAGGTGCTTTCCTAAAAAGCAGGTTATTTTAAGGGTATTACAATTAATTTCTCATTCTGCAGAACAGGCTACATTCTACCTAGTACAAATTCACACTCTGAAAGGTCAATTTCTGTTTTTTTAGCAAGCTAACTAAGCTGACTTAATTGATGCAAACTTATCCTTTAAATAAAATAAAATTTCAGGTAAACATTAGTTTTCCTTTTTTCCTTACATAAAGGATCCATTAGAACAGGATCTGTGCCTCCAGGAAGCAGAGGAGAGAAATAGTCTTCAGGTGTGGACATACAGCACACTGTAAATAAGCACCCCCTTAGCGTCTGCTCTTTCCCCTCTGCTTTTCTCCCTCTCCTGTGCTTCTACAGAAATTAGATATACTGGTAACATCTGCAGTAAAACCAAAACTGAAAAAGAAAAGTACACAATACCAAACTAGCACTTGACAGACAACTAGGCCCTTAACTCAAGTTGTACAACTGTTCAGGGCAGAAAGTTCCTAAGGGACTAAATATTGACATTAAAATGAAGGAGGAACAGTATTGAAATTAATACAAGAGAGTGAATAGCCATAAGAGTTAAAAGGCATGGTTTCATGATTTAGAAACATTTCTTTTTCGTAGGAAAGTGCTCGAATTCAAATAAAATCTCCCAGTGGAGATGCAGTAGATCTCCAGATACAGCAAGACATTTTAATATAGTGTTGGGAGGAATGAAGTCACAATCTATAAACTGCAGGGCTGGAATAAAATTTGTACCTTAAGGAACCATTTAATGCTCGGATCCTTGCAAAGAATACTTTTCTTGCATGTGTTAATATCATCAGTATGTCATCATCATACTTTTGCCCAAAACTCTCACAAAAAGTCATTAAGATTATACTTCACATGTTTAACACAGTATTTAAATGCTGGACTTTACATAAACCAGTACAACAGTTGTTGACATCTTTCTGGAGCCTAACTCAGCAATGTACCACAACATCCAAACACTCCTTTTAAATCCACACGAACCCAGATGGAAGCCTGCTATTTTAACCAGGATACTCCTCCTAACAAGGTACATTTGCAAAGCCTCCATGTTTTGTAATAAGCAAACCAAAGCGCCATGAGTTAGTTCTCCAGTCAGAAAAGGTATAAACAGTGTCAGGGCCACTGTCTCAGTGCGATCTTTTGTTCCATCATGGGTGACCACTGAAATGATGAGGAAAATTTAAAAAATTTTATCCAAATACAGCTTTAAAAAAAAAAAAGGGGGGGTGGGGGGGTGGCAGACGATCTCCAACAGTTCCCACTGTGTCCTCACACGCTGGCTGGCAGAACAGAATTATCATTTGCAAGTTCCAGATGCAAAGACATTGATCACAAATCCATTGGCAGGACTCATGGTGTGCTACATACTTCCACCCCGCCGCAAGAGCTGCTCTGCACCATCATGCAAGTGCCAGTCCATCTTCCTTCATGTAAACCCAAGAAGTCTGGATAGTTCACGAAACCACAGGAAACTGATTCCCTTAGCACAGGGGAATCACTCTGCAGGACAGGAATAACTGCAGCTTTCACAACAAGTACCGACATACCCACGAGCACACGCCTGCTCAGAAGCGTGACACCTCAGGGAGTGGTGGGTAAATGGAGCAGAGCCTTCAATGCCCTTCGCCTGAACCAAATCAAGAAAACGCCTTCAAAGAGAAGTTGCTCTCTACCACCAAGAGATGCAGAAGTGGACCATCCCCACAGTATGAGGATGCAGAAGGGGGACATCCACAGTCACCCCATAAGCAACTCAACAACTGAGTATGTCTTTGCAAGACAGCAAATATTTTGATAGGTCTCAGGAGGAGCTAGGCTTTGTTTCTGTGATACCACTTACTCCTCACTGCTGACAACTACGTCTCCCGTTAATGTTTTTCCAGGGCATAGCCTTGTACCTGGAAATGCTCATTTTAACGTGGCCAGTGCCACGTCTCCCAGTGACTCCTCAGTCCAGGGTACGACGTACAGGGGCCGCAGCACCACGGCTCTCCTTGTTGCATAAAGCAATACTTTGATTTCCAGGAACAGACCAGCTTATTTTCCTCTTTCCAAAACTAACACTACTGCTACTGTAATCCTGGAAAAAGAGATGCCCAGGGGAGAATCAAACGGTAACAACAGAAGTTGTGAAAACAAAATGGCTTCCTTCCATCTGCGAAACATAACCGCTGGGGAGGGTAATGGGAGAATGCTTTGAAGAGGAATCTCCGCATTAAGAATTTATTTAGATGTGTCAGACAGACAGTGTCCTGCTGTGCTTGTCCCCAATTATCTGGAAGTAGAAATAAGATGGGGAGCAGATTGCAAAGCTTTGATCTGAAGCACAGCAAGGCTGGTTTCATGATTTCAGTCATGTCATGGCCTTTACAGGCAGCCAAGGCTGAGATCTGTTCCTAAAACTCTCATACATCTTATAGTCTGCTATATCCACTGACCTCCTTTGATCAAAATGATGAGTAGCCCCTTTTGCACCCAAAAGGAAAGCATCTGGTGGAAGAAAGTGACCCCAGGGCTGTCTTTTCCGGATCAGCTGAACCAGTCTGAAGGTTTCTTGCCACCCAAAGGCGAACACAACAGAAGCCTTCCCCCCCCCTACCCTCCCTTCCTACTGCCCTGCGCCTGGCCGCTCAGTCCCATCTCCTTCCCTCCTGTACGCCAGCACATGACAGGCCCCCCTAACAAGACACTACCTTTAAAATCCTGGGTATTTTTTCTTTTGAGTTAGTTTGGGAGAGGGGAAGGGGAGGGTAGAGCCAGGGAGGCAGGACTCCACTGGGAGCAGGGAAACGTCCCCACTGGGGTCTGGGGGGGATCTGGACGCTGGGCTGCTCTCAAAACTGCCCTCTTCAAGTACCATTGGAAAAGGTTGTTCCATCTGCGGGATTTTAAAAGATCTCTAATTCACCCCATCTGTAATATTTTTTCTTGTACCATTTGACAGGAGTCAGGCCCACACATTGATTTTTCTTCCAATGACTCCAGACATCTCTGCTTTCTATTAGGACAGCAGTAGTGAGCAAACACTCAGCCTTGGTAATTGCTGGTGCTAAGGCTTTCTGCAGTCACGGTCGGAGATAAACAGAAACTCTTTCAGATTTAGGAGAGACCTACCTAAAACTTGTTATTAGCGTGCTTCTTTGTTTTAACTGACTGAAGGGTACAACAGCGTAAAATAAACAAACCCATTTTCTTATTGAGTAACACAAAATGGGTAAAGTTTGTCGCACACTATTTCATTAAAATAAAACATCTGTAAATTAAGTAACAAGGGCATGCTAGCACTATGTGTCCTAAATAGTTTAACACAGACATATTCACAGGATTTTGTGCAGTAACAACAAATGAGGGTAGTTTACAAATGTGTGCATAAAATTATCCCACTTCAGGGACAAATGCACATTTTGCAGTTTAGTTAGAAAATACAACGCTTCCATGCAATATTATACCTAGTGCCTGCCACTTATCTTCACTTGTTTGAGAAAACTAAGTATACAATAATAACTGCTAATAATTTACTGACCTACCTTTTTTAGGATACTTAATGTTACAACAAAACACAAACCTGCATCTTTCACTTCCGCTATGCAAGCATCCAGGATCTCCTAGAATACCACATGTATTTTAAGTAGCGGTTTAGAATTACAAGCTTAATTAAAGAGGAGGAATTTAAATGGTTTGAACTTATCCACTGGTTAACGAACTAATTTATCTGACCATATCTGAACACATATCTCATCACCTGAAGTATGCGCCAAGTGATGAAGCACTTCTGGTTTTGGATTTTTAAATCTCGAAGGACAACACTTAAGAAAATCTGCTCATTTACCACTGTTTTGAACATCAGCAGAAGCTCTTCAATGGTCAAACGACGAAAAAAACAATAAAAAAATTTATTTGCCTCATACCATATGACTACTCCTACTAAAAGTAGAGTGCCAAAATGACGTCAGGGTAAACTTGATACCCAGGCTTCACTACTGCACGGGTGGATACCCTCTGAAGCTAAATTGTCTCCTGATAAGAAACATCAAGAGCTGGCCGTTATGGAAAACAGACCTTTATCCTTGCAAGTGATAACAAAGTAAATTGTGACACTGGAGGAACCTCCCATTCCAATCTAGATAAAGAAATCTTTTTTCAGATAAGATTTCATTTGCACCCTTCTTTGCAAGCAAGAGATCTGGCAACCTCATCTCTTAATAGGGAGGAGATTTTACCAAAAAAAAACCCCAAACGAAACAGCCACCCTTTATAAAAAATTTCCAAGCTTTCAAGAACAGCCCCTAGTTATCACAAATTTACTGAAAGTTGGGAATATAAATATAATAGTTCTTTTAACAGATGAGATAAAGACACAGATTCCTGTAAATCTGGGAGTAACAGAAATTTATGAAGTGACAGTGCACAGAAAAACAGGCATATAACAAAAATAGTGTAAGCAGGATAACAGCATTCAGTCCAGCAACACGCATGTCTTGAGCGAACCACTGGCTGCAACTAATCAAGGAGCAGCTCAGTAGCACTCTGTTGACTACACTGAGCTTCCTGAAAACTGCCTGCATCGGACCCCAGTAGAAACAGTGGCATTTTTTAGTTCACAGGTTCACAAGAGGTTCTTCAGTTATGTTCCTTCGAGATGATCAACATCCCAAATAAAAGTGAAAAAACACTCAAGTAAAGGCCGTTCTGTATGCCTTTAACAGAGCCCCACATCTTTGCTCCTACCCAACCACAGCAAGACTTACCTTTCCTGAAAAATATTTCTTTTTTTCCTGGATACAACCAGCCTTCTTACAAAAGAACAAAAAACCCTGCTCCTTTTCCTGATTGGATGCCAAATTAACGTGATCCATTCCTTCTAGCTCTCCTCTCCACGTCAAACTCCCATTACAGGTGTTACAGAGAAAATATGGTGGTGCCCATAGTTTTAATTAATCCTCATGTGGCCAGTATACTACTTACACACTAAGTACAGTGAAGCTCAGTCTCAGTAAATGCAAGATAAATCCAAGAGTCTCCAAGATATTCCAGATTTTAAACTCATCCACAAAAGAACTGGTTTTAAATCAAGTCAATTCACTTCCAATACATGTATATTTCTGCGTCTGTGCATCTGTCATCTGCATCTCTAACAAGGAAAGTTCCACAGGCCTTTAGTTAACTGCATCAGTAACTTAAATTATTTCCAACATTTGGGGGAAAAAAAAAATATAATCCCAACCTTTCTCTGGCAACAACATGAAATAAAATTAGATCCCACTGTATTTCAGAAAAAGTTCTCTTAAACCCAAGAGTTCAGTCAATGAACATTAGCCCCTTACAGCAAAAGTAGCCTATAAATGACCAAGCTCTAACAATCCCCACCCCACTCTAGAGGGTCAGATAAAATCTATTGCTTCTTAATGGGCAAAATATTTAACCAGTCTGCATAATCACTTAAAGAGAAGTTAACCCCTTGATTCCATGCGTTTAAACATTAACATTTTCAGTTTGCAGAAAGTATAAGCTAGTTAGCCTTAAAAAAACTACTTGCAGCCTATTTCCTTTGATGTGGAAATATATACAACAGGCACTAGAAAATGGCAACATTTACGTATGAGGTAACTTTTTTTTAGGTTTACATTAATTATCAACTAGGAACCTGGTGGTCTGAATGCTATTTCTGATTCTTTATGATCCGAGAAACTAATTTAAACCAATTTTCTCAATTAAAGTCTTTACAATCTTACCTTACAATTTAAAAAAAAAAAATCCCTGAAAAATTTACCTGGTGAAACTTTTCAAGTCAATTGCTGGATAAATCTCATTTTCTCAACTAGCAGAAAGTAGTCTTTTCTTATATTTCTTCAGAAGAGGATTACCAATTTTAGAAAACAAAATCATTTTTTTAAAAAATCCATTTCTGACAATCTCTTTGGAAAAACTAACATATATTAGCACAGCTCCAAGTAAACATTCTTAAGAAAGCGTCAAAAGCAAAAAATATGCTAGGGAACAGATGAATTTTACCTTTAATCCTAGCATGTTTAAGAAAACCAAGATTACTTCCCTTTGATCTATAAGCAGCCAGGGACAGCAAGCAGTACATCTTCCACTGATTTTTACTGGAGCCATTGGTTTTTAGCTCCTTGGAAATAATCAAGCCTTGAATTTAAGGAATGTCTCATAGTGATAAACAAAGGACACATCACATACTTCCAAAATATACTAGCAAATACTGCATAATTCCTTTTTTTCTGGTGACACCGAGAAGGAAATTTTCAAACACAGCTGGTAATTAGGTGTGTAAAGTTAACATCGAGTTGCTTATGCTGGCACCTAAAATTAGAAGTGAGAGGAAGTTAGCTTCTGAAATACAAGTCTAAGGAGGAAGCCAGCTTCTGAAATACAAGTCCAGCAAGACAACGGGGCAGCAGCCAGCCTGCCCACCCGCCCCACAGTACTGACAGCTCAGCAGTCAGATCTTTGTTGGCCTGGAGAGTTTCTTTCACTGGTGCCAAAACATGGGCGCTCTTCACACGCGGAACTGTACCAGAAGCTCAACACCTGCCTTCATCACCCAGTCGCAGATAACAACCCAAAATTCTGCTTAAATCATGAGATGGATGTGATGCTTCACACTCCCTAGACTCTTTGGACATTTTATATTGTTCATATATTTAAGAAGTCACCCAAAACCAGTCATGCTCCTAAGCACAGTGACCAGAAACAGTAACTCCCCCCTCCTGACTGCAGGCACCAGATAAAAAGACACACAGGATCAGGTTCCCTCGACCATTTTCTCCTTCCTCCTCCCTCTTTTCTTCTCACCATGAGTGGTTCAGCTTCAATATGACGGGAAAGTCCTCCAACTCCTCTCCTTTGGACAATTCTGTATCCTGGTGGTGATGACATGTCACTCAGAGGGGTGACCACACATGAGTCCCCCAGCTTGCCCAGAGATGTGAACACAGGTTATGCATTTTCCATGCAAGCACCCCAACTAGTAGACAAAGGGAAGTGATAGCACTACCCCTTTAACCAATATGCTGTGGGACTGCCAGGCAGGGCACAGACCTTTTTACCTATACGTCCTCAGAGATGGTAGAGAGAACCAACACTCACTGGCCAGGTACCTCCACTCCAAACATAGGCAGGAGATGAGCAACACTTTCCATGGCCTAATTCTGCAAGCCTCACTTGCAAGCCTGCAAAGTTCCCTTGGAGATCTCTGGTTCTCTGCACTGACTCTACAAACATTGCAGGCTCTAAGCTCAGGTAACGTGAATCAAGTGCTGAATTTTTCAGCTCTATGTGGGATTCGTACATGGAGTTGCTTTGAAATTGTACCCAGTGTTTTTATGACTTAATATATGGGTATATCAATTTCTGGCACAATTTTAAAGCAAGCCATTCTGAAAACAAACTTATGGAAGAAAAATGAATGAAGGGAGAGAAAGATTAATTTTCCTTTTACATGCATGACTCATTTTAATTATCATCGTGCAGGCAGATCAGTTAATTGCTAGAAACAACTGATTATTCACTTATTAGTTAAAATTGTCATTGCACACAGACTGAAAAATCGTAACATGAACTAAAAGCAGATCTTCTTTGATATTTCCAGCATTTTGCTTTTATTTTGTATTTTTATGCTATTTTCAAACTATTGTTTTTGCAAAATAAAGGTAAGTCTACATTTCTCACGTATATTTTTCATTTGCCTTTTCAACATCTGAAATCAGTTACATCAGCTAATAAAGCATTGTAGTATCTATTTTTTAAGCTAAGTATCCAGATGCGTCTCTAGAAGTTTATATTTAAATCAATGTATTATGAAGGCTTTATTTCACAGCATAACTCAGTACACAGCATTTTCTTCAAAGCACATCAGATCAAGGCTTGTTTTTATTTTAGAATACCATAGGGGATCTCAAACAAACCTAATTTGGCAGGGAAGGGCAAAAAAGACAAGAATTTTAATTGCTTTTTTTGGGTTGAGTGGGTTTGGGTGGGTTTTTTTTGGGGGGGGTGGGCATGAAACAGCAGAAGTCACGCTGGACAGAAAAGGTTTAAAAATCAAATAGAGCCTTGGTGACATAGCAGTGCTCAGCTAGTGAGATCATGCTAAAACCAGCACTCATAATAGACATACAATGGAATGACAATGACAAAAGCTCCAAAAAAGGTATCTTTCCTTCTGGCCTGAAGGAGTTGTGTACTGCAGCTGGGAAGACAACTTTTTTTAAAGAAATCAAATACACATGTTGGTGTTTCAGACTGGAAATAAGACATGGCAGGTATAAATAAAGCAGTCCCCCAGCTGCCACAGTTTATTATTGAAGAGTAATATATCTAGAGAAATTATTTGGATTTACAGACGTTCTCAATTACATCCAGGTCTTCAAGAATGTATCATTTCATACAAGAGAAGTCTCCAAAAAAGCGTTCAAGCTTGTAAGGGGGAGAAACTGTAGGCCACAGGTTGCTGCCAAGGTAAGCACTAGTGGAATCCATCAGGCCAACTAAACGTGGTGATACTGCACCTACATGTAGGTGACTGCACTGCAGGAGGGACTATCCCAGACCAAGCTCACCAGGGTAGAAAGCACACCCAGAGACACACTGGTTATCCCGACTGACATGAAAGCAGTGCAGCAGCTCAGCCAATTTCAATCATTGCTAACAGTTTTGGTGGTTTGGGTTGGGTTTTGGGTGGGGGTTTTTTGTTGGAACTTTTTCCAGAGTTCTCAAAGTGCAACACCTTAAGGGACTTCAATGTTCACAAGCACTGTATGGCACATAGATTAGTCCAGAATCTGACATATGAAAACCATGATTTTGCCAGATGGCCTCTATGCAAACACACAGAGCTACGAATATAGCTAATCTTCTGACCAGCAAGTGAAATAGATTCATACTTTATGGAGCTAGAAAGGAAGGACTGCTATGTAACTCAAGCCATATGACTTGCCTGAAATAATTCAGTGTTGAATTACAGCTTATTTTTCAGGGGGAAAAAAGTGTAATCTTGATTCTAGAATTGCCTGTAACTTTCTTACTGACACCCTAACAGAAATAAATACGCCACAGGGCATAGTTCTCAGTCCACTATAGATTTGTCTGGCTCTTCTCTGGTCACAGTCAACATCATCTTTGATTCATGAACATAAGTAGGGTATTCCAGTAGCAGTTCTACCAGTGCCAAATACACAATACAACCTCTGTACTGTCTTCTTGTAGGCAGAGCACCTCATTTTTAACAGCCAGGAATCGCACTAGTCCTTTCTGGGCAAACTGCTACATTGAGAGCTTATGTTGAGCTGATTATCTGCTGTGATCCTCTATTCAGAGTTGACACAATTCGCACAGGTCATGCCCGTGGGTGTTATTCATGTTTCCTATCAGGATGACTTTGGCTTCAGAGCTACCATTAACCAGACCCGGCTTACCAACCTATCCACATCACTGTCTCCTTCTGTTATTTGTCATTCCGCTAATTGCTGTATCTCATTGGCAGGGAAAGGAATGATTTTTCTATCATTGGTGATTTTTAAATTCACACAGAATGCTCTTTTTGTGCTGCAGCTCAAACAAGAATTAATTCAGAAGTGTCTTAATACCTCCATTGTTCAGAAAGTCAGGCTGCCTGACCACAGGGATCCTTTCAGGCCTTGCAAGATCTCATTTTGTGACTGTTCCAACACTAGCAGGAGTAAAGTGATTTTTCTTTTATGTCACCAACAAAAAGATCAGTGAAGAGCCAGCATCTTACCTGCAAATCCAGCTAAACAATGACAACTCTATATTCACAGTTACATTAGGCACCTGTCATTTAGCCAGATCTAAGCTGATCCTTTGATTTTGCTGTGTTCTACTTCATGAACAAAAATGGATGTTGAAAGCTTAAATACTTGACCCAAGATTATTACATCTTTACCCATCAACTGAACTTGTCACTTCATGTAAAAACATTATCAAGTTGATTTTATCAGATAAATTTTCCACAAACCCATACCAGTTAGTATTAGTTTTACACACTTCTTCCAGTGCTTATTAATTCAATCTCGTCATAGACAGCACAATGTCCTATCCCAAAGCCTGGCTTTCCAGCATTTCCACCCAGCCAGCACCTTTTTCCCAGAGGAGACAGAGTGTGGTTTTCAGGTAGCACCCACTGCTTGAGGAGCAAAATATTGCTGCCTACCACAACCTGATGCAGAGGGTCAGGCGGAAGGTGCTGGCCATGGGAGAGGAGCCAGTGAAAGTTTCTGGTGTACCACTGCCCACAACCATCAATCTGTTCTTACCTCCTCAGGCTGCAACAGCAGTCTGACTGTTCAGAGCTGACAGTGCAGACCACCCGCCCATCCATACACCCAGCTGTCTTCCTAACCTCTCCTCCCCAGCAGCCTGTAACAAAACCCAGATCCAGCCCACAAGTCCATGTAGTACAACATTAAGTCATCACATGTAATCTAATAAACTAGAGACAAAACACTGATGTCATATTCTAGTCTCTGAAACTTCTCCAAAAGTTAAAAAAAAAAAAAAAATTACCTTGGGGGAGAGGGGGGTGAGGATGGGGATGTAAATAGCATTAACAGAGAAGAGAATGCACTACTCAGCTTTTCTTTGCACTTTCTTTGGCCCTGGTAATTTTAACGGATGCTGTTTAACTGCTGGCATTACTGGACTGGAATCTGTTTTGTTATAAACCTGTGAATAGAGCTACAGTGTCTCTTCCAAATACTGAGCAACACTATTAAATTCCTTGCAGGTTTTGCACTCTCATTTACAGTTATACCATTCCTATCGACTAATGCATCAATGGTGCTGTTCGACTTACTCCTGACAGAATCCACTGAATTTCTACAGCCCAGTCACACCCATAGGCAGAGTCTTGGCTTCTTCCAAACAAGATTTGTAGCTGTCTCCTTTTCAGTGTGTAAAGACTGAAGTCACCTGTGAGGTGAAACACGATGAGACTTAAACTCAGAGAACATGGATTATTATCCCACCCTAATAAATTAAAACACAAAGGATTAGTGTAAAAACCAAACTGTTATTTTTGTATATTTGGAACCTAGGACTGTGTGTCCTAGAAATGAACAGACATCCATAGAGTTTAGCAGGTGGCACTGGGAAGCATTCTGAGTTTCATGTCATGGTGGGCAAAGAGATATTCCACAAATCTCTTAAAACTAGGAATCTACTGTATAGCTGCATTCAACAGCTGGGGACCAGACTTTGGGACCCAGAGGCCTTCTGGCAACTCTGTGCTCTCAAATAATTCACAAAGAAAGTGCCTGGATGTTCCTCCACAATTTTATGACAACTGAAAATGGGCATGGGGCAGTTGCTGCTGGAAAGGGGCCTTAACAGTGACTACATCAGCTATGCTGGATTGGGGTTTTTAATTAACATTCCAGCTTGCATTCTGCATTTCTGCACATGCATAACCAGTTTCTTTTTACCAAAGTGATTCTACATATATATATCATGTATAACCTTAACGGGTGGAAAACATACATACATTTCAATTCATTTCCTCTTACCCTGCATAGTAACTCTATAAACTTAAGTCAGATCTCTACTGGCACTGCAACACTATCACTGTCAAATGGGTAATCTGTCTTTCAACGCTTTTAAGAAAACTAATTTTCTTTCAGTTTAGATCAACAGATTCGTATAAACTTAAAATACAAATATATAGCTGAAGGCTGTCTATAGCTACACCTAGTTATTAAAGTTTCCAGCATCGGTTCCTGTTATACTGATGCTGATCTTTTCCCATAAAGTTAGCAAGCAGAGTTTTATAAAGCAATGGAAGATTACACCTCTTAAGTGCCAGTCAGCTTCAGAGATAATTTTAAAAAGACGTAAAACGCTCATCAGCATGAACTCAGAACTGTGTAATGGCCTTCAAAAGAGAAGCTCCAGACAATATTAATCAGTAATCACTCCTGAAGAGAAACAGATACAATGCTCACAGCATTATTTAAGATACTTTGGCTCCTTTTTTTGTTTTTTAAACCCCAAAATGGAAACTATTTTCTCTTACTCTAACTAAATTACAGTTCTCCTGAAAGCACCTGAAAGTACATCATTGACAATTCATGGTGTAACTATTACCTAGGCTTACCATGTTTCAAGAATTGGAATTCGTGCCTACAATTCTCTATATATTAATTAATGAATTAAATACATGTACTCAAACTGGAAGAGGGTAGATTTAGATTAGATACTAGAAAAAAAAAATTTCACTCTGAGGGTGGTGAAGCACTGGAACAAATTGCCCAGAGAAGTTGTGGAGGCCCCATCCCTGGAGATGTTCAAGGCCAGGCTGGACGTGGCCTTGGGCAACCTGGTCTGGTGGGAGGTGTCCCTGCCCATGGCAGGGGGGTTGGAACTCGATGATCTTTAAGGTCCCTTCCAGCCTAAACCATCCTATGATTCTATGATTCTAATTAGGCTTCTGTAAGGAAGAGGAAAATTCCTGTTCACCAAGTACTCAGAAATCCTGACCTCAACTAGGTCAGCATGATTGATTTCAGCCTCTTCTGAGCAAAATCAAGCATCTCCCAAGCTGTGTCCAGTGGTTCCCTTCACAACCCTCTAAAGTTGAAAGGCAGGGTAGCTCTGCAAAAACTAAGAGGTTTAAAACAGACAGAAGATGAACATAAGCCTTTGCCTTGGCCATTCTGACATTAAAAGCAAATACAACATACACAACATGACTCCCAGCTTCAGCATGCAAGTGGCCATTAAATGTTTGGAGGCTTCTGTGCCCTGTTTTTGGTAGTGCACGAAGAACCCCTCCTCTCCAAAGCTACTGACATACAGCCTCAGAACTTTCTTCTACCAAAGTCAGACCAAACATTAAAAAAAAGGATAACAATGCTGTGATGTATCCACAAGAAGTAGCAATTGTAAGCAGGACAATTTCTAGCTCACCGCTCACCTTCCTCAAGGCAAATTTGTATTTCAGGATGGAAAAACAATAAAATTTCAAGAGTTCTTCATCGAGTATGGGAGACTAATGAGATCTGGACGTGAAAAGCTAACCAAAAGTGCCACAAAATCAGACCATATGCTCAGAGTACATGAATGTACACCACATACATGAAGAGCACATGGAAAATACATTAGAGTATACAGTACATAGGTCAGCATGTGCTTCCTTGATAACAGCAATAAATCTCTTAAGTAAATAACATCTCTACCCTTTCACTATTATCTGCACTCATTTCTCTCTCAAATGCTCAACTTAAGATTTATTAATTGACTAAAGGGATAATAAATACAGGCTCTGAGGAACTGGCAGGGGCAGGAGAAAAAATAATTCAGAGTACTAAAGTGAACACGCGCCCTTTCAAAGAAAGTATCTTCATTTCAGCTGAAACAAGACTGACAGGCTCCCTTTAATAAGCATGCTTTCAATGCAGAAATCAATACTTGAAATTTTACCTAGAAACTGACACCAGCCAGCCAAGATGGCTCAAATTTCTGCTGCCCTAGTCATGCCAAACCAAAGGAAACTCCAATTTTTAATCTAATTTTGCATCTTCATCTGTCTTAGAGGAAAATCAAGATAGTATTGGAACCTGTTTCAGAATAAAACCAAATTAAGCATTTTCAAAATTCACAGAATTTGCTTTAAATAATAATGTTAAAAAAAATTCCCTAGCTATAAATGAAAGACCAACTGATTCTGTACATATTTTAATAATCACACAACAATACCCCTCTGATATTTTTCAGAATACTGAGGTTTCTTAGAAGCATATTTCCTCAATAGCAGTCATGCCAGAATACAGATGGTTGAGAACATGGTTGCTTCTTTAAAACTCAACCCACTCAAACCATTTATGTATTTAAAAAGCCTCATAAGTCAACAGTGTGATCAAAAGATAGCTGTAGAACGGGATAAGCTAATTTTGCTTTTAGGAACTAATTTCGTTCATTTTTTAGTAACATTCAACTTTTTAAAATATCAACTGTAAATGCACAAACTAAAAATAAAAGCAGAATCACAGAAAGCTGTCTAAAATTGAGATGTATGCAAGTGCCTCATATCTTTAAAATTTGCGTTTACCATAGATAATTCATTTAATAAACCACACTTCCTGGCAGTGTGCCACATCCCACCTCTTCAGGAAACACTAGAAGAATGTATGACTACGATGTGGTTGGTCCCCGAGTTATTCGAAAAATATATTGTGACTGGTACTTATTAATTCATAAGCAGGGATTTAGTTATGAAGTTTTGGAAAGGGAATGGAAATACCTCAGCTGTTCCTCCTGTTCAAAAAAAACCCTGCATCAACATTTCCCATTTTTTAAAGCAGACGTTGCATTTGCTTGTTTTGTTCAATGTAGCTCATTGTCTGTTGGTTACATTTAAAGTTTCCAATGAAAGGTTTTATAAACCACCTCTTCACATCATCACATATGAAAGACTGGGGACTTTTCTACCAGCTGCACCATCCCTATCAAAAATATATGAGTCCCCAGTATTCGTCCGTGCTCTTAAGACAATGATGACCTCAAATGAGCTTGATCTAAGACAAAGGAATTGTATGGCTATGTTTGGTGGACGTTCGATGAAATGGAGCGTCCACCCTTGTGGTTACTGCAAGATATACAGCTTCTCAAATATTTAGTCATCAATAACTATATGTATGTACACTTATACAATGAAAATGTATAAATCCCAATCAACATACCAGGTACAGCGTGATCTCTGGCTTCATGATTGACATGTGTCCTCTGGTCACACGGCCAAGCATCTGCAGTGGACAAGTATCAAGTCCTACTGCCTAGTGAGACTGTGGAGTCCTCACAAGTGAGGGAGATGGGGGCAGGATACACTTTGCAATTCATGCAGTTCAGTGCCCTCTCTCTGCTTATGACTGACAGACCTCAAGAAAGAGAGAAGATGGCAATGACAGGCACAACCATATTATTACAGAAAACAAAAAAGAAAATCATAAAAGGGGAAAAATAATGGAAAACATGCCTGTTTAAACGCATGAAGTGGAAAAGTTTCCAAGAGACAGAGAGTGAAAGAGTTAACTACAAACCTACACATCTAAGTATTGTGGTGACCCTCCAGGTTCTGTACATTAAGGTCAATATTCAATGAATATTTCCACCACAACTTCTAACAAAAGTTAAAGAACTAGCGAACTTTAGCACTAATGAAGCTGAACTTTGTTTAAAAACAAAACAAAACAAAACAACCCACAAACTGGTGTTTTGGTTTTGTGTTGTTTTTTTTTTTTTTCTTAGAAACTGGAGATAGGGAACAGGCAGTCTGGTCAGCATAGGTCAATGCAAGACTGCTTGTTACCGCACTGCGTTCTAAACAAAGCATCCTATTTAATGTTATCACATCTGACTAATGCAATTTTTGGTATTTGACAGGAAACAGTTCCAGGGAAAATTATTTCAATACACAAAGTAACACTGACACACAGCCCACATTTTCTTCATTTCGTCCTATTATCACCTTGCTTCTTTGACCTCATTTCACCACAGTTTAACAAAGCCATTAAGAGTAGTTTTGTTTTCCTCATAAATCATCCCACCAACCCTTTGATCCTTTTGACACCTTTGTCTTAATTCCTTTGATTCTGTCAACATCTCTTCATAACAGGTACCTCAAACTGCCTGCAATTCAAACAAATGTAAATGTATTCCAAGACAGAGAGGCGTGTTATAAAACAGGGAGGGAACACTTTTCCTTTTCCCCCTGTCTTGGTCCAGAGACTATTTTTGCAGACAACTGGAACTGATCTTTTTTCATTACGATCTCAAACTCAGATCTTATGTATTTTCCCATTTCTTTAAATATTAACAGTTTTTAAGTTTCTCAGACCCATTTGCTTTTTAGTTTAAACTGCATAGCTGCATAGTATTAAATAACATTTTTCAAGATAAAACTCAATATAGTGTTTTTCCTGCTGATATTTAATTTGGGAGACTTGATGCTGAATGAGGGATGATACTATGATGTCTGTCTCTGCTGGTATCTTCTCAACAGACTCCTGTCCTAAGAAATATTCTGCACAGTATTAGTTCTGCACAAGAGTGAACTGTGAGTTCTAAGAAAATATTTATGAAATGTCAATTATGGTCAAATAATACTTTTTTCACATGTCCAATCAAACAAAATTAAGACTGTGTCTGTGTACATAAGACTCAAAATACATCTCAAAAGTTAACCATATAACAAGCAATCACATTATTATAAATATTAAACATCATAAAAACTGCAACACACAGCCACTCTCTTTTATAATATTTTCCAGACAGTGCATGTGTTTAAAAATTTAACTGTTCACATATTTAAATAACTATCTACCTTGTGCTGGAACAAACCAATGCGTAGGTGGTGAATCTTCCAGCTGAGCTGAGCAAAAACACTAGCACACAGACAAATAAGTGAAAGGGAGCCAAAATAACTTCCCTTTAAAGGCAGAAAATCATTTAAGCATATGAAAAAACATGATCATTAGGGAAACTAGTTTATCTTCTGTTTCTGAAAGGATATAATAAATAACAGACACAATTACAGTGTGGGCCACATCCAGGAAATCTGTGAGGTCTCTCGGACCACACACTCCCTCCAGAAAGTCACACGTAGTAATGATGAAGCAAGAAACCCACTCAGGGCAATGCTCAGATCATTTACATATGGCTAGAAAAGTAGACAGAGACATTCAGCAAATGGTTACCAGCACCTCAAGAACTACTACCGTTGCCAGAATGAATACTAGCTATCCCAGTGGCATTTGACAATGCAGGCATAGCTACAGAGGCTTGCACCCCCAAGTAATTCTAACATGACAGGAGAAACAAATTCATTTTCAGACAAAGTCTTCCATTGACTGTTTCATTTATTTTTTTAAACTTCAAGATGCAAAAGCTTTCAGAACTGCACAGAGGTCCGAGCCGCAGACAGTGACCACAGAAGTGGGTGTGGATCAACTTGTGCCAGCCTACAAGCTACAAACATCCAAACCTCCCTGCAAAAAGAAAGGGAAAACCAACTACTTCCCAATCATGTTAAATTACAGGAGCAATATGAAATTTTTCATTCAATGGTTGCTTCTCCTCCAGCTGGCTGACAGGTAAAGAATGTCTGCCCTTTTTAATACCCTATCTTCAAAACAAAATAGATTAAAATAGGAGCCATTCAAAAACTTGGCTCTCAGCAGAGCCATAATCCAGGGGGAGGGACCAACTACTGAATCATTTATTCCACTGTGAGAGCACGTGAACTTCATAGAAAAAAAGGAAAAAAGAAAAAGAAAAAAAAAAGCTTCTGCTGCATAGACAGGTTTAGGCTGACTATAGCCATATATAGCCATTTGCGCCTTTAAATCTTTATCTGTGTCACATGAAGACACACACCAAAAAAACCCTAAAATACAGTATGCATGGAAAAACTACGGTTCAAAGCTTAAAATGTGGATAGGTCTCCACCCACTAAGGACAATTCTGAGCAGCAAGTTTCATTCCTCTCTTGGTTCATAAACAAAGACTATTACTACATCATTCAACCATTAATGGAGTAACAGCGTGTGCATGTTAAAACAAAAGAAACACTTAATTTGAACTAGTTAAATCCAGAGCTACTAGGACATAGAACTAAACCAGGATCAAATAATTTAGAGTTATATGCAAAACCAGAATGGTAGTGTACAGCAAAGAGACTTTAGGAAGTTGCCAGTTGCGAACAGCAGACAGAACCCGTAGGTGGACGTATTTATTGAACAGGACATTAGTTTCACTGCAAGACCAGCAGACAGACTATTCCTGTCATCTGGTAACAAGATAAACATGGATTAAGAGGTACCCTGTATGCTTCTCAAAAGTGAAATTGAGATTTCTGTGGTGATCCAAAGACAACAGAGCACTCCCTGCCCTGAGCAAGGAAGCTCACAGAAAACTGCTGGGAGAAAGGAGAAAGCGGCGGGTTTTGCCCAGAGGAGCCCAGATTTCCAAGACCATTTGTTGAGCCCTCACATCCACCCTTGCACCATCACTTAAACCTTCTGCCTGTTCCTCTCTTTATGAGGACAATGCCCTGTGCACAGGTCTTTCTAGATGTCTGTGAATGTGAAGCCAGTGCTTATTTGTTATTATGTCATGTAATGTTTTTAGCTATTGTTATCAACTACAGTTCCTTTAGAAAAAAACAAATGCTTGACCATACCTGCTTCCTTTCTGACTAAGGAGATACATAATGATGTTTTCAGCTCCTGATGCTTTGCAGGAAACCATGGGAAACTAATGTTAAAAATAAAACACTGCTTTCTTAAAAAAAAAAAAAAAAGAGAGAGAGGGGGAAATAAGCTTTTTATTTTTGAGAACTTGACTGTGGAGGGGCACATAATGGTCTAAGTCACTCCACTAAAAATAAGTATTGGATAATCTTGTTTTCCCCTAGATTGCTTCACCATGCTATTAAATGCAACTGTAATTGTCCATTCCATTCTTCATTTATCAGACCAACGTCTTCCTCAAATGGGCTGTAATGTTTGAGGATTTAAGAGATAATGTAGACTATATTATGTGTGCTTTTGAAGATGGGTACACATATACTGCTCCCCTCAGCTGATGAATGATGCCTCAGCCCAGACAGACAGACATGGGTCTGATGCACTGGATTTTAATTAACCAGTGCTTATAAACAGCCTTTCACATTATCAGATACAGAAAAACACAAGTGAGTAACGACAGCATTGATTTTGATCAGTCTTTGTCTTTGTTCAGTCTTTCCAGTAGAGGAAAGTACAGTGGAAAGGGACACATTTGTTTTCCAAATTATCTAGCTTGTTTGATGCAAATCTGAACCCTTCATCCTCACTGAAAAAAAAACAAAAAGTGTACTTAATATATTCTACTTAGTTACAAGAGCATGCATGAGTGGAAAGTCAAGCAATAACATCTATGCCTGCAAATGCAGACTGTCTCTTGGCAGAGAACTCTATGGCCATAGATAAGGATTCAGAATGAAAAACTTCAAATGGAAGATTTGTTAATTGGTTATTAAATTTATTTTTATGACATTAGAACTTCTTCTGCATTTGAGACAATTTCCAACATCTTCATGTATGGTATAATATGGAATGAAGAATAAAATAATGTCTGACAACTTTGACAGGTATGTCTTACTATCATTACTACCATAACCAAAATTTTAACCATGATTACTGAAGAAGGAAAGGAGGGCAGTAAAGACTTCTTCAGCGTATCATTCAATTAATGATCTCCTTCTATAACGTAACCTCAAAAGAATGTTTTAACAGTTTTCTCCTAAAAAGTATGTTTGGGTTACATAAAATCTTTTTGCTATTGAGTTACAGTGAAAAAGAAATAAAAGAAAATTGGCCCTGTGTCTAGTTATCAATTGATCGATTGGTCATTGACCTCAGACACAGTATCTATGATAGTGGTTCTTCTTATAAGTTTTTATCTGGACTGTTTTCATAGGTTGTATCTAAAGCATGAGGCCCTCGGATGTACTCCCCAATTCTCTGGCAAAGAACTTTGCATCATTCTTCAGCTACAAGGCAGACTGTTAGATATCTGAACAGTAGCTTCACACTATCTGACATACTTCTCAGTACAAGCAGTCAACCATACGGCCAAACCTTCCCCTGTCCATACAGGAGAAGTCTTTTAGTCCAACAAAGCTGGATGACTCTCCTGTCTAAACAGAAAACTTACCTTCCTTTATCAGTTCTGAAATACCCAGCTGTGATGCCACTGACTATGACTAATTGCATTTGGCAGAGCTTTAATAAACCTTCAGAGAAGAGAACCGTATTTGCTATATGCAAATACATCATCAGTTCAAACATTTGCAGGTATCAGATGATGATATTTGAATATGAGAATACTCCTGGGTTTTCCTACAGTTTATTCTTAAGGTAGTCACAAAACAACTCTGCTGTAGTAACATTAATTAACGTACACTCAGCATGCAGAGATCAAAGTAGCTACTACATACAAACATCCCAACAATTACAAAACAGCACTCATTTATTTACAACAAACTCCAATAGTCTCACCTACACAAACCCAAAGTTGCCTTCCCTTCCCCACCTCCAAAGCCACATACTTCAGTAAAGCCCACTTCAGTATGTAAAGTAAACTGCATGGAGTTTCAGTATTATCAGTCTATTTCAGCAGCAAATATAGGAACTGACTACAAAGGCTCAGCAAGGAACTTCCTAATACCTGCATGATCCTTGCCTTTTTAACCCAGCCTCCACTGCAGCAGCACAGGATAACCTGCAGTAACACGAAATGGGCTAATACCTGGTACAAAAAAAAAAAAAAAAAGCTATATAGCAGTATAATCACTGCACAAGCTTTCCACCTCCAGCAAAATTACTTTCCTCCATGTCTCAGACCACAAAGAAAGGGAGGATAAAATTGTTTGTTTGGTATTACGAGAACGGAGGAATCATTTAGGTGGTAAGAAATGAAGAAGCCTGAAGATACAGTCTGGAGTGAAAGGCATTGCTAATTTAACCCCCATAGCCACTTTAGAAAACCCAGCAAAAGTGGGTTAAATATATTAATACATGACAGAAAAGTAAAGAATGCACGTGCAACACATGGCTGTGTCTTCATTAATGCCAGATTACCATCTGGTACGTTACCATCTGGTATGATCACCACGCAATAAATTTACCCCCGAGCAGATGCGGACACAATCACATTTCTGTCAAGTTTGCCAGAGCGCAGGATGCTGCATTCATGCTGACTTCACGCCAGCTGAAGGACGACAAACAATACCTGGTCTGGCATCGTCTAAGTTGTATAGAGACAAACAATACCTGACAGAGCAGAAAACCTACTAGTACAAGGTTAACATTAAAATTTGGGCTGATGAGGTATGTTTATGCGAGATGTTTGCATGGTGTAGTTATGCGTTTTTGATCTGCTGGTGAGTGCCCTAGAGATGTACCATTGAATTAACACTCTAAATCAATCCAGTAAATCAGCGTCTGTAGAATAATAAGTAACACAGCATCCTCCTCCCTCTGTACTGCTCTGTCCCAATCAGAGATGTAAGAGCTTTCAGTCTTTCCTCTAACTCTGCAGGGAATCTCACATTTTGTGTTCATGTCAACAGTTAACAGTTAGTAGAAGGGAGAAGGGCTGAGAAACGAAAAACTTCCATATTAAATACAATTTCACACATGCGTAGGAGAAAATAAATCAGATAAACCAAGTCAGGATTACAGACATAGCTGCTTAGATTCCCTAAACGAGACAATATGTATTATCTCATCTGGCAGTTTAGCATGACTGAAATGAAACATAATTTGCAGTTGACGCCAACTGACAGGAGACAGACAAATGTTCATGGTAATTTTTGTGTTTTGTTAAAAATGTACTTCTGTCTTAAATTATAAGGAAAATGAATAGGAGGCTTTTGGGCTACAAAGTACAAGATTTGCAAGATGCTACCCTGAGCTGTTAACTCACAGAAAAACGTGTCTTGAGTTTTTACAATTTAAAAAGACAAATCTAAAATTATGCCAGGTCAAATCTTCTACCCAGTACCCCCGTCTCCAAGAGCAGCCAAAAGCAGATGTCTGGGGAAGAGGATAAGAATAGTGTAAGCATTTAGTCATACTTTCCTCAAATACTCTCCAGTCTCCAACAATTTGCAGCTCAGGGATTTGCAAAGCCAGAGGTCACACTTATGTATTTAATAATTCTCTACAGACTTTTTCTTCTATTCATTTTGTCCAGTCTCCCTTTGAATCAGTATACATTTTCAGTATCCACCACATCCTGTGGAGTTACACAATTTAATGATATGTGTGTGAAACAAAACTCCTCTTTTTGTTGTCCCAAACCCAGCACCTGCTAGTTTCAATTCCATGCTCATTAGTTCTTGTACTGGGAGAGACAAAGAACAACTGATCCCTATCACCCTCGCCATGCCATTCATGATTTTATAAAATTATCATCACATCCCCAGTTGTCTATTTTCCTTGTGAACTTCGCTGTTCTTTATATGGAAGGCGTTACGCATCTCTGATTGTCCTTGCAACACTGCCCTGGGTCTTTTTCAGCTCTTGTGGATCCTTTTTGAGGTGGTGGTCCAGAAATGCACACAACACTCCAGACATGGGTACACCATCAACACAAATGGTGGATTTGTGCTCTATTCCTTTACAGCAGAATTATAAACCCCCAGATTTATAACATTCACTTTGCTTTTTTGACTGTGACATATTTGCAGAATCATTTCGTACAAATCTAGAGTCTTTTTTATATCCAAGACATAACAGTCAGTTCACAGCCCATCACTCTACAAGCAAAGACAGGTCTGCCCTCCCTGTCCTGTGATACATCATCAGTTTTTCTCCAACACTGAGTTGCGTATACTGTTTTATTGCCTAGTTACTTGGTCTTATGAAGTATTTCTGCAGGTGTTTACTACCCCAAATAACACAGCAGCACATGCAAACTCTATAATCTATCCTTTCTTCTGAATCATGTATGAACAAATGAACAGCAGAGGCACTACAACAGATCCATGTGCATCTCCGCTGGTAACTTCCCTCCATTGTGACAACAAACCATTTACACCTACCCTCCATTTTCTGCTTTCTTATCCATGTAAGAAGCGTCACTTTTCCCCCACATGGCAGCTTGCTTTCATTAAGAATCTTTCTGAAATCTAAGAAGTCTAAAAATAAAACTTGATCTCCATCATCTATATGCCTCCAGGTTGATCAGGCATTATTTCCCCTTAAAAAAATCATGTTATCTTGTTCCCACTACCTTGTATTTATACAGGTGTTCACTATGCCTACTCCTTGGTACACCTATGTATTACAGACGGCTGCCATGCTGCTCTGTAGTTCCCAAATCTCCCCTGGAATCCCACTAAATCTGTCATGCATTTACCATTTTCAGCCATTAACAACACAATCAGCAGTTATTTCGTTCCTGAGTGAATCTGAATGTAGCAATTTGCTCTTGTTCATTTTTGCCAATTCTTCTCTATCTCCTGCCAACATTTCAATTGGATGCTGACCCTCTAATGAGTCTCCCATAAAATAGAACTCCTGTGCAGAAACCTCCATCAATTTCTTCAACCGTGAACAGAAAAGCAAAATATGCACTTAGTCTTTCTATTATGGCCTTACCTTGCCTGAGTGTTTTTTCTTCTCCAATAATCTGTTGACCCTACAGACTCTGTAGCAGACCTCCTGCTCCTCAACTTATTCCTCAAATTCTTTTTTAACCTGCCTTTTCATAGACATTTAATTGTGCCAGAGTCTGACCCTTTGTTTTCCTCTTTCATACAACTTGTAAACTACAGTTACTACCCCTGAAAGTGCATTTTTCAATGGGCTTTGATTATACAATGAACTAGTATTAATATTACAAAAACAGACAAGGATGGAGGCCACCAGTTTCTTCTGAAAATATTTACCTCTATCACCTGTCAGCTAATGGAAAGACCTGAGGAGAAAGGAGGTTTCCCTCGAGCATTAGCATTGGCATGAATTGCTTTCCCCAGTCCACAGGACAACCAGGAGTCTGGTGAATTTTTCTTTTCAGAGATTCTTCAATACATATGGCTAATTCAAAACACTTGCATGACAAGGAAGACATTTTGTCCTAAAATCTTCTCTCTCCTCTACATTTTCTTCCCTGAAAAGGATCATTACAAGCAGAAAAAAAAAGTCTCAGTTAGAAATTTCTTCCCTTTTTTTTTTAGGTAAAGTTTCCGAAGCATATTTGCCTCAGTAGTTTCACGATCCATATGATGTGAACCGATATGATGTATAAGCTATTCCATTACTAGACAATGTGAATCTAGAAAAGGTAGCATGTTTATTGGAGGAAAAGATGAGAATTCAAAATGACAAAATGGAAGTATGACCTGAAAAAACATTGTCATGTTCAGTAAAAACATGTGAAAGATGGTACAGTTAGGCAGAAATGAGAAAAATGTCTTAGAACATGTGTCCTTGGATGAGGATCTGGTGGATCGCTGCCTGACCATGAAACAGAGTCACAATGCTGCAAAGACGACCTGCATCGTATCAGCAAGTATGAAGACAACCCCATTCCATTTTATTCAACATCATTAAAACCTCAATTGGAATAGCCTTAACTTTGACAGAACAAAATAGATGTGAAGTAATGGAAGACAACCCAAAGAAAAGTAACAAAAATAAGCAGTGTACAGAAAAAGGCACCTGTGAGGTCAAAGAATTGAGCCTGAAGAAATAGCAGGCTATGACAGTTAAGAAGAAACATAATAAAACACATTGTAAGAAGAAAAACAATTATTTGCTTTGTACAAGACGGATGCAGGAGGAGCAGTTATGGCATTAAACTGCAACAGGAAGGTGTGAATAGGATAACATGAAAACAAAATTTTCTCATGGCATGATAATGTAAGGGAGACTGTTGAATTTCTTAAGAACAAGTCACAGATGACAGATGTGGATGATCCTAACCTCAGGCAGACGAATAGACTAGATGACTTCATAAGACCCCTTCCAGTCCTGTCTTTTTATGATCTTTTCCTTGGGAACTGAGGCAGAATCTCTTCTTTTAAGTGATTTAACAAAAAAACACCAGCACCATGGGATTACAGGGATACCTTGGAAAAAATGAGGTTACAAACAACATGCTCACACATAAACTATTCATCCAGACCCTTTCCCTGCCCAACTCCAAGAGGCTGCGGAAAGAAAGGAAGACTGGCAGCCAAGAGCTGGACAAATCATACTGAAAGCATGGACTTTTATTCTCTGACCTTCCCCAAACATTCTTTAAATGTGGCTTGGAAGCAGATGCATACCATGCAAAGTACAGTGCATATGTGAACATGTGACACTGCTGATATACCCTGAAAGCAAAAGAGTGCACATCAACTGTGTAATGCACGCAACGTGCAGCAGGAAAACTAGGTAAGCTTTGCTGATACAGGCTGGTTGAGTGCCAATGAGTAAGAACATTCCTAAGGCTCTGTTTTAGACTAGACTTTCACTCTTTCACATTAACATGTTCCATTCTTGCACTCAGCAAGCTCAAGAAAGACTGGGTATTTCTGTACTCCAAATTTGGCTGCGATGAAAGGCAAGCTCTAATTCAAGCTGTCAGGGCTGTCATGGAATGTGGTCTGGGTCACTTAGATATAAAGATTGGTTGAAGGTAATTACACTGATTTTATGCAGTCATGATCATGAGTAATGACTGAATAAACATGTATGCGCAACACAAGCCTCATACACATTTCTGCAAACTGGCTACCTCTGCGAAATTATCTAGCATCTCAGCAGAGCAATCAGCTGGGCAGTCTGTGGAAAATCTTGCACGCTAGCTGTCACGTACTATATCTATTAGTAGCTTAAAGAACACCTAAAACAGAGAGAAAAATGATATCTTTGTTAACTCATCAAAGGTATACCATATCAGAGAAACACTGTCCTGAGAAAAATCAATGCAGAGAAAGAGAGAAGAGACATAACATTACATGAAATTTTCTACTGAGCATAAAACTATAAATTCATTACCATGCCAAACTTGGCCCACCACTGTGTTGAACTCATAAGTTAAAATAATTTGCTAAAAGCATAGAAACAAATCCACAAATATGACTGAATTTAAAATTACCATATGTGCCACTAATCTCAACATGTAAAAACTATAAAAGAATAGGTTACCATATTTAGACTTGAACTTAAATTTGAAATTTTCTTCTAAACTTTAAATTATTCAGACTTGCCTGTGCAAAATGATGCTCAGGTTTTATCCGTGTCCGTTCTGAAATAGAGTTGCAATTGCTAAAATTGTCACAATGACCATGTACACTTACTGCCTTATTTTGTGAAATAAATTAGTTCCTTAGAAAGCTGTGAGCTAAAGTATTTGCATGAGATACCCTCCACTGTTTATATTACAGGCACAATTCAGTACATATCATTCAACAGTACTAAATAGTTGTGTAGAAAGATGCTCCTATCTTCGCACATAAAGAACTCTCTTGAGAAATTCTGTACAAATCTTGCTTTAGTAAACTCCAGACATCTGACAAATTTTACTCTTATCTGCAGCACCTTCTCTTTTACAGATACTTTAATGCAGGACAAGTGACTATGTTTACAGCACTTACTTAGCATTTCAGGAAAAAAAAATCACCACCCCTATATATGAAAATATTTTTTGTTACAGCTTTCTCTCCACAAAATTACTGTTTGTACAGGATGTATCAAAGCAACATGCACACACTAAAAGACAAAACAAGAGCACATAACCATTCAAATAAAGCTTCTCTCAAATGCATTTGCCAGCATATAAAATCAGTGCATTAGCACCACCACGCACTTTAGTGATGAGGTCAGATTTTGACAATTGAAAGTTCAATGAAAACTCTGAAAAACCTGTTTACAATGATCCCAGATGTAAGCCTTGCAAGCTGCAATTCACTGACCTACGTAAACTGATTTGGCTTTCAGATAATCTCCAGATGAATACTATTGCAAAATCTATAAACACAGATGGTACCAACTGGCACCCTATCTGCAATCTCAACAGAAGATCAAATACAGAGACTGAATTTATACTCCCACATCATAGGTGATTCTTTGCAAACAGGTTTAAGGGATTATGCCTAGAAGCTGAACCAAGAAAGCTCTGTCACAGCTACACAAAATCTCAGCCACCCTGAGAAGCCATACTACTTGAATGAAGCTGGTTTAAAAAACATACAACTTCTAATAAACCAGTGCAATATTCAGTTCAGACCAAGCCCAGGTCAATTGCTACAATTTTCACATTGACCATTTCTATTAGCAGTAAAGTTAGAAGATTTTTTTCTACAGCACCGTAACAGAAGAACCCACTGGGGATCAAAAAGAATCATGCAAGAAGAAAACGCCAACAACCTGCAGTCAAACTTTAAAATAAACATAAATTGTACTACTAAAGCCTATTATACAATTTTACCTACAAAATTTACTGTTATTCATCTGGAACAAACAGCATTAGTACTGTTACTGGTGAATTGTCATAAACAATGCATGAGAACACACACAATGTGCACAATGTCAGCTGTCAGCAAGGATGAAGGCAAATTAGTGATCTCTAAAGCTAATTCAAACCCAAGATATTTTCACCAATAAGATGTTAGATACCATGTATAAAACATGAACATAACAATACCTACACAGTCTTTAAGAAGAGCAATGAAACTGGTGAAGGGTCTGGAGCACAAGTCTTATGAGGAGCGGCTGAGGGAACTGGGGTTGTTTAGCCTGGAGAAAAGGAGGTTCAGGGAAGACCTTACCGCTTTCTACAGCTACATGAAAGGAGGTTGTAGTGCGGTGGGGGTTGGCCCCTTCTCCCAAGTAACAAGCAACAGGACAAGAGGAAACTGCCTCAGGTCACACCAGGGGAGGTTTAGGATGGATACTAGGAAAAATGTCTTCAACAGAAGGGTTGTCAAGCACTGGAACAGGCTGCCCAGGGAAGTGACTGAGTCACCATCCCTGGTGGTATTTAAAAGATGCATAGATGTGGTGCTTAGGGTCATGGTTTAGTGGTGGACTTGGCAGCGTTAGGTTTACAGTTAGACTAGATGATCCTGAAGGTCTTTTCCAACCTAAATGATTCTATGATTCTATAACAAGACAGTATTAAGACAAAGTAATTTGCAATGCGGCATTGACACCAATGAGAAAGGAGGCGGTGCAGCTGCTTCAGCAATGTTGCTTCACTAACCTTTCTGAGCACTAGAAGCTGTATAAAGGTGAAAATGAAAAGATCTGAAAATCAGCTTAAAGTAAGGCTTCCTTGTGTGTCTGGGTTCATTTATTATAGTCCTCTCACTGGCTCAACACAGTATGGTGCTTTCTCAAAGACATTTTTTCCCCTCTTTTTATAGCATGTCATTTTCATGGTTTATCATTTAGTTTCCACGCTTTCACCATGGGTCTCAAAAAAAACCCTCAAAGAAAACCCCAACCACCAACATTTAAACCGTGATTTATTTGTGCTCGGTCACAGAAAAGGTAATTCCCCAATTGTATTCCCTAAGTTCAGAATTTCAGATATATTCCTGATTTACTCACACAGATTGGGCTTATTTGCAGTCAACTGCTTGCTTTTGCAGAAAATTTATAGTTTAATTATTTTTTTCACTGTGGATTTTGTTTTCTTTGGAATTACCTTCCACCAAATTATCTTCTAGGAAAATACTTCTAGGAAAATTGATTATTCTCTGATTAACTGGTGTTGAAATGCTTACCCGTGGTTTACGTCTGACCTCCTAAAGTCTAAACATAGGGAGAAACACAATTTGAAGAAATTTAAGATTGCAGATCAGCAGTAAAATATTTTCCAAAATGCATTACCTACTTTCAATAACGTAACATGAAAATGACTGAAACTATTTGCTTTACTTAGAAGACCATTTAAAAATGAAATAATAGAACTGTTCTTTGTATAGCTTTCAGAGTATCTGACTGTAGCTCCCCAGCAATTTTAAAAGACAAGTGATAACACCACTAGTTTTTTATCTGGGGTTTACAAAGGCCCTGCATTCAGCTTAATTCAAGTTTATCTCTATGTAGGAAGTTAATTTTGGAAGAACACACCCTGTTAGTTCTACATTTCCAGTGAAGATTTTAAGCACCATGACCTGGGAGAATCCTGTCAATTTTTGTGAAAGCTGGAAAACCAGAAAGGAGAAATAATCTAAGCAAAAGTCTTTGGCATCGTTTTAACAGACTTGTCAGCTATAATCACATCAGCGATTGTCTCTGCATCAAAGAAAGGGCTCTGAGACCCAGTAACACCTTCCAGCCGCTCACCACCTCTGCCCTTGTTCCTAAGCGAGTTCAAGATGTTGACACACCGAATGATTTATCCCCTAGGCAGAAAACACAAAAATGGGAACTGTTGTGGGGGAAGGGAGGCACTGAAAACAGAGAGGAAAGCGGCAAACGGGAATTCACAGAAAGCCCCTGTTCATGGGGAGGGAAGGCATGGTGACACAAAACGGCTTCTCTCATTGCCAACAGCCACCAGCAGTTGAGAAGTTGATCTTTGCTCTCCTCCCTGCAGGCTGGATGGTGCGAAGGGTCAGTCAACAAAAGGAGCCATGTGTGCATGCGCCTGTTCACACACGCACACGTGTGCGCAGGAAGTGAGGAAAGTTAGGGACAGTGGAGCAGCCATCCTCACCTCCCCTCCGCGCTTCACCAAACCGCTCTGAGGATGTTGCATGGCGAGGGGGAAGCCCAGCCGCTTCAGTGGGGGCTATTGCTACATGAAGAGACTCTTTCCTTTTCCTCTTGTAATGAGTTGGCTTTAAGATGCTGAGGTTGAAATTCCTAGAAACTCGTTGTTGCCTACATTGGATAACGAGGAATCTTACATCAGCTAGGAGCTGCCATCCCGTGTTCAACATGTCCCCTCGTCGCAACCACCGCTCCTCTTTTACTGGGGAGCCCTCCAGCTGGTACTGAATGTCTAACAAAGCAGAAGCTTCTGGAAGTACAAATTTTGATTAATAATAATTGTGTTCTTCACATCCCTCAGAAAAATAATGAATCCTTATTTTCATGTAATTATTATTTAAACAATAATGTCTACACCATACACAAAACAAAACATTGGGTTTCTTGTCTGGTGCCAGCTGTACGGTCGCTTGCGGTCCAGTCCAACCAGGTTCTGCTGATGCAATAGTATATAGCACTTAGTATGTCATTGTCCGACTGCATTACAGAACACCACAAGCAATTTTCACAGCTACAAGCTAGAACATGAAAAAAGATCATGCCAGTTACTGGCTTCCTTTCAGTCTTTGCCTGCAGTATTCCTGATCCAAACTTACCAGCCCAGCACAATCAAAAAAATCAAGAATGACTTAGAAGATATGGAGGAACACGTTTTGATTAAATAGATTAAAAAAAGGACTATAACATTCTGATACAGAAATGCTGCATCCAGTTCCAGTGATTTATACTCTTAAAAGCAAATGACACACTACAGTTACTTACCCGACATGCGGGTACATCATCACTCAAGCATTTCCCAGAATTCTTAATAAAAACAGATGATTAACTAAAAAAAAAATAAAGTGGGCAATTTCCTAAGTACTGATTAAACCCAATCCATGACCCAGACAGAGAAAACTTGTCAAGAAAGCAGCGATGTGATTAAAGCTGGAGTGGCTGCAATTAGCATATGCAGTGAAAATCAAGGAACAGTCCCCTGTAACTGTGACCGAGATAAAAACCCGCTCGTTAACAACTGCCCTAACAGAGCACACTGGTGGTCTATCTATATCCTGCATCTAACAATGGGTGGACATGGAGAAAATACTCAAGAAAGTGCCAGAGATTAATTGGGATTGTATTTTTGTAGCATGTTTTATTCAGAAGAATAAATTGGAACATTGATTTTAGTGTCACTGACACTTTCTAATAAGCCACTCTTTGTGCACAGTATACATTTAAGCCTCAACAAGTTACAGCTCTATAAGGTTTCTGTGGCCAAAGCAAACCCCCTGAAAACAACAGGGCTCACCGCAGGTGTGAGACTGCGCAGGACTGGGACCAAGAAGATATTTTCATTAACGTATCTGTAATGGTATTTAGGAGTGCTTCCCTAAGAAAGCCAAACCTTTTAATTAACATACACAATATTTTCTTCTAGATGAGGTCTGCTAGAGCTCTTTTTTTTTTTTTTTTTTTCTTTTTTTCCCAGTTGTTCCTAATAACGTTATCTCTCATCAGGATGCACACACTCGCAGCGTTTCGTCTGCTTACTTCTGGCTCGGTGTAGGCTTACTGGGATGGAGCAACCCAGCTTGCTCTGCCACCAGGTACTGGCCGTGCGCGCACTTGTCCGGACACAGCACTGCCAGCCCGCGTTGTTTTACTTGATGTTGCTCCAACGCACCCGCAGCTCCTGAATTATGGGATCCAACCTCAGCAGTCTGTTACTGAGCTCCTCCGGAGCGGCGCCCAAACCACCAACAAACCTTCACTGGTACCTTGCGCCATTCACTTCTTGCCCCTTTCCCCAAAGACCCTAAGAAACAAAATGCTCTCAACTCCCCCTTCAAGAACTGAGCCCGGAAAGGCGAGGGGACGGAAAGACAGGCGTCGGGGGTGGGAAGGCGCCAAGGTGAGCTCCTAACCCCCTCTCCCCCAGGCAGCTCGCTGAGGAGACGAGCGGCTCCCGCCCGCCCTCGCCGGGAGAGGCCGCAGGTGCCGCGGCCGGTGGGTGCCGGACGGGCTGGGGGCGGCCCCGCCGCCGCTCCCTCCCCTCCTCACGCTCCCTGTCCCGCACGAAACCGCCACGGGACACCCACCCCCCCGGCGGGCGGCTCCCCCGCCGTCCCGCCCGCCCCGGTTCCCCCTCTTTCCCGCCCCGTTCCTCACGGCGCTCCCCACACCAACGGAACAGGAGGCAGCGCGGGAGCCCCCCCCCCGCCCCGCGGGAACCGACACCACCCCCCCCGCCCCGCCACGGCAACCGCGACCGCTCGGGGCTGCCTACGTGTGCTCGGGGCACCCCTCCCCGCGCCACCGAGCTCCCTCCCGGTGCCGGGCGGCGGGAACCGCGTCCCGCCGGGGCTGGCTGCTCGGTGCCACCTCCGCGCTGCGGCAGGGAGGGAGGCAGGCAGGCAGCCCGGCCGTCCCGCTGCCGCCCGCCTGGTTCCCCGCCGCCCCGCGGGGAAGGGGCGAGCGGGCGCCCTCCCGCCCCGCCGCTTACCCCGGCGGCGCCGCAACCCCGTCCCCAGCCGCCACCCCCGCGCCGTGCCTTGTGTCCCCCCCCCTCCCCGGCGGTTTCCCGGCCCGTCCTGCGGCTACCGCCCCGGCCCAAGGGGAACTGCAGCCCGGCCGCCGCACGGGCAATGAATGGAAACGCGGCCAGCGGTTCCCGTCCTCCCTCTCTCCCTCCCTCTCTCCACAACTTCAGCGGCGGCGCCGCCGCCGCGTCCTCCTCCTCACCTCCGCCGGGCAGTGGCGGCTCCTCCGCGCTGGGGCTCCGCTCCCGCCGCCTCCGGCCCGCGCCCCGCCGGGCTACCCCTCCCCCGCTCCCGCCGCGACCATGCACCGAGGAAGGAGGAATGGGATCCCGGCGAGCGCCGACCCGGCCGCCCCCAGCCGGCGGGAGGGAGGGAGGAGAGGGGCGGGGAGGGACGGGACGCGGCCGCCCTGCCCTTCCCAGGACCGGCCCCCTCACACTGACGTCCCCCCGCCCTCACACCGCCGGGCCGCGACGGGGAGCCCGTGCCCGGCGGGGAGGGGGCGCCCGCAGCGGGGCCGGGCGGGGGCCGCGCCAGGGCAGGGAGGCCCGGTCCGGCCCGCTGTAGGCCCCGCGGCGGGGGCGGGCAGCCGGTACCTGTGCCGCGGGCGGTCCGGTGTGCCCCCCGGTCCGTGTCAGAGCTGTCCCAGCCTGCTGGCCGAAGGGGAGAGTCTCTGGACACAGCCCAGGTAAAGGCGGACCCGCCATGCTGGCGGTTTAAATCACCAGCGGCCCTTCACCTGCCTCCTCCGAGGGCCCCGGCCGGGAACTGGCACTGGTCTGCACGACTGGCAGTGTCAGGCCCGCTATTAACTATTTCACTCCTCATCACTGGAATAGAAAAAACTAACTAACCTGCCCCCTCTGGACCTGGCCGTGGAGGACGCGCCAAATATAAAGTGGGAATGCGATATACCCAAATGCTCCACCCCTTTTCCAAACATTCCTCTTAGTCTAGACCTTCTGAAAAAAAAATGCAGTCCTTATACAAGTCACATTGCAAGAAAATGTCTCAAAAATTGTCTGCGAAGTTTCTATTTTCAAACCTTTTGCACGCCCTCAGAAACGAATTGTTTCCCACCAGCCTCCCTTCAAAATCCCCAGTTAGCGCTCTTCCAGTTTCCACGGCACACTGGTGACTTGGGCTTTTCAAGAATTTTGTGATTTTTGAAGTGTCTTAAGATGCCTAGTGCTAAGCACATACGTGTCTGCTAGCAGCGATACTCGTTTAAAGCATCTGCAGAGAAAATTAAGGTTTAGGCTGGGATGTGTCTCCGCATGCCTGTGCTGTTCCCTGCTGTTGCGCCCTCACGTATTACGCTGGTAGTTGCAAGTGGATGACAGGTGTCTAACTTCACACAGCTCTTCCGCAGCATCGGCTCCCCTTGCTAGATTGGAACTGGCTGTTGCAACAGATAAAACCAGCCGCTAAGTGAGTCAATAAAATAAATCACTCCGGGGATCTCAGAGACGTAAATGAACTGCTACACCAATGCAAAAGCTGATTTGCCGCAAGCTAACGCTGGCCTCCTCCTGGGAAAAAGTAAGGCGTTCTCTTTTCACAGCTATTAAGAGCGCTCTTGCCCTCTGAGGGTACAGAGGGATCGATGCAGGCTGGCCCTGCTGACAGCCTGGGACTCCAAACTCTTCAACTGCAAGGGCACGCTCCACCTGGCTGGGTCCTGTTTCTGGACCTGCGCCTTTTCGATTAGTGTCTGCTGCTCAGAAAACCAAAAGCCAGTTAATGTTTTCCTAAGGTTTAGGAGGAAGAAACAAACACAAATAAACAACAATGATGCTCCTGTGGCAGAAACATTAAAAGCATACACAGGTATCTACACTTACTGAAAACAGAGCATATGCCTTCATGTTTATAGTCACTGTCCAAACTTGTATCCTTACACTACTTTTCCTCTTTCTTTCTGGACAAGTCATCAAATGAAACGTTCTAAAAAAGTTTTATTAGAGATATTTTTGTTTGTTCCTATTAAAGACGCTGAAGATTCATTTTCTACGAAATAAGGGTGTCTTTGTACAGCTGAACTCTCTGTGACCTCCGAGAGCAGCTACTTTAACATACAATAGGAGACAACTCAATAGGCCTGTCCAAAAATAAACATCTGTTTAAAGAATATTTTAACCCTAGAGATCCCACACAAATAGTGTGGTCACAATGTTACCTGATAATACAAAATTAACATAATAGACATATTATTTTTCAAAAAGCTGTAAGACCTTTTGCATTCCAGTTTTTGAGTACACTTTGAGCTAGTCTCCATAATAGATGGCTCCACTACTTTCAGATCAGAGTGTTCTCCCAAACAGATAAACGCCTCACGCTGTTTCAAAAGGATGTTAGAACCATGATGGTCCATCAATAACATGAAACCAGAAAGTATAAAACCTGCATCGCAAATTTTCTTGGAGCAAAGATCAGTTTTCTCACTGATCATCTATTAACTCCTAAAAAGATGAAGTGCCTAATGATTTAATAAAGCTTACCTAGAATGAAACAAAGCATTATTAATACATCATTGCTATATTAGTTTATGAAGTTTGCCTCTAAACATAGGCATCCATGTGTGTCCAAATCACATATAAGCCTCACTGCAATATACAGATGGGATAAGGAGCAATGTTGTGATGATTGCTGTGGTAGTGGATCCAATAGAAGCAGCAGCCTCTTCTTTCTTCTCCATTAATTGCTTAAAAATTGTTTGCTGTTTAAAAATACACAGTGGGAACAGTTACACAGGAACACTTACACAGTCCTGCTATCAGTTAGCACTTATGTGCAGCCTTGGCAGTTGGATAAAGTCATTACTAATGGGAATGATGACACCAGATAATAAGAAAATGATAACCCACAGAACACTATGATAAAGAAACTGAGTACAGACTCACAGTATTGCATGTAATACAAAGGGCAACCACAGCTTAGAACAATTTAATTTGGGCTATTGGATAGTCCGACCCCACCAGCTGCTGTCTGCTCATCAGCACAGATCGTTACACTTACTTTTTACCATACTACCCTGGATGCAGAAACTTGTGTGGCAAGCTCAGTGTGTCAGGTTGTGGGGTTGAATGACTCTGGGGTTTAGAAAAACAGACACGAGCAGGCAATTTTTACCAGGAGGTAGGAAGCTGCCCTCTGAAAACTCCTAATTTGGTCCCGAAGGCCAAGGTTTGGGACACAGACAGATCTAAGCATAGCATATCATTTTCTTAATCTGAAATGCTTATTTATTTGGAATCGGTGTGAGGAACTTGTTATTTCCTTCTATCGAAGTAGAGAATTTTTAATGCTAACTAATTATGATATTGGCTTTGATGTGCAGCTCTAAACATTTTTATTTTGATTATCTGAAATCCAACTGCACAAACAAATAACTCATCACCAGAACTTAGCACATATGCGCTACCCAAACAGGAAACGGAGACGTCAAACAAGCACACTTTGGATTAAGTAATATATGAGATGGAAAAGATGATACAATGGTTTTTCCTCTTGCTCATAGATCTTCCCAAGTATTAACTTCGTAGGCATTCATTTGTTTAGACAGTTTTCCTCTCTAAATATTGGTTTACTTATAACCCCAGATAGTAATACCTGACATCATTTTGATTGATCTATTTAAAATCTCCATGGACTGTTAGAATGAAGGATTATTTTACCCTGAAATTTCCTGAAGTTCACCTGAACAAATACAGCCTTGGATGTGGCCCAAAAAAACATTCTCTGAAGGTTATAAGAATAGAATATAGACAGGGCAGACAAAACAGGATAGAAGAAAGTATGACATTCAAATAACTAGCAAATAACATATAGGTTGGAAAGCAGAACAGACACTATTTGGCTCAAAGTGAAGCTCTTGCTTAGTCTGTGAATAGTCACTGGAAACTATTAAAAATATTGGAGAAGATACAAAAATGTCTCTATAGTGCCTACAAAAAAGCTAAAAATTAACAAAGGGAATATCATGTATGCATACTGCAATTAGAAGCAGTAGTTAGACTAAAGAGCAAATCAATCTCAACTTTATAAGCTTCAGATATATTCATATTAGATTTGTTCCCTGATTGTATTTACTTTCCTGGGTTTTTTAAATGGCTGCTGTTCCAAAACCTTCTCACTGTGGAAGATTGAAATAAATTTCAATATTCTATTGAAATAAATGGTCTGACTATAGAAACACACAGGGAAGAATTTTATTGGGGAAATACAATGTTGGAAAAACAATGTTGAAATTGGAACTTGTCCTAAGAACTCCAATGAAAATGGAAAGAGAGAAGTTAAGGAGACAAAAAATAGTGGGAAATATACAAAGGAGATGACTCAACTCTGAAGACCTGAGTAGTCAGAGGTAATTGATTGAGGGCATGGGTGTTATTTTATTGTGGTTTGTGTGTTCTCCTCCCCAAAGAAAAGTAAGATGTCAAACATCAGCTGAGATAGATCTCCAAGAAAACGTCTCTTTCTCATGTAATCCTTGTTTTTGTTTACAGCTTCAGAAATCTCAGTTCCTGTAAGCACTTAGTTATGACATTTAATTTTTCAGTATCTCATTCCTCTAGTGTCAACCAGCATTTGGTGTTACAGAGAAGAATTTGATCCCTCTACTCTATAACCAGTGACAGCAGGGACAAAAAAAACCAAACCAAACAACAAAAAAAGGTTATATGAAGAATCTAAGTCAGGGAAACCCATGTGTTGCAACTTGTTTTACCATAGCTTGTAGGAACTTTGGTCACGGATCAGACTCACATTGTACTATAAACACAGAGTAAAACAAGGGCGTCCTGGCCAGAAACATCTTACACTCTAAACAAATCAGACAAAAACCCCAATGCCTAGACACACACAAGCAAAAGGATGCTGAGAACTAAATAACAATAACAACTACTGATCAGCATTTTTGGCAGAAGTTATCTTAAATAATAATAATTTTTAAAAAAGGCCGTGAATCTATCATCATGGGTTGTTTGTAATATAATGGACATTTTGGTAGCAAACGAGAGATGAGAAGAGGCTGTGGTTAAGCTGAAAAGGACATTCAAAATTAGCACCTTATGTTGAAGATAATTTAAAAAAGGTGCAGCAGCATCCTGAGTGGCTAACAGCAGTATTGAATCTGTATTGAATCTACCAAGTTCAGAGAAAAGGAATTTTACAGTTCAGATCCAAATTAAAGTTTATGTGAGAGTTTTAGCCATAGATAGACAGAAAACATCCTATCTCAAAGATATTATGTACAGAATCAATGTGTAATATCTAGAGTATCTGCATGTAAGGACCTAGAGAACGTCTGGAAGGAAAGGCTGGTAGCTGTCTTTAACCGTACTGAATTTGAACTGATTGCTTAATTCCAAAGCATCTTGAGATTTTCATCTCTACAGGAGAAAGAAGTCTAGGATGACTCAAGAAAGTTAGTTTAATAGCGTGGAGATTATTTTCATACTAGGAACAAGTAAAGGCGACAAAAGGACAGAGCTGCTTAGAGCTTTCATGGGAAAATGATGAAGAAAGCACTCTTCCAGACACACAGACCAATGCAAGGCAGCAGCATGCATTCATCAAAATAAAAACAAATTGAAGAAATAAGGTCAGTTAAAACACAGTGTCTCATAGACTGAGACCTTTAGAAAGAAGGCAACATGAGAAGAGACAAAGGCCTTTGGTGGGTGCCAAGAGATATCTATTGACCCTGTTTGAGTATTCTGAGGTCTCACATTCCAGCTCTGAACCAAGCTTGGTGTTTTGGGGACAGTAATTGTTAAACTAATTTGGGACTCAGCCAGTATGGTACAAGCAGAAATCCACCACTGTATTTTAAGAAGGCTGTAATTGAATGCAGACACTCAGGCTCACTGAAGGGATCCAGATTTATCACTGTGTCTAATCTGTATTTTTGAAACACATATTATTGTAAGTAGTATGAAAAAAAGCTGTCTAGCCAAATAAATGTTGCCTGACACAACAGCAGTAACAGCTGTTTTATCTCCTTTCCCATAATTTGGGGCTTTAGGACAGAGAAAATTTTTAAGTGCACTTTGAGGTGGTAATTCATGGGAATTTAAATTAGCAGTGTACTTTCTACTGAACAAACCGAGACATCCATTAGGTATAAATAATTAAAGAGGCCAAGTTTTAAATATGACATTCATCTATTGAAATTCCCAGATTAATACCCAGCTATGCTAATCTATTTCTTTTCTGACGTCTTAAAATCTCTTTTCATGTGCTAAGGAGTGCTAAGAGAAAACATATACAGTCAAATGATTTAATGATCTTGAGCAGGATACTATGCATATAATATGTGAAATTACCCTATCAACTCATATATCCAGTTGAAAACAGCAACTCCGACACGTTCTTCGACCACTAGCTTATTTATCACGAATGAGGCATTTTCTAGGACTTTGTCCAAAATATCCTACAGTTCTACTGGCTGTGTTACAAATTATAAAAGGAAATAGTCTAGTACTATTTCTAGGAATTATGTATCTCAAAATTATTTAATATTTTTCATTCATCAATGCTAACATCATTAGAGATAGGAAAATCTCAAAGATTATAAAACTGCCAAGTTTTTCAAAGTAATTTAAAATGTGAAGAAATTGCATATGACTTGGGAAGATTGACCCAAACTGTCTAAAGAAAATCAGTAAAACAGGCTTCTTACCCCATAACCCCAGCTCTAGAATAACTGCTTGAAACATTTTTCAGAATTAAAATGGGCATCCCAATGAGCATTCCTGCCTAGGGAGGAACTCAACCATGATAACACTAAGGCTTTCTAAGCTCCAGGTGGAGTGACAGTGAGACCCAGAGCAGCACAAAGCAGAACAGTTACAGAGACCGATGACTCCCACTGGCAGTTTGTGCTGCTTTTCAGCTAATTTCCAGCCCCGCATTCAAGGATGGGAAGTGGATTCCTAGCATATTTTATGCTTATCTGGATGCTCAGGATTGTACACACTGACCATGGCATTGCCAGGAGGGAAAAGGATCAAAAAATGATGATGCAGATTAGTTTTTGGATTCCTCTTCTTTGTTTTGTTTGTCATGCAGACTATCTCATTTCCTCACCTTGCACTCTAATAAAACTGTTCTCACAGAAGATAGAACGATGCCTTCCAGCCCAGAAGTCTGAATTAATAGCCTATCTTCATCTTCTTTACTTGTTAGCCACCTGTAATACAGTACCTTATGATGTTTTTGAAATCTTTTCCCTTGCCTGTCTCATGTGGCTCTTGTTTCATTCTATTTTCTTTTCCTGCTCTTATAACAGCTGTATTGGAACCCTCCCCACTTCTGAATATCATAGAATCATAGAATACCAGGTTGGAAGGGATCTCAAGGATCATATGGTCCAACTTTTCTTGGCAAAAGCATGGTCTAGACAAGATGGCCCAGCTGAATTTAAAAGTGTCCAATGTTGGGGAATCCAGCACTTCCCTGGGGAGATTATTCCAATGGCTGAATGTTCTCATTGTGAAAAATTCTGCTCTTGTGTCCAATCAGAATCTCCCCAGCAGTAACTTGTACCCATTACCCCTCATCTTTTCCATGTGACTCCTTGTAAAAAGGGAGTCTCCATCTTCTTTGTTGCCACCCTTTAAATACTGGAACCTGGTGATAAGGTATCCCCTAAGCCTTCTTTTCTCAAGGCTGAACAAACCCAGTTCTCTCAGCCTTTCCTCACATGGCAGGCTTCACAGTCCCTTGATCACCTTTGTGGCCCTTCTCTGGACCCTCTCCAGCCTGTCCACATCTTTTTTGCATAGCGGGGACCAAAACTGAGCACAGTATTCCAGATGTGGCCTGACAAGCACTGAGTAGAGTGGGATAATGACTTCTTTATCTCTGCTGGTGATGCCCTTGTTGATGCAGCCCAGCATCCTGTTGGCTTGCTTTGCTGCAGCAGCACACTCCTCGCTCATATTGAGCTTGTTGTCCAGCAGGACTCCCAGGTCCCTTTCTGCAGAACTGCTCCCCAGCCAGGTAGATCCCAGTCTGTGCTGCACTTCTGGATTATGTTTTCCCAGGTGCAGGACCTTACACTTGTTCTTGCTGAACTTCATAAGGTTCTTGTTTGCCCACTCTTCCAGCCTAGTCAGGTGTTCCTGCAGGGTGGCTCTCCCTTCCCAAGTGTCCACTTCCCCACTCAGTTTGGTATCATCAGCAAACTTCATCAGGGTACACTTGATCCCATCATCCAGATCACTTATGAAGATGTTAAACAGTGTTGGGCCCAATATTGATCCCTGGGGGACGTCACTTGTGACAGGCTGCCAGTTTGAAAAGGAGCTATTTACCACCACCCCCGGGGTGCAGCCTGTCTGTCAGTTCCCCAACCACAGACCACTTGTCTAGACCATAACGCACCAGCTTCTCTAGGAGGAGGCTGTGGGGAACCATGTTGAAAGCCCTGGAGAAATCCAGGTAGACAATGTCTGCTGCTCTCCCTGCATCAACCAAGCAGGTTACTTTGTCGTAGAAGGCGATCAGGTTTGTCAAGCACGATTTGCCCTTGGTGAATCCGTGCTACCTTTTCCCAGTCATGTGCTTCATTTGACTTGTGATATGGATAATATGAAATGATCCAATCCATCTCCAAATTGTAATGACATAATAGGCTCGATCTATTAGTTCTTTATTTCCAGACCATGTAAAAGAAGGATGGAATTCTCATTTACATATGTATGGTTAGCTATACTGTCTTGAATCACACTTTCACCCTGATCCTTGTTTTTCTCTCAGAAGCATTTACTTTCTGTTTTGAAGCTTATTGACGGTAAAGCCAAATTGGAAACCATGCAGTCTAGCGCTTTTGCCAACGCTATATATTTAGGTTAAACCAGAACTCTGAAAATAAACCAAAAAAAAACAAAACACAAAAAGAGTTGTTCCGTGTTTAAATTTGAGCTTCCTCAGAAGTAACTCTTTTTCCATCTGCTTGGACCTTGCCACAAACTATTCCAATACACAAAAGATTAAAAATATTAACCTTTGGAGGACATACTGTACAAGCCATTTTCGTTAAGAGAATGTATTTCATTCTTCCAGAAGGCAGTTAGCACGTAATATATAATTTAAAAAATAACCTTGAAACAGTTTTAGCTGTAAAATACCTGCAACGCCCATCAAATATGAATTGAAAATAATAACAGTAGAGGGTAGAGCAACTCTTTCAAAGAAAAGGCCTGCAATACCATTAACGCATCCTTCACATCCTGTGGGGCTACATCATGTTCATGTTTATGGCCTCACTAGAGTACTAATCTGACATGTGTCAGATTAAAGAGATTCAGATGTCCTAAGCAGCCTGGGGGCACAAAACAGCATGTCTGTTCCAAAGAAAGAAAGATATGCACAGTACATACTGACATTAATTTGGGGATGATCTTTTAATGTGAAGGATCAAATACAGTCTACACGACTTGCAAGAAATGGATCATGCTAAAAGAAAAGATTTGTAAACTAATCAGGAAAATGCCTTTTAAACTTGCATCCTGTATTTTTGATATGGTCTGTTTACTGACTTACGCCAGGAGGCTTTTCTCTGTCAATCACTAATCACAATTAAGTACTAACAGTTACAAGGATGTAGCAATTTCCTTGTAACTGGGCAAACTACACAGTATTACAATGCTAGCTTCCTTGGGACGTGGCCATGTGTTCTGAATTTTAACAGAAAAAATTAATGTAAGATGTATAAGGAGGTTTATGCTTGATACTTTAAAAAATCAAAAGCTTTTGAAATGAGATGATTTCATTGTGCAGTACAGCATACAAGACTAAATTTAAGACAGACAGGCTTTCAAGTAGTATATACTGAATAAACTTGTAAGAGTAAGCAACCATTTGCTTAACACCAGCAAACAAACTTGCTAATTTTACATTATTTTGAAGAAAACATATGACCTCAGAAGTTGTTCAGAGAGCTCAAACAGGAGCCTAGAAAAAAAACCCAAAATTTGTGTCAGCACACCTACAACTGTTCTGATACCTGAAGCTGTTAATGACAAAGTAATGGAATTCTTTTTTTTTGGGTAATAATATAAAGCCAAGGGAATGTAATAAACTTGTATTTTTTATATAACACATTAAAGTGTTTATTTCTTTTCACATACAGCATAGTGCTGCATGAAGCTTCTTTGAAAATACTGTGCCTTTTCACTTAAAAATGGCATTTCTGTAAAGTAATACTCTAAATTTGTATTTCAGCTTAATAATAGCTTGTATTTATTATTAAGCCACAAGATGTTCATGGAGTGTTTTGGTTTTAAATTCCATGTAATTGAGCTTACTGGGTTTTAGCAATAAACTGTTGTGCTGACCAGAATGCTGGCTAAAACAAACTTAGAAAACAAGTTTAATGATTGAGAAAACCCTGCTGAAGGAGCCTGAAAATTAGGATTTATGGCATTTCTCTGTAGAGAACATTGTCCTTCTCCATTTATTCCCGGGAAGCTGAATCCATCACTTTGTATGATATGGTATCCTGTATCAACTTCAACAGAATGTGAAAATCAACTTCAATATAAATAGGTGAGACCTAAACAGGAGCTTTTGCTGGTTCAGGATTCTGGACCACAGGCTGCTTAACTTTTTTAGGGATTGAGCTCTGTGCTAAAATATGTATTTCTCACTACTCTTGGGTTTCCTTTAAAATAAAGACATGCATTTTTGTAACACTGCCTTCTACCCTATTGCTTATTTACCCCTCTGGTGCATATCTGTGTATGTCAGGATGGGAGACCTGTTGGGATCTTTAATTCATGCTTCTCCTTACCACATTATAAAAACTCAATATTTGAAAACTTGTCTTAAAATAGGTTGATGTCTCCCATGGAAAAAGTTAATTTTTTTCATCGCCCTTAAAATTATCTACACTGTCAATACTACTGCACCACCTCCCTATAAGGGATTTAAATTTCTCTTCTGGGCCATTCATTTGAATTTGTGTATGCTCAGTGGTAACCCTGTCTTCTGATGAGTCAACTGCATTGTCTCTGTGAAATAATCAAATAATCTTATTCCAGTCTTATGGTCAGTTCTGACTGCAGCATAAAACTTGTGTCTGTAATAGCTATCCTTGTTATAGACAGTTAATTAAAGATCTCTCAGATCCCACACTTACAGGTACTAACGAGATACTTCTGAGTACCATCACGCAGTACGCACAGGACAAGCGGATGATCTGTCCCAGTCAGCATGGGTTTATGAAAGGCAGGTCCTGTTTGACTAACCTCATCTCCTTCTACAACATGGTCACCCGCTTAGTGGATGAGGGAAAAGCTGTGGATGTTGTCTGTCTGGACTTTAGTAAAGCCTTTGACACTGTTTCCAACAGCATTCTCCTGGAGAAACTGGCTGCTCATGGCTTGGATGGGCATACGCTTTGCTGGGTAAAAAACTGGCTGGAAGGCCGGGCCCGGAGAGTGGTGGTGAATGGAGTTAATTCCGGCTGGTGGCCGGTCACGAGTGGTGTCCCCCAGGGCTCAGTACTGGGGCCAGTCCTGTTTAACATCTTTATCAATGGTCTGGATGAAGGGATCGAGTGCACCCTCAGTAAGTTTGCAGATGACACGAAGCTGGGTGAAAGTGTTGGTTTGCCTGAGGGTAGGGAGGCTCTGCAGAGGGATTTAGACTGACTAGATCAATGGGCCAAGGCAAACTGTATGAGTTTCAACAAGGCCAAATGCCGGGTCTTACACTTTGGCCACAACAACCCCTGCCAGCGCTACAGGCTTGGGGAGGAGCGGCTGGAAAGCTGCTCAGCAGAGAGGGACCTGGGGGTGTTGACTGACAGCCGGCTGAACATGAGCCAGCAGTGTGTCCAGGTGGCCAAGCAGGACAACAGCATCCTGGCCTGTATCAAGAATAGCGTAGCCAGTAGGACCAGGGAGGTGATTGTCCCCCTGCACTCAGCACTGGTGAGGCCACATCTTGAGTACTGTGTTGAGTTTTGGGCCCGTCACCACAAGAAGGACATTGAGGTGCTGGAGCATGCCCAAAGGGCAACGAAACTGGTGAGGGATCTGGAGCACATGTCTTGTGAGGAGCGTCTGAGGGAACTGGGGTTGTTTAGTCTGGAGAAAAGGAGGTTCAGGGGAGACCTTATCGCTCTCTACAACTATCTGAAAGTAGGTTGTAGAGAGGTGGGAGTCAACCTGTTCTGTCAAGTAACAAGTGATAGAACAAGAGCAACTGGCTTCAAGTTGTGCCAAGGGAAGTTTAGATTGGGTATTAGGAAGAATTGCTTTACTGAAAAGGTCATCAGGCATTGGAACGCATTACCCAGGGCAGTGGTGGAGTCCCCATCCCCGGGGGTATTTAAAGGTCGTGTAGATACAGGGACGTGGTTTAGTGGTGGGTTGTCAGTGTTAGGTTAATGATTGGACTAGATGATCTTACAGGTCTTTTCCAACCTAGGAGATTCTGTGATTCCACGATTCTGTAAAATAGCCTTTTATTTCTCAAAGGTTCTTTCATGTGCTGCTGAGTGTTGGCAAGTCACACTGCATCTTTAACTATTTTGTGTGTAAGTAGAAAACTTTAAATTGCTTTTTTTGTGTTTTTCATCTCTAAGAATTAAATTAGCTTTTCAAGAAGTGATGAATGATCTACATTAAAACACAAATGAAAATGCTTACTGGAGATAACATTAAAGAAACACTACAGTGATTAGTGCTAGGAATTCGTGCTTTCATTATTTGAACAGATAAGATGGAATCAAAATAATAGCTTGGAAACCAAGTATTTCCCTTTAGCTGCAGATGGTACTGATATTGCAAGGACACTGTAATTATTGAGAATAATATAGAAAAAGAAATAAGAAATGAGAATTAGAATACCACAACTGATTAAAAGTAAACATTGTTCATGATGATAATTATGGGACTAATAAACTCAAGAGGAAAAGAAAGGAAGAAACTAATTACAGAGAAAAATAAGGCACATATTGACCATGAGTAGGTTGCATAGTCATTAGTGCATGCCTTTCCCGCAGTACCAAAGCATCCATAAAGAGTTGTAGTGAATAAAGAAAATTCTGATGTGCAAAGCCAAATTAATAGAAATTGCAGTTTCATTGTATAATGATCTTACTTAGCTATTACCTATACCTTAGTGCTTGGCATCATAGCCAAATTCAACAATTACACAGTACATCAGCTGTAGTTCACAAAATAATACCATGCTGGCCAGTGCATAGTAATAAACCTAACTACCTCACTGAAACCTTTAAAATACGTTTTTGCTAGGTGAGTTAGTTTTAACAAAATGGCAAATTTCAGCTAGTACTATTTCTCTGAAGAGTTTTTTTCCAGCCTTTTCTTATTTAGTACTTGAGGGACAGTTACACAAGAAAGTGGCAGGCACATTTGCAAAGTCACTGAATGACAAGTAAACAAATGTCATACCTTAACATCAAAACTAATTCAGTTGATGATCTGTCCTCAAAGTCACATTTGATTATGAATCCTTGAGACGGCACTGGGAGAAATTCCTATAGAAGAAAATTCTAAGATGGCGGAAGGTCCTTAAGAAATGGTTCCACACAGCAGTTTCAGACTACACAGCAAAAATTAGGGTTAAAGTTAATACACAGACTATATATTCTGTCTTTGGAACAGCAAATGAAGAAAACTCATCTCATACGGCAAAGCGCACGTGGTTTCCCAATGGTGTAACAGCAGTAGAAATAACAAAATCCTAAGCTAAGGGTACAGCAGAAGCTTTTATCTATGTCCTCTACTCACTGTGTGTTTGCCAGTCTGGTGGATTCACGTTTTTGGAACAGTCACAATTTCTAACAAGTTGGATTATTGCGGTTTTGGCTATCTGATTTCCATTGAAACATCTGACTCGGAGCCAAATCAAGGTCTTTCCAAAACTGACTGTAGGCCAAGTGGACTTCAGGGAGCCCAGATATATAGTATACACAGTAAAACAAATAAGGGTCCTTTTTTTCTCTCATCTTTCAAATTAATTAAAGACCCATAATGGCCCTGACCTCCGTTAGTGTTATCATCATCAAAATAAATTAACCACTTCCTCTTAAAAAAAAACCCAACAACCAAAAAACAAGCAGGGTTTATTTCTTCACAGTCTGGTCACAGAATATAAAATTCAGTAAATAAATATTTTGCAAGTCATAGCTCTACTAGATCTTTTCAATGCCAGGTATCTTCCATTTTTTTATGTAAGTACAGAGAAAGCAGAATTGTAGAGTAACTCAACAGAATAAAAATCAAGACTTTTCCCTGTATTGGTAAAACCCTGTTAAGATTACCAGAGAAACGGATGGTCCACGCCAGAATTTGAACAAATGATAATCATGGCTTGAGGCAGAGATCCAAAAACTGAATAAATACAAGGAGGTTACACATTTAGGCACTTAATGAATCAGCTGCAACATCCGTTGCCCCAAAAATTATTTTACAATAGAATTAGTCAGTACTTAGAAACTGTTAAAGAAAAACAAACACATTAGTGTTCAGCTAAAATAACTTGTAAACAACTGAATAAGTAAACCAAAGACTTGGGGCCCCATGGTTGTATGGTACGTGGAACTACATTCAGCATCTTTTGCTTTATTTTTCTCTTAAAGTTTAAACTAATAAAAATGAAAGTTGTCTTTGTTACCCCATTAGTACATCTATTAAACTCCAGTTTCACTGATCCACTCATTCACCATCCATTTTTCCCCTAGTAATTTTATTTTAACTCTGTAGTTAGGATTTCCTGTTGGCTTTTCCTTTTAGTTTTTCTGATTACAGTCTTTCTTTGTTTAAATACAGCAGGCATTTATATCTCTAACATCTTCCAGAACAGTACCAAAAAAAACCCCTACCAGAGACAGCGAAGAATGCATAAATGGATGACCCTTAGACTCGTGAGTCAATAGAGAAAGTTGATATAATCCACCCTCAACACCAACAGCACATTCTGTCAACTCAGCTGAAGTTGACAATATCATCACGTTTGCGATAGAGATACAATTATGGCTGGAAGATTCCCACAGCCCTGCCAGATTCCTCAAGGGGATTAGCACTTGTCTGATTGCAGTACACAACAAAGACATTGTTAAAATATCAGTGCATCAATCAGGAGGAATTTGGAGACTTTGAAGTTTAAAAAAAATAAAACAACAGTGTGGGAAAAAGAAGCAGTTACAATAATTAAGTGCAGCTACATTCATCTGATTTAGTTAGATGACACACTCGGATGAGCATTTGATTCTTAATTTGTCAGTAACAAATTCAGAAATAACTTTAAAAAAAAATTCATCAATAAATATCGATAGTTATTTGAAAGTACTTCAGCTTTACGTGATCTTTTCCCACAAGGAAGAAACTAGCAAAATATAAAGGAACATTAATCACCATTAACCATGAGTCTCAGGCTCATAATTAACAGAGAGCAGAGCCTGAGACTGCACTTCCCTGTGCTAATGCTCGTGTTCCTTCCTCCCAGCAGCTGATTTCAGAAGGTGGTGCAGAAAGTCTAAGGTGGTGTACCTATTAAAAACAGGGTGTATTAACTGCCAATGCATTCTCTTCTAAATCTCTCTCTGCTTTGCAGGCAATGCATAAATTTCAGTTGTATAACATTCACTGTTAAGAGTGACGATGAACAATACTCACATCATTTCCTATCAGCATAAGGTCATTATGCTGGAATTTTCTGTTGCGGCCTCCCTATAGTAAGCATACAGAAATGTGCAGGCTTTTATTTTGCTAATTTACATCGATAGTCTCTGTTGTTGTATAGGTATGGATCTGAGCTAAATGCTATATGCCGAAGGTGTCAACTACAGGGATGTACTCAAACCCAAGGTGTAAGAATGCACCAAAACCTTGCTACGATTTTCCAAGAAATTTGCACTAACTGCAGCAGTGGACTTCTCAGAACTTCTTAGGCCAGTCCAGCAAATACCACAGTTTCAAGAAATGTTGCAAAACCAGTATCTTAAGGATGCATAATTTCAACATATACAGATAAAGTGAAGCACGTATATTGAAAGCACAGAGAACAGCAAACAGAGATTTCCTAATACTGCTCTCCTTACTACATTTGTTCCTACTACAAACAAATCTTACGGAAGTTTATACAGTTCCAACTGAGTTTGCAGCTCGTGTCATGCTTGATAAGTCTTTCATTGCAAATAATCTGATTTTTTCAAATAGGACTAAGGTCTTCCAATGAAGTCAGAGGGCATGCTGACACCAGCACGACCTTGAACAAATCCTAAATGAGAACAAGCAGCCAAAGCAACTGGATAACTTTCTTAGTCCAAACTAAGAAATTAGACTTAGACTTTGCAATGACCCCTGTACAAATATATCTCCATCATTTACAGAATCACAAAAAGATAAATAAACAGAAATTATAGCAGCAAGGAAAACTGTATAGTGACGTGCTATCCAGCGTGTTACAACCATGTTCTACAACCAGGGGTCATTGGATGAGTAGGGTTGTGTGCTATTAGGACAGAAGTGTGCTTGGATGGACGCACTGTGCTCACAAAAAAATTGTCTGTTTTTAAATTGTATAGCTGGCCTTAACCATCACCGTATCATCAGCAGAGAAATAATGAGTCTGTCAGAAAGAAATTACAGACTGACTAGAGTTGAGTTACTCTGAGCATGAAAAGATCCAATTGTTACCACTACATAAATATGCAGAAGCATGCCACCACATGCTTGCTAGAGACCAGAAATAAAAATATAGAAAAAAGGGACTAATATCTTCCTAATAACTGCATAGTACTTATTGGTATAAACTAGCATAGCTCAGTGGGCTACAGCAGAGCTATATTAGCCTCCTAACATGAAGATCTTGGCTCTTCTGTGACTCTTATTATTCCTCAAGAGTCTGGAACAATAGGGTTGAAATCAGAGAAACGTGAAAGCATGAATTCTCAGTGAAACGTGCATAACTAGATGATGTGATGAGAGCAGGAACTGACAAGAGAAAGGCCAGGTCATGAAGCTTTCAGTCTGCACATGCCAACAAATCATTAAAGGTGCGTGAGGATTTGAAAATGCTACACGATTTGTTGAAAATCTGTTCTGCCTTTAATTTTTTGGTTTACTGCCTTTGAGAGGAGAGGAATGAAAAGTGTCAGATTACAAAGTGGAATTCCTACTGCTGACCAGAACACATTGGATTTCCTTGTTCAGACCCTAAGGGAAAGAACAGAAGCCACTGTTATGGCTTTTTGGAACTTGATTTCTAAGCAGTAACATAAAGCTAAATACGGGCCTGTTTTAGAACTATAGAAATCTACCAGATTTACTGGGCTCTCTCTCTGTATGGGCTTTATTATGGGTCTACCAAAAGAAAATTCTATCATCTTAAACATATTTTTTTTATTCTAGGGTTTATATCTATCATTTGATCTTTATGAAAAAACGTCTTTCGTTTCCAGGTTTTTGAGCAGAAGGATGAGGAAATGGAGATTATAACATTTTCAAGGCAGTAAATTTTATTAATGATAGTTCGTAATATTAGCAGGTCCATTTTGAAACTGAAGTTGTATGAATAAATGCACATTTGATATCTTTCTCTGGAGTCACATCTAGCTAACATTTCTTTTAAAGATAAATACACAATGAAAAAAATAAAATAACATTAAACAAGGATAGAGTAACATGCATAGATCTAAAAACTAAGAGAGTTATAAACGGAAAGACTAAGTTTCTCTTCCAATAGTGACAGGATAACAGCTGTCGGAACATCACATCTTCAGATTACTGTTCAAATAGGCCCATGAATCCACAACAAATATAACTTCATCAGTGAACAAGAATCAAAGAGTTTTCCCTGAACTGAGAACATGATTCCAGTTTGCATGATAAATGGGAATCTTTAGCTCCGCTCTACAACTGGACCGGGCCGGTTCATAAAACAAGCTGGAACTATGACTGCACTCAGGTTGAGTGACCAATATCTTGAACAAAGCTTTTCTAACAGGCACAGCCTTTGGCATTTTTCACACAGCTCTGTCTCTGTTGCTCACAATATCCTCTCCTCTGCTTCTTGTCATATGGGCAACTAAGACACATATATTAATTAATCATTAATTAATTCATAATCTTCTGAGTGCAGCTCATGGGCAAAGATCTTTCATGACCACTGCATTTACTTGAAGCTATGGTTTTGAGTGGAATTACTCCGACTTTCACTTTGACGATACAGAGGGATCTATGCAGTAGTCAGCTCCTAACACAGCAGTGGAAGGAAACAACGCTTCAAGGGTGCTGCCATTGTGTGTGCATTTTGGGCTGACAGTAATGGAGCTAAACAATGCCAGATCTCTGCTATGTCTAGGGTTTTGACGTTCATCACTGTATTATAGTCACTCATGGCCTGGCTAATGTTTAGGATGAAACCAAGTGTCCCTACAACATTTTCTTTTATTCTAATGCTCATTAGCAGCAGTACATTTATGCAAACTACAATGAAAATAAACTATGGATAAAAACAGCACTTACATACAGAAAGAGGCCATTACTCTATTTGAACATGCCATAAAACAAATGTCTTTAAATCACATTAAGTAAAAGGATGGATAGTGGCTGCTATTAAAAAGTCAGCTTTTGCTAGCAGTTTGTGATGCTTACAAATACATTTCTACAGGACATGAGAAGAATAGCTGTTAAACAATGTTGTTATAGCAGGGTCTCAGCATGATCACTGCTTCTGAAAAAATATATGCTACTGCACTGAGTAATTTCATCTACTTCATTTTTTTACTATACCATGGCCTCTTATTTATTATAGAGTAAATACAGAAAAAGGGTGAATTCTAAAAACTTGTCCACCTAAAAAAATGTACGTTAAATCCCTGTGTATTGTGGGCAGAAATAATTACCAAAAAATCCTGTTGCTAACAAGCAATTATAACTCAAAGGAATTTCAGACACCTTATACCTGCTGCCTCTAAGAGACAATCTCTCAATCATTCACTTCTGTAAATGTTTCTTCAGAGTGGGCTACTTTGTAGGGCAAATATAAACAAAAATGCAATTGTTTTACTCTATTCCCTCCTACATTTTTCAAAATCCAGCTGGGATATTTTCATAAGTCATCTTTGATATTATAAGTGTGCCTATTTTTTACTCAGCCAAAGGCTGTGCCATTTCAGCTGTTCCGGATTTTTTTTTTAGGCTGAATTTATGGCAAAAGAAAACTATCAGTAAATTCTTAGCCAGGCTTCTCCACTATATTAGTCTCGGAGCTTATGCTAGAAGTAGAATAATGGTAATGTATATGTTGCTTTTATCCAGTTGTTTAATATACCGTGACCATGGTCTCTTCATTGTAAAGTAAAGCCAAAACAGAATTGAAAAGGCGGGAGAATGACTTTGTTTCTACAACATGTCACTGCTGGGGCAGGGGGGATGTGACCAGACCAGACTAATAGCCACCTTGGGATTATTTCAGACAGTGCTTTATCAATCAAGTATGACTTGTAAAACAGAATTTTTGAAAAAAAAAAGCAAAGGGGATAAGAATTAACGTGAAAATTCAGTACATCTGTAAGGGCCACCTACAGGGCAGCAGTGTTTTCATGGTTCTTGGGATGGCAGTTGTTATGAATTCCACAGCCTTTTAAAAAGGCTCCTCTTACCACTACTACACAGGACAGAGGGAAAAAAATTATGATACTCCAGAAATTGACTGTTTTCACAGATAACCCCACACTGGTGAACAACATCGAGAAAACAGTTTGGAGTCACAGAACTGCCATGACTGTAATTTATAGAAGGGGGGGGGGAAAATATATTTGTTACGGTGAATTAAGTAGAGTCAAGCTGGAACTGAGAGTATGTCTGCTAGAAGTGAAGTCAAGCCTCTGACTTAATGCTCTCAACATTCATCTTGTCATCATCCAGAGAGACCTGTTAAACTTTTTTCCCAGTGAGGCAGGATAAATGTAAGGGTAACTTAAGGGCTCAGATATCCTTGAATAAACCATTTCAGAGCTTTCTATCCAATAAAAATTGATGACTCCTACTTCACGAGCGTGCTGGGAGAATGTACACAATGAAGAAAGGCTCCAACATCCCTGGTTAATAGGGCCATGGAGGGATGTTCCCGGCAGAATTGTAGATCCCATGAAATGATTTGGGCAGGCCACAGATGTCCTGATCAAAGTTTTCCATTCATTACCATGGGCTCTATGCCTAAAACTACTCAACAAGCATTGCTGAATACTGAACACAGCTTACTTTGTTTGTACGTGTATTCACTGCGTTCTAACTCCTTGTTTGCTTGAAGAAATCACAAGAATGCATGGCACAAAGCAAGACAGAGCTCTTTTATTTTTATCACTGTCCTGAATGCCAGAATCTGGCAGCACAGATCTGTGGCTTTGGTGTAGTACCTTGTTGTGGCTTTTGAAGACTCGTCCAAATAAGCACTGCATTCCTTAGATCCAAATCTAGCGATTCTGACTGTACTTTTTTTTCTATCTATAGTCCTGCAGACAAAATATAGCTGCCTTTTTTGCTATTAAGTTTAGCCAGAATTAGAGGATCAACATCCGGTAGCTGCTTTGATGATGGCAGCCAGTAGTCACTTTTTTGAAGCTTGGCAGCAGATATATCGCCAACCTTTCCAATATCTCTCCACTCCACCCCGCAAAAATAACACTCTCAGGAGGGAACACTAACGCAACAAGAACTTAATGCATCATCCTCTTTGCCTCTGCTAACCACAGTATGCAATTATCACAAGGGCCGTCACTGAATCCGTCCATGGTTGGATGGCTGACTCACTCTGCATGCACTGTGCCAAAACGTTTTTACTGCTGGTTGCAGCAGTTCTGCTCAATGTAGATGAGCTCATACATGCATTGTACGGCACTGGAAGAAGACATGTGAGAGCACTGGAATCACAAAAAGCAGCTTGGGACCCCAGGGAACTCTCTACACTGGATATTTAAACAGGATCTTCCCACATAACAACCCAACCTGAAACCAAATCAAGTCCACTGCCTGCAGCTGACAAAGAAAGTAAGCTGGAAGAGTTAAAACACTCAGTTTGAAACCTGCTGGCAAAAAAATTGCTTAAAACCTTAGACTTACAATTGGTGGAGGTTTGCCCCTTCTCTTAGCAAAAGCACTACTTTCCCATTACAAACCTCAGCTTATTTATAGCTAGAGAGACACAAAACCCATGGGTCCCCTTAGGGTGGGGCTGCAAAGGGGCTGCCCAGGGAAGGGCTGGGGTGTAGAAAGGGTCCTCTGACCCCTCCATCACATCAGAGCTAAGGTTAATGTTATGAGAGAGACACAGCCTCGGGGTCCAGTCGGAGGGGGGCCTCCGGTGGGCTGCCAAAGGAGCAGGTAGGCAGGAAAACAAATTCTCCCTTGACAACTGCTACATCTTGGAAATGGTTTGGTGATCCTAGGCTAAGCACAGCCCACACCTACGGTTAGATTCTGGATCACCATGTATTGCTTGACATTATATATTTTCTCTTTGTCACATTTTCTGTCATTTAGACTGTTTGATTTCTGTGATTTGTGATTCATTTGCCTATTTCTCATTTGGGTTTCCCTGGCCCTAGGATTACAAACATGGCTACACATGCAGACCTCATGTCCTCATGTGCCAGACTTCATCACACATGCTGTATCAGTGACTCTGTCACTATGACCCCTTCCATCAGGTCTCTTTGGTAAGTCAGCAATAGGTTGGCACAGGTCTAATGGGATTCTCTGTGTAACCTCAAGCTCATTTACTGCTTCTTACATTACCTTTGGGAATACCCCTGGTAGCCTTAAACCACTTTGTCTGAAAGTAAGATGAGAGGCAAATTCCGAGCGGCCAACAGGGACTGTTAGTGGAGCTTCAAATCCACACAGACCACAAGGGTTTAAACTATGGGTTCTCCTGTTCAGAGATTCTGAAGAGGATTAAACTCTGAGTTTCATCCAAGACCCATTTATCAACTTTAGGAAAGTTGGACAAATTATTTTCAGGCTGAATATAGGGCCTTTGACTAAAGAACAGGTCCAGATCTTCTGTTTTACTTATAAAATCATCCCTTCCTTGTTTGTGTGCATCTTTTTGTAAATAAGCAATGCAAAATGAGTAGCCAGTGTGAGCATTCTTCCTAAACTTGATTACTTTCCTGAAGCTTAAATCATTTGTACAATATAAAAACGAAGACTTGTGAATTCAAAATGCTCAGATGTTTGCTAGATTAAGAATGAATCTTAACTTGGAAAGGGATGAAATGAAGTTTTATTTAGAGTTTAAAATGCTTGCATTTTTGAATGTTACTCAAGTAACCACAAAATATATAAAGAATTCTGTATTTCCCAATTTGAAACAACTGAACTGTATACAGCTCTTTGCAGATGCCAACCTAAACGTGTCAGCCAGATGTTTTTCTTCCCAAACCCAGTTCAATTAAAATATTTTATGAAGGACCACCCATGGAAATAATTAGGAAATAAAATAAATAATTATGTTTACTGTAGCTAAGAAAATAATTAATGCTTGGATTTTAAAATACAGTAAGAGGAAACAGGGGGTGAATTTGATACCTAGAGAAGATAGTGACATGCCACAGTCTCTTCCTAGTAGATTAATTATATGAACTAGAATATCAGCAAGATATTAAAATGCAGATTGCAGGACACAGAGAAAAGAGAACATACAAGAGCTCTGCTTACCTCTGAAATTTAAATTAGACATTCTTTAATGTTTTCTAACTTTAGCCAAGGAGCTGACATTGATGGGAGACTCAAACACATTAATTACTTGAGCTTTCAGAAGTTAGCTGGTGTTTCTCTTTTCCATGAAATTGGATATCAGCATAGAAAGAACAGCACCTGTAATAAAAACATCATTAACAAAAGTTCCCATTTTTGTGGCTAATCCAACATCTCTCCTCATGTAATACGGGTGCCAAATGCTGAATGACGCACAGGAATGTAGGACAGAAATTCCCCCTGCCCCCAAGTCCAGTCCCTTGTTATTGTGGCAACCACATCCTGTAATTGCTACTATAAACTAAAATGTTATATGTGGCTATTGACTGAGAACAGTTAGCTTTCTAGTCTTACATGTCTGCTTGTGTAGACAGAGCACTAAATAAATGTGTGCTATGAAAAAAACAGCCAACTTTCAAGAGTGAGAATAATGTAAATTCATTGGATCTACTTGCCTTATATACTGGGGAATGGTTGTCAACTCCATTTGCATTTTGATTGCAAGAATAACCAACACATTCTGAATGAATGAGGAATGGAGTACTAAACAGATGGAATCTCTGATATTTCGATGATTCATTTCAAAAAGGCATTTGAAGGCCAACGTGTATCATGAATGCATAACATACATAAATAGTAACTCTAGAAGTTGCACAAGGTGATTTGACACTTCATTGTTTCAGAATACCATATTCCAAACCATGATACTAACTATAGGCTACAGAAAATTAGGATATGAAACTTAAAGTTGCAGTACTAAACAGGTAAGTTATAAACTAGCATAAATCATTATGTTGGTATGAAATAAACTGCAGTAGTTAGGAAAGGGAAGTGCAATAAAGTTTTTTCTACAGCTACTGAAGGTAGATGTGAAATTTGTCAAGGTGACGCAACATCTCATAAAAACGTTGTGTTGCTTACATTTTCCATCCCCTGCTGTCGTTGGCAAATAACAGAGCCTGAGCCTCAGTTATCATAAAGCATCTTCAAAAGCTCAGAAGTGAAACGCTGCTGCACTGTGAAGCCAAGATTGTCATGGTCTGTTTGGATCGCTCAAATTTACAGGACAACATACTCTGTAAAGTATTTTATGTGCTTATTAGGAAAGAAAACAAACACATATGTCTTACAAGGGCTCAATCCCCTTCATACAGACTAGTCTAACATGTGAACTCACTAATTCATCCCTTAATTCATGAGGTTTCTAACTCACAAGTTGCCCAATTCATAACTCATAACCCATGCACCTATAAGCAAAATACTTACCTAGCTGATGATGAAAGTGCTCGTCCTTCCTCCTCCATCACAGCGCAGGCCTCCCCTGCATCACACTGGGAAGCAGAAAAGCCTCAGCAGTCTGTCTGCTGTTGGGCATGTTTCAGAAGCCTTTCGGGTAAGCTGGGGTGTTTATACCTTTTAGCTTGGAAGTTTGGTCTATACCTTTTCCCTAAGTTAGTGGATTCTGAAGGAACTGCCAGACAATCAATGGTAAGGATTATGGCTGCAGGAGACAGCAAGCTGCAGGTGGTAACAGCTGCCTAATGACCTGTAGCCTTTCCCATGGGCTGCCTACCCGTTGCTCTCCCTTTGACTAAATGGTGCTGCTCCCAACACACATCAGACCTTTGCATGAGCTATGTTAGATAAAATCTGAGCATGAGTTGAGTGAACAGTCACACATGATAGAAAGAAAAGCTTAAATGTGTTTTGTGAATTGGAAGGAGATACGATCAGGTATCAGTCTGAAGACTACCTTTGCAGAACATGTAAATCCTTTTTGATATTCTAAAGATATGGGTTAAAATGAAAGTTGCTAAATGTAGTATAGCGAAAGCTTCTGTCATAGCATATATATTTTACCAGTGAAAACTCAAATTACCTGGAAGCAGGTCACAAAGAAACAGATGATTCTTCACAGCCTGCCTAGTTAAGCTGTGGAAACGTGCAATTGTGTGAATATCAAAAGTTTACAAGGTATGGTAAGGCTGTGCACTATTCCCAAGGACCCCAGTGGAAAGGTTCTGCAACTTCATGGAAGTAAGAAAAAATCCCTGAAGGCAGCTAAATATATAGAAGTTAAATCTCTGAGACTGAACAATCATTTAGAAAGTGAGGGACAATCTGAAGACCTTATCACATATGCTTGCCCTGGTCATAACCTGCTGCAACCATCTGCCTTCAGCCACTGATGGATGACAGATATTGAACCTTGGTCTGAAACAGGGTTCCAAAACATATCCAACAAAACCACAGAGAATATATGTTTGCCCACTATAGGAGAATTATTTCCTCCCAAACTATTCTTCTTTCCCCATCTTCAAGGCTGAAGAGAGTGAGTGAAATAGGATAGAAAATATACTGAAATAAAGGAGAAGACGTGACAAAGGAGATAAGCACTAGACTTTTGGGGAAAAAGACAAACAGCTGAACAGGCTTCTGGAGAGCTTTGGCTTCACTTCTACTCATACGAAAACATCAAAAGTGGAAAAGGCAAGCTAGAATTAAGGCAGGGTAATGGAGAATCAGCCGTATCAGAAAGCAGGATTTTCTGTTCATTTTTATACGCATTTTCAGTTTTCTTGAGTTTCACCTTTTCCATGCTTTATCTTTCTGTTTTAAAAAATTGCACAAATTCTGTCGAGTCTGCCTCTTCCTGAATCTCTTTGCTAACAATCAGCACAAGTCTCCTGAAAGAAAACTGGGAAAAGGTGTGCAAAATTTTAGTGCAATTTATAGGAGTTGGTCCTGGAGCCAGAAAATGGGCAATTAGATCCCTGCTTTCTGGAGAGGATGACAGCTAAAGCTCTGCAGCCTGAGAACTTGGCTAAGGACACTGAGAAGCAGTACCAGAACTCTGGCCAGACTCCAGAGGTTTGAGACATTAAGAGAGCTGGTGGGTTGATCTTGCATCAATTTGATGAGTAACCAAAAAATGTTGCTTGGCTTGGTTTCTTTATGGCTTAGAGCCCACTTCAGGACAAAAACAGTCTCTACTACAATAAGAAAGAAACAAAATCTGAAAATAAAGGGTACTCACCAGGCAGGCCATAAAAGTAAGGTTTTGTTTAGCATAGAATCATTGAATAATTCATGCAGAAAGGGCTCTTTGGAGGTCACCTGGTTGTTCCTCACCACCACCACCAAGCAGGGCCAACTTCAAATTCAATCCAACTTCAGGGTTAGATCACATTGCTTAGGGTCATCTCCAACCAAGCACTGAACATCTCCAAGGATAGGGATGCCGTAGCCTCGCAGTTCCCATATTTGACTAACCTCATGGTGTGATTTTTATTTTTTTATTTCATTTCTTATATTGAATTGGAACTCCGTGTGTTCCCTGTGTGCTTCCCGTCTTTGTGCACCTCTGAGAAGGCTTTGGCTTCATTTTCTCTATGCCCCCACATTCGGTAGCTGAAGATAGCAATTTTCCCTTTCTCCTTCTTCTCCAGCATCAACTAACCCATTTCTTTAGCCTCCTCTCGTTTGCTCTCCTCTCCGTGATCATGTTCATGGTGCTCCACTGGACTCACTCCAGTTTGTCAATACTTTTCTTGTACAGGGAAAACCAAAATGTGATGCTATGCTCTAGTGCTGAATAGAGGGGAATAACACTTCCCCTAACGTGCTGGCTACAGTCTTGCTTATACGGACCAACATGTGGTTGGTTTTGTACACCAAGAGAGCACATGGCAACTCTTGTTCTATTTATTGTCCAGCAGGATGCCTACAATTTTTTTCCCCACAAAAATGCTTTTTAGCTGCCCATAGCCCAGTGTGTACTCCTGCATGGGGCTATTCCACCCCAAGTGCAGGACTCTGCCTTTGTTCAACTTCATGAAGTCTTTGTTCACCCATTTATTCAGCCTGTCAAGATCCCTTGGCCTGACAGCCCTGCACTCCAGTCGACCACCACTCTCCACTCTAGTTTGATACATTAACAGTGAACAAGGATTAGGGATTTTGCTGTATTCTGGGAGGTTTTGGGGTTTTTTTTACCATGGGAGATTTCCATCTGTTCCCTTTTCTGGATGGAGGTGCATGTTAAAGACAAAAATTATTATGCCAACTGTTGTATTTTTTTTTCTGTTCTTTAGAGATATATAACAGCTTCCACTAAAATTTGTCTTCTGGACAAACATGAAACCAAAAATCCATTTATTCCACAAGACGAATGCATTCTGGATGTCCCTGCTGCCATGATTCATTGCAGCTTTTTAAGAAAAATAATCTCTTTCAAGGAGGGAGGCAATGATTTACCTTCTGCATTAAAAGCATATTCTGGACAAAGAGTATTCGAACAACAGATTTATAATTTTACCAACACTTCACATAAAATTGTTGGGAAGAAGAGAATGGGAAAAGACTAACATCAGATTCCCAATGTATTTTAAGAGTAAGAAATAATACTCAATTACTCAAGGAATGGGCTCACAATTAGCAACAGTTTAATAAACAAGGTAAGAAATATGCAACTGGGACCCTGAGTCCATAAACCAGACCGATACAGGATTGTTTTACAGGATGCCGTGCTGTGCCCTATGCCCAAGGACCCCAAGCCCCAGTTGCTGCTGGATCACAGTGGGGATCCTCATCAGGGTAGAACACAGGCACCGAACGTTTATAGTAATACTGAAGCCGTGACAGCAGTTTTTCCACCACATGAGGGTATTTTTCAGACAAATCATTTTTCTCTTCAGGATCATGAACAATATCAAATAGCCAAAGCCTCTTTGTTGGTGGATCAGATGATTGAATCTTTGACTCATTGAACAAAGATGGTGGAGGGAACCAATGACTGCAGCCTGCAGAAACAGGAACAGACCAAGGGTTAATTCTCAGATATGGAGCAGCAGCATGGAAATGTAGCGTTATACTGTAATTGACAAGTTCAGTAGGTCCTTTGACAAGCCACTCGCCAGTGACTGTTGCTGCATTCCTTAACTCTACCCCAACACTAGAGCCTCTCTAGTCCAGGGCTACTTATACAGGAGTCCTATTTATACAAAAAAGCTGCACCATTGGATTCAAACTTCCATGTAACTTAATTTCATATCAATTAATTTCATGGACTTTCTTCTTGGATTTGATGATCCTTATGGGTCCCTTCCAACTTGAGATATCCTATGATTCTATGATAGTTTTTCCACTATTGTGACAGTCATTTTATACAAAATATTAGCAAAATGAAAGAATATGTTGTTCGGATTTTAGAAGTGCCCCTTCTAGATTTTTGCACGTGATCAAAAACTGAGAAGTTAGCAGAATAACTAAAGGAAAAGAAAATACACTAAACAGAATTGGGGTGGGTGGAAGATATGACACACTGTACAAAAACGAATTACTTCATTACCTGGATATCCAGTTAGTAACTTCCATTTTCCACGTCGGATTGCTGCATGCATAGATATATTGAAAAGTGTATCATCCCATGGAGAGGATTTGCTTTGTGGTAAAGATGTCCGATTGTCAATGCCAAGACCTTAATGAAACAGTAAACTAAGTTATATACATTGCATATGCATGAAGTAATGTTTAGAATTCTGTTGGAAAACAAAGCAGTATCATCCATTTATTTTTAGGTATTGGATAAAGAATTTGTTATATATACGTGCAAAGATCTGTGCTATGATTTACCAGATGTATTTAACTCAGAACTTGAACTACACCCCAAAAAGTTACCAGTGGAAAATGTCACACCTGACTCTGGATAACTGGACTCATTTTGTATAGAGATATTATATGTGTATCTCATATACTTATATTAAGAATGCTCATGAATTGCTAGATTTGCCCATACAAGTGTCTGTATCTTTTGCCAGTAAGGAATATAGGATTGAAAGATCTCCTGAATCAATGCTACTACTGTTAATTCTCTAAGATCACTCCAGGGACCAAGTCCCAGGTCCTGACTTGTATCCACACACAGAAAGATGTCTCTCGGGACTGAGCTGGCTGCATTCACACAGATCTGTATGTGGCCGGCGAGATGTATCTATGGCATGACACAGTGTGAAGCATGTCTTCATGCTGTCTTTGGTAGAGTCACATATGATGTGGCCCCATATCCAGATACTGCAGAAAACTCTCAAATGCCAACTATGTGCAAATTCCCTTTCAAAAGGAAACCTGAAACTCCTTATAGAAGGGAGCTTAGAAAAAAATTAACATGCATACACCAGGGATGATCAGGAGACCAATTCTCTACTGAAACCAGGAGGGAGTCAGACAGACACTCCAGGAGCATCCAAACCATCTTGCATATCAGCTTTCATAAAGAAGACAGGAGTTTAAGACAGAAAATCTAAGAATTTTATATTAACTGTATCTGTTGATACCTGTTTAACAAAAGACTACCAGAAGCCAACTCTATAATCAGACTAGAAACAAGACATCAGGAAGTGGATAGAAACCAATGCTGATTTTCTAGTATTTTTCAAGAGATGACTTTCAATCAGTTTGGGAATTTGAAGGACTCAGCTGACAGATTTTTGCCACTGAAATAAAGAAGAGAATCCATGAGATGCACAATGATCATGTGAGATCCAATATTAGAAGCAGAACTAGAGGTTTCTACAAAGAGTAAATTCTGTACATCACAGTGAGGCAAATATACATCTGATAGAAGAGAGCAACAGAAAGTTTGGAAAGAAAATGCAGGGACACAATTTCTCTATTTTTAATGAAGATCCTGCTAAGTTTCTATTTTATTACTGGGCTTCACACTTTGAATCAGTTTTTCTTTAATAAGCACTTTTTGTGCATATCCAAGTTCCCTGTTTACATCAGACTTCTGTAATGTTCCCAGATAAATAAGGCTATAAAAGGGGACTACTTGTTTAGAGTATGCATACACAGACTGGGGAGGACTCTGCTCATCCTAGATCATGAAGCACTGAAGCTGATGGTAAAAAAACCCCAAACCCTATAAAACCAAGGAAAACTTTATAAATACCCCCAGAAGAATCTCTTCTGGCAGATAAATCCCCACACAGCCATGTGATGTCCTTAGCAGATACCAAACAGCTTAAAGATTAATATTGCTTAATATTGCATCATTATGTTATGTATTATTCTGTCACACTGTTTGCTACTAGGAATATTCATCTTTGCCATCTACTTTCTTAAAGAGCACAACAAAAGACATTCAGCAGACCAAAAAACACAAGGATGTTTTTTTAAACATTATGTCTCAAAATTACAATATTAAGGCTTGGTCTAAAGGAAAAATTAGGTGAGTCTGTATTTCTGATGTTAAGGTTTAGCATGGAGAATATGCTTCTGATTGCTGAGCTATGGTATGTGAAGTGATAGTATTACACAAGATAAATTATTTAAAATACTTCAAATAAACAATATGAAAGATTGAATTTTTAGATATACGTGGCAAAAGATCCTTAGAATGCCATGCATGAGATTTAAAATAAGGTTCCAGAAGATAAAATAATTTTTAAAACTCCTTATTTGGTCCAGGTAACAAAACCAAACTCCTAAACTAAGAAATGCTTGTAGTTAAAGTTGTTTGGTAGAATATTATCTTTCAGCAAAATTTCTTGAAGAGAAAAAGATAAATTCCCTCATGTTGAGCTATTATAAACAGAACTTTGTCAGTCGTGTTAACTCATCTGTTGCAAGCACTTGCCTTCTGCCAAAGAAATGCACTGTCTATTATTCAGACAAGTGCATTGCTTCCCAGGCAGTACAGGTCAACTTTTATCAGACATATCAGCCATGGAAAACAGATTCACGCTTGCTTGAATGCTCTCTACATAAGGTATTTATAGGACTGCCAGTTTATTACATTATATAAGCGCAAGATACAGAACTAAGATAAACAAAAATATTGCTTGATATGAGTTCTCTTCTTCCCATCACATGACCTCCACCTTAAGCTCAGATGTTCCTCCCCCTGCGTTTACCTGACTTTGTCCCCTTCAGCCCAGCAGTTAAGTTTCTACCTCTGTCTTCATTCTTCAGCTTCTGCTAGTGCAGATGAGACACAAAATGCCCGGGCAGTCTTCTCCCTCACCACATGAATTTTACAGGGATCCTTTTTCCAATTTGGCAGATTAAAGAAGTCACATTCTTTTTGTTTCCTTTGCAAGATAAAACATTTTTTCCCATAGCATCTAAGCAGTTTTTCTCTGCATTTCTAGATTGTTGGGGGCTTTTTTCCTCTTTTGTTGTTGTTGTTGTTGTTGTTTGTTTTTTGGTTTTTGGTTTTTGTTTTTTTTCATGGTTGACCAGGCAGTAACAACGACCCCGTGGACTAATCCAGCAGTCAGAGGACAGATACTTTTTATTGACTGGGGTAATCAAGTCTGCCTTCACATACCCACATACTCTCCTTATAGATTTATGTATAAAAAATTGCATGCTTTTGCTTGTGCAAAAATGCTAGACATTTTATTTTTCTGCTGTTTGATCACCACTGTATCCATGGCTAATGAAATACTAAAGCTTTGGTTTTGCCTTAAAAAAAAATCCCACAGCCTTTGCCATGAATTTTCCTATTTTCAAACAGAAGCCACTGTTTCCTGAAGCACAACTTCGGAGCCTCACCAGCTGCTATATTTCTTTTTAAGTAGTCTCTTGGGAAATGATACAACTTTTATTTGTTAAGAAAGCAGTGAAATTTCATTCAGATATTTATTTCCAAATATTTAATGCTACAACAAATGGATCTAAATATTTTAGTGTTTTGTTTGGAGTTGTAGGTCACCAAAAAGTATTCAAATAGCTTTCATATCTGTATAGAAAAAACAAGTCCTTCAGAAAATGTTGCTGTTGGTAAGTGACTTTGGAGTTTATATCATATTTCAAGACCATCTTTAACCTTAACAGCCTGAAAAATGGTTTCAGGATCAGATTTTAAAAGGCATTGAGGTGGCCAGCTCCCAATACCCACAAAGGCAGTTTATTATCTAAATACTTTAAAAGCTTGGCCCTCTGCCCCTTATGAAAACTTCAGCTTAGTTCTTTTCTTTCCATTATCATACATTGTTTCTGTAAACAGATAGATATTCCAAATTAGGATGTCAAAACCTAAATAATCTTCAATGGCTAATTTGTACCTTCAAGAGACTTGATTTTTCAGAGGGCCAATGTCATCAACTCTGAAAAATCTATGCAAGATACTCAGAAAGCGTCAGTCAAATAAGATTAGCTGCATTTGCACAAACAATTGCCATTTTGATGATTTTAATGTTCCATAGCATACTCTGTAGGCAGGACGTTGAAAAATTTACTACTGGGTAAGTATATAAATAACATCCTGAATGACAACCAGCACATACATGGGACACTTCTAAAAAGTGAAAAATCTTCCAACGCATTAAGCCTTGCTAATGCACAAACATAAGTACAATAAAAGGGAAAGTAATGAACACAGGGGAAAAAAGCCAATCCTTACTCTGCATACACAAAAGAATGCGCTCTGAACAAGCTATTGCTATTTAGGGAAGAGTTTGCCAAGTTGTAACGAACAGATAATGTCCAGCAGCAGCAAAGCAAAACCAACATTAGAAGTGGTGAAGAATGGGACACTATGCCACCACCTAGGTCCTTGTTGTGCCTCACACAGGATACTGTGTGGTTCTGGTCCCCATTTTACAAAAGAAACACATAAAACCCATACAAAATACAAAGAGAGATGACAAGGAAGATTAAAGCTATGGAACAGCTTCTGTATGAAGAATGACTAAACAAATAGTACTCTTCATCCTCAAAGATGGACAACGGATGAGGGACAGGACAGAGGTCTATGAAATTGTGTGGCCATGACAAGCTGAATAAGGAACAACTGGTCTTTCCTAATAGGGGTATCAAATAAATGATGAAGCTCCATATTAAAAACAAACGATACCATATACTTACTTATCACAAACCCAATTCAAGCATGGAATTTCTTTCCATGGCATTCTGTGGATGCCAGAAGTTTATGCAGGTTGAGTGATAAAAAGGGTTCACAAAGTGGAAGAAAAATCCATCGAGGATTCTTATATCCAAAATCACAACCTAAAGATCCGGGGCTCCATGAGGTGCCGGTTGTGGGGGACGCACAATATTTATGTGCTTGCCCTCATTCACTACTTCCTACACAACTGCTACTCTTGGAAACAGAATAATGAGCTAGACAGATTTTTGGCCTGATCATACACAAGATGTGTTACCAAATTACGGTCAGTTCAGGACAAGCCAAATATTTTGTTTACAAAAGAAAGCACTATGTCAAAGCAGATTAATGCCACCCTTTTTATTATATTAATCTCTGTACGTACTGAACTGAAAGGGTCAAAACTTTCACAAAAGGTAAGTATAGAATCACAGAATCATAGAACGGTTTAGGTTGGAAGGGACCTTGAAGATCATCGAGTTCCAACCCCCTGTGATGGGCAGTGACTCCTCCCACCAGACCAGGTTGCTCAAAGCCCCATCCAACCTGGCCTTGAACACCTCCAGGGATAGGGCCTCCACAGCTTCTCTGGGCAACCTGTTCCAGTGCCTCACCACCCTCACAGTGAAAAATTTCTTCCTAATGTCTATTCTAAATCTATCCTCTTCCTGTTTGAAGCCATTCCCCCTCGTCTGATCTCTACATGCCCTTGTAAAAAGTCCCTCTCCAGCTTTCTTGTAGGTGCCCTTCAGATACTGGAAGGCCACTATAAGGTCTCCCCAGAGTCTTCTCTTCTCCCGGCTGAACAACCCCAACTCTCTCAGCCTGTCTTCATAGGAGACGCACTCCAGCCCTCTGATCATCTTCACGGCCCTCCTCTGGACTCGCTCCAACAGATTCATGTCCTTCTTATGTTAAGGGCTCCAAAGCTGGACGCAATATTCCAGGTGGGGTCTCGTGAGAGCGGAGTAGAGGGGCAGAATCACCTCCCTCAACCAGCTGGCCACACTTCTTTTGATGCAGCCCAGGCTACAGTTGGTCTTCTGGGCTGTGAGTGCACATTGCCAGCTCATGTTGAGCTTCTCAACAAACAACACCCCAAGTCCTTCTCCTCAGGGCTGCTCTCAATCCATTCTCCACCCAGGCTGTATTTATGCTTGGGATTGCCCCAGCCCACGTGCAGGACCTTGCACTTGGCCTTGTTGAACTTCATGAGGTTCACATGGGCCCACCTCTCAAGCCTGTCCAGGTCCCCCTGGATAGCATCGCACCTCTCCAGCATGTCAACTGCTCCACACAGGATGGCATTGTCAGCAAACTTGCTGAGGGTGCAAACTCCATCCCAACATCCATGTCACCAACAAAGATTTTAAACAGCACCAGTCGCAGTACTGACCCCTGAGGAATGCCACTTGTCACTGCTCGCCTCTTGGACATGGAGCCGTTGACCACAACTCTTTGAGTGCAATTGTCCAGCCAGTTCCTTATCCACTGAGTGGGCCATCTGTCCAATACACATCCTATTTACATACCAGGATGTCATGCAGAATGGTCTCAAAGGCTTTGCACAAGTCCAGGTAGATGACATCTGTTGATCTCCCCTTATCCACCAACGCTGTAACGCTGCCATACAAGGCCACCAAATTTGTCAGGCATGATTTGCCATTAGTGAAGCCATGTTGGCTGTCATCAATCATCTCTTTATTTTCCACGCGCTTTAGCAGAGTTTCCACGAGGATCTGCTCCACGATCTTACCAGGCACAGAGGTGAGGCTGGCCAGCCTGTAGTTCCCCGGGTCTTCTTTTTCAGCCTTTTGAAAAATGGGGGTTATGTTTCCCCTTTTCCAGTCAGTGGGAACTTCACTGGACTGCCACAACTTCTCAAATATGATGGACAGTGGCTTGGCAACTGCATCCGCCAGTTTCTACAGGACCCACGGATGAATCTCATCAGGTCCCATGGACTTGTGCAACTTCAGGTTCCTCAGCTGGTCTCAAACCTGGTCTTCTTTCTCCCAGTCCCTGCCTTCGCTCTCTGCAACTTGGGCAGTGTGGTTAGAGCCCTTCCCAGTGAAGACTGAGGCAAAAAAGTCATTGAGTATCTCAGCCTTCTCCATGTCCTGGGTGACCAGGTCTCCCGAGTCCAAATCCCTGCTCCTCACAGGACAACCTAACTCTAAACTGCATGACTAAGAGTGTCACCCAGACACACTCCTTGAAATCTGACTGGATTGGTGCCGTGACCACTTCCCTGGGGAGCCTGTTCCCATGATCAACCCTCCCTCTCAGTGAAGAACCTTTTCCTAATGTCCAACCTGAACTTGCCCTGACGCAGCTTCATTCCATTTCCTCGTATCCTGTCGCTGGTCACCAGAGAGATCAGTACCTCCCCCTCCGCTACCTGCCTTGAGGAAGGTGTAGGCTGTGATGAGGTCACCCCTCAGCCTTCTCTTCTCAAAGGTAAGCAACCCAAGTAACCTCAGCCACTCCTCGTAAGTCTTGTCCTTGTGACCTTTGACCGTTTTGGTCGCCCTCCTCTATAAGTATATATGATTCAGATTCAGGTTTAACTGTAGTTGTGTGTAACAAATACATGAACACCACAAGTAATTTCTAGCATATACTCTACTTTCAGTGCTACTCTTATAAGGAGGGATAGCATAAAGCAATGAGAATATAAATTTGTAACAGCAATGGCTTCCAATGCACAGATCAGTCTGTATCAGTGCAGACAAGTCAGTGCAAACAAGCTTAAAGCTTGTTTTTCACTTATACCAGAACGTAAATCAGGAGTAAAGTAATTGGAATAATGGATTCACACCAGATTTATACTACTGTGATTGAGATCAGAATCTGATACCTACGTTATTTCCTGCTTTAGTCATACAATTTTAAATTTTTTAAAAAAAACAATCTACAATTTACAGAAATGTTACAAGATGACATGTTTTGCGATAGTGAAGAAGTTATTTGGTACATTCAATCCAGCAGTGTGTCCCAAGAAGTAATTAATAACTGATGATTCAAAGTAAATGAGAAAAGATAAACCAAAACTGCTTACTTTGCCAAGCAATCTGTTCTTTCACTTCACTTTCTAACCATAGGGAAGATCATAAAAAATTATGCAATGTGCTTAGCACTGTTTTTTCCTCCTAGCCTTCCAAAAAAGCTCTTCTGACCTCATTCAGTATTGTCTGTGTACTCCGGATTTAATACATCATTTAGGTTAGCTGGGTAGCTCTTCCAGAGAAAAAAACTGTCTTCCTATGTATTTTTGCATACACTTACAATAGCCTTCTGCTTAAATCATTAGTTCACCTATTCAACTGGGCAATGATTTCTGGAGGTGGAAAATAGGAAGAAACATTTCTTCACATTTCTTCCCTGGTGATCAATGTATACTTGAGAATCAATCATCTGTTCCTTGGCTCATACAATCCTAGTCACCTATCAGAAACTTACCTAAAATTAATAAATACTAATTTATCTGACCACCGTGAAAAGGACAAAAACGTCTGAAAATCCATTTATTTTCTGTGTAACTCAAAACCTTTTAAATTCTTCTACTACTGCTGTACACGGAAATAACTTTGTGACCCTTTGATGCCTGCAATGCTACATGGTAATAAAAAAAAGAAGGGTTGATCCAGTTTTACTACATTTTACAGCTTTAGATGTCTTATCAGAAGCTCTCTACTCCTCTTCCTGTATGGGGCCTATAAATCCAACTTATTTATTTTTCTAAGTTTTATGATGTTCCTGACAGGTTTCACTGATACTCTCAGAAATATTTAATGTTCAATCAAGAGAAAATACTTAATAAAACACCTTTTTCTAACGCAAGCAAAATCAAAATATAGCAAAGACAACAACAAGAAGCCACTGCAACATAGTACTTGGTAGGTAGGCTAGAAAATTCACATTCGTCAGCATCTTTGTAAATATTTCCAATGATTTGTTTCAATCTTTTGCTTTCTACTTTGCAAGGCAAATATTTCAAGTACCGTAATCGTAATTTGTAAAGAAAGATTTCAGGATAGTCAACACACAAATTGTGTAAATTTGCAAGGTTAAAAAAAAAGGTATGACCTGAACTTTAAATTTTTTTTTAAAGAAAGGCTCAGTCTTTACATCAGCCTAAAAGAAAAATTTGTGGAAACATTTTATTAAATGTAATTAATTTTTTAAGAGTATATTCATTTTACCTGCATGACCTAATTTTTCATCATAAGAAGGAAGAAGATAAACTGCAAATTTTCAGCTGAGATTTAAAAAGGGAATATATAGGGCAATACATATTCTATATCAATATATATATACGATATTTGCACAGATCTAATAAACATAGATCAATTACTCTTTTCATTCCTCTACCTCTCCTTCTTTCCTTCAATGAGACCAACTCAAGCAATTGGTAGAAACCTAAAATGTGGAGATATAAATAGACAGTACATCTAAAAATAAAATATTCTGCCTTCAGTCTATGGTTAAGATGATGAAAATGACCCATGTTGAGAAGAAGTTTTCTTGGTTGGGAAGAGATCAAAGAGCACACAATTCTCCATAACATGCCATTTAGCGAGGTCCCAACCACAAAATTTAAAGGGTCCAAAACAATATTGCTTGAAACATGCTATATTTCTGTACACTGTGGTCTACAGTACTAGTGTGCAGGGAGGCAATGTTGGGCACTGGAGAGCAATTTCGGAGAAAGACAAAAGAACGTTAATTTATTATTCATTTGGCAGACAGAGCTCCACCCAAAGACTTAATCTAAACAGACTAAGTAAGTGCCAAATTGACTGTGACTCTATGATTTTCCAATATGTTACCCAGTAACAAAACCATTATTTTATAAGCAGCTACATATAGTCAGTGCCCTTTATGGACAATAGAACAAACAAAGCTTCTACCTTTTTTTCTTCATCTGCAAAACAAGGATGTTAGAAGTTATCTACCTTTTGCAATATATTTCCCAAATGAAAGAGTGAAAAATATTAGCATTCTCCGCAGTTAAACTTCTATTTATGATAATACAATGTAGCAGCAGATTCAGCCACATAACAGGGAAAATACAATCACAAAAATCTCCAAGCTTAATTGCAACCTGCTTGATGGAAAAGACTGAAAAGCATGCATTAAGAAAAGCCACAAAACCCAGGGTGAATTAAGATTTTAGATGGCTTGCACTCTTCCGAGCGCAAATTAGAAACTTATCTGAAACAAATATATAAACAGGTGCTATTGTTTTGCAGGTGTAAAGTACATCTAAGAGCTTTCAGCCAAAGCAGAAATATCACCAACATTTCCTGTAACACAAGTGTGTGTGCATTTTGCACTACCTGGATGTCTAAATTGTTTGATACCTTGCAGTTTACAATGTACACTGCACAAAAGGATTCCCTAGGTATTCTCTTGGTAACTAAAAATTATCTCTGTAGTTCTCAAGACTTCTATTTCAGTATAAATTTTGTCTGGCTACGCAACACTCCCTATCACTTATTTAGTTACTTCACTCCAATATTTACATAACACAAAACAGGATCCACGCAGAACAAGTTTATTTCTCATATCACATGGCCATCTAGGCCAAGAAACTAAGCAACCATGGGACAAGAGGAAAGATCCTCACATGGGAAGAAAAACACCTAATAAAATGAGAAACAAAAAATTTTTGATTTCACACTGGAGATGCCACTATTGGAATCCTAAAGGAATTTGTGGTGGGACCCACACTGTTGAACATACTGCAAAAGACCTGGAAAAGGGACTGAACAGTGAGATTACAAAGTCTGTGGTTGATGATAAATTATTTAAAGCTGACTGTAAAGAATGAAAAAGGCCCTTATGAGACTGGGTGAGTAGGCATTAAAATAGGCAATTATGTTTAACATAGATACAGGTAAAGTGATGCACGTGTGAAATAACAATCCTAAATTCACATATAAAATGATGGCCTGTGTTTCACCCATAATTGTCCACGAGTGAAACCTTGGAATTATAACAGATTGAGCTGACACTTTTTCAGAATTATGTCAGCACTGGTAAAAAAGAAAACTGAGCACAAGGAATTATTAGAAAAGGACTAAAGAACAAAGCAAATAACTCTATGCAACAAGGACACTGTACTTCTGGTCTTCACATCCCAAAAACAATACAGTACAACTGAAAAGGTTCAGAAACCACTTACAAAGTTGGGTGGCGTGCAATCCCTCGTGAATTAAAATCCTCTGCTAGATGTACATTCTGCTTAATTAAATTCTTATGTTCTAGGGAACTTCAGGGACGAGGCTGCTTCCGTCCTGTGCATGACCAAAGGAAGGTTTTTCCCATCTTGTGTGATGTTGAGCCAAATGCAATCAAATAATCAAAGCCTGATTGTTTTAATTGACAGGGGACATATCAAAGTAACACACAGTTTGAGTGCTTAGTACTCAGAGCTCATGAAATACCTTGAGTGAAACAACATCATCTTGGTAGTTGTTGTTATATTAATGCGACTACAGTCTCCACCAGACCTGACTAAACATCACCTACAATGCAGAACAGCACTACTACACAGCACGTACCCACAGTGAGAAAGACTCAAACATGCTGAAACACTGGATGAGACATAAATTCTTTATGCAGGAAGTTCATTGTCTGCTTTTGCCAGTAACAGTCATGTTCCAACTGGACTAGACAACATTCTCTGAACACATATAATCTTGGCTACATCCTCAAATTAAATTACATGCCATTTTTTTTCAATCACTGAAGATGTTTCATGGAAAACTTCCATATTATTCTACCACTTTGTAAAATCTTCTTTTAATAGCCTCTCAGCTTGTTGCTATCAGAACAGCTAGAACATCTCCCTGAGCTGCTGGTCCCCTGCCGTCCTTATCCCTGTGTGATAAAAGACATTTCATTTTGTCAGTAGACATCACGTAAGCCACAATTGTCACTAAGGCAGCGCTGCAATAAGGTCCTGCTTGTTTGCAAAGACTCTTGGGAGGCTCATTGGGAGCACTCATGTTTTCAGACGTATCTCTGCTAACAGAGGCTGGAGAGACACATACAGAGCCATAGGTGTGACAAGAGGCACCCATCACGGGATTCTGCCAGTTATGCCCTCAGAGCAAGGAACACAGCCATAAGGAGGTTGCATCCTATAGCCAGAAGACAAGAAACTACTGAACTGCAGAAACTAGCGCTTGCAGTAAGGCAGCTTTAGGGAATGAAGTGGCACTTACACATATGTCCAAAAAAAGATACTGCATTTGAAATAATTCAATCTTGTTGTGCATAGAGATTGTCAACTCACTGAAGACTGTCACTCCAGGAAGAGTCTTTCAAAAGGTAGTGTTACCTGGCAATGACAAGTCTCAAGGGGATAAATTAGATGTTTGATTTGTTTTTTTTTAATTCTACTGAGATTATACGTTATGAGTGATTAAAAATAAAGTTTCTTTACTTTGTAAAAATGTTTTTATTAAAGAAGAGTGAAAAATTCTGTATGTCGTGGAGTATAATAGTTAACCAAACACTGGGAAAAAAACACTCAGGCTACTTCCACCAGAACTTAAAAACAACAAATGAAAACCAGTATTATTTTCATAGTAAGGCGATGCATATGCATCCCTGCCTCTTGTGATCTGATTAGTAGTCTATAAAAACCACAGAGGAGATCCCCAGACAGAAGTCTGGGACTGGCAAACCAAAAACCACTTATATATGAAGCCCAAACAGAAGGAGAGTATTTTCTAGTATGTGCATTATCGTCTTTAAAATCAACATAGTATTTTAATCATCCAAGAAATCCCTATTGTATTCATCAGCTTCAATTCACAAAAATGCTAGTGGTATCATTCTCCCACTGCTTCTATCAGAATAAATCAAAGGTTTTGCACATCACAGCTCTGTTCTGATGTACATCATTTCACTCCATGATCAGGATTTAAAACATTTACTTACATGATGCCCATTAAATAGAAAAGAAAGAAAACCAAGCAGTTCAAAGATTACAGGTGATTACTCTTCTGTCAATAGACACTGCGGACTCCTTCTAATTACCTTAACCTGTTTTTGTGCTACAGTAGCAGAAGTGGTAGGTAAAAAATCACAGACTTTCTTAAATACCATGGAACTCCACACAAAAATTTCCCTCATGAAAGCAGTCTTCAACCTCCTAGAAATCTCATCACATGAATACACAACAAAGCCTTCACAACTGGCAGGCTCACTGTCCCTTACTAATGCTCAACTGTGGAACAGCAGGAGGTTTGTTAGGGCTAGAAAAAACCCACACTGAAACTAATGAAAACCCTTCCATTAATTCCAGTGGACTCTAGTTCACACTGGTTAAGCATCAGTAGTAACAAACAAGGAATTTACACCCTACCAACTTCTCTTAATCAAACAAATGAAGCTAAATTCCCCTTAATCCATCCAGTTCAGTAGACACAGTGTGTTTTCCATGAAATCTTTATATGAAAGGCTTCTCTATTTGTATTCACAACAATAATTTCTGGCTACAAACATACACACACGCACACACACAATTATCCCCAAATTAAAGTGATTCAGAAAGCAAAACAAAAGTGCCAATACATGATTTACCGATTCTCAGAAGAAAAGGCTTAGAAAAATAAATTTAAAAAAAAAAATCAGTAACAGCCAACAATACCATGAGGGTTATGGATGAGCAGAGAAAACAGAATTCCAGAGTCATTTTCCCCGCTGCAAAATCCACGTCACTAAGCTCAGAAGTTAAGATCTAGAAGCTGTTTACTTCAACATATCACTTCCCTGCAGCACTGAAACAGCAGAATAAAGGCAGACGTCAGGTAACAGGCACCCAAGCACTTGATTCTTTATAGGAGCATGCAGCCAGAAAGGGAAACACAAAGTCAAGAAATGAACCATAACTTCACTGCAGTAAAACTCAGGAAGCCACCCTATAACTTTTCTTTGTGGTCAGCGCTGCTTCCCACAACCACATCTTCTGAACTTCCCTCCAATGGCATTTTTCCCACTGTCCAATAGTTTCCTCCCTAAAGGAGGAAATTCTCAGTTCACACCGAAAGCCCTAACCAACTGCATGCTATATGAATTATTGTTTGTCCAATTAGAAACAGATGCCAATTTGATGCTGAACTTACTTAATTTTCAGTAAACTGGAAATAAAGAAAAGCCTCAGACCAATTAAATGTTTAACTTCCATATATTTTAAATAAAAAGAAAATTAAACTGAAAACTAAGGGTTACATTCACGTGAGTATGTACCTGACAAAATGAGAGGTCTTCTCGCCCCTCCAAAAAACCTAGCCCAACACTGGGGATAGTTTTCTGGGCTTTTGGGACCCAAATTCATGCCCTGAGTTACCCTGATTGTTAGAAAGGGCTTTGAACTGCGATCTCCCATCCTTCAGGAGAGATTTCACCCCAGCAGACTGTATCGAACTCTAGGATGAAGGTTTTCTCTGTATTTTCCATTTCAAATCATATAATACATACAAATATTTTGAATGACAACACAGAAAATAAGCCTTTAACTTGGTGATGGGACATCTGGATGGGTTTGGGTAATTTTGATTTCTGCTCATAGAAACTTTGTACATAAAACTTTGAATTTATGTAAGAAAACAAGAAAACTTAGTGAGAACAGATTCTTAGCTTTTTACTGTCTTCTAAATTTTAATTCAATGATCTATGTGTTTTTCTAGCATCTATAGATGCAAAATATTCTGTAGGCACATGGTGGTTTTCATTTGCAAGCAATCTGGTATATAGTTTGATTTGCAGGCAGTCTACAAATACATCCAAATTATGGACTGTACATTACACCATAAAAACCAGAATGGTACCTGAAAAAAATACCCAGATTTCCTTTGGTATTTCCCAGTTTGGAAGTACCTGGATCCAGGGAGAACAGACAGGATGTGGCAGGAAGGCTTAACGTGGGAACATAAGAACATATAACTACATTTCAGCATATACTGTTTCTAGTGAAGGCCGTTTTAGCCATTGGAAAGCTGTACTCTTCACATTGTTCAGCTGCATGGATAATAAAAATAGTACGAATCTGTGGCTTGGGTCAGAAATGACACTGGATTTCCATTCTATTTGAACTTCTTTGCTTTATGTTTTTGAATTAAGCACCAACATGCTTTACTTTAACATGAGATTTATTTTTCCTCCTAAATATCAGGAAATAATATATTGAACATGGTTCAAGTTTTTAATATATACACTAGACCACAGTGGTTATAGCATTGAAAGCAGTGAAAATACTACATTTTTCATTTCCACTGATCAATATTAAATCGTCTCTTCCAAACACTCTGAAAAACATGACTGTTCTAACGTAGTAACATAGTTTATACAGTCCCTAAAATCTTAAACCAGTCAGATGAATTAACTATTTGCCTGCAAGATAAAAGTAAGACTGCACTTTCAAAGAAAAATTTATTGAGAAATAAAAAGGCGAAAGAACAAAAGGCATAGTTAATATTTTTACAATTAGGAGACACAGACACTTAGTCCTTATATATCTTCTATTTATAAACATAGGGTCTTTTTAAATGCCTTATTTCTTTGTCAACAGTATGGAAACACATGGTTGTTCTCCATACATTCATAAATGGAATTCGAGGGGAATAGAGTATTTCTCACCCCCGTAGCTACACAAAAAGTCTTAGATATAAGTAGATGAGGATTCCGCAGGCAAAGCTATCACTTGCCGATAAACAGAAAATTTTGCACTGTGTTTCACATAGATGCATTAGGAATTTTGCAGATGGTGCTGTACTGGAAAATTATTTTTAGCACTTTATACAATGGAAGCTTCATGACAAAAATTACCTCTTGCTAGACTTAATTCTGTGAAGCAGCCTGTTATTTAGTTTTCATCTGCACAAGATAAAGAAAACTGCTGGAGGAGTTTTAAGAAATTCTCCCTATTGCTATGGCAAATTGCATATTGTTATCTTGGCATGAATGCAACTCGTGTTGCTTCTGTAACAGAGTCAGCTCTGGGATCCAGTGCACACAAGACAGTCAACTGGGGTATAATCAGTTCTGGCTAAAAGTCCCTATCTCACAAGGATCAGTTCAATCTTCTGCAAATTGTCTTAAGGTCTTTATTGATAACTGCTGAACTTCAGCAAATCTCAGTCAATGAACTGTCAAAATGAAATTAGAGATATCTTCCACAAAATACAAGAAATTTTTAAAGCTTACTGATTATAATGGCTAATGCTATAAATGTCTAGCCTACTCTTTCTCGGGATATATGATTTGAAGCAACTTCATTGTATTTTCTCTGAATTAACTCCTACTTCCATGACTGGCATTTTGGGAAGAGATGGAGAAATGGGAAGAAATGGAGAAACAGGCAGGAGAAAATGTTATGGATACTTATCATAACACTCACAGTCACCATCATCCACCAAAAAGCCAAAATTTAGAGTTTACTGCATGTCTCAGGAAATACATATATTTTAAAGTCTTGATCAACACTTGCTTTATTAGATTTGTAGCTGGTTTACATCCATTGCAAATTTAGTCTTACTGAGAGAAAATTTGCAGGGAAATTTAGGAAAAAAATATTCTTCTACTATGGGAAAAGTTAAATATCAAAGTTTCATTGCCTGACTTTAATAGATGAGCAATACTCTGAGCCCAAGCAAGTTATTTAGACTGTTGCAAGGAAGTGTATATAAGAGTATCTTGTTTGTGAGCAGACTGCTTTTGCATTGACATTGTTGCTTGTATATTAACAAACCTATAGTCAGTAGGTTATTTAGTGCTTCTTAGATTTTTGCCTTCTTATGAAGCACCAAAGGGAAAAAAAATAGAAATGAAAGTTAAAAGTTACAAGGTAGCTTTGAATAGCACCGCCTAATTAAGTAGCATTTTCCCTCTTCACAATAACAAACACCATCAATACGAGAGCAGAACAAGTTATTCATGGTTATTTCTAGGCCTACTGCGGTGCTATAGACCTCTGCTGTTACTGATGGCCTGTACTACAGAAGACAGACAACTCTTCTCCCTACCAGAGAGATGTTGCATATTTTTTGAAAAGGCTCAAAGTCACGCTATGCACCTGCCTCCACCTACACTTTTACCTCCTCACACAGATGAAGTCAATTCATTTTTGCTTTTCTTCTCAGTCTTTTATAGGCAAGAGTTTTTCCTTCATGCTTATAATGAATAAAATAAATAAAATATTCTACAGTGTTTCTAAATGGTAGCTCACTAGTCAGTAGTAGCCCTTCAAAAGTGATGGGTTTTCCATTTCAGTTATATCTGTATAACCTTTATCTTCACTCATCTTCACGTACAAGGTACATTTTTGAAGTTGCACGTGTGTTTGTAGGTCTAATGCCTCAATTAATGTGAGAATCCACAAAACATGCCAGAAGGAAGGACAAGCTTGCTACAGTCTCTCTGAAATGTGGATGCCTCTGTGGGCTAACAAGGCCTTTGCATATACACCCTTTTAACTGATTTCTCTTTTTTTGAACTGTGATGTATAGAGCAATTATGTCACCTCAACAAGGAAACTCTGGAAATGTCAAGGGCTCTTCCAGCCTATACTGTGACAATGAATTACTGAAGAAATAAGGGGTTTTGCTACTTCACTGAGGAAAGACATTTTGTGACCTTTTGCTGCTTTATGGCAATAATGAGTTTTCTACAAAACTCTGAGTCTTTCTGTTACTTTATTAAAATAAAAACGTTTGAGGAATAGCCGTGACCTTAACCTTGGAAGAATGAATAGAATACTGATCTTGAAACAGATAAGCCTTGAGACACTATAACTTCCTACCGTCGCGTTGACAAGGCATAGGGCTGTGCCGTAGACAAACTCACCCAGTGAAGCTCACCTATTTTAATTCACTTAGTTGAATGCCGTGAACATATAGATCCACTATTGTCCCTTCTAATTTCAGGTTTCTCATAGTAATGTTTGATTCCAAAGGAAAGATTTATACTAGAGTATCATGCTCAGTCTCTTACCTTTCAAAATGCATACTCTTCTTAATTTCAACTAGCGCAAGCATACGAAAATACTCATTCTTGTTTCAAAGTATTCCCTTTGATTTTTACAACGGATTATATCTTTACAAAAAAACATACCACACAATTAATTGAATAAAATCCAGGATTACTCATGGCAGCAAAAAAATCCCTGTGAACATCAACAGGGTGAAGCATTTACCCAGATTATTATATTCTTATAAAATGAAAGAATAAAAAAAAAATAAGTTACTCTAAATAAGAGCAAACTTACTGATACAGCATACAAGGCCAAACATCACAAAATGACAGACAGTAAAAGGAAATGTTCAACTATCACTTTTGATGGAAAAACACGAAAAAAGTTTTGAAATCTTCTCTTTTCCAGGAAACAAATTTGAACTGAATGGAATAGTACTTATGAATTACTGAAGACATCAAAGGTCATGTTGAGATGGCCTTACGCGTGAATCACCCAAACCCCACTTGTGTCACTGGAAGGTAGCAGTGTTTGAGGTAAAGAGAACTGAGCAGTGTATAACCTAACTCTAACATCCTGTGCACAATTAAAACTTTACAGGTTTCCAGCTCAGAGATACTTCATTTGAAAACTGCAATCTAACATTTATGTTAAGACCTGCATAAAAATACAAAACATTAGTGTTACATTCAAATAGGTATAGGATATAATGAAGCATCAAAAAGAAGCAGTACCAAGGGATTTCTGAATTGGTACTGGTATTAGCTATCAAGTGACTTAACATTTCTAAATTCTAAAAGAGATTATCTACATCCCAAAGGAAACATGGGAACTAGTATTTAGGAGACTCACTGGACGTGCAGTCCCTCTGCACCTAATACTGAATACTGCAGTGATGGATGGTTCACACTGAGATGCCGGTGGGCTAAGAGCCAAGGCAATGTATAACCACAGGCCAAACTTCCCGACAGCAAAAGCTACACCCTAGAAACTTCATATAGCCGACAGCCAAAAGAAAGAAACCACTTATCTCTGATGTGAATGGCAGTAGAGCTGGCTGGAACGGTGGCCTCCCATTAGGAAGTGGAGCTGAGCTCTGCCCAGAACTGTGAGACCAGCATGAAAATCACCACATGAAGTGGTTGAGGGCCACACACGGCTCCAGGGTCACGTAATGGCAACTCCTGCCTTATAAACTTACAGAGGGCCATTACAATTTATGATTTTCTTGTAATGAAAGGATGACAGAGTCCAGATGGTCAGAATTCACATGTGTAATTTTGCAGAGAAATGGAAATTCGGGGAAGCAAGGAACGTATCTTTTTCCCCATTCTTGACCATTCTCCTATTCCAGCTGTCACTACGTAAACTCAGTCAGCTAACCATACTGGTCGCTTTTCTGCACATTTTTGGCTCCAAGACTGGATTCTGGATCTTAGCCTGGAACAGACACAGAGTATATTTATTCCATTCAAAGCCCACGCAGCACACTCATCCATGCATACCTATGTCTTCTGCTGCTACTGAATAACTCCATTACCGGGGGTTGTTTTTTCACTTTTTTTTTTTTTTTTAAAATGATTCTAAACCAGCTAGATCATCAGTAATAAAACTGGGGAAGAAATCACTTCTGGCCTGCAAAGTCTCAGGAATCATCTTTCACCTGGGCAAAAGTGAATAAATGGGGCCTAAAGGAGCCAAGAATGTCTATTCCTTAATCAAGATGAATAATTTTGGTATATGTGTGGATATAATATATAATGCTACAGCCATTATAATGCAATTTTAATGCCCATGAATGATACATCAGTCCCACAACTGAAATGGTTTCTCTATTGTAATATATCATATGTTCATTCTACATACAGCAGATCTAGCCCCTTATAAGCAATCATTTATTTTGGCAATTAATAACGCAATATATGAGATAATACCTTTTTTCAAATGTCAAGGACAGCAATGTAAAGCTTGATTAATTTTGCTTAAGGCAAATAAAAGTTTGGAGAAAAATCACAGAATGTTTTAACAAGTTCTCTGTCTTGGATGTCTGCCTCTCTGAATAGATATCTTCAAAATAAATTGACTACAATTAGTAGCCTACAATTTTATTATGCCTTTGAAGTTTTAGTTTATGGTTAAGTCTGCAATTTTAAATGAAGGTAAAAGCTTTTTCAGCCTAAAACAGCCCCACCCAACAACATATTTATTTTGAATACATCTTTCTAATTTAAAGAGATTCAAATTCTCCTTGAAGAGAAAGTGATGCTACACATGTAGTCTACAAGATTTTGTGAAATTCACTAAATTCATTAATAAATTTAACAAGTCAGTTTAAAAAATAATACAGTGTGCACTGACAGATTCTGATTAACAACTCTGAATTAAAGGGTACATTTCCTTTCACCATGTCATTTAGACCTGATTCTCAAAATAAAATTGCCGTCTGTGGGATATAAAGTTTCAATATTGCTTCAAGACAGGGCATCTAGCAATGACTGTGTGGTCAGAAATATGTTTGGTTTAGCAGTTAGGGGAATTTAGACTTAAATCCAGTTGGTTTTTAATTCAGCTGAATCACCAAAACTTGATGAACTGCCATAAGGCTGTCTAAAAGAAAGCAGATCTTTCACAATGGAAGAGCTGACGTCACCCGCATAGCTGCCAAACCATCAACATCTTGGCTTTTTTTTTTTTTTTTAAAGACAGTCACAAAATGGGGCAAAACAATTTTGGTGGGGTATTTTTTTTCCCTTCCAACACATGTAAATCAGATTCTTGATTTATGCAACTTTTCAGTTACTTTATGCATTTTATTTGCACTGTCTTAACCTACACATTACAGAGAAAATTATACTCTCTTTCAACATAATTTTAGCTTTCTGTTTTTAATTTTCCTATTTTACTAAAAAACTCTTAAAACTAGCAAAAAATGTGAATGTTTCAAATCCAAACCTGGAAGATAGTACATCTTTCATACCAATGTCCTGCTTTTATGTAGTTGCACACTCTCCAATAAATTATAAATCTACACTGAGACCGAGCGATTGAGACACACATTCATGACTTTTGAAAATAACCAACAGGGTGATGAAGAAACAGCCAGAAAGACAAAAGCTATGGCTTTTAGCAAGGAGGGAGAGGAGCAACCACCTCTGAGGAGCCTGGGTCCAGCTCTACCTGCAGAGCTCACCAGACTGGTTTACCACAGCAAGGTTCAACCAGAAGGTGTGGTTCCCCACTCCCTCCCCCTGGGGCTCTTGTTTCCAGGAGCAGCTAGACAGTGCTAGGAAGGTTGGCTCTCCCTCCGCCTCCACGCTTCCAACCCCACAACCTTTCAACCTACTGACAGAGGAAAACCAGACTGGCAAGTTGGATCAGTCCATGGAGGTATCTCAGGGTTTAATTTCATAGCGAACAGAATCAGCCTCACTTACCCCCCAAAATTCCTTCTAGTCCCATCCTTTGTGCCAAAATGAGTGCTTGGCTGTATATCCAACAAACATCCAAAGACAAAAAAAAAGTTATTAAAATCTGAACAAACATCCTGACCTCGTTCATAGCCTGGCTCTGTGAGTGGCTTCGGTGACACACAAGAGAAGGGAATGATGGTGAAGCGCTGTGGGAGGCAGGATTTCCTCTTTGGTAGCAGCAGCGACCTCCTCTAGCTTAAACTCCACGCAACTACTGCCTCTGGCTGAGGTTCCCCGGTGGCCTGAGCTGATCTTAGCTGCTGGGTCTTGTGGCCAGTCCCTCTATCTGCCACCAACCACACATTCCGCACCCCACTCCCAGTCATACAGCTACAGGGCAAGTTGATTCAGCTGGCTGATCTGGTAGAAACCTTTCCTCCTCTTTCCCCCCACCACCCAGAATAGTCTGAAGGCTGATCTGGCAGAAGACTCATCTTATCACCATGTGATTTCCAGATCCAACCCAAGGGAAGGAGGAAAGGATGGGAGAAAGGGAGAGGACAGGCTGGCTATCTTGGCGATAGCCACCAGACTGGCTTCACTACAAAGATCGCAACCCGCCCCCCTCCTCATCCTAATTTTTGGAGATCCCTCTCTAGTTTTTCACTCCACTGCCTCCTCCATTACACCACTGAAATTGTTGTAGGTGTGCATTGCAAACCAGATCACTTCAGTGCCAGACAAGACTTTTAACCCCTACCACTCCACTGGTCTGCCACAGGTCAGAGGGAGCCTGTGGGCAAAGTCTGCAGTAAGGACCAGGAACTCCTTTATTAGCACTGAAGATGATAAATGAGGAATTACAGTCTAAAACACTGCAGTATGTTTCACACCACTGGAAAGGTTTTTTCTTGCATGAAAAAGTCTGCCCTCTGAGAGAGAAGATTACTTGAAAGTCAGTGAAATAAGATCTGTCAGCATTTTTTTGTAAAATGGAACTGCAGACAAACTAGTTTACAGTGTTTTCCCTATTATCCTCTTTAGTATTAACAATAGGAGAGAAGGATGGTACTTTGATACAAGAATACTGTAGGGCTATAGTATTTACCACTGGACATAAGCTCCTGAAAAATGGTAAGGAGACGGTGATGAGTAGATTCATCAGATCTGCTGGAGTAACTCTGGCTGATGCCCAGAGGTTTGAAACCAGCACTCAGTCTGAGCATTTGAAAAGTTCTATGATGTTACCCCATGAGTGGTAAACAGGCAGGTTAAGGTCAGTTCTAACAGACAACAACAGCAAAGATGTAGTTAACTCTGTAATCGAGATAGCATGTCCTACCTTTAACTTAACATTCTGTTGAATACTTGGCTGTAACAGTTGAGTTGACACTAAATTAATTAACGTCTTTTGCATAAATTTTTCCCTGAAGGAATGCTTGTTTGGTGTAAAAAATCTGAACAGAACAAAGCTCAGTTTCATCCATTACATAAAAATATTATGCTGAAAGAATGTATACATTATATGCAAAAGCACTCAAGTGTTCAGGAGCACTGAACCTGCACTGGTGCAAGTGCAATGATAACTTAATGCCCTATGTGTGCACAACAACAGTACAGTGTCTTCTCCTTAAAAATATTATGATCAGAACTTGCCCGATTCTCCACAACATCCTGAAAGTTTTTTTGGTTATGTTTAACAGTATCTCGAGATTTAATTTCCTCTTAGCTCTTCCACAGTACTATGCAAACCCAAAGACTTGGCTAATCTGCATCTTCCAGTCATTATTTTACTTTCTAATTCAATTTCTACAAAAAACAAAGTATTAGGATAATATGAATACTTCATCTTACACAAGGTGATTTAGGTGATGTAATTTTCTAAGTGGACTAGTACAAGGGCAAGATAGGCATAAAGAAGGCCAAAGACTACATAAGAGGTGAGAAAGAACCGACCAAAAAATACGCACATATATTTTAGCACCATAGGTAAAAGAGTACTCTGATCTCAAAACAGTCAGGACAAGGAAACAATAAACAGTCAAGGAAAGAGCAAGACTCCTGATTGACACACAGTTTATCACCTTGGTTATAGGAAGATTCCATGGGCAGTTTATTTTAAGATGCTTTTTTTTAAAAAAAAACCATGAAGAGAGCCATGATTGCTGAAAATATGAAAGTACTTACATATTCCAAGCTTTGTGTCTTCCTAATCTATCCACAATAGAGACACCAACATAACTTATCTGGATCTTAATTCTAAACTTACTACTCAGTTTGCACAAATGAAAAACAGACACTAAGTAGAAATCAGCTGAGTTACATGCATATACAGTTACTCCTAATAACTCAGATTACTAAATAGAAATTTTAATCCTTATATGACAAAGCATAATTTCACTAGCTGTGTCAAAAACAGAATCATAAATAATACAATGACTCACCCTGCAAAGCACAAAACCATTCCAACTTCCAGTTAACTTGTAAGAAATTGAGCATGTTATGACAAGAGATAGAGTACAAAGAAAGCTGGATTTCTTGTCCCCAACAAGGGACTATAAATTAAAATGCTCTGTTGCATTAGAAACAGTATGTTAATTAAAAGAAAACAGTGATCTAAAAAAGCACGGTTTAATGTATATTTTGTCATGTATAACAGTGACACATCTTGTCAAACCTACTAGAAACACAATTACTAACCTTCAAGAATGGTATCGTAAAATCAAAACTAGGGAAAATGTAAGGTATACTAATTTGGAGGTCAGCTCTACCTGTTCGTGATCAAAAGTGCAATTAAGGGAGAAAGTAAAACAGGTGGCACAACATAACAAGCCAAAATTATAGGACTTTGCTGAGAAGAGACAGGGAAACCCTATATGGCACATACATGTGGGTGAAGAGTTATGTTTTTGTTTTTCATTACTCCAGTTTTGAAAGGTACATAAAAACATCGTAAATTTACAGGCACGCATACACCTTCCTCTGTTCATGATGCTTAAAAGTCACATTTCATCCAGCATAAAAGGTCCACTTACTACAGCTTCTGCCCACCTGTCCCACTCCCTGCCTACATCTCATGCAATACACAGAAAAAGTAAGGACATGCTATATGTAGCAAACAGCGAAGTACCATCAGAGTACAGCATCATGGAAGCAATCTGGGGAAGTATTTCCTGATCTTAGACTCCTGAAAACCTCCTCTGCTCGTCCCCCTTCTATTTACATCAGGAATTTGTCTACTCAGACCCCTCCACTGAGCTCAGTCCTGGCAGTTCCCACAAGGAAAAGATGGTTTCTGGAGTATGACTGAGAATACCACATCAGGGCACAACATTGTGCAGGAATGCTACGACTCACTGAACATCCTTTGAAGGGAAATGGGAGTAGCTACACCTTAATTCCATCAGTAGGTAGGAATTATCTGCAGGCAGTGCTGTCCAGCCAGCGCTATACAGGCATTGCAGAAGGCCACCTTACCCCTTTCCATACAGTTACTGCAGCACAACATGTATCCGTCTTGCAGGCAACAGATCACTGTCCTCACTGCACTATTTTTCCTTTTCCTGGATTTACTTCTTTATTTAATGAAATACAGAAATGCTATAAAAACACTGGAAACGACCTGTTCCAATGTTCTGCATGAAAAAAGATCACTGCTTGAAAAGTTTGTAGTCCTTAGCAAACTAATAATGTTGAATCATAAAACAGACGGTGCTTAAAGAGCTATAGAATTGGCAAACTTAAGCTCCAATCCGTGTGATTATGGCATTAAAGATCCAACCCATGTGACTGTGGAACAAAAGTAATCGCAACACTTGGAACTTCTCAGCTTCCCACAAACTCAGGTTTTCCATTTGCAAGGTCATACTATATGGACGTATCAAGATGTGCTAGCGCGAGCAGTTCATTGGGAGCTACCTGACAGCCTGGAGCACTGAAGCCAGGGTTTGGTAGGGTTTTTTTGGCAGTGTGCCTCCCCGTGCACCTCAGGCACATGGCTGCTCCTCAACATTTCCATGTCCCAAAGTATTTTACTCATTACTCAGCAGTGCTTCAGAGCTCTCCGAAATAGGAAGCGTGCATTGGTCATGATTCAGTAAGCACTTACAGCACCTGGGGGATGACGTCTCTGTATTTTAAAGCTATTTACTTAAAAGCAGAAGGCTTTTATTTTTCTTTTATATTATATATTTTTATTTTTTTATATTATATATAATATATATGTTCTTTATATATATATAATATATATATAATATAATAAAATATTTTAATATTTTTTATTACTCTATTTTGTTTCACCTAGCAGGAAACACTTCAATTAAGGAAAACAAGGAGTGTTCAGAAGATAAACTGTATGTTTAATAACTCTTGAACAATCAGCAGCATACTCACATGGGAAGTCATCCACAAACAAGGGGTCTATGTTATGCAGCAGTTCCACTCTGGGGGAACGTCTTCCTTCACTAGGAGAGATTTCAAAAGGGCACGTTAATTTCCTTTTACAGCTCATTAGGATTCTGCATGTTTTATTTTAAGGCTTTTTGTCATCCTAATACAGAATGAGCTCACAACCAGAAACTAATTGCTATCAACTTTAATCTGAATGCTCTTTTCCAGCCTAGTAGCAACAGCTTTTGCTCCTATCAGTCTTCCCTGACTTCACTGTTGTTTACTAGGAGTCTTCACAGGTTTACAGCGTACAGAACTGGCCCTACCAAAGCAGGGTTTTACAACAACCAACTTTAAAAATCAAATTTCACAGTGTAAGCTGGCATGGCACTTGCTATGCTCTCTGCATACCTGAACGAATGCTGAAAGCATTTTGGCTGGGTGCCTTAAAAAACACTAGAGGCATTGGCTACCCCTCAGAAAAACCACCTTGAATTTGTAATTGAGGTCACAAGGATTATTTAGATACTCCAGACCTTCTTGTGGGAAAAAAAAAAAATCATCCCTCTTTTTCTAGTCATTGGCTACACAGCAATGGCACAGAATGAGCCTCTGAATTTACCAATACATTTTTTGAGTTAAGTAAAACCCAGTCCTAAAAAAACTGAGTAAAAGAAATTTACTCCTTAGAAAGGGCCGCATGAGCAGGAAGACATAATTAGAAAGAACCTTGGCTACATCATGGCACAACAATATTTTATTATTTGACAGCTTTTTAGAAACTTCCAAATAACTTTAATTGTTTTCTTTTTGCTAAGGAGCTTCACTGTAAGACTCAAAAATTTAACCAAGGCCCCTAAACCACTTAACACTAAGAATAAAAAAACCCAGGTAATATAAAAATTAGTGAAAAGCTCAAAATGGCTGTTATTTTAATATATAAAGCTTAGAATTAAAAAATATTTACCTGCAATTTAAAATTTTCAATAACAACTAACTAAAATTAATATTGTTCTATTCGATTTCTAAAACCATTTCTGGACACTACGCATTTTCAGTAAGTACAAAATTAACAAGGAGGACTGGATGAAAGATTAAATGTATTCAGATAATACAGCCTTGGAATTAATAGAGAGGAAGTAAAATAATTAACCTACAGCATTAGTAACTCAGTATACAAAAACTGCCACAAAAATGTTTTTCCCAAAATGTGTGTGAAAGGGTAACACTGCCCCGCTCCCCACACCCTAGTATCTATAGTAGTAACACTCTTAACTAACGAATGCTTGGCCTTACTTAACAGAATTTTGTCTTAGATTTAATAGACTCTTACTGTCTGCAGATGCTCCATCTACAGCTGTGGTCAACTGTGCCTTTTGCCGCCTGTTCATATGCAGCAGTAACATGAACCAGTTAGCACAAGTTAAACTAGGATGACAATTTATAGCATGTGAATGACTCTGCAGTAACTGCTTGGGGAGTTTCTGAGCTGCATCTACATTTTTCAGTATCCTTTTGAAAGAAAGCAAACACCAGAATTATGCTAAGTAATCTAGAATCTTCCACCACGGCCAAATATGGAAGAAAGAAGTAACTTAATCCTGTGTGCTGCTCCTATTTATGCATCCAATATTCATACAGTACCCCGTTAAGTAGAAAGTTAGGACCGAGGATATTCATGCTGTTTGAGCAGACTAGTATTACCATCACATCATTAAAGGTAATTTCCTTTATGGCCTTTAATCTGGAGAATACTGTACACTAAACATGGCTATGAACATTATTGTACAGCAGGTAGAAAGAACACAAAATATAAAGATTACACCTGCATTCACTTAAGTTTTGCATGCTGCAGTTGTAATTTCTATTGAATCCACTTTTTTGTGGGCTAGAATATTGGTATTAGTAACTTGGAAATGTGATTTATATATAATAATGAGATATACTCCCTGAAGCTTATGGCATTGCTGTATTAAGCTCTGTAGCACTATCAACTGGCAGTGAACTGCTTGTTCAGTTTGGGTGTTATTCCGGTAATTCTGTTGCACACAAAATGGAGGTCTATAACCAGCATACCTTATTCACAAAACAATAGCCAGAGAAAAGAAGATGGCATTGTGACCAGCTGACAGAAAAGGACATCAGGAAGACAGAAGCAACGTCTTGGGGACAAGGAGTAGAGAATTTACAGTTGTGGCAGGGTTCCCTTTCCCTGTGCCTAAACTCTGTCCTCCTTCCCATTTATGGAGCTCCGTGCTGACTTTACTCCCCTCAAAAGACACAGCCTCAACAACAGATTCACCTTTTTTTTTGCTATTGCAAAATAGCTGGTGCTATTTTGCACCAGGAATATAGTCTAGCTAACACAGCCAGAATAAGAAAGCGGTAAGTTTCTCTAGGGAGTCCTGCCTTTGTATTTTAGTAGCTTCCAGTGTAACCATATCCTACAATGCTCTAATTTTAGTATACTTATTTTTAGACTCCAATATTCTAATATATTGCTCCTTTCCCTAAAAATAAGGAACTTTTTCTTTTCTGTAGTTATTATTCCACCATGTCTGACTCACAGGCATGCCGTTAAAAGGTATTGTTTTCCAAAAAAGTCCTCTATGTAAGGACATCTTGCTGAAAACAGACAGACTAAGTTCAGAGCTGGTATGAGAATCAGCTAGTTTATTCTGAGAACATCACTCTATCTTCTGTTTTGCAAATTTTTTTAAACAAACAGAAAGATCTAGTAATCCTTAGTGAACATGAACAAACATTTACATGTGATCTTTCACTTTTGTTGTTGTTGCTAAATAGGCAGAAGGTGTCCTTGGGAAGGAATCCAAGGTTTTTCAGGGTAAATATGTTTATCTTGCACAAAAACATCCTCAGTGTCACTCAGCAAAATCTGAGCCTTTATAACCTTGCCATATATTGTATTACTCTGGGTCATATCTGTACACACTTTCCTAAAATAATTATATTTCAGATATGCTGGAAATAAACATTAGTCTCAGCTTTACATTGCTCTTTCTTCAGCATTAATTTATACCACAATAATGAATTTTTTTTTAAACAGGTGTTTAATTCCTAAAATGGATGTAATCATTTGGTAAACAAGATTCCAAGTTGATCTCATTTCATTTATTTCAGCCAGTAAATTCTGGTATTTCCAACATTATAAAAATATAAAACTGAAACTTGTCCTGCAAAATATATGAGTAAAACTTGAAAACCTATGCTTGCTAACAATCTTTGAACAAATACTGGTATTTTGACTGCATTTTATCCTGAGTATCTCAGTGCCTATCACACTGCTTCATGTGCTCTACCATTTGGTTTTCCATTTTCCTGCTAATGCAAAATAAAATATCTTTTCTGAGCACAGACACACTAAATATTCAGTACTGAAAATCAAAATATATCAAAACAATGTATCAACCAGGGCAAATTTCTACATAAGTAAAATTATTTTGCCTCATGTCTCTATTTCAATAGAGTAGCAAGCATCTGGAGAACAGATGTTTCTTAGAAATGCAAGTGCCTTTTGAGATACTTGCTTGGAAACACGCAGTACAGTTTAGATTCCTTGACTACTTGCATTTTAGTGTTGTTTTCCATTAATTTTTCTTGGTATTCTCAGTTACTATTTTTGTAAAATATATTGGTGATATTATCCTGTATTTTTAGATATAATTTCTAATATGTACGTGCATGGTTTTAGAGGTTCCAGCTATATTGTAGAATCATAGAATTGCTGAGGTTGGAAGGGACCTTTAAGATCATCAAGTCCAACCATTAACCTACCCTGACAAAACCCACTTCTAAACCATGTCCCTAAGTACCACATCTACCCTTTTTTTAAACACCTTCAGAGATGGTGAATCCACCACCTCCCTGGGCAGCCTATTCCAATGTTTAATAACCCTTTCAGTGAAAAAATGTTTCCTAATATCCAGTCTAAACCTCCCCTGACATAACTTAAACCCATTTCCTCTTGTCATTTCACTTGTCACCAGGGAGAAGAGGTCAGCCCCCACCTCTCTACAACCTCCTTTCAGGTAGTTGTAGAGGGTGATAAGGTCTCCCGTCAGCCTCCTCTTCTCCAGGCTAAACAACCCCAGTTCCCTCAGTCGTTCCTCGTAAGATTTGTCCTCCAGACCCCTCACCAGCTTTGTAGCCCTTTGTAGCATTACCCATGGTAATCTGAAGTATTAGAAAAGTGCAATCTACTATGATTTATGTAAGAGGTTTATACCTGAGTTGGGAATGGTCTGATGGATATCCAAACACAGTGATACTATTCAAAGTTATTTTTGAAAATAAGTTGGGGACATCAAAGGGAAAGTTAAATCTAATTCCAAAGGTACTTGGAGAAAAATGAAGTTTAGGGGTTATTGGTCTACAGATATGCTGCAACAAATATTTGGATGGAAAAGTTTTTTGGTAGCCTACTATCTTTTACTGTAGAAAACTGTAGCCAGAATTGGTATGAATGGAAAAAGACTGGGAAGACCTGCGTGTGGAGACAACAGCAGGAACACACAAGCAGGGAAAGGGCTCTCATAACGGCCTGTGTTAACGACACCCAGATTAGCAGGTCAGTGAGACCCCAACACATCTAGACCAGTTTCACATGACAGAGAGATACAGAAACACAGCAGTGATGGCATCTGGTGACTCACACAGGTGGGACAGGACAGAGAAGCAGCACAAAAAGGGTACTAAAAGGGTACATAACCAGAACCTGTGCATGGTCACTAACCTAAGAAGAACACGGAAGATATCAGAAGGACTTGATAGTTGGCGTCCCTGGACCTCTGCACCATCACAACAGATCCTGGGCCTAACATCTGGTCACAAGCACTGTCGTGCCTGGCTGCCAGATGCATGGCTTGAAAACCCCTGCCCTGGTGCCTGTCTGCTGGGCAGACTTCTGAGACACACACCCTTCGGTGAGCAAGAGCCTCAGACTGTGAGAGCGAGACTACAGTCTGCTTTATTTCAGTTTTTATTTTAAATAACATCACTTTCCTCTTCTATTAGGTCTCTCATTGATACAGCATTGGAACACTATTTCCTACACTACTGGGTCAGCAGATCAATTTGGGAAGAGCAGACAACCTCTTGAGTTCAAAGTCCCTGTCAAAGAGCTTTTAAGTAGCATGCAAATTTTTATCTAAGAAAAGAAGTTCAAACAGTGAGAACAAGAACATTGTATTTCCTCAGTTTCCTGCATTGTATGAAAGAAATGTAAAGTACAGTTAGCTAAAAAGAAGGCAAAGGAAGATATTTTTGTTTACAAGAAACATGTGCTCCTGCACTTTATCTTTTCATTTCATTTGCTCATAGCCATTAACTTTCTTCTGGTTCTTCAAGTCAAAATTAAGTAAAGGAGGCATGAAACAAACAGTTGTATACACGTGTGGTTTTCAGCACTTCTGTTTACTACAAGAACTTAATATTAGCTTATGTCATGTTAAGGCAATTCCTAATTTGCACTACCAATTATCTTAAAATCATTACAGAAAGTTCATTTTGGTCTAGGATTTCAGAATTTATATTTAGGATTTCAAAATTTGTATCTAATGTCTATATTATTTATATCATGATCTATTTTAAAATTTATATATTCATATTTAGCTATTTTCAGAATTATATTATTTCTATTTATTATATAAATACCACATTAAGAACACATCCTTTGAAAACTGACCATTTTTACACAGAGATCAGACAGATAATGAAATGGATCCAATATTTTTGTGACTTCTGAGAATATCTGCATTGTATCATATATTCCTTTGAATATCTAAAATAAGGTTCCAAATTTATAACCTTCTTCCCCTCTGATTAGACACATAAGAAACTGCACATTTAGGATTAAAGTACACCAAAAAAAACCCCACCAAAAACCCCAAACCCACAAGGAGCATATACAGCTACTTTAATTAAACTGGGCTGAAAAAAATACAGATGTAACACAGTGTTTGGCAATTAATTTACTTTTTTCAAATGAGGTTGAATCTTAGCAAAATCTAATTTCACTCATTACGACCAACATATTTGAACTTTCCATCAGATGTCACCAAAAGGGCACTGTGCCTTCATTGTATGCTATCCAATATTCAAGTGACCTTTTGAGTTATGATCATGAAATTTAATACACTCATTTCTCCTGATTACATGGGAAAAACATGTGAAATTTGACATTTCAGCTGCAAGGTCAGCCAAAGAGCAGCCTAACAGTTCACAAAAACTGCCTTTTTACCCCCTCTGGACAGAGGCCCTCTGGGTGGCGCTACTGAAAATACTGGAGGTCACCTATTCCCTAGCAGTGCCAGTAAACATTGCGTTCAGCTCCTCCACAAAGAGAGAGGATTCAAGGGCCAGGAGTGTGCAGGGGATGCACAGCTGTACCTATCCCTCCCCACGTATAACTTTCCTGCTGAAGCAACCTGATCTGAGAGGATCAGTCGATGACAAAGAATAGCTGGTTGAAACTGAACCTGAATTAGGCAGGAGTTCTGCTGGTAACTGGAAGCAATGTGTACAGTTTAGGAGTACCCCAGGATCTCACTGATGTTAATTTTTCCCACAGTAACATTGGCATGTAGAACATTTTACTGTCTCTGGCTGGACAGAAGTCTCCATTCCTTCCTGGCAGTTAATGGTTCCTGGCCTCAATTATACACATCCTTATCTTCTTCCACTTGGAAGACAGCCATACAGCGCACCTGGGCGCAAGGCCACAAGCTCTCCGCGAACTCCGGCTAGTACAGAAAACTATCCCGTAGCTCCTCAGAAACAGAGGCAGCACTAAGAAAGGAATCAAGCTTAGCAGTTTCAAAACAGGTAATCCTACGTTTCAAAAGAGGTAATCCTGCTAAAGGTACAGCGAAAACAATTCTGAACTCAAGATATGGGGCGGGGGGGGGGTTGTTTTTTTTTGTTTGGGTTTGTTTTTTTTCTTTAATTTCAAGGTCTGTATATGGCTAACCAGGAACAGGTAGATGGGTTCAACTCTGCCTGCTCTAACTCTCGGTTTCTCATCTCAATCCCTAAGCCAAACACTTGCTACTCACACTTGTTTAGGAACTAACTCCTGCAATACATAGTCTGGGATGCTAAGGCACACAAAAATCAGTGTTTATTGTAATGCACTATGTAGAAAATTGCAGAAAATAGCTACATTTCTCCTGCAAGCTGGGGTGGGAACCCTGAGAAGGGGACAAAAGGTTATAACACACATAATATAATATTGTCTGACTGCTATAAAAACATAACAAAGACTATCAAAAGAAACAAAACACTAATTCTCAGATGAATGGCATGTAGGAAATAGAATTGCTAGTCCTTTTATTCTGCTTTAGCAGTGTTAAACTTTCCATTCTAAATGATTCTTATGCAAGTTAAAACTATATTCAAAGACCAACTAAAATAAATATAACTTCTAAGAATGCAGGCAATAGGATTTAACCCCATCAATGACTACATTACATGCAGCACAGAAGAGGGAGAAATAAAGGAATTTGAACCACCAATTTTTGCAGAGGAATTTAAACCAATGTCACCATGCAATTTTTGCAAAGCTAAGGGTTGCTCACAGGAGTTTAAAATTCTGCAAATACTCAGGTTTTAAGAACTTGGTAATCCATTTTAGTAGAATAAAAGAACATTAGAATAAAAGAAAAGCTTTGAAAGATGAAGGACTGACTGACTGAATATAAGCTTGGATTGAAGACACCACAAAGAGTTCATTTTGATAGCTTCTTCCAGTGGAAAAAAATCATCTTTACCAGTTAATACCTATTTCATTTTCTATTTATTATTTTACATTCTATTCTACTGACTCTGCTGAGCCCAACACCACCAGTAATAAGCACATTCTCAGATATGCCCAGAGCCCTCAGTATCCAGTATATGATATCATTTTTAATATTCTTTTCCAGAGGAAAAATACATGGGACTTAACTCATTTTTCTTTTACTGCACAGAAGACTCTCGCATTATCTGAACCAATGGTGTTTGGGATATCCCAGTTAATCCAGACAGCATGAGAGGTGCACAGAGTCAGAGAGAGCCCAGTAAAAGTCAGTAGCTTGGTCTCGGTGCCAACCCAACTGGAGCTAAGCTCCCTCTTTTTTGCAGCCATCTAAGCATGCGCATCTAAGCACTGCGCTCCTCAGTGCGCCAGCTTGCTTAAATCAGGCACAACATCATGACCTCTCAGGAACCAAATCAGGTCTACCATTGTACTCAACCTCGCAGGCTTTCTGAGACAGCAGACAGCACGATACAGACCTTTTCAAATGGTTACACTTGGAGCCAGCCTGTCAGGTCCTGTACTCAGCCAACAAACCATCAAAGCGGAATCCATGCTCAGTGAGTTTAACGTCTGCATAGATTTCCCACATGTTCAATTCTGCAGAGACACCCAACTGGGCTCTGTAGAGAGTAGGGTAAGGTCCATAAAATTTACTACCTTGTACTCCATGCTGTGCAAAACCAGTTAAGGTACTCCTGGATCACTGAGCGTTCTTGGAAAAGTATTCCAAATGCATTGCTGTATCCACACTGATAAGTTCAGCATACCAAGTTAAAGCTGTGTGGAGGTTTTGCATCTGTGACCAAGATTAATTTGCAACCTGCATAATTCTCTCATGGATATCAAAGTTAACTGCACTTACACCTTCTCTTTATTTAGCAAAAGGAACATGCAATATTCCACCCCCCACCCCCCAGTTCCAGCTCTGTTCCCTGGGCTGATTAAATTTTTCTCATACCAGAATGCTGACTCGGTGATTTGACATGCAAGTTACCTGATAACTTTCCAAACATCAAAGCCATCCAAAGGCTTAGTGCCATTGGTATGTCCTCCAGCAAGGTGCACCAGCGTTGGCAGCCAGTCAGAGATATGGATGAGTTCATGACTTTCTACGCCTTTTTGTTTCAGTAAAGGACTTGCAACAAAGCCTACTCCTCTCACTCCTCCTTCCCAGAGGGTCCATTTTCTTCCTCTCAATGGCCAGTTATTCCCACCTGCCATAGTCTGTCCTCCATTATCTGGAAAGCAAGTAATTAAAAGGAATTATTGGTAAGAAAGAAACTGAACAATCCTTCACACAACATTTATTCATCCATGTGAAAAAAAACAGTTTCACAATATAGGCGTGTCATGCAAGTACTCACATAGTGCTGTTCAGTGTTCATACAATATGTGACACATTCAGAGCACGTCACAAATGTAAGTTAATTCTCACCAGAGTCTTACAAACTACTACAATGAAACATTATTGCTAGGCAGGAATGATACCGTACCACAAGCCAATGATTTAGACCGACTTTGTTGAGAGCAATCTCTGTCGTTGATTCTAAATATCATTAGACATCCAAAGCTTCCAGAATCAGACTTTAAAAATTTATTAACAACTGCTTTACAGACCACAAGAAGAGTTGCTATCAATGCCATCATTAGTACTCAGAATACACTGTTTTCCAAAGCATTAAGTTATACTTAAAATGGAAAACTATCATTCCAGTAATGGTAAACTGTTATTTCAGTGTCAGGACAATACCTGTACTCCTAGTTTAGAACCACCTTTTTTTCCTAGATTTTTAGGCACCCACATAGATTTGTAATGTCACACAAAACAGTTTTTCAGGCAGAAGAAGAAAGCCCTAACAAAGAGTTGAAACTAGTTAAAATAGTTGAAGCAATTTAAAAATATACTGAATTTATTGTGTTTGGTGAGAACAGCATATAAGATGGTTACAGAAAAAGTTGAACTGTGACTACAGTAACTCAGAAATAGTTACATGAATTAGAGATAGCTCATGTAACTCTTTTTAAACTCTCTCTGACCAAGCTTCGACACTTAAGATAAAATCTAGATTCCCGAAGTTAAGAGAATTAATGATTCTTTGAAGTTACTTTTAGTACAGCTGTACAGTTGTTCTTGTTCAAACCCATTTTAATGATCTTGGAAGAGTCATTGATGGCAATTCTTTTAAGGATAATTTTTATGTACTTTAATGAGGTTAAAATTCTTTTAAATAGTAGTTGTTGAACTATTCAGTGTAATTTGACATGTTTATACTGTATTTTCTGATTAAAAACCAGGCATGAGGGAAGAAACAAGAAGTACATGTCCAACACCTTACAGAAGAACTTCATTGTAACCACAACAGAACAAAACGATCCATTTCTGTTTCATTAATTAGGGATCAATGTAAACCCCCACTGTGAACATCTTTCTACTGCACATAGAAAAGCCTTTTTGTTCTACTATGGAATAAACTAGTGCTTGTCTTTGTAAAGACGTTAAAAGGTGGAAGCCTAAGCTAAATGAGGCACTTGGAAAAAATAGCATGATTTGAAAAGTGTAAAGTGTTCTATGGCCCAACTGGCTTCCAGTAGGGCTGCTTCTATGTCCAGCACTCTTCAGTTAAACATAAATAAAGAGCTTCACTGTCTTCAATATGAAAGCCAGGCAACGAAATACTACCTAACAATATTTGTCACACAACAATGTTGAGCAATGAGATCTAAGAATTTAAGCAGTTGCCGGTTACAAAACAAAACCAAACCAAACCAAACAAAAAAAAAGAGTTTTGACAATTCCTTCTGCTTTTAGTGTAAACAGGAATTCCTGTCAGGGATACTCAGGGGACAGAGTTTTTAGTAGCTTTTAACCTTTGGTGGCCTTAGAATAAAAGCTATCTTATCTACACTATGTTAGAGCACAGTTTGGACACACAGTGGGATCAAATCTTAAGTACGTTAAATATTTTCTTTGTCTCATATGCTACTTACTGTCCATATCAGTTTAATAATAGCACATGAGATTTTTTTTTTAGTTCTGAATATCAGCAACAAAGTAGCAAGGAAATTATAGAAGTAGACTGTCTTTTTGAAGAACAGAGAGAGAAAAGCCTGCATTTCCTGAGTTAAACTGAAATCTTTATTTTTTCTTTACTTTCTGTAGTTAAGTTGAAGACATTCATGTCATACCAGTTTCATTATACAGTAAATTCCCTGAGACAAGGAGTCTATCTAACATATATCCTGTAAAAACTTGTGTGTGATATCAGCATATCGATAACTACTTCCCTATGGTCTGAAATACTCTCTAGGACTTCAAACATCAACAATTTGTTAATGAGGAGCAAGTTATGTAATAATGAAAGATCATAGTGGAGGCTGTATCGATGAAATACTAAGCTAACCACTAAATAACAAAGGTGGGTGGAGGGAATAAACAAGAAGCCATTGATTGCATGAGGTATAGACACGGCAGAAAAAAAGCATGAACAACCACTACAGGCCTGTAATGGAGTTCTAGTCGGTCTTACCTATGTGAGTAAGTCTAGACAGCAGGAGACAAAACGGGTACCTTCTGTGTGCATTCAGATACATTTCCCCTAAGATACAGCTGTGGATATGTACAGTTGATGCTAAAAGCTTGCATGGGTTCAGAAAACCACTGGAGAAGTTAAAGCTGAAAAAATAGTTGATGGTTCTTACACGAAAAGACATCACCTGTGCCTCAGGAATTTCTTCAGTCACAAACTGCTGAAGATTGAAAGTCTTCACAACACATTTGCTGAAAGGCACCAACAATGAGTCCCAATTCTCCTTCCTAGACAGGTGCTACCAGGTATTGCTGCAGTGAGGGGACGCTTGGCTAGATTGACCGTTTGTCTGTGGAAGTACAGCCATTCTCACGTTTTCCCAAATAAGCTATTTTTTACTAAATCCTCACATTATTTTAGCAAAGTATCTTGAATATAGAACAAATGCCGAAGTCCATATGGGAACTCCCGGTAGTCTAAAGCACACACTTAATATCTACTTAGGTAAGAGAGAAATAGGATCATTGTTGCTTCATGTTCTACACTGGCTTCATATCCAGTTCTAAATCTACTTCAAAACAATATTTCCTGAATGATTTATCATCCATTTTTGCAACTGTTTTTCTCCATGACTCATCTTAATAACCTAATCTCAGCAGACAGTCTCCAGAGCAAAGCTTTTGGAATCAAGGTACCTACAACCAGAGGCCCTGCTTTATAACATTTCTTGTTATTAAATCTTCAGCCTTGCTACTTCAGCTGAAAACACTAGCCTCCCCCAAGCATGATACTTCAATTATCTCTTTCCTGGAGACAAACATCGAATATGATTTTCATTAAAAATAATAGTGAAATAGTCTGGAAAATGTAGTGAACATATTTTTCCTATCTGTAAGAATCATTTTTGTAATTACATCTATATAATTTAGACTTCAGTAGTACCCACAACATATTACGTGCATTAGAAAAATCATACAACAAACCAGCTCTTGTCCCTAAAGATAGGATGAAAGGGGAGAGAATAAGGCTATAGTTACAAATTATGGTACTTGGCACAAGCATTACCTAGCTAATTTATTCAGTTTTGTTTGTCTTCTTAAATGGAAGCATCATACATTTTTAAAAAGCTTTGTTGTTCGCTTGGTTTGGCTTGCTTTGATAGGTGTTTAGCTACCTTTACTTTTTCACAGTATTTTTATCGCTCCCATCATTCTGTGTTATTTTAAGGAGGAGGATACCAAAACTCTTTTATTCCATTCTGACAGAATTTTCTTCTACAAGTTGAAATTTGTGACAATGAAAGAGAAGATTGGGAGAGACATTCTTGCTGATAGAAGAACGGGCTAAAGCAGAGTTTGTAACAGGCATCACTGCCACCAATGAAAAAATGCACAGAAGACATATGCAGGGTAAATGGCAAAACGACAGAATAAAGGAGAGAAGCAGAAGCATCCTGAGTATTTTAAAAGGTAGTTTTGATCAAAGATGTGCACCCTTGAATTAACTATGGAGAAATCTGTATAATGTAGTAATTGTGTCATAAACACCAATGATATGCTGCACTGATTTGGGAAGAGGTGTCATTCCTTCTATGGAAGAGAAAGCAAAAATTCTAAAGAGAAAACAGTTGTAAGCATCAGGGAGGGAGCCTGCAACAGTTAGATCTGAGGGAACTATGTGGTCATGGACAGAACAGTTTCTTAAGGGCAATAAATATTTCTGAGGGTGAGGAATTGGTCAAAAAGAGTCCCAAGGTACAAAAGCCAGACTTCTCTAATATTATCATTCTTTGCCAATTTACGTGACTCATGTGAGTAGCATAATTCTCTTTTAATTTTGCGTTGTCCTTCACTATCCCAGGAGTAGGAATCTGATAGGAGCTGAACGTATCTTCAAACAAAGAAATTGCCACACTGAATAATTTGATTGGAACTGATACTAACAAAATTAGTAGGTCTAAACCCCTCTCAAAACCAATGCAGTGCTTCCAAACCCAAAACACCACCACATTTTATGTCAGTTTCTGCATATGAATGTATCTGTGGGACATGCATCCTGACAAAATAGATTGATACAAAGCTCTCCAGATGAACTAACTTTTGTCTTCAAAATAGTCATGCACAGTACCCTAACCCCTTGAATACTTTTCAAAGTACTGGCAAAGTTGATCCTTGGTAAATACCATGCATTATTATAGCAAAAATAAAATTTTGAAGTGAGACCTTATGTTTTGACTAAAATATCTGCAAAAAAATTAAATAGTTTTCTAACAACTCCAGCAATTACCCAAATATACCTTCAAGAAAAAAATCATTTCTTCTAGGACTATTTCTATGTTCTTTCACTCTCATACACCTATTTACATCTACTCACTTTTTCACCCCTCTTAAAGTACATACATACTGTCCATATTAAGATGCTTTAACGGAGCAAGTTGAAACAACAAAAATCCATAGTACCTCCCTCCCAAAAGATTTTGGATTAAAATAGGACACATTTCCCACACAGAAAATCAGAGAATAAAATGTATTTTAAAAGAACCTTTGTACAACAGAAAGTGACTGCCTTTCAAACTACTGTGGGATTTTTGCTAAAAGTAATGAAGAGGAAGGGTGCTTTTTTAATGTTTATTTAATTTAATAAAAACTTTTAAACATAAGCAAAATAAAAGCAAAGTAAAGCTTCTGCATCTTGAATATACCTTTAAAAATGAAGTCCAATGTTTTCTTCTCACAAACATCTGCTTTTGTAATTAATATTCATTGTCATATACATGAGAAAGAGTTTAATTTGTTAAATCTGTAATTTGTAAACTGTCAAAGATGTTTTGCAGGAGTTCTTAAAGGAATCAATAAACAAAAGTAAACACAGAGGCCCTTCTGTTTCTCCCAAACACTTCTCTGAAGAGTTGCCAACTGCCAAACATTTGACTAGAGCAGTATATATATGCAGTGATGTGGGATGTATGTAACTAGTAAACAGTTTAATGACTAAAACCTCTTTGAAGAGCAGCTGGACAATAAAAAACAGCAATAAAACAATTCTGATAGCAATAACTAATTAGGCATGTATGGATTCCAGTCTTCAGATGGACTCACTTTTTTATTGAATTACCCTGGAACTGAAGCAACAGGCTGCTTCATATGATGAAGATAATCCACATCAGCAATAGACAGTCACAACTATGGGAAAAGCTTCATTTGGGACTTATATCTCATTAGACAATAGAAAACCAAAAAAGGCAAAAGTGTTGACTTAAGAATAAACCCTGACAAGTGCCCTTCCCAGGATCATAAATATCTTTTTGGCCACGCACATTCGTTGCTACGACAAGTCCACACTGGTTAGAGAACTCAGGGACAATATTGATCACATTAATAGATCTGTCAAAACTTCATGCGTTAGAGCTCACGCCTCTGACAAATTCGGTTTAAACTGATCAACAGGTTCAGAAGTTATTGTTGGTAGAAGAAATTAAATGGAAACATGTCCTGCAATGCTGTATAAGGCCAGTTTTCTAAGAAAGTAAGCTTAATCTCCCTCATTTCCATGCACAAAAGTCATTGCCTATGTAGTAGAATGAAAAACTTATTTTAAAAGCTATAAAGAGACCTTTGTGTTTTATTTTTGGGACGGTGGTAAAAGCACTGTTAGAAGAGTTTCCAAAGAACACCTAAGTACAGTATGACCAACAAGCTAACTTCCTTCACCACGTGGACAAGTGGCCCAAGTGACTTCCTTTCGTGACTTCTACTACGTGCACACACCATCTTAGCAGCTTCTGCTCATGATGTTGCCTCACATTAATGCTGTAGAATAGAGGTACTATTTTCTCTGCAAATAGGCCAGAAACTGGTGTTCACTTTGAAGATTTCCCTCACTGCTTTTTCTCCAGCTCTTATGTAGAGCTTAAGTGAGTAAATTAAAAATAGTAAATAATACAGAAAATAAATTTGCATTTTTTTGTATGTTATTCAAAAGTAATGGTATGCCTTGTTGTATAGCTACTTATTTTCTTCTAACACACTAGATCTTGTTTCAATTATGCTACAGCAAAGTAACTTTTTTTTTTAAACACAGCATCCTTTTTTTGTCTCCCTTGTGGCCACTCAGGTTGCTGCATTCTTCTTATAACCACAATTGAGCTACATCCTGTGGTCCTGTTGACACGCCTAGCAAATTGTTCCAGACAAGCTCCTCCGAGAGAGCTTCCTTGAATTTCTCCAAGGATTCATCCAGGGCTGTATTTGGTGCTGTTATTAAGCAGTTTTTACTCCAGCATTTCTTTTCAGTCTTTGTATTTTCTTGGTCCAAATAAGGAGCTACTCATAAGTCTCCTTATAAACAACAACAACAAAACAAAACAAAACAAAAAAATCACCCTTGCTGACTACATTTAGTGTGCTAATTGTTTCAGACAGTGAGAATACCTCATAAGAATATGCAGGGTTTACATAAACTGTCCTTAACTTCTATTTATTCTAAACCTTCCATTCTCCTAAGATGATTAACCCAGAGAGTTTAAATTTGTGATACACATTATACAGCCTTGGTTACAATGGAAGAACTGTAATCCTAACTATGTGTCACAGTAATCCTAATTATCACGGTAAATTTAACAGTTGTTTTTTGGCATTTGTAGAATAAAGAGTGATCCAAGAACATAGAAAATATTTACAACAATAACTCTGGAAAATACATCAGTAATTATTTCCTATAAGAAAAATAACAGTCTTAACAGAAAATAAAAAAACCCTCTTTCAGCACAACAATCCAACAGGATAGGTATTTCTGGACTGTTTTGTATCGTACATCTCACAGCACAACAAATTCTGCGTAAATAAATTTTAGCAATAAGTAACAAAAGACTAAAAACTGCTTGATATCACCAAAAAAATCAACACACAAAGTATTTTATGATAATGACGTTAATAAATTTAAATACATAACTTCTCCTGGATGCCTAAGTTCATTTTTAAAACCAGCCATTCAAAAGTTTAACAGATCTGTATGTATACAACCCATATATCTACTGAGCAAGAAATGAGCAATCAACATTTAAAGTAAATATTCAGTTAGGAATCAATTAAAAAAAAAAAAGTGAAAAAAATCAAATGCTGTGTGCCAAGGAAGTCTTTGATTGTGCAACCACTTTTTTATCCTATTCAGAACACAGCACAAAGGAAGCATTTGAAGTACGACATCTCCAAGGGCAAAGTAAGAATAAAGCTTAACTTTAAGCATCTAGGATCATATAAATACAATTAGATATCACAACAATCCACTAATTATTTATCATATACTGGTGCTAATAACTTTAACCAACCATTAGCGCTTGTAAAGATCTGGCCTAACATTTCTGGCTCCTGGCTACAAACACCTAGGTGTCCCTTTTTCCTCAAAACAGTCACAAAATACTTGCCAAATACTCTTACTGTATCTACAGTACTTTTCAAATCCAACATTGGCATGTCCCAGCTTTTTTCTTCTGTTTTCCACCTGTGCTTAAGCTCCTACACTATTGAATTGGTGAATTTTTCTGAAGCTGCAGGAGAAAACTCCCACACCCTGTAATTTCTCCTCATGGGCCCCTGCAGTAAGCTGATCTAGCACACATCTGTCTGATACATAAACCATGCCAAGCTCTGTTTGAAAGGCTTGTCTAAAGCCACACGGTATTTCTAAAGTGAGTGCAGACCAGAAAAAAACACCAACTCTGTTTTATTTTATTATGCAGATTTGGGCATTTCAATACGCTACCAAATTAAAGCAAATTAAAGTGTCTTCAAAGTAATGAGAAAAAGGAACCTTTTAAGCTCCCGTTACTCCTGAAGCTAAAGGCTGCCGACATCAGCTACACGTAATCCAGCATGAAATATGTGCACAAAATGTCTGAAGGGAAAATACGGTCAATAATAATTCCTGGTGCTTGTTCCAGTTTCTTGCTTCTGATAATAGGTTAATTGCTTTGTGAAGATAAGAGTGGAAGTAAGGTGGTTTCTCTTTGCCAAAAGGAACACCGGAGTCCCTCCTGTATGCTCCCTCTTTCCATTTAAAATAAATAAGTGTTGTCAATGTAACTAGGAAGAATGTTTAGTTTCCACGTGCATCCCCCCTCTGCCTACCAAACAGAAGAGATATGTCCATATGGTAGACAGACACTCAATGAAAGGACGACTGGGTAGGACTGACAAATCACCGCAAGTATGCTGGGAAGCACTGAATTTCAAACATTAAATTTTCTAAGTGCAGAGACTGTCCAATAGCTGGCAACATCTAGGTGTTTTTATTCAGTAAAAGCATTCGGAAGTTTATTTTGAATACATTTGGGTTTCTTCCTCTGCTTCTGGAAGCAGCGTGACTTTCTTAGAACAAACCTAGTGCTGTTATCCCAACAACGTTATGGATCTAATTAGGAGGCATATTTATAGCAGCTTTTGGAAGAAAAAAAGCAGGAAGTCAGGCCACTGTTACGGTGCTTACGGACACCCTGTATAAGCAGCCATCAGCCAAAACTAACGCATCCGTACTTCCACATGTACGGAAAATACCTGACCTCAGGCCTGCTGGTTTTGTACTTTAGGCTGCAGCTGTAAGGTAAAAAAAGAGGATCCAATTACAACACGTGAGGACAGGAGCCAGCAGAAAACTACTTTTACATCTACTGCTGCTCAGAGTCGCATACAAGAAAAGATGTCCCTGACTTCAGATGCAGCAGAAGCATTACGGCCTGCATGGCCTGCAGGGAAGGCCGCCAGCCTTAGGGGATCATTATTTCACTATTCTCCAGTTTCGTCTTTTGAGCAGGAGGGAAGAAACGACTGCTTTGACCTAACACCTTTTCTTTTCCTTAAAAAAAAACCACAACTGAAAAACCAAAAAACCAATCCACACCCCCCCCCCCCCCCCCCCCCCGGCACTTCCAGGGGTATGAAGCTGCCAAAACTCAGAATTACATGCAAACAGCAGATACAAATGATCTAATATACAGGCATTAAAGCCTCAGGGTTGTGCCCAGAAGCCACATTTTCCATCCTAATACCCCGTACCTCTTGGTGTTTACTTGAGGGGGGACTGCTCCAATTGCCTTCTGTTGCTTCTCTGGCACACAATAAACAGAGGACTCTGGAACTAATTTAAGCAGTTTAGCACATCAGGATACAGCTGGGAAAGGTTTTGGGAGAAAAGCTGGGGAGGAAGAAGAGGGCTGTGCACAGTGCAGCCGAGCCTGCACACAGGAAGGGAAGGTGGTGCATATGGGCACCTTCCAACCACACCGCCTGCTGCCAGCGAAAACTGCCCTGTGTCGAAACTCCCCAACCGGCCCAGGAACAGCAGAAACCTCAATGCAGGGAATTAAAAAGTCTGTTCCTAACAGCAGGAGTGGCAGGGCCACCACTCCATGTCAGGAGCATCTCAGCTGATGCTTGCTCATCCAGCAGTAGCCCAACTCCTCTTGTGTGTCCGTGACTCTCCTATTTCATTTGCTATGAGCCAGATGTCTTTTTTTCTTCTTCTTAAGTGCAGGCACATGCATTGGCTTTACACAGCGCAAACTATGACTTGATTCCGGCAATTGGACAGATTTACATCTGTTTTTCACATCACTTTTGTTTGAGAGGAGTGACTCAAGTTTTTAATCACTTGGGGCTCTAGCTATACCCAGAATACACTGGCTCAATTCACTAGCAGAAAAAAAACACATGTCTGCTGGCAGAAAGACATAAAACCGAAACAAAACTCTTTAGTTATTACTTACCACACCGGACATTTGAAAAAAGGGCAGCACGCACCTTAGTAAGAAGTATCTGTCCCTAAGCTAACTCTCACACCAAGCACATAAACCACAAAAACTGAAATTCCATCCGACAATTCTCTAAACTGAATACACCGGTGAAAGAGTAAAGAAAATAATATTCTCTATATCTCTAGTCTTAAACTTCTGGGGGAGCAGGGGGGGAAGGTTAATTACTTTGTGATGTTGCAACTATTCTGTGTCCCGTAGGCTGTTTCATTCTCCTAGGGAAGACAATGAAATGAAACACCTAAGTTTATTCAGCATACATGGACAAGGTGGGAAATGCATCAGTCTTGCATTGGTACATTCAGCAAAGTCCAACACTCTCCCAAAAACTACCTCAGCTTTTGCTAAATTCAATCAGGCTTACAGGAGAGGGAAGGGATTATTTGATACGGTAACATGGTGACATAGAAAGACAGGTAATGAAGAGAAATAGTTGTTTACATAAATAATTTTCTTTCCTTTAATGATCTAAGCAGCATTTTTAACCAGTTTTCATAAATACGTTCTTCAGCAATGGATTATCTTTTCAGGATGGGGAAATAGCAGAGAACATACTTGCTGAATGAGTATTTCAGAGTCCTTTTTCACTTGTTATTTATTTCTTTAACATCTTTGCTGGGTATCAATACTTATCAATACTTACAAATACTTAAGGGGAGGATGCCAGGTAGATGAGAATAGCCTTTTTTCAGTGGTGCCCAGTGATAGGACTAGAGGTAACGGGCACAAACTTGAGCACAGGAAGTTCCATCTTAACATGAGGAGGAACTTCTTTCCTTTGAGGGTGGCAGAGCACTGGCACAGGCTGCCCAGAGAGGTTGTGGAGTCTCCCACTCTGGAGACATTCAAAACCCGCCTGGACGCTGTCCTGTGCAACTGCTGTAGGTGACCCTGCTGTGGCAGGGGGGTTGGACTAGATGATCTCCAGAGGTCCCTTCCAAACCTGACCATTCAGTGATTCTGTAACAGATAATAATGGCTGAGTAACACATTGCTAGATCTAAGAAAAAGGATGTTAAGCTGGTTAAAACTGAACTTATTTTCTCCAAATAAACAGAAAAAAACCTAGTGTTTACAGTGTGGCTAATATTCCTATCCTCCTCCTTAATGTTGTGACATCAACGCTACATTCAAGTGAATGACAAGAAGGAGAACTTAAACTCAACATTTTTAATTTAATAACGATTATTTCATTCCAACTTTGTGATTTATTTTTTTCCCAGTTACGTGCCAAAACATGCCCTCTTCTAATTGCTCCCGTGTTTGAACCTCTGCAATACGCCTGCAAGACACCATGGTAGTTCAGTAAGGTCACCAGCAATTTCCTCTTGGCAAGATCCAACCTTTCTCCAACATCATCATCCTTGAACTTTCTGCCACTTTTGATCATATTTCCTGAATCCTGAAGTTGTGAAACCTCTCTCTTGGCAACTATCTAGCTTTACAGACCACATTCAGTCCTCAAATATACACATATAACTCTCAGTGATTTCAAAGGGGAGCTGTTCATATGCACAACGGAAACAACTGTAGACTTCAAAGGAACAGTCAAATTGCATATTTTGCTCTTGGTGGGCATTTTGGTTTTGATGTTTTTGTGCCTAATGATCATTCCTTAGAAAGTTTATCCTGGAAACTCTATCCTTTACAGGTTAACTGGTTTCCTGTTCCATTCCTGACACTGGGAAAGAAGCAGAAAAATCCGTAACGCACTAACAGATTCCTCTGCTCAAAGACAGCCATTTCACTATAAACAGAGCTTTAGCCCTGGATAGCCAAATGTTTCCCAATACACCCGTACTTGAGAAATAAGTTAATCCTTTCAATTTCAGAAGATGTCTTGCCTTCTTTTCTCTGCAAATTCCTCATCTAATGTAGTGATATTAAAGCCATAGAGTGCATCCACTTTGTGGTTCAACCTGTGCTTGCAAAAGGCGTCTGTCTGCTGTCAGTTGTCATCCCTCATGCCACCAACAATCAGAATTTATCATCTTTTTCATATTATTGACAAAACCACTCACATGACCCTTCCTCAGCCTTCTCAGTCCAAACTTGCATTAGCAAAGGATCTACTGTTTCAGTCAAATGGGCAGGGTCACTGCAAACAAGGGTGAGACAAGAGAGGATGGTGGCATCCTGTGTGGCGAGCTCCCCCAATCTCCACAATTACAGGTGCAGTTTTATCTTCCTCGTAAGGACTTCTGCAATCCTGGGTAACCACCTCCTGACCCGTATATGCAAGTCCAGAAGCCCCATCTTCCCCTTACTCCCACTTTGGGAAAGGAGTTACTAATTCTTCAAAAATCCAACTTCAAGTCTCTCTCAGGATTACGGAATAAGTGACCCATGAAATTAGTCAAGGTCTTCAGGTCCATGTTTTCCCAAAGCCTCTCTCCTCATTTGCCTCAGGCTGCAGCAAGATGTGCTCTTTTGGCTCTGACTAAACTAATTTAAAGAGTTAAGCTAATCAAAAGCTCTCAGATCACGCAAAAGGTCAACAGTCCCTAAAAAGGCTGGTATAATTGCATGTGTGCTTACTCTTAATACAGTTTCATCAAAATTATCTGGATTAATAAACCCAAAACACTGTTACTACTAAAAACGTTCAAGCTATCCAAGGTCACTTGGAGAGAATCACAGGAAGCCACATGCAGTCCCTGAACACAGCTGAGAGACCTCAGGGGCAACTGCATGTGAAGGGAGGCACCTGCGGGCAGAAGAAGTCCCTAACCTTAGTCCCACTCGTCACCATCACTGTCTACACAGTTATTCTTCCTCCTAAGGCATGCATTTTTCCATTTTTTTTTTTTTGCATTCTTTCTGCTACCTTTGACTTTCTAATGAACTGTAACTGTTGGCCAGCAGCAGTTTATATCTCCTAGCCAATGTGAACCACTTGTGGTCAGTAAAATGTACTTATGAAACTGTTTTAAACAAAGGTTTTGCTTTTTCAATCCATTGGAATCACTGGAACACAGCCTGATGGCAGCATAATGTGTGATGCATTCAAGTAAGCAGATATGAATTCACATCATTTGCAGCCAAAACTGCAACCATGTACAACTTCCATGAGAAAAATAATGGAAGCCACTTTTTTTTTTTTTACCCCCATGAGTACACTAATGGAAGAATACTATTGAAAAAATTTGAACTCGACAGAAAAGCATGCATAGGATGTCATTCTTAAGATCCACTTGTTATAAATTCTTATTTGATTGCAAAATGTGTTACAGTGCTGCCGTGCAAACAGAAGGCAGACTTAAGGAGACGTAACTATTAAAACCGTCATTAAATTCTGAGTGTCAGCCGTCAACATATTCTAACTATTTCATTGTTAATTTGATAAAATATCTTCTTGCATGGTATCAGAAGCAGTGCAGTGCTCTAATACATGCAGTTCTCTGCCATGACCAGTAATAATCTTTTACATAGCCTAAACATGTAGATTGTCTATAATACAAGACGTTAATAACAAAAAAGATGTAGTATAGTTGCTGCATTATTTGATTTTACATGTAGGTGGTTAAAGCCATTTACTCTGAAATGCAAGTGAAATTACTGCTGCAGATTTCTGGTTCTCCCCAACCAAGTTTAAGGAACTCTGAAATCTTAATACAGAATTCAGGGTCAGCTCACTTAAATGTACACAAAGCTCTGCCTGTATTTTAACTTGAGAAAATGCAATTAGAGGTCAAACCTAAGAACAGGCATAGGCATCATTCCACACAGCAGCAGAGCTCAACGTTCAGATAAAAAGTGGGGGTATTTCTTTCTGCTTAAAGAGAAATGTAGAGATAGATGCTGTATCCTAAGAGGCAGATATCCAGTCATAGGAGGCATATGAAGGTATCCAGAGAGGCAGAGATTTGCAAAGGGCGTAAAGGCTATTAGTAGGAACGTATAGGGAAAGCAGAGGAAGGATTAAGACGGAGCTGTAAGGAACTGAAAAATACAAACAAGGATCCTTACAAATGGAGGGGAAATCAGCTTATTAGTTCCAGTGTTAGTACAAAGAGCTAAGAAACCTGCAACAGACACTGCAGTAAGAGCTCTTTAAGCCAGTTTCACATCAGACATTTACATGACCTGATACACTCACCCATGGCCAAATATTAACATCCATGACTAATGTACACTTTCAAACTCACGCTGCTCAACTTCAGTAGTTCTGAAGACAGACACTTTCCATCTTCCAGTCTTAGTTATTTTACAGATTTTTTTCCCAATATTAAAACATTCCATTGCAGTTCCCAACCCTGTTTCATCAAAAAAAAATTTTTTTTTTCTGCATGCATAGGAGGTGGACAACACTAGGCCCATCTAAGCTTAGATCCCTTCTAAATCTCAGAGAAACAGATGATCTGGAAAATCTACAGGCAAAAGCACAAAACTATGATACAAAACTTGCCTTCCACTTTTAAAGTCAACCATTTTTTAACTGACACAATATCTTACTATAAATTAATTGTAATTTGGAATAACTAACATGCATTTATGGATTTTAGTGTTTTCTTGTTGGTTTTCTTTTAAGTAAAAAATCTGTAAAATGCACAGCTTCCTTGGCATTCAGCGCATCTATATTCTGACACTCAAGCAAATTCTGCTGGTTTTCCTCTCCCACGAATTAAGGCAGAGCAGGAAAATCTTACTCCTTTAACACATGCTAGAGTGAAATCATCCACAAATACAGATCTGTTATATTCTATGCATAAGAATAACATGGAATAACATGGAATAGCATGGAATAACATGGAATAATGGAAAATGAGAGACAGAAAAGAATACAAAGCACAAGTGTGCGGAGCTTTTATTTGGAAGTTTTCAGTTTCTTCTGTGGAGTTTAGCCTTCACTCACGTGTTTATTTGGAGCATACTTTAATTCTGGAATATTCATAAATATATGAAACAGATGTACTAGCCAAATCATAGTTTATACGAGCATATAGGTGTGAAAAAAATGAAAAAGCATAAAAGGAAAACAGATCCAGAACATCTCAGCAGGGATTCAAGAAATCTTTTTCAGGTATTACTTATTTGACTAAGGGCATCTTACAACACCTGCACCTTCTTCCAAATTCTTAACCCAGACCAGACAATATCGCATGTTTCTTTCTCAAGTCAATCAATGATAGATTTTCCCTATGTTTTTATATTGATTCACAGAAGCAAGGGCTGTCCATGATCAACAAAGTAACTCTCTTGGAGAAGCAGTATTTCTAAACAAATATGAAAGCTTTGTGTGAGAGTTCTGTGTTGTTCCAAACAATACTAATCAGATAGAAAGGAAATCTAAAAATTTATGTATATAAAATTTCAAACGTCATTCTATTTGCATTTGTTCTACTAAGCAATTATTTAAAGAAATACCAAAATTCAAAATTATAAAAAGCTAAGTATTTCCACCAGAATTTTTGTATGATCCGCTATAGTACAAGCACTTGGTGGAGTTTGTGGTCCTGAGGGACATGGGACAGGTGAAGAATAAAGTCAGGACCCTGAATTTTAAGGAAAGCAAACTTCCCAGCTCTTCAAGGAGTTAGTCAATGTGACCCCCTGGGAAACTGTTCTCAGGGACAAGGGAGCAGAACAGGGCTGGCAGATCCTTAAGGACACTTCCCTTAGAGCACAAGGGCTCTTGATCTCCAGGTGCAGAAATCAAGGAAGGAGGGCAAGAAACACGGCTGAGTCAAGACCTGCTGGTCAAACTAAAGGGCAAGAAGGAAATGCACAGGCAGTGGAAGCGGGGACAGGTGTCCTGGGAAGAGTATAAAGACGCTGCCTGGTTGTGTAGGGATGGGGTCAGGAAGGCCAAGGTGCAGCTGGAGCTAAACTTAGTAAGAAGGGCTTCTACAGCTATGTCAGCCAGAAAAGGAAGGTCAAAGAAAATGTTCCCCTCTGATAAGCAAGACAAGCAAACTGGTAACAACGGACAAGGAGAAGGCTGAGGAACTCAACAACTTTTTTGTCTCAGTCTTCACTGGCAACCTCCCTCACATCGCTTGAGTGGATGGACCGCAAGGCAGGGACTGGGGGAGCAAAGTCCCTCCCACTGTAAGAGAAGATCAGGTTTGTGACCACCTGAGGAACCTAAACATATGGAAGTCTATGACACCTGACAAGATGCATCCCACAGTCCTCAGGGAACTGGCTGATGTAGTTGCCAAGCCACTCTCCACGATATTTGAAAAGTCATGGCAGTGAGGTGAAGTCCCGGTGACCGGAAAAAGGGAAACATTGCACCCATTTCTAAAAAAGGTAGAAAGGAGGACCCTGGGAACTACCAGCTTCTCAGCCTCACCTCTGTGCCTGGGAAGATCACGGAACAGATCCTCCTAGAAGCTATGCTAAGGCACATGGAGGACAGGGAAGTGATTTGAGACAGCCAGCATGGCTTCACCAAAGGCAAGTCCTGCCTGACCAACCTGGCAGCCTTCTAGGATGGAGTGACTACATCAGTAGGCAAGGGAAGAGATATGGATGTCATCTGTCTGGACTTCTGTAAGGCCTTTGACACGGTTCCCCACAACATCCTTCTCTCTGAATAAGAGAGGTATGGATTTGATGGGTGGACTGATCGGTGGATGAGGAATTGGTTAGATGCTGGCATACAGAAAGTAGTGGTCAGTGGCTCAATGTCCAGATGGAAATCAGTGACGACTGTGTCCCTCAGAGGTCTGCACTGGGACCAGTACTGTTCAGTATCTTCATCGATGACATAGACAGTGGGATCAAGTGCATACACAGCAAGTTTGAAGATAACACCAAGCTGAGTGGTGCAGTTGACACATGAGGGATGGGATGCTATCCAGAGGGACCTGGACAAGCTCAAGAAGTGGACCTGTGTGAACCTCATGAGGTTCAACACAGCCAAGTGCAGGGTCCTGCACCTGGGTCAGGACAACCCCCGGTATCAATACAGTCTGGGGGATGAAGGGACTGACAGCAGCCCTGCCAAGAAGGACTTGGGGGTACTGGTGGATGAAAAACTGCACATGCATTGGCAATGTGCATTCGCAGCCCAGAAAGCCAACTGCATCCTGGACTGCATCAAAAGAAGCATGGCCAGCAGGTCGAGGGAGGTGATTTCTGACCCTCTACTCCACTCTGGTGAGACTCCACCTGGAGTACTATGTCCAGCTCTGGAGTCCCCAGTACGAGACAGACGTGGACCTGTTGGAGCAGGTCCGGAGAAGGGCCACAAAAATGATCAGAGGGCTGGAGCACCTCTCCTGTGAGGACAGGCTGAGAGAGTTGGGGTTGTTCAGCCTGGAGAAGAGAATGCTCCAGGGAGACCTAATTGCAGCCTTTCAGTACTTAAAGGGGGGCTTATAAGAAAGATGGGGGCAGAATTTTTAGCAGGGGCTGTAGCGATAGGACAAGGGGTAACAGTTTTAAACTAAAAGAGGGTAGGTTCAGATTAGATATAAGGAATAAATTTTTTGTGATGAGGGTGGTGAGTCGCTGGCACAGGTTGCCCAGAGAGGTGGCAGATGCCCCATCCCTGGAAGCATTCAAGGTCAGGTTGGAGAGGGCTTAAGCAAACTGATCTTAGTTAAAGATGCCCCTGCTCGTTGCAGGGGGGTTGGAGTAGATGACCTTTAAAGGTCCTTTCCAATGCAAACAATTCTATGATTCTATAAAATCAAGCTCTCCTAAGAAAACATAATAGTAGATACTTTAAAACATAGCTTTCTGCAACAGATGTCACTTTTTTGTGACAGATATTATAAAATGTCACTTTTTGCAACAGATTTAGTATATATCCACTCTGCTGAGTGATTTCTAGGGATAAGAAAAGCACTATTCATCTCTTCCTTGCATAGTTAAATTTCAAGAGTTCGCTGTAGAAGAAATTTAGATTCTAAAAAAATAATGGCAATATACAAAAGAGATATTGCAGCTATCTCTTTTGTTAATATTGGTTGAGAAACTAGTTGACCAGTAAATGGCATATATTTGGCTTTATCTCAATATTTAGTACCTTTAATAGCACGTGGTAATTTAATAGTTCCCAATATATATGTGAATTCATGGCAGTAGTCTAAAACAACGTCTAAAATACTTAAAGTCGTGCAAGGAAAAGTTGCGAGGACAACCAGAGAAAGCTTATTTACTCAAAGTTTTTCCAAGCTTTTTTGAAATTACCTGCAGTGTTGCATTAGAACACAGTCTCCCACAGAAATTGGAATATATTTCACCATTTGGATACCTAAGATGGGCAATCAGGGAAATGGACAGAAACCCATACCCACCAGGTCCCAGTAAAATAAGGAAGGAGCAAATTCTTTCCCTCTTCTCCAGTTTCTGATACATTTTCAGTGTGCAACACCTGAGCTCAGAATGATGAAAGCTTAAAAAGAAACTCAAGCTTCCTTTTCTCGTCATACTACTGCATTAGGAGATTTTACAATGAGTTGTAAACTGCAACAACAGAAACACACTTCTAATCCTGAATCTCACAGCACCCAAAGTACTCCTACCACCGTGCCACTGTCAGCCAGGCAGCACAATTCCCTTAACAGAGGACGAATTAGAAGGGACAACAGATTTAGGACAGATTTTCAACCACATTTGTCTCACTGATCCAAAACAGTTTGAACCACTAAACTGGGTGATGGAAGACGTTGCTTCTTTCTCTCCTTTGTGTAATTCTGACTTTGTTTTCCAATACTGAGTTTTTTATTTTTATCTCTGATATTGTAATACTGCATTTTAAAAACCAAATGTAACACAACCTTGAATACTAGTGACCATACAGGTTCCTTTAATCCACAACAACCAAACAATAATGGGTGTAACGAGTATAGAAAAAGATGGCAGAAATAAGATGGCATATCCAATTCATCCACAGTTTAATTCTGTAAACATTTGTTACATGTTATATATCTATTGCTTCTTTGAAGGGCTGGGGCTTTATGAGCAATCATGCTCTTATATTTAATCAGAACCATATGGAGGTCAGCGTGAGGGTCCATCCAGCTGAAGGAGAACTGGAAAGTATATTAAAAGTTAACTGTGAAATTATTTCATGTGTAACTTACAGAGTTTAAGAAGCCAATTTAACAATGTTAGTGTCTTGGTGTTGTTGAAAACAGAGCATGTCAATGAAGTGACTCACACTACCTATGCTATTTCTACAAAGCATACTTCTGAAGTTTGCAACTAAAAATAAGTAAAAGGAGTAACATGCAACATGCAAACAACCTCAGACAAAGATAAACAAAAGACAGAAAATGGGACAAAACCCATATCCCTATACCTTTCTTGCTGTTGCCTGTTTCTGATGGGGAGACTACAGAAAAGCCAAACCCCAGCAATTTTGTTTACACGAAGTGCTGACATCTCTTTTTCATAACACAAAACTGGGCTTTATATGATTTTGTTTCAAATACTATTGAAATTATGGAGGCAATCCATAGTTCTTAGCAATAAAAACCAAAGAAGGGGAACTGCAAGCAACACTCACACAATAGTTTAGAACCCCCACAGTTATTGAGCAGACATGATACCACTATGTACCATTTAATATGTACTTATTTAAAAATGAAGTGATGGATATAAGCAGGAGACAAGTCTACATGCATAATTCTCATACACAGAAGTCTGGATGTAACATTACAATCAGTTGCCAATATCAACAAAACAAGCAGGCAGTTAGCTGTTGCCTTTTTTTAAAAAAAAAAAACTTTTTTAATTTTCTGGGTGAATTTTGTATATATGAAGGGGAATTAAATAGCACTTACTAGTGCCAGACACAATATGAGCAAGCACCAGACAGCTTCAATGCACAGCTCTGTAAATGCATCTCATTTTTGACCTCCAACATTCTTGCTGAAAGTCTAGGTCACAGAACAGGACTTCAGAGCCCTTCCTTTGTGTGATTTAAGCTCGTGGTTGTGACTCACAGTTAAACAGAGAACGCTGTCGATAATAGCGGTAAAGGATCGCATTTGGGGAAAATTTCTCCCCTCTGATCTTCACAGCATGAATAATGCTTATTCTGTACACGTTCCAAGTGCGGAACTCCCATTGAGGTTTCATTAAAAAAAAAAAAAAAAAAGAGTACAGAATACACAGCAGAGATCTACACTGCGGATAACAGACTCGCAGCGTGAATTAGAGAATAACTTTGCCCTCAATTTGAACTCAAGTTCTTCCCTGCTTCCCCATATTGCATCTGAAAGATCCATTTGTTGCTGTGTTTTTCAATCATGCTGCAAGTGTGACAGAAATGCAAGCACGCTCCCTCTGATAGCTAATATGAAACATATATTTCCAACGAAACGAACCAAAATCATTTGGTTAAGATCAGCTGATGAAAAAACATCTGTTGTATACTTCGGTCTGATGCTGTATACTCTCAGTGGAAAGAGTAACCTTGAAGGTTCAATATAAGCAGCAGAAAAGCCACTCAAAAAAGTGTCTTCAGAGTGCTGACGCATTATTATATTTTCAGTGCTTAATACAGATTTTTTGTGTGTTTGATGGAAGAACTACTGAAAGCCTTTCCATTAGAGGGACAATAGAAACAGAAAACTACATCTTCTACTATAAAATTCTGCTAATGTAATTCTTGTTGTGCTTTAAATACACCCATAGGGCTTTTATTTTCCATCAAGGGAACATAATACCTCTCCGGCATCAGAGCACCATTTGCTAAGCAACTTTACTGAGCACTTACAGAGCAACTTTTACTGAGCTGTGCTCAGATAAATCAACCTCTACGCTTTTCTGTAACTCACCAGAACTGTCTCATTATTCTCCCGACTTTTCTAAAGTGGAAACAAAAAAAAAAGGGGAAAATTGATCTCATGGAAAAAAAATGCATTTGATGTACACAAGATTCCAATAGTTACAAAATTAGCGCTACAAAAGCTGTCAATGTCCTTTTTCATCCTATTGAATCCCTTTTTTGCCTTTTTTTTTTAAACTTCCAGTACAGTTTTCATGACAGGAGCAATCCTAGTGCAGACAGTTTCAGGCGACTGCTTTGATTGTAAGCAGTCTCAGTAATTAAACAGGTCTCAGTAGTTACATACCCTGCTGTGTCAGATCTACGCTAGCATTCACCACCACTAAACACAAGAGAAACATAGAGGAAAATTTTAACCTAAAACCAATGGAAATAACCTGACAAACTGTTCATGTCTGCAGTAAGCAAGTTAAACGAGACGTAGTCGATAAAACTTTGGACTTGTCCCAGTGCCAGGGCACTGAACCTGACCACTGATTTGGGGGTAGAAGATTCTGACACAAAGAATAATGGCTTATTAAACACCATTATGGAGAACAAACTAGTACAGTCTAATAGTAATCATAGCTTAAGACAGCCTTTTGAGAGCGGTGGGAAACTATTAAATGTTGTTGACATGTAAAATGAGTTGTTTTCATCATTCATCTCAGTCTGAGAAAAAATTTGCTAGGATAACTATCAGCATGCTTAAGTCAAAGCTGTACACAAAAAATGGCCAGCACGCAACTCTGGGCACAATTAACTTCTGAGCTTCATTTACAAGTGAACTTCACTTTAAGCACTGGCATTTGGTAAAAACAGGAAGAAAAATTCAAGATTCCACTTACGCTGGAATTTTTAAACACAAAGGGAAAAAAGAAGCGAGTGCCTGGCACAAGGTCACCCTCTGTTCAGGAACTTGGGTTTGGAGTGCTAGGTTTTGCATGGAAAAAGCAGGGTGGATGGGGAGGGGTTAACGCTACAAGGAAGGGAAGATAAATAAACATTTCCTACAAAACATTTTGGGTTATCACAGGATTTTAAAACAGGGGGAAAAATAATTAATATATTGACTATCAACAGCTTCACAGTTTTCATTTTGAAATTAATTTCCACCATGAGATAACATTTCCGCCTTTGATAATGTATTGTCACAAATCAGATTTGGTGTGTCTCATTGCTATTATCTGCATCATACAGCAGAGAAGATATTCTTTTATTTCTGAAAAAATTATTCTTACCACCCATACTTTAATGTGGAAAAAGCCTAAAAAAAAGAGTAAAAGCCAGCAGTGGAGTATAAAACACCACCCATACGCACTGTTCACGATTTATCATTGACATGCAACAACCCTGACCAACGCAAGTACAGTGATCAGCTGCAACTTGTACCTGTATAATAACAAGCTTAAATAATCAAGAAATAGAAAAGTAATATTTGGGAATATATGGACTTAAATAACTAGTTCAATTGAAGGTGCTTGCAGCTAAGGCACCTGTGCTGATTTCCTCTTAGGAAGCAGCAGATGCTCAGGCAGCAGATGCCCAGGCATCTTCCTCCCTGGCAACGCACTGAACCTCTCCAAACCTCCTAATAAGACCAATTAAAGCAGGTCTTCAGATCTGTAATTGAGCAGGTTTACTAAAAAAAAATATCTGACAACACAACCTTCAAAATTAGCACACCTGACACCACAGCCAGAGAATAACTGCCCTAACCAATCTGTCCTTCAGTTAGCTTGGACAATCTACAATTCACAGTCTCTCTGAACTTCCTTACCAGCAAAAGAGAAGGAGCAGGAGCTCATTCAGGGCCAAAAACATCAGGGAGAAGATAAAAAACTGCCCTTAAGAAACTAGTGAAAGTCAGATCCCTAGTTTCTACTAAAGTAGGAGCTGGAAATACGCAAGAAAAATCCCAACACTTTGTTAGAAAAAAGCCACAATATGCTGGCTGGAATAAAAAAAAAAAAGAAAAAAAAGAAAGACTGAGAAAAAGTCTTTATTAGGGTAATATGAAATCTGGGGGGAAAAAAATTTAGGTGAGTGAGAGAGAGAAAGACTACATAAACATCAGTAAGTACGTCCAGAACAATCTGTGCTTTTATTAATCATAATTCTAAAATGATAAAAAGACCCTCTTCTGGAGCGAAAACAGTCATCACTGTCACATGCTCCATTATGGAAAGGATTTATGTGGTTTCCTCTTAGCAACGTAAACCAAGGCTTGAAAAGTTCCACATATTTTGCCGTTCAAAGCCCTCTTACGGCAACTATCAGGCACTACAGTGCTAATCTACATGTAAGAATTAACAGACATATTGGAAGAAAGAGTGGTAGGGAGTTTTGGTCCAAAACTATTTAGTATATTAAAAAGCTGAAAGTTAAATAAAGCAAAGGATAGTAGCTTTAATACAGAACTGAAATTAGAGGTCGGATTCCTTTGCTCTAATGTTGGCAAGTTTCCACCAAAATTACTTGTAATAAGTTGCAGAAACTATAAACACAAGGCACTTACAGCAAATGCCCACTTATTACCTAAAATCATAGGTCTATATTTGAGGCAAAATTTGGACTCTAAGCCAATGTTAATAGTGCTGAGGTAAATTTGTACCACTTTAATGTTTTTTATGACCTTTATTTATTTTAAATCAAGGCCCTCTTCAGGAAAGTTAGTAATTATCATCTCTTATGTTTCCTAAAAAGAAAAATAAACCCTATGTCTCATTCTTTTTTATTTCAAGTGGATAAAAGGCCATGGGTACCCAAGACAGTGCTGCAACATTTTTACCTGTTTTACTTGAACAGGCAATGACTTCATTTTCACCACTGATGTCATTAATGTAGACTGACTTGTATCTGCAGTATAAAAGGCGCTCCATAAAAGCAAATTCTATTCCATATCACACCAGTCAAGACTTTCCAAGCTACCACTTGAGACACAAATATAATAACACATTCCATTGAACTAGCTCACCTTTGTTCTTTTTCTTATTTGCCTGTAGAAATAACTTGTGTATCTGTTCAAAAAGACACCAAAGACGTTGATTTACACAATATACTGATGGAATCAGACTTTGCTAATGATCACATTACTTCATTTTTGGCGCAGTGTCTCCATCAGGCCACTTTAAAGAGGAACTGGAGTTCTTCTACACATTTTACAAGGCCCTTTTAAAACGTGCAGTATTTCCATTTGCCAAGTGGCATGTTTTCAAGGCAATCCTGGTTGAGCCATAACATACACAAATAGGAAGAAACACAAGAGAGTTTAATAAAAAGAAATCTACCATGACAGCAAAGATTATATCATGTTCTAGAGTATTTCCATGAGCACTCACCAAAACCAGATTGCTAACTTTGGGGTCAGCACTTCACAGTGAAGGAATCAACCCGAAGACTGTATGTTTGTTGCAATGCCACAATATTTGCTATAGCCCACAATAGCAAATGATCACTTGTAAATTATTTGTGGGGGGAGGGAATTTTGAAGCAGTGAGAGATGCAAACATCCAAGTGTGAGTTTTGGCTTCAACTACACAGGGAATAGTAATGAATCTAGTAAAATCTACCATAAAGTATGGTCTTCACTTCTTTTTCCTCTACAGGTTTCCAACACCACAGTTATCAAACCACACAGGTTTATAACAAACCAGAGTGCTTTTAAGATTCTGTATCTTTAACTACTATGCTGAGGAGACACATATATACTTCTCATCAAAATTAGGATACACTTTATCCTTCCCTAGATTCTCCCTTGCAGTTTTCATTTAAATCCCTAAATTGATTCTTAACCTCACAACATGGGAAGAACTTTCTTGGAGAGACAAGTCCCCTCGCGATCAGAGGGGAAAATGTGTCTCTCTTGCCACACCAAGCATGAGGAGGGTCCCCCAGTCCCAGGAGAGCACTTGGGGTAGCGAGAGGGGGGCACAGCTTCCTCGAGCAGACAAACCCTCAAGAGCTGAAGGTAGTATCATACTATAAGTATATACCCATACTATAGCTACCAGTGCACACCAAGACTCCCATTTACAAAGGACTTAAAGCTGTGCAGAGACATCTCACACAGCACAACCCTCTGAACAAGATGTTTAATTGCAGACCCTCTCGTGTTTCTTTTCAACCACTTTCTAATGCCAATTTTAAAACACAGCATCTGCTAAAGTGATAAATATAATACAGAAAAGCTGAATAGATTTCATGCTTCTTTTTTTTGTTGCCTTTTTTTTTTATGCTTAATGATTTCGACATTTGTCTTTTGGAAACCAGGTCTTTAAAGTATGCAATGTTTTATGCCTGTAAAGAACAGTTGTTTGAAGTGAAGAGAGAACACTGAAAAAAAGCGAATCATTGCCCCCTGACCTGCCTGATCTAGGCCCAATTTCCCTGCATTTCAATAATATTAAATTCCACTCCCAGCAGTCTAAAATGTCAATTAACTCAAGATAAGTCCCATTAGATAGGGCAGACACTGGATTCTCCTGACTGTTTGACTCTTGTTGAAACATACCTGTAATTGATTGCAAGATAACTACCGTTAAAAGCAGGATATACCGTCATTGTTCAGAAAAAACATTTTATGTACAAAAAAATAATTTTGTCTTTTTAATTCAGTCATACCCTGTAATTCCAACTCAGATGTCTTTAGTTTTATTCCGCAATGCACTGAACAAACATTACTGAAATAACTCTACCAGGACCCCATCAGCAAAGACTGGATTCCTTCCATATGGAATAAATATTGGTATCATTTTCCATATGGCTTTGCTTACTTTCAGTTCTAAATATGAAAACATCGTAAACAGAAACAGGCACAGAACAGTTATCGAATCCTGTTAGAGCTAAAACCTAGGCACAAACGTAACACCACAAGGCAAACAGGTTTGGACACAAAATGAAATTCCAAGATTCCAAGTGCTATAGGAAGCAGCTGCTAAACTCAAAACACATCACTGCATTTTCATCAAAATCTGGGGTTTGGGGGGGTTGGGTATTTTTCGTTGTTGTTGGTGGTGGTTTGGGGTTTTTTTTAAAGTGTTCATTGAAAATTAATTTGCCATTTTGACAGCCCTAACCTGTAAAGCCTGAGCAAAAGAGCAACTGTAAGCACTGAAAGGCTACTTCCCACTCCCAGCCAAACAAGAACAACTATGTTCCTAAAACCCAGCCAAGCAGCTGTATTTCAAAAAGGTTCCGTTTCATTCCTAATTTGGAAACAAAGGAGACTGCTTTGTAATGTATTATCTGCATTATCCTAATAATCTAGAAACCAGATAGCGTGATAGTACATACAAAAACTTAGCCTGTAATTTGGCAGCCTAGACTAAGGCTAATCATAACATACTAAGCTTTTTAATTAACAGACCTTTGCTTCATAGGAGTAAGGTGCCCGTGAAATATTCCAATCAACAAAAATTACATGTTACATGGAAGTAGTGGAAATAAAGAGTTTTGGCTTTAAACTGCTTGCTGTCTGGCTGTTTGTGCTTCATGTAACATATGGCAATTTATAGATTGATCAGACAGCTATCTATAGCTCAGGACAAATTAATTTGTCGATTGCTCTCAGTAAGGATTCAGTTCTGACAGATACTCAGTAACCACAGGGGCAAGTAAGATGCCTCCAACTTCACCTCACTGCTCAGTTTTTACCATACTGTTCCTACTCCAATAGGAGTATCCCCTATTTGCACAGACTCTCGCTCAGTGTTGTTTTCATCATGCTTGGGAAAGCCATAAAACGGGGGAGAGAAACTGCTCCTTCTGATATAAAATTCTGTTTCACTTTCATCATTCTTCTGTAGTTAGAAAATACACGGGGAAAGAACAGAGGGGACAGATGTCTCTGAAGTCATCTTCTTAGACACTGTGTCAAAGTTATTACTGAAAGAATATTTAAATGAACTTACCAGTAGAGAAAACAAGAACTGTGTTGTCCCAAAGACCGTATCTTTTCAGAGCATCAGTAAGATTTCCTACAGCTTCATCCATAAGAGTCACCATCCCTGCATAACGACGCCTCTTTACATCTTTAATGGAGGCATATGGTTTCATGTACTCTTCAGGGACCTCAAGAGGCTCATGGACAGACTGAAAAGCAAGGTAGAGAAAGAGGGGCTGGGGTGGAAGGGGTGGAACGGAAATTAGTTGAACATAAAGTACTAAATGCATAAGTTACTGCAGCAAAAGCAGTCTTGATTCATCAACAGCTGAAGACACTGCGCTTTAATTTCTTCGACACTTCTCTCTTCTAATCCCTAAGCACAAACTAATAAAACTTTGATAAAGGACGTTTGCAAAGCTGTGTAAAAACATCAGGTGTATCTCTTCTTCATAACACAGTTGTTAACAGTTTCTTTGTATGAAACATCTCCCATTAAACTTTCCATTACCTTTTTAGAAGAGCAAACTACATGCTAAATCATTTCTATAAACTTATTACTTACACTATTAAAAAAAGAAATGGAGAAGGGTAGCAGGCCAGGGCTGTGCAGCCAAAGCTGATTCGGACAGCAGACAAGGCAAGTTTTACTAGCACTACTTCTCGCATTTAGCTATACGCACCCTGTTGAAAAGCCCCAAATTACAGCTCAAGTGTAAGTCTCTCTATTAATACATCATTAACTTTTTTTTAAAACATTCTTTAGTGCTAAAGTTATCAAAACCAGGTGCTGACTGTACCTTCTCAGTTTTATGATTGGCTATAAGATCTATAGCTCTGTCTGTGAATAAATTAGTAGAGTACGCGTTTTTAAACCCAGTTGCAACTTCTTCTCCATCTCGAAGGTCCAGAGCGCATCGCGTTACGTTCTTTGCTTTGATGAGGACGCAACGGTCATGAGAATAATAATCCTCACTCCCCAAAAGATAGCCTAGAACAGGAAAAGATGTCAAATAAGCTGGCCAACATAACGTCATATAAACAGATACATTAGGAGGAAAAAAAGTAAAATTGTCAAACTTTAGCGGTTTTGAGCTCATCCAACATTTGACCATCTGTAGTGACATCCCTCAAGAGGTCTAAGTCAACATTAATAGCTCAAAGACTTTTTATTGCTAATGCAAGAATGAAGTAACTTCAAAACACATAAAAGATTTTGAAAGCAGTTCAATGACTTTATATTCATAACTTGGTATCAAATACATTAGCATTAAACTAATGCAGTGATAGCAAAGGCAGTGACCTATCCATGTATTACTCTGATTTTTAGTGGGTTTGACTTTCTATATTTGTATTTCTTCTCTCTCTATTCGAAAGTTTGGATTTTTTAATTTATTTTTTCAAAAACATCCAAGTATGAAGCATTTTTAGTCAGCTGTAAAGCAACTTCTGATCCACTGCTGACACCAACTGGTGAAAAAAAGACACTATTATTTAAAGATACCTAAAAGAAACAAACTATGCAAAAATTCTAGAGGTATAGACTTGCTCCTACCAAGGGCTATCCTGTCAAGCATTGAGTGCTTTTGATTTTTATCGACCAGAAACAAACCTCTTCAAAATTTTCTGAATCTCAGTAATTGTTACTTTGGAAATTAGATTTCAGATTTATTTTATTCTCCAATAGCCTGAAAAAAAACCAGACAAATCTGCAAAAAATATATTCTTAAGTTCTGAAGAAACAAACTGAAATTGGGAACAAAAAATCAAAATGGAGGAACTTCACTTGAATTTTTATTCAGCAGCTTCAAGTATGGCTACCTGTTCAAAAAAGTATGTACAGAAAGAATGAAGTTTTGTTTTAAATACAATATAAACTTGTAATACATTTTTAGAAGGAAAAAATTGCTTTTGTTTCAAAGCACAAGGAGAGATTTTGTGGGCAGACTGCCTACATCAATGTACTTAGTGCTGCAAGTTGCATTTTCCCATTTTGAGTGCCCAATGGGGGAGACGCCGCACCAAGTTTGCCAAAGAATCAAATGTCCCTTAATTGCAATTAACATCTACTGGAATTACATCAACATTACAGGATATTAAACTGCTACATTCTCCGAAAAATAGTGTCATGCTGGGCACTCAACGACCATGCCCAGAGCCAGCCTGTATTAAGGCTTCTGCACTAAGAGCCTACTTGGTCCCAGGGTGAGATTTCACGAGGAGCACCAGCCTATCTACACCTATGTGGCCAAAAAAGATCCCAAGCTCCTGCAAAGGGATGGGAAGAGGCATACACGTTTAAGCAACAAGCTGTTACATTACAATCCATACATATCAGCTTAATTCACTTGTGAAACTACGGCCCCATGTTCCGTGAAGAGTCAAAAGAGACAATCTAAGGGAACAGTTCCTCCCACCAAAGTTTGGATCACCGCTGTCTACAACGGACATATAGCACAAACAGGCTCTTCACTTAAGTGCCTAAAGTTAGGCAAGAGGAACATGTAAGTTTCTCTGTATCTTACTTTCTCCGCTGTAGAAGTGGGCAGCAGTACTATCAACAGCTTGCAAAGTTATTTTGAAGACGATGAGCTGTTTTAGAATTCTCCATTTAATGAAAGTGTCTTAGAAACAACGAAGTGGCAATGGACAACTTCACATTCAGTACTACGTGCAATGAGATCTATTGCAGGCAGCCTGACTCATGTAACATCTGCGGCACTTGTGCAAAACTAATAAAAGTCCAATCAATATTGGGACTCAAACCTTTGCGAGAGGAAGAATAAACAACTCATGGCTACAAGTTGCTTTGTATCGCAGTCACAGTTGGACAACCTAACACTGGTGTTATTTGTTTAATCTGAGGATTTGACTTCGTAACTTGCGAGTTCCTGCAACAGACCTTCTGGATACTGTTTTATAGAGGCTCTCACACCACCTTTCTTGCCAGAAGCTCTGGAAAACAATGCTACTCTATTCACAAAGCATGAACACGGTGTGGTGTGACATCTAGTTCTTTCTTAAAAATACCAGCTTTTAGAAGCGTAACATTATTTGCAGAGCAAACAATGTTTGCTGTCTGATCTAACATAAAACGTTTAGATTACAGACACTTATAAAAACAAACCGATCACTACACCTTAAATCTGCAGATCATAAGACAGAAATACTTTCTTTGGAGCCACTCAATAATTATGATATCTTCTTCAATAAGTTGTAAGGCTTGGACACGCATTTAAAGCACCATCTTATTTTAAGCAGTTATACTTTGGAAACATGCATGCTCAGGTATTGATTTACACATACACTAAGAGTAAATCTGCTGTTCTTAGAAGAATTGGGCAGTTTCTCATAATTTTTAACATCACATTTCTTGCCCATGTTAAATCTAACCATTACCAAAGTAAGTATCAAATCCTCTGCGGGTTGGAAGGCACTCTTTTCTGTACATCCCTAAGTGCCATTTCCCCACCATGTGAGTAACGTATCCCGCCTCTTGAAGCAGCTCCGGGAGGAGTTTCTCATCCAGTGGCACACAGCTGGGCTGGCACGGCCAAATTATCTGGTGTTGTAAACCTGTGTGGATCTAGCAGAGAAAAGAAGGGTGCGAGATTACTTACAACACAGCAGCGTGTTCCCGTAAGCTACTTCATAAGCAGGTGCAAAAAGAAACAAAGCTACACCAGAGGCTAGCATCAGTTCACGGTTTGCTGTCTTCACTGAGGTAGCCCCGAGGAAGATGAGGAAGCCACAGGGGGAGGGCAGGGGGAGTATGGAGGAAGACAAGGACATCGCACCGCGGGGGTTCACAAGACCTTCCCAGACATAAATATAGCACAATAAAAAAAAAAGCAAAGCCTTTTGCATTTTCATCTAAAAATCTAACAGGTAACAATTACCATTACAGTCTCTTTGACGGCTAGGGACAACGTCTCAACGTGGAGTGGGAGATTTTAAATGGGGTGGAGATGGGCAAAAAGGCGCATGGCAGGTGAAGCCACCAAGCTTTTGCCTGTACCTGACAACAGTCACCAGATGAAAAGGTGGCAAAGGATAAGACAGTGCTTTTTGCATTACTCTTCTAAATGTACATTATATACACACATTATATATTTATTTACACGCTTAAAGTGAGTGTGAGCACTTTTACAAACTAAGCGTTTGGGGATAACACAAGTTTTAGACACTGCCTAGATCTGACCTCTAACAGTTCCACATAAGTTTCCAATCTTAAGAAGTGGCAAATTTTGTACCTCTTTACAAAAACACGACTGATAACGATTCTCCAAGTACATATTGCTTGATGCAAGAAACCTCTTCAGTTACTGTGTACTATAAGTCGACTTTTGTCAACTCCCCTATCTCTTCCAGATAAAAAAACGCACTACCCTAAAGTTAGGCCAGCAAACATACACATACAAGTGTAAGTATCTTACTTATTTACTAAATATTTCTAATAATCTGCCTCTGTCAAAGCACAAAACCTCCGACACCCCATAGAGCACAAGACACCAAATTTTGCAACTCCACTAACCACTCCAGTGTAGCAAGCTGCACAATTAATTTTTAAAGCATCGCTTTAGCAACACTTTGACCTCACTTCTAAACCAAATAAGCCCTGATCTTAGGCAAGTGGGCAAGCAGACTCTCACAATGGGCCTATTAGTTACTAATTTTCTTTGAAACAGGAGCTGGAAAAAAAGAATTCATTTCTTAAAATGAAGTATTACAAAAATATTATTAATATAGTGAAACACACAAGCTAGCAAAGAATTGTAATTTCTTCTACTGTCTGTAGAAAGCAAGAAAAAGGAAACAATAATAATAATAATAATAATAATAACAACAACAACAACAACAACAATAATCTATAGCTTTCATAACTAATACCTTTGCTTTTCTTTATGTACTGCAAGTTGACTATCAAAATTCCAGCTCCAAATAGGAACAGATTTAGGTTACTTTCTAAAAACTCCAAGCAATTGTTAATCACACCAATGGGTAAAACAAAACAAAATCCCACGTTTGCTACATAATTATTTCCTGCACACATCTCCTCAATTTTATAGAAAAATTACTTCAATTTTCTAACATTATTTTACTCATTTGTAACAAGGTCAACACGAAGATGATTAAATTATCAAGTCAGATAGATATGATGAATTTAAATGAGGACTGAATTATGAGCATTTCCAATTTCCACTTTAAAGATCAGGTGCAGCACTGTCCAGTTAACCCAGACCCATTTCCAGATAAGCATACTCAGAGTATGAACTGCATTCTAGAAGTAGTCAAGATGAAAAAATGTTTTAGGTCATTTACATTAAAAAAAATTTAAAGAGTTGGTAAAAAAAAAGTCAATTACATCTTCCTATTATTGATTCTCAGAGTTTCTAGAAACAGAAGAAATATTGCTTGGAAAGAGTCAGTATCACCTAGAACAACCTTCCTGTGACAACATGAAATAACATCTACTAATACCAAATAACATTTATTTTCATACTGAACAGTTTGTTTGACAAATAACTACAGTTAGCATGCATGTGTGGGACTTTTTGAGACAGAGGGCAAGTTTCTGAAACACATTCAACCCTCTGTGAGTTTCTCCTTTCTGACCGTGCTTTCTTCTTTCCCCCTGCTTCATTTTTGCCAAAGTTGCAATAAAAAGAAGGGGGAGGGGGGAGTACAGCAGTCTGATGAAGTCCAATCCTTATACCTGTGCAACTGAAAAAAATGGGAAAACTCATGACTAGGACTCCGAAGCAGCTAGACACCCTGAGTAAGGACCAGTCTGTGTGCAATCCATCAAGGGGTGCATAAATCTCTACACCTATGTAACCATGTGAAGAATGTACAGGTTAGGACGCATTTAAACGCTGCATTGGAAAATGAGCTGCATATACTCAGCACATAGTTGATCCGCTTCTGGCTGCACGTTGACTGCGTGCTTGTCCAGTTCAGAAGTACGTAACAGAAGATGACGATGACAGGAGCATTTTTCACGATACACTGCCATACCTGTTCATACAACTGAAGCATAGCGAGCACCCCAGCTTTTCGGAAGCAGAACTTGCACTAAACTCACGCTTAGTTTACTGCTGAGCTAGCAAGCCAAAAGTAAGCAAAGTAAGTTTGTCTGCATACAAACACAAGAGTTTTTTTGTACAGTAGCCTTCTCCTGAGCACATCTTTGCATAAGATAGATAGATACAAGAAGGCCAAACTACCAGAACGCGGCTGAGAAGCAGCAGGAGAGATGCACCCCACCAAGATACCTGCTAACAGGCTGCCAAGGGCGGCGGGAAGGGGCCGGGAGGGGGTCATCACCACCACCGGGGACGGATGGAGGGATGGAGGGGTAGCGGGATGGAGGGGTAGCAGGATGGAGGGATAGCAGGATAGAGGGATGGAGGGGTGGAGGGACGGAAGGATGGAAGGATAGCAGGATGGAGGTATAGCAGGATGGAGAGACAGCAGGATGGAGGGATGGAGGGATAGCAGGATGGAGGGATAGCGGGATGAAGAGATAGTGGGATGCAGGGACGGAGGGATGGAGGGACAGAGGGATGGAGGGACGGAGGGATAGCAGGATGGAGGGATGGAGGAATGGAGTGATGGAGGGATAGCGGGAGGGAGGGATAGCGGGATGGAGGGATAGTGGCATGCAGGGACAGAGGGATGGAGGGACAGAGGGATGGAGGGACGGAGGGATAGCAGGATGGAGGGATGGAGGAATGGAGGGATAGCAGGATGGAGGGATAGCAGGATGCAGGGATGGAGGGAGGGAGGGAGGGATGGGGAGACAGAGGGATAGCGGGATGGAGGGACCCCAACGGCTGTTCCGCAGCCATCACCGCGCTGGGGCAACAACTCCCGTACCGACCTTCCCCGGGTGCCCCGCCAGGGCCCGGGCCCTACCTGGTAGCGGCCGCTGAGGAGCTGGCTGCGGGAGGGGGTGCAGAGGGGCTGTGTGTAGTACCGCTCCAGCCGCACGCCGCCCGCCCCCAGCGCGTCCAGCCGCGGCGTGCGGATGGCGGAGCCGTGCCAGCCCACGTCGCCCCAGCCCAGGTCGTCGGCCAGCACCAGCACCAGGTGCGGGGCGGGCGGCCGCGCCGCCGCCGGCCGCGGCGGGCAGAAGAAGGGCAGGCAGAAGAGCAGGCAGAGCGGCGGCGCGACCCCCGCCCGCCGCGCCATCCCCGCCACCAGGAACTGGGCCGCGGGGACCGCCCCGCGGGGACGGGCCAGGGCGGCGGCGGCGGCGGCGGTCGGCTCCTCCCGCCGGGCGGGCCGGGCTGCGGGGGCGGGCGGGTGGCTGTCCGCGGGCACGGCGCGGCGGGGCAGGGGCAGGGGCAGGGGCAGGGGCCGCCCCCGGCCGCGGGCCGGTGCCAGCCGCAGGTGGGGTCCCGCAGTAGCTGCCGTGGGTGAAGGCGGTGTGGCTTTAGGCCCGGTAGTGTACGGGACGAGGCAAAACAAAGGGCCGTGAAGTTGTTGCCGGTGTTGGCAGTGTCCGCCTCGGGGGCGCTGGAGTTGTTCTGCCGTCGGTTCCTCCGTGAAACGCCCGTTTTAAGCCACGGAGCCTGTCCTAGGGGAAGCAGGGAGCTGTTTGCAAGCTTGTGGTTTTGGTCAGCTGTGTTTCCAGGGCAGCCGATACCGCAGTTTAAGTATAAAACACAATGTATTCTGGTACAAGTACCTGGACTGTTACATCTGTCCCCGTAGGCGACACCACGGCAGCTCGTCCAGATACGATGCTGCCAGCGGAGTTTTATTCTTTGCATCAGCAAAGTGGGGCGGCTGCAAAACAGCCGCGGCCGCGCTGCCCGCCAACCTGCGCCGCGGCCTGGCCAAGGCACACCGCCGCCGCGGCAGCAGCTGCGCTGGGCGAGACGGCAGTCGCTCCCGCCGGAGAAAAGCGCACGGCCGCCCTCCTGCCATCATCGGCTGCTGCCCTCCTCCCCTCCTCCGCCCGCCCCTTCTGCAAAATCATGCGCCGCCCGGTGCTTTTTCTTCTCTTCGTCTTGCTCATTCGGGCGAGAAGTCCTCATCTCGGCCCGGCCGTGCGGTGGTGCTTGTGGCTGTTGCTGAGTAGGAAGGAAGTGGAGCAACCCCGAAGCAGAAGTAACCGCTCTGTCAACAGGGCTGTTTCTGCCAACCGTGCAATCTTCTAAAGCAATATTGTAAATGACCACTACCTCAGTTATAATCTTGATGAAATAATCTAAGACTGTGAAAAGACAGAAGCAGCTGCCTACTTTGCACGATTTTGTCCATCCGTGGAATACATACAAATTTTGGTGTCCAGTTAAAAGATCAAATAACCATGTGTTTCACATTTGGCTGGACTGGTACACACATGCATTGTTATATAACCATTTGGTAACATGTGAAAGAACGACCCACGCTAAAAATTGTATTTCTCTGTAAGAAAGCCATATACTTAGTATGCCAGACTCCTGTCTACTTTCTTTTTAATTGACACATCTCTGTAGAAAGAAAGTTCCTGCTCCCATGAATGAAGTCTGGTAGATAAGTCTACAAATTTGCCAGATATTTTTTTATAAATCCCAAAGAATTCCCTGCTGGTTTGAAAACAACAGCAATAGTAAGTGATGCCACATTTTTTTCTAGAATAAGAATGTGTGTGTCCACAGCTGGTATTAGAACAAGAAGCAGCAATACTCTCCTGAAGTCAGTTTTCCCTGAAGTAAATTCCAGGATTGCTGACAAACTGGTATGTGACTATGAGTTACTATTTTCTTTGTTGAGATGTGATTCATACTGTTCAAAAGGCTGGAAAGTTCCGATCTATCTCGGTTTTAGTTCAGATCCCATTGCCAGTCACAGTTGTCTCACTGAATTGTATATTTTACTAACTTCTTCCATGTCCTCATTATAGGTAAAGTTCCATTCATATGTTTCCATTCCCATGGAAACCATTCTTGTTCATTCAAAATAATTTGAAAATCCACACAGTGCTGGTGAAATTGGAAACGTTGGAATAAAATTCACAATAGCCATTCACCTGATATGTTTCCAAAGGCATCACGGTGTTAAATGCAGCTAAACTCATATTGGCTTGTAGCAGATTGCCAAGAGTTATTTGCTGGCTATCCCGCTCCACCAGAATTGGATAACCTGGTTGCCTGAACTGCCAGAATTAAAACATGAAGTTGTACCATCTAAAACATAGCAGATATGAAAACATGCAGATACTGCGCGGTCACAGTCTGGATGTTGCTGCCTGTCATATTTTCTTACTGGTTTGTTTTGTTTTGTTTTTTATTATCACTTGACAGATTTGCAATCCCAATCAGAAAATACTGTTTATATCAGAGAGTATCCTCTTGAATCAAAAGAATAAATCCTGGAAATGGTCTATGCTCAGTTCCCTATGTTTCAGTGTACCTTTTCTGAATTTGCGGTTGAATAATTTGGATGCTGTTTTGAGGCCAATGATTAACAAAGTCACTGGAGTGACACACAAGATTATGGTATCCATGTCGAATTATCATTCCACACAAAGTATGAACATGGTACATCTTGCCATAGCACATGGGAATTTGGAACAAAAATGCAAATGGTAGTAGTAACATGCACTCTGGTGTACCAAAACTCTCTGGAGGTGGAGAAAAAATAAAGGAAAATGACACAAAATATGTCTGAGAGAACTGCCTTCTGACATGTCCTGATCTCTCCACGCATAGAAATTTGAGTTTTTCAGAAAATTTCCTAGATGACCAGCTGTCACATTTTCACCTCATTAAAGAGGTGTCCCTTCTGTTAGCTAAAGGGGTTGTGGAAGGCTCTAAAAGTGTACCTGCCGGTCTTTCTACCCTGGCATTTCTGTTCGACTGGTTAGAAGCCCTCTTAATACATGGATGTACTACTTGAACATTCTTGCTCCTTTTCACTTCCCCTTGCTCTATCCTGACACCAGAAGTTTATGCAACACCATATCACAACGTATAATGAAACGAAGCAGTGACAGGAAACCACGAAAGCTGTTGAACACCTCCCCCCCCTTTGTCTTCAGGTTTATCATTTTTATTTTATAACGATGAAAGATTGACTTAAATGTGTGAATATCTCTGTGGGCATGATTTGCAAAGCTTCATCCCCTTGCAGTTTAGTTTATCCACATTGTGCAAAGTACTGCAATGTTGAGCTATCCTAATAAATTCTCAGTAAGCTGACTTGGGCATCAGAGGAGTAAAGAAGAAGCTACACCAACTAGGAAGCCCTGTCGGACATACTGCTATCATAGCTACAGTGCTTCTAATACTCAGCCATCCTTGCTTAAAAGTATTTCAGGTATCTCTGCTCCTGAATGCATTGTTAAACAGAAAGCACAGACGTTCTTAAGAGGTAACAAAGTGCAACAAGCTCGCAGATACTCAATTTCTCTTATTTATGGTCAGTGATGAACAGGGAGTTGGTTTGGTCTTATAAGTTGGCTGCAGGAAAGAAACTTTACTTTGCATTGCCTTGTCCCTGAAGCAGCATGCTACAGTTTTTATCTGCTTGCCTGAATCTTGAAACTAAATTAAAATTAACTGGCCAAGGATTGACCTTCGTGAGACTTGGGTGACAACAGCTGTCAATGACAAGCCCAGAAGGAAGTCAATGTTTGGGCCTCTATACTACTACACTGTGAAGTGAGAGAGGTAACTGTCTGCAACAGCTACAAGGAGAAATTAGTGGCTGGGAGCTTGCAGCTGGAAAGGAGGTACAAGCCCATGGATGGTACAGTTTCTGAGCTTTACTTGACTGTAGAAATTACAGCTGTGATTCATCACCTTTTGCTCAGGCTGCAGAAAGCCTGCCCCTTCTGCACAGTCTGACCGACCTGCTTCATGTTAATGAATAGCACTTCTTTCTTCCAAGCTGGAAAATGAGTTACAAACCTGATTCTAACTTCCAGATTGGGATGTGGAAGGTATCCTTCAAACAGTTTTGGCATAGCAAAGCTTATATGTGAGAACCTGTCTCAGGGTAACTGTTACTCTACACTGCAAGACGTAGTGTCTAGTGGATTTGCACATTCTTGGGAAATACTGACATTCAAAACCATGTTCCTAAATAAAAGCATATTGCATTGTGTTGTATTTTAGGTGTCTTAAATTCTCAAGGAAACATAGTGGCTAACTGCCTCATTACAAGTAATGTCACCTTTAGAAAAAGTAGCCTCTCTGGTTCAGCAAAGTAGAACTAAATCACTTGTGAAAGCATAACAGAGAATAATTTCTGAATGGATTTTTCACTCAACATAGTACTACATGCAAACCTGCTGAAGCTTGTATATTTTATTTTGACCTGCTTTGTAAAAGATACTCAGAACAGCACAATGCAATGTCAGCTTACTTTATCAGGAGGAAGTGTTCATTACTCAAATTGTTTTTCTCCTGTTATATTCTATTCATACATTTGCTTCTTTGCTGAAGATCTAGAGACACCAACTCCTTCGGAGAAAGTACATTTTGGACATTATTCATATTCATATGTTCTTTGAAAAGGTTTATCTGTAGCCTAAAGGGGAGTGTTACTCTTTGTAAGTTGGAAATTCTGACATTGTTCTTATTCAAAAGAATAGTTGAGCATATTATGGAATTCAGAAGAGTGTTTTAATAATTTAGTGTGTTCCCATCATTTACATTATCCCAATCTTGCTTATTCAGGTTATCGAATAACACTGAATAAGGCTCCTCTGCTGTGGATTTACGTATATTTTTTCATTGTTAATTCTGTGTAACAACATATGGCTCTTAATGCTGTTCAATCTATAAATAACAGGAAAAGGAAGAACAGTTCTCTGGTGTCAGTCTAGCTCTTCAGATTTAGAACAGTAAGTCCATGACACAGTACTTTAAGTTCTGTTCAAAACTGAGCAATAACATCCTGTGTGTTGTAGAATATTAAATGTAATCTACCAGATGATTCATATAAAATAATGAACAGGCTTCCTATATCTGCTTTATTAAGAAGAACTAGATTTTGATCTTCTATAAGAATTTCTGCCAGGATGACGCATTGGGAAAAAATGTTAACAGTTCAGTTTGCCTTTAATATTGCCTTTATTATTTTTAATGATTGCCGGGATGTATTTCAATTCCTTAGGAAGTATTTCTGTGCAGAACTAGCGATATTATTTTAATGATAAGTTTGCGATGTCCTGTTGTAAGGAGCCAGGATAAGCTACTTTACCCTGAGGGCAGGCAAAGGAGGAACTGTGACTGTCAAGGAGAAGGAAGAATTTGCTATTGGCTAATACCAAGAGCAACTTCCTCCTCTGCATTAATTCAGATCCGCTGGCCCATGTGGGAACAAGCTGAATCAACGATCCCCTCATTCCCTGCCACTTTCTGCTCACAAATGCTACTGAGAAGGGGGAACACATACTGGTTCATGAACTGTGCTCAGATCTCCAATGTGAATAGCCCATATAAGGAAGCAATAGAGTAACACCATCGAATTTCTCACTGATGTACGGCAATGAGGATCTTGTGTTTAGTAATTAGCAAATCTGAGTAGTTTGTTTATCTTAATTTCATGCATATTAATGGCACTATTTCCTACTGCACAATTTGTTGTATCCTCATCTGTGTTTATATTTTGGGACTTTCACCCTTTCTCTGAAGGCGCATTCTTGTTGGTTCAGTCAGCACCAGTGGCTCTTGTATAATGGTTGCTGGATAATTTTTTCCTAAAAGTTCAACTTCCAATTTCTGTCCAACTTTGCTGAGTTGTGTGGGAACATACGCAAAAGCCAGACTCTGCTGAGCACTGTAACTGAAACTTCCAGACGTGGTGTTGCCAATAACCTGAAAAAAAACCCCACAAACATTTATCTTTATTTTCAAGTCGCAGTGAGGTTTTCTTAAAAAAAAAAACCGACACAAAAAACCAACAAACAAACCAAACAGTTTTACATCTCATCTACTAGTTTTGGTATATGCACTTCAGAAATCAAGCAAATTTCAATTGTGTCATGCAGTTCATAATATTCTCTACTGTGGGTGACATCACCTTAAACTGAGAAGTTTGTGCTCCTTGAAAAAACAGTCTATTCCTATTGTGTTCAATGAAGTTTTTACCAGAACACACACTATACAAATGCGTATGTTTCTCATATACAATATTTTAAATACTAGTGAGCATTTCAATACGTAATCTGTGCTGGTGTGGAGGCCTAAACTTTGCTGTTGTTTTGTTTCTTTTAAGTGAATAGCAGAAGTGTTGTTAGGACAATGGTGAACTTGCAGGAGAAGAGAATGGATGACTTAATACTTTAGTCTGTTCCAACTCTAGTTTCTCTGACTTGATGGTATTTCACATTTTTTGGTAGACTTTGCTTCCTGCTTGAAGATTAGAAAATGGTTACCATAGCATCAAATTTTTGCGTGCCAGTAAAACAAAAATAATGCACTCACACTTGAAACACAAAGTTAGATTCTGTTCATGGAGAATTAACATTAGTTTCTAGAAACGTGATCTATAGTCCTTACCTTGCCATTATGCCACACGCTTTCATTTCCCTCTGGATCGACGTTATCTGTTTCCACAGTGAGATACACCAGTCGTCGTTTGAGCCCCTTTTCTTTAATCTGCTTCAGTGCTTGCTTTCCTGTGAAGTCTGCTGGCTGAAAGAAATACAAGATAATGATGATATACGCTTATTTGGGTTCTGCAAAAAGTTTAGAGATACAAGTGTTTAAATTTGTCTTCATTTGTTTTCCTATCACTTAAGTATTCTGTATGAAATACAGATTAAATCAAATCTTTGACAGATATTATATCTTGTATCTTGGTCTTTTTATATTGGTAGGTTATATCTTGGTAACTTTATTGAGTATATTAGTTTTTCTAAATCTCAGTCACTTAATATCTGTAATTCCAAGTGTAGCAGAAATACATTTGTAGTGAGATATGCATTATAAGACTGTCTGCCCAGTTAAGGTTGTGAGCCAGAAGACTGTGTTTCATTTTGTTTCTATAACAGCACCCAAATCGTAAAGCCTTGGCCTCCCCATGTCGACACACATCCTTTTTGATGCCATCAGCAACCGTTATAGTAACTTGTTACTATTCCACTTTGGTGTCTCTGCCAGGCTGCAGAGCTGGCAGTTTGGTCCATATTCTTGTTTTATAGTATGTATAGGGTTTTTGCATATCAACTATTTTATGGGATAATAAAATATTATCCCATAATGGTGCAGCATGTAGTTAAAGAATAATACTATCTTTTGGAGTTCCCTTTTTCAGCTTGCCTAAAAAGGTACAAGCAGATTCTCATATTTCTAGAAGCAGACTGCATCAATGTGTGACAAGTATGGGTGGAGCCACCAGTAAGTCTCTGAATCTTAAACAGTATATAAGACAGTATTTATTATATGTGATAATGTTGAACTGATTCCACTAAACTAGTCTGATTCCATGGCCAGGTTCATGGATATGAGCTTGTTTTGCGTACCATTAGCTGTGAACCTGACTTGTCTCCCACTGTTATCTCCTAAGTCTTAAATATAACTTGACAACTTCTTTATTTAGTTGGCTAGGGAGAGAATAAATTGGAAAAAGAAGTCATAGAAAGAAGAGTTGTTATTAACTTTGTGGTCCTGGACAAAATGCCTCAAGAACCAAGAAAAAGCCTCTTTCAAAGATGCTGATAGTTTGGACAGAAAATAAAATAGTAATCAAGCTGGGTATCGTTATTGCTAGTAACTGTGCAGTAAATATTAGGAACAGTGGCTTACAAATTCTGCCTATTCATTTCTTCTTTAAAGGTACAGATCAGGCAGAACAAAAGATTTGTATTCAACTAATTTGCCATATCCACACCAGCCTGATCCCATGGGCAAGAAACGTAATAGCAGTTACAAGGTCCTCTAGCTTTCCAGCCTTTGCTGAGAAGATGAGTAGCACTGAAAGCTATTTTAAGACACTTGATCTTAGGACACTGTGACAGCTCTAGTAGGTCTGAAGCAGGAATTATATTCACTTCATGAGTGTTCAAGAGAAAAGAAGGGAAATATTGTTGAAGACATCAAAAATACTATTTCTGGTAATGTTCTTTAATTTCTGTAGAGAATTATTGCACTGTCAGAATTGCAAGCAACACATATTATACCTGTTCTTGGAACAGATTATTATGCAGTTGGTTCATGAATTCTTATTTCTGTAGTCCTTCTTTAGGTTCACATACGTCTATGTGTAGGCTCAAAACAAATTACTAGAGTGATGAGGAGTTTTTGAACTTTGAAAGATTAGACTCTGTAAGCAGTTGTGGAAAACAGCTTATGAGCCAGTTACGGAGCAGTCAGTCTGAAAATCAACTGAGGATAACGCAGATGTTGCACATAAGGCTCATAGATAGCCCCCTTTGGAAATAGACAGCCCAGATCAGAAAAAGATTGGACTCTGAGGATTCATTTTGGAATATAACTTCCAAGATGCCACTGGAAAAGATACAACAAAGATCTCAGACCAGACAATAACCAGCTACTGGTAGTTCCCTCTCACTTTTCATAGAATTACATTTCTACTACACAGGAACATTTATGAAAGGAAACACCTACAACTAGAAACACAAATCACAGAATTGTTTGGGTTGGAAGGGCCTTTAAAGGTCCTCTAGTCCAATCTCCCCTGCAACGAGCAGGGACATCTTCAACTAAGATCAGGTTGCTAAGAGCCCGCTCCAACCTGACCTTGAATGCTTCCAGGGATGGGGCATCTGCCACCTCTCTGGGCAACCTGTGCCAGTGACTCACCACCCTCATCACAGAAAATTTATTCCTTATATCTAATCTGAACCTACCCTCTTTTAGTTTAAAACTGTTACCCCTTGTCCTATCGCTACAGCCCCTGCTAAAAATTCTGCCCCCATCTTTCTTATAAGCCCCCCTTTAAGTACTGAAAGGCTGCAATTAGGTCTCCCTGGAGCATTCTCTTCTCCAGGCTGAACAACCCCAACTCTCTCAGCCTGTCCTCACAGGAGAGGTGCTCCACCCCTCTGATCATTTTTGTGGCCCTTCTCCGGACCTGCTCCAACAGGTCCACGTCTGTCTCGTACTGGGGACTCCAGAGCTGGACATAGTACTCCAGGTGGAGTCTCACCAGAGTGGAGTAGAGGGTCAGAAATCACCTCCCTCGACCTGCTGGCCATGCTTCTTTTGATGCAGTCCAGGATGCAGTTGGCTTTCTGGGCTGCGAATGCACATTGCCAATGCATGTGCAGTTTTTCATCCACCAGTACCCCCAAGTCCTTCTTGGCAGGGCTGCTGTCAGTCCCTTCATCCCCCAGACTGTATTGATACCGGGGGTTGTCCTGACCCAGGTGCAGGACCCTGCACTTGGCTGTGTTGAATCTCATGAGGTTCACACAGGTCCACTTCTTGAGCTTTTCCAGGTCCCTCTGGATGGCATCCCATCCCTCAGGCGTGTCAGCTGCACCACTCAGCTTGGTGTTATCTGCAAACTTGCTGCGTATGCACTTGATCCCACTGTCTATGTCATTGATCAAGATATTGAACAGTACTGATCCCAGTATGGACCCCTGGGGGACACTACTCATCACTGATCTCCACCTGGATATTGAGCCATTGACCACTACCCTCTGGATGCGACTGTCCATCCAATTCATTATCCACCGAATAGTCCATCCATCAAATGCATATATGTCCAATTTAGAGAGAAGGATGTTGTGGGAGACTGTGCCAAAGGCCTTACAGAAATCTAAATAGATGATATCAGTAGCTCTTCCCTTGTCCACTGATGGACAAATAAGACTGTACTCCACAGCATGATACACAGACTAAAATGCTTTGCATGACATACAGAAATACCAAGGAAGTAAATATTCCACAGGTATGCTTAGCACTGAACTAACTAATTCCTATACATGCTAATGTAGCATCTGGTATTTAGTCTCAAGGAAGGTAACTGTGGAACTACACACAAGTATTCAAATACAATGTCATATAACCTGGGGCCTTCTGCCTTCCAGCTGCTGCTCTGGAAGAGGTTAGGTCTCCCTTCAGTCCTGTGTCATATTTGCCAACCCAATATGGATTTACTGATGCACTAAGGCATCTAAAACAGCAGTATGAATGTCCGTGAAACCCCATTTTTAGGTCTCCTAGCAGTATAAGAGTGGCAATAGACAGGACTCTCAGAACCAGCTTCAGACAGCATTCTTCTACTGTGCTGTTTTCCTCGGCCAAGTCACCATCAAGTTTTCTAGAGGAAAGAATTGTCATCAGCAACTTTGGGAATGCCATATCACACAGCAGTCAGGTAGCTACTGCTGTACTGAGAGCACAGCTCCTTTTTTTCTGGAGTATTCAGATACTTGCAAGTGCATAGCCATACAGAGAGATAAAAGCCTTATGAAACACTTATTTTCATGTTTGGGGTTGTTGTGTTTTGGGTTTTTTTTTGTTTCTTTGTTGTTTTTTTTTTAATTTGAGATTTCAGGTTAATTTATACCTCTATGAACTCCTCATTTAGAAATGGAAAAACAGTTTTCATAAAGGTTAATGCAGCAATCATAATCAGAGCCTTGAGTACAACCTGGTAACAGATGTGTACTGCATTTATGGGTCACTTCCAGATTAACTGTATAGATGACAGTTAACTCCTGTTAATATACTAATTACTGGAACCTTGAGGTTGACAGCAGAAATAATTTTGTCTTCCACTTCTTAATTACCTTTTAGAGATGGAAACCATTAGAGCAAGCAGCTATCAGACTTTAGAATCTATATATCTCTGAATCATTCTTTGCCTATCAGTTACAGATACAAAACTAAATTCTTACCCAAATAACTTTAACAGGGCCAGGCTTTTGGCCACCTGGAATAAATCACTACATAGTTCTTATGCTAAGTGGAGATGGATTTGGGTGAGTTCATGTAATGGGTTTGTTCTTTGTTATTTTATGTTCCTTGAAGGTTAAGAGTATTCTTGTCTTTTTAGAATCATGGCCTGTAAAAATAACCGAGATAACCTAGAATTCAAACTTTGTAAGATATACACAAATACATAAATATATATACATACACAAACACACACTACACAAAAATGTGTGTATATATATGTATATGGACACATATAAACACATACATACATATATGAACACTATATGAACAAGGATAAAAATGTATATATGAAAACGTATGTGTATATATGAAGTACAACTGCCAAAAATACGTGTATATATACATATTTAAACATTTAAAGCAACTTCTTAAGAAATTCTAACCATATGGATCTGACTAGGTCAGTCGTCTTATTTTACAGTTCTTGAGTATCCATGTCAATTGTACACTAAGCACATTTCCACCACTATTCATTTTTGATTTATGAGCGTGTGTGCATGAGGTCAGTCAATCAAAACAGCATTTTGGAAACTGATTCATTCAAACTCATTCTGGCTATTCTTGGTAACAACTGCTTCATGTTTCTAGGAGAAAAATAGTCAGTTTGGGTATTGCTTCTATTTGTTTTAGCTTGTCACACTAAATATTATGCAAGAAAAAAATCCCGTTCAAAACAGTATAATTCAGTAAATGAATATTAAAAAAAAAACAGAAGAAAAAGAATAGAAATAAAGGAAAACCCTAAACAATTCCAACCTCAAACAAATAACAAATTTAAAGCTGCTCTTTCTATTTTATTTTTTAAAAAATACTCACTTGAGATGCAGTAACAGTGTAAAACTTTTACTACTTAGAGTAAGGAGAGTCCTAATAAACTAAACCTAGAATACAGAAGACTTTCCATTATCTTGGCATGAGCTCCCAACGCATTAATCTTTGGCAGAGGTAATGATTTTCATATAAAATAAAAGCACTTCTTAGATTCAAGATAAAGACAATATTTACTGCTTAGCCTCATATTCTTTAATTTAAATGCAATTCACCAGATGAAATGAGAAAAGATGGGTTGTGCTTTTTACTTTTGTTACCTAACATACAGACTACAATGGAAAATCATATCACAAAGATAAATCAGTTAAGGTTTTCAAATAGCATATAGCTAAAGGGAGCCCATTGATTATCTTATCTATTAATGTATCGGACATACATATTTGCCTTCCCTTTGTCCTGATCAGGCTTTTACCTTGTGTTAAATTACTATGTGTTTGCTAGCACAAGATAAAAACACTTTTTTTTTTTAATAAAAGAATTTAGGAGACAATAACCAATGAGGTGATTTTTTTTGGCACAGTGATGTACCCTGAAAAGTTTAACTTACCATGTTTCAAGTGTGCTTGGCTTTCAATGGCGTACAGATCCTAATTCTAACCCTCTGTAAAAATCTTTTTTGGCTTAAGGGAAGCAAAGACATAGAAATTACCTTTTTTTTTTTTTTTTTTTATTGTGCAGTTTAGCAGAATAAAGTCTAGGTATCTAGGAAGAAAAATGTCATTTCCATTCAACAATAACTGGCAGCAAAGATATGCAAATTTCTTAATAATGAAATGTTGTAATTTATTTGGTATGCTACTTATGACTGCAGGCATACAGCCAAATTATGTACACAATGCCATCCAACTGAGTAAGACAGCACCAACAGCTGCTGTGATCTGTTATAACCATCATGTTACAACACACTGGAGATAGCATCAATGCAGTATTTTGAAATTAATTACTCTTAGTTGGATGGTCTTGAATAACTTTAGGGTAGCATTCCAGATGATACCCCCCTCACCAGGGCGATAACTGAATATCATTTTCCACTGCAGGGAGCAAGTATTTGACAAGTTTCTTTTTCTGCAGCAAACCAAAGCGACAGTTTACACCACGCAAAACAGTTTTCTAAGGCAGATGTGGCCAGTCAGTGTGTATGGCACCTGCATCACTGCACCTTCCATTCAATCTACCTATGCCCTTCTTGTATGCAAACAGCCAGCTCTAAGAAATTGATATGATAAAAACAACTGAAGAATTATTGAATTATTTTGGCTCAAAATTCCTCGCTTAGTGGCTGCTTTTTCCTTTACATGGCCCAACAAACACACTGGGAGTGACCTAGGTTTGCATTTTATGCAGATAAAATCACAGCAGATTCTTTCTAATGTGTTTCATACTCTGTATAAATTTATGGAATAAATCCTCTGGTTTATGACCCTCTGGACATCAAATGAAGTAACCATAGAATATGGTTCCACTCCTAAATTTTAATTTGGGTGGGAACAGGATTTAGGTGGAAAAGTACACTGAATAAATATAGGCATAATGAATGGGGAGTGGAAGGGGCAGGACTAAAGGGTACTTCCCCCTTCTCAAATACCTTTCCATCACTCCATCCTTTCTCAGATCCCTCTGCTTTCCTGTAGACTCCTTATCCCTTCTTCAGTAAAGTCTGTGCTCTTTCTTCTCCCTCTTCCTGCCTTTATTGCATGGAATAGATATGGCACAAAACACAACTTTCTACCTATTTGTGGAGTGTGGTCAGCGATCACTGCTGTAATCATTCCTCTCAGAACAGGAGGGATGCAAGTTGGAGAAAGTGAAGGAAGGGTGGGAATTGTGGAAATTCTTCCAGGTCAGCCTGTCCAGCATCAAGTTGGAGCAGTGCTCCCAGCAGACCTAGACAGCAAGTGCTAGGCCTTCCACACCTGCCCTATATGCCCCATATTGGATTTTGGAAGTGAGAAGATAAAAATGAATCATTTGCCATGGTACTGCAAACACGGCTCCTATTTTATAGTCAGTGATTGCTTAGGCAAAAAATAAAACAACAACAACAACAATCAACTAAGAAGTGGAAAATACAAGCAAATGGTTACAAGTGGCTGCTTTCCTGGTTACCCCTACTCACCATGACTCTCCTGTGGGTGCAACATTTTGATTTCATACCACTGCTTATCAGCACTACAGACCATATCATCAAAGCATAGAGTCACCAGATCAGAACAGTAGCATTTTACTCAGATGATGATATAAATTACTACATATGCTGCAATGCTGCAGAGACCCAAAGCCAACATGTACACCTTCCTTTCTGCCACCTTCCCCACCCTTTTCACCTAGCGCTCAGTGGCCTTTGTGGCCAGAGCCCTGGAGGCCCACAGCAGGACTGATAATTCTGCTAGTGCTCCCTTCTGGACGTCATGCTCTCTGCAATTAGAATCATAAAATCATTTAGGTTGGAAAAGACCATTAAGATCATTGAGTCCAACCATAAACCTAACACTGCCAAGTCCACCACTAAACCATGTCCCTGAGCACCACATCTACATGTCTTTTAAATACCTCCAGGGATGGTGACTCAACCACTTCCCTGGGCAGCCTGTCCCAATGTTTGATAACCCTTTCAGTGAAGACATTTTTTCTAATGTCCAACCTAAACCTCCCCTGGCGCAACTTCAGGCCATTTCCTTTTGTCCTGTCTCTTGTTACTTGGGAGAAGAGACTGACCCCCACCTCGCTACAGCCTCCTTTCACGTAGTTGAAGAGAGGTCTCCCCTGAGCCTCCTTTTCTCCAGGCGAAACAACCCCAGTTCCCTCAGCCGCTCCTCATAAGACCTGTGCTCTGGACCCTTCACCAGTTTTGCTGCCCTTCTTTGGATGTGCTCCAGCAGCTGAATGTCTTTCTTGAAGTGAGGGGCCCAAAACAGTATTCGAGGTGCAGCCTCACCAGGGGGCCGATCACTTCCCCAGCCCTGCTGGCCATGCTATTTCTGATACAAGCCAGGATGCTATTGGCCTTCTTGGCCACATGGGCACGCTGCTGGCTCATATTCAGCCAACTGTCGACCAATACCCCCAGGTCTTTTTCCTCTGTGCAGCTTTCCAGCCACTCTTCCCCAAGCCTGTAGCATTGCATGGGGTTGTTGTGACCCAAGTGCAGGAGGTGGCACTTGGCCTTATTGACTCTCATACAGCTGTCCTGGGCCTATTGATCCAGCCTGTCCAGATCCCTCTGTAGAGCCTTCCTCAAGCAGATCAACACTCCTGCTCAAGTTGGTGTCATCTGCAAACTTACTGAGGGTGCACTGAACCCCCGCACCCACATCATTGATAAAGATACTAAACGTGCCAGTTCAACCTTTTTTTATGTCCTTTCTTCAAACTGCATCCGTGAAATGATGAAAAAAAAAAAAAAAAAAAGGCTTTTCCCTAAAAAGATCCATCATTTTGTGCTTTAATAAATTGGGACATATCACTTTGGACCATGGTAACACATGAGTTGGACTGACACAAATGAGGGGCAGTTCTGGCAGAGTGAACAGGAGGTAAACAAATGACTGGAAAGAGGAGGGCGTGAATCTGTAAGATTAAACTTCTACCAAAGGACTAAAAGGATGGAGGCACAGTCTTACAACTGCTCATCCTAGTTTCTCATGAGATAACTTATGTGTAGTTATCCTGGAGGTTAGGTCAAAACCCAAGGACTGTATCTTTGATTCACAGTCATACACCTATCTCTGTGAAGTTGCTGGGCGTGACAAAACTTCTATTCATAATGAATAAGGAAGCAATTAAATGCTCAAGTGTCTAATAGGTGCAATGGTAAAAGACACCTCAGAAATCCAATGCCAAAGTTAGAAGATGAAGTAGTGCTTGAACTCTAGAAGGCATTTTTTGACATCGAAATGCCAGCACTCACTGAGTAGGGTTGGTGGAGGTAAGACATAAATATTGAGAAGCAGACAGGGAAAGGAGCAGAAAACTAAGAAGGTAAGAAAGAAGTGCTGCTAGAGTATACCTAAGAAAAAGCAAAGGGAGAGAGATTCTGGGTATTGTATAATCTGGAAAAAAGCTTGGAATGGAGAAGAAAGAAATTGCCCCAGTAAACAAACAGGGCTGCAACAAAGAAACACTGTCTCTGATAACAGTATTTCGTCCTTGTGGAAACAAAGACTAAATCTTAGCTAAGCACTCAGGTCCTGGCCTGGAGAGCACACTAGAGCAGAGTCTTAAGGGGTTTCCATAATGTACCGCATTCTTTTCCCAGTCGCAGCGAGCTCTTGCTGCAGACGGAGTGCCCAGGAGATGGCAGTCTTGGATATAGCAAAACAAGTCCCAAACCGCCGAACAGTTTACAGAATTCTGTAGCTGCACGCTCTTGATGACTGTCGGCACTATTGGGTTCACATGGAAAGCCCTTCTGAAAGACTTAATTTCTGTGAGCTACCCAAATTGACATGGAGGTGTTTCACTCTAACATCATGTTTTATTGGGACTTATGGTCCACTATGCTCAGGAGAAAATAGGCTGTTTTAAGAATATTGAATTAGCTAAAAACAATCACCCAGAACAGTGAAACAGTTTCAGAACAGTGAAAAAGTCCATGCTAGCAGGTTTTGAAGATGTAAGCAGCTTCTGAGATAAGGAAATATTTTTTTTTTCTGCATGTCAATAGTGAACATAATAATCAGTGGTAAGCTTAAAGTGTAGCAAGAAAACGTATTCTAACATAAGGACAGAGAATCACTAGGACAAACTGCCCAAGGAAACTGTGGGATCTTCAGGACTGAGAGGTCTTTGAAATTTCACACATGAAATTGTTATACATATGGCAAGGTAAACACCAATGTAGTGGATTCTGCCATAGAACAAACGTCTGGAATAAATTAATATCTGGTAATTGCTTATATTTTTCTATGATAATATTTGACAAAGCCATTAAATTTAAACGAGGGTTTTGAAAAATAGAAAGCATTCAGAGATTATATACTATATCTTTGACCACTTGAGCAGTGCAGCAGAGCTAAAACAATATTTTGGGACGTGAAGAAAAAAAGAATTGCAACTTTTTCTCTGAAGATATTCTGTGAATTTCCTGCAACAAAGACCGTTAGGACTCTATTGTATATTTAGTAGCAGAGTGCTTATTCATGAGATGAAAGTATTAGTGAATGAGGCCATCTAACAACTTACCTAACTTACTAAATTTAAGACCGATTGAACAAAGAAAAGAAAGACAATAGGTATTAAAAAAATCCCACCCCTGAACCAGACAGATTTTGTTGTGAAGTTATGAAGACAATGAATACTCTAAATTGGAAATGAATTCTGTTACTGTCCTTCCAGTTTGGTTTAATCACAGCCCACCCTGCTCGTCTGTGCAAGGAAGCAAATAACACCAACATTAGAGAAAAAAGGAGTATCAAGCAGAGTCTAGAGGAAACCACCTAGAGCAATACCATCTCTTCAGCCTTACTGATAAAATGAAAGCTGCCACAGAAATCCCGAGGTAACAGGTTTAGTTATTGTCATGCTATAATTTAATAGATTGTGTAAAAAAATATTCAACTTCAGCTTTTAAGAGTTTCCCGTTGCTCATCACAAAAAAATTACTAGTTCATATGTACCTGAAGATGATGCATACACTAAACTTCATAAACACAGAGAAATATAATGATTTAGTTGGGAATTTACATCTCTTCATATTTATTTCTCACATATTTGAATGCTCTCTCATGGAAATTAAAATACTTTTTGATTGTATTACCTTCACTGGCATTTCATTGCTTTTTCACTCAACCTGTTTAGAAACTGTTTACGTTTTCCATGAAATTCACTTATGCTGAAGTCTTTTCGCCCACTTAGTGAGCTATTTCGTTTGCTTGTTGCACGGTAAGAAGCACTCTAGTAATTAACTGAACCGTGCATTTAATTTACACAGAAACGAGCACTTTCCCCAGTTGGGGGCGCATGCTTAAAGGAACAATCCCTGCCAGCAACCCTACAGACCAAGATCTCAAACAGATTTAAGTATCTGCTGCTTATAGTTTGCATCCCGTTTGCTCCTTTTTTTACCGAAAGTTTCCTTAATAATAGGAGTTTTATATTGTTTTCTTAACAATAGATGATAACAGAGTATTTTGCTTGTCTTCAGTGACGGTAGCCTCTAAGGATTGCTAAGGTCTATGCTATGCCAAGTGGACGCCAAAACCAGAGGCATGGAATTGGGACTCATAGCCCCAAGCTGCCAAGATGCAGAGTAAATAATCTCACGTTGCGCTTCATGCTACAGTGTTCAGACCACTTCCAATATCCGAGTGAGCTCAGGTACCTCTGCAGTGTCAACATACAGTCACAACTGCCCTCATTTGAGTCAATAAATAAACATCGATTATTTCCCTTTTCCACATTAGTTCAGCAAAACTGGCAAATGTTTCAGGCTGACATCCTGCATCTATGCTGGAGATTCATTCCATGCCCATTCATCTACAACAGGAATATCTGCTCCAGAGAGCTGTTCCAACCCTGCATTTCAACCACGCAGAGAAGCGCGTGGAGCAATAAAGAATCAAATGCTTCATATACATTACTGCCTTCGCATGTTCTGCACAGGAATTTTGGCAAGCAACAGCTTTCCTTGCTTATGGCTGCTTTCCTGCTTATATTGGAGGGGGAAAAAAAAAAAGAAAACAAACATGTATCAAATGGAAGTGCAAAGAAAAACTAACAACAATAACATTTTTCATTGCATTCTCCCATAATCCTGCTAATGTTCTCCTCAAGATGGGAAAGTCCTTGATGAGTAAATACAACACAATGCTGTTCCATAAGATTCTGTATTTCCCTTGCATGTGTCATTTTCTCTGATTGAGGCAAAATTACAGTATCAAATGAGACAGCTGTAACTCTACTTCATGTAGGAACTGCCATCGATATCCATGGAAGCACCTTGCCTTCCAGTGGATGAGCTCCATGGTTGGGGAAGAACAAGTTTAGAACTTGTATTTCGTGCAAGAGCACACACTGATGTTAGATTAGGACAAAAATGAATGTTTTATCAATACTGCACAGGTTGAAGATCTTTAACATCTATAGACAAGGTCAACAGTTGAGAGGAAAAGCATCTCCCTGGGTTTACCCCTCTTACTGACGGTAAAATTGTCTCAAAGATAAAAGCATGTTTTTAGGTTTAACATGCCTCCATAATTTTTCCCTACCTGAAGTTTAAGATTTGTTGTTTATTTGGAGCGGTAACTTAAAGTTTGGGATTCCTTTTATCAGTTCTACAGTGCTTCTACATAACATGACAAAAAAATATCAAGGGTCATTTATTATCTGATTTATTACCCTTTCAGATACAAAGGGAATATAAATAAGAGAGTTTGTCTGTGTATCACATTACATCATTGTAAAGATGAAATGTCTCACAAACATTACTTTTTCTTCTTGATCTCCCTTATGTAAAATTGTCGGCACTTTCTCTATTTTACAGATGAAAAACTGAGGTAAAATATTAAGTCAGAAATATCCCTTCTTTTAAGGCACCTAACTTGAAATGTACAGGACCTGGTTTTTTTTACATTAGAAACTTCACATCCACTGTGCAGGCAACTAGTCTTTGAGTTGATGGGCCAACTGGTAGCAACAGGTGACATTAGAACTGCACAAGAAATTACTTCACCAGGTTTCATGGAAAGGTCCTCTATTTGACAGAGTTAGGATACTTGGTTTGGGTTTCATTCTGCATGACATCCTTGTCTCTAAATTGGAGAGACATGGATTTGACCAACTGAACACTCGATGGATAAGATTGCTGGACGGTTGCACTCAAACAGGTGCTGTCAACAGCTCCATGTCCAAGAGGAGAGCAGTGACAAGTGGCATTCCTCAGGGGTCGGTACTGGGACCGGTGCTGTTTAACATCTTTGTTGGTGACATGGATGTTGGGATGGAGTTTGCACCCTCAACAAGTTTGCTGACAATGCCAACCTGTGTAGAGCAGTTGATAGGCTGGAGGGATGGGATGCTATCCAGAGGGACCTTGACAGGCGTGAGAGGTGGGCCCATGTGAACCTCATGAAGTTCAACAAGGCCAAGTGCAAGGTCCTGCACGTGGGCCGGGGCAATCCCAAGCATAAATACAGCCTGGGTGGAGAATGGATTGAAAGCAGCCCTGAGGAGAAGGACTTGGGGTGTTGTTTGATGAGAAGCTCAACATGAGACAGCAATGTGCACTCACAGCCCAGAAGGCCAACTGTAGCCTGGGCCGCATCAAAAGAAGCGTGGGCAGCAGGTTGAGGGAGGTGATTCTGCCCCTCTACTCCGCTCTTGTGAGACCGTACCTGGAATATTGTGTCCAGCTCTGGAGTCCTCAATAAAAGAAAGACATGGACCTGTTGGAGCAGGCCCAGAGGAGGGCCACAAAGATGATCAGAGGGCTGGAGTGCGTCTCCTATGAGGACAGGCTGAGAGAGTTGGGGTTGTTCAGCCTGGAGAAGACAAAGCTCCAGGGAGACCTTATAGTGGCCTTCCAGTATATAACGAGAACCTCCAATAAGGCTGGAGAGGGACTTTTGACAAGGACATGTAGTGATCAGACGAGGAGTAACGGCTTCAAACTGGAAGAGGGTAAATTTAGAATAGATATTAGGAAAAAAATTTTCACTCTGAGGGTGATCAGGCACTGGAACAGGTTGCCCAGGGAAGTTGTGGAGGCCCTACCCCTGGAGGTGTTCAAGGTCAGGTTGGACGTAGTTTTGAACAGCCTGGTCTAGTAGGTGTCCCCGCCCATGGAACTAGAACCTTAAGGTCCCTTCCAACCTAAACCATTCTATGATTCATTTGGATCAGAGAATTACAAGCAATTCCTCTATCTACTGGACTATAACAGAGTTTGTTTTGCTAAAATATGAATGTTAAAAAACGGGGATGGTGATAAAAGGACACAGAATAACATCTTTTCATTTTTACTGCATATTTAAATTTAACTGAACCCATTCTCTAAACTTCAAATCAGGCAGGAACAAGTTCTTCAGAAATTCTATGAACAATTAGTTGTTATTATTTTTTTAACCAAGATGTTAATGTAACTTTTATATGACTAATATCCAAGTTGTCTGTCAGCAGTTCTTCTGAAAAGTCTATTGTTCTTTTCAGTAATTGCTGTACCAGAGTAGTAGCCAGGGAAAGTGATCCTACAGACAACTCCTTTAACAAGAACACGCAGGTAAAATGTTTTCACAATATGAACAGGCTTGTTCAGCTTGTATATAGATAATATATGTTTACAAAAGCACATGACTCAAATTTCTCTTCAAAAATAAAGTGTTATTTTTTGTGTAGATAACATTGAAAATTTGCAGCTTCCTGACCTAATGTATAATTTTGTTAGCAAGAAACATGGAAAAATCTGAAACTTTTTTTTAAACAAATCAGTACCTAATAAAGCAATTATTCTAATATACAGTGAAAAAAAGTTGCTCAGTTCATTTTCTAAACCTATTTTATTTTACAGATAATTATATTTTTCTTTTCAAACACTTAAAGGAATAACCTCGGGCACAATAGAGCACTTTGAACATAGTAAGACATACCTTGTTCAGCTTTACAAAGTAGTCCAGTCCAGCTTCCAAGGGATTAGTGTCGCAGTTCATCTGTTAAAAAAAAATAAATTCACCATCTGTACATGATGGATTATCATAGCTTTTGGGTTGGGAGGTATTTATTTAGTTATTCCATGAAGCCTTCTATTTACTCCTGGGTCAATGTCTTCCATGTTGCATGTGTGCAATTTCCATTTGAATACACTTTATGCTTCCTATATGTGATTTCAACCAAATATCTACTATTATGCCTAATATAAAGTCAAGATATGTAAATCATTCATCTAAGTTTCAATATGCAAATTCAATATACATTTCAGTAAGAAACAAGACTTTTTATCAAAGCAGAATAGAACGTGCAGAAGATTGAATAACTGAGGTATGCACATTAATTGCAACACAGCAGAATGCCTTAGCTGTAGAGGAAAATAAAACACAAAGCCAATTTTATTTCCCACCTTGCCATTAGGCGTAGGGGGAATGATTTGTTAGGCAGCATTTGAAGCAAGAATGAAAATAATTATCACTGGGCAAATGAAAAGGACCCCTAAACGCCCACCATTTCACCTTCCTGAGTGGTTTCCTTTCCAAAAGAATTAGGAAAAATTTCAGGTAAGTAGAAATTATACTGATTTTCCCCATATTCTCTAGGCCCCCTGAGTAGTTCCATATTGTGAGTGAGTAAATTCGGCAGAAACAAGCTAATGGGAAATGAAAAAGTTCCAAATACATTATGAAGCAAGAATAATTGGCCTCTCATGACAGTTATTACAGAAATAAACCATTTTCAGAATCAGCCAAACCTTTGATTTCAAAACACTAGAGCTCAGCAAAACCCTCATAATTTTGTTATACACAAGAGGGAAAAACATCAGTGAATCATAATAAGTGTCTTATTGCCAGCAGTGCAATGGAGTATACTAGTTAGTTTTACTTAGAAAAGACACTGTACAGAATTATAGCAGCTCTTCCTGCTCAAGGTAGATTTTCTTTTCATTCTAAATTGAGAAACTGGAACAAATACTATCTAAGCTAGCTCTGACTAAAAGCTGTATAGTTATAATGAAATAAAGAAAATAAACAGAAAGAATAATAAAAAAATGATATTTCCTGACCTCTGCCCCCCAGGCTCGGAAACCTTTTTCCAGCCTTAAAGCATTCAGAGCATATGTTCCAAAGTTGTCAATTCCCTCTTTTTGGCCAGCTTCCATGATTGCACTGTAAAGAGCTACAGAATCTTCTTTCCTATGATAGAGCTCCCAGCCCAATTCACCTGTTATACAAACAAGATTAACGGTTTCATCAGCTCAACGATGAGGCAATCCTAATAAATAAAGTCCTATTCTTGGTAAAAAGTGGGGATCAATGCTGGAAGTGTTAATTCACATTCTGGGGTCAATTCTGCTGTCATATATCAAGTCTAATTCCCTGCAAGAACGACCAGATGATTTATGCCCTAGATTTTAAGCAGTGATACTATTATCCTAATTTAAACTGCTAACTGAAATGGGGAGGGAGGCAGGGAGGGTGTTGGGGGGCTGGAAATCAGGATAACTGACAAGAAAAGGTTATGTAGTGAAGTCACGATGAGAGATGAAGCTTAAGGGCATTATAAGCAGCTGATGACTTGGCAAGTGAACAGCAAATGCAACTGAGTGTAAATATGCGTAAAACGAGTATATTGTATCATATTTAGTACAATAGAAAGAGAAGGACTTCAGCTGCTTCAGAATGGTCTGAATTCAGTCCATTGCAGTAGAGATAGACATAAAAATAGATAAAAATAAAAAGTAACTGAGAAAAACAAATACTCAGCATTACAGTGTTACATTTTCAAGGCACTTGACAAACACTAATATACGGTAATCCAAAAACAATTCTTGACGTTGGTTTTGCAGCAAATACCACAGAGGTTATCAGAACTGGCCTTTTGTTCTGTAAAATAAATATTTACACTATAGTGTATTCTAGAGAAAAAGGTCTTGGAATATTCAGCACAGACCCTGACCAGATCACATTTGAAAAAAAAATAAAATAAAAATCAATGTACTGCATTTCCTCACACATTTATATATCATAGAATCATAGAACGGTTTAGGTTGGAAGGGACCTTAAAGATCACCTAGTTCCAACCCCCCTGCCATGGGCAGGGACACCTCCCACTAGACCAGGTTGCTCAAAGCCCCATCCAACCTGGCCTTGAACACTTCCAGGGATGGGGCATTCACAGCTTCCCTGGGCAAACTGTTCCAGTACCTCACCACACTCATAATGAAAAAACCTGATGAACCTATTGCTTATGAATACATGATGAAATTTATTTTTCAACATAATTTTAGTTTGAACATAATTTACACTTATTATTTTATTTATTGCTTCTTTCCTTAAGATTCTGTTTCCTCTATTGCTTACCTGTGTATGATATCCTAATGGCAATAACAGCGACATCAGAAAGTTTCAAATGTCTAGACTGGAGAAACTTAAATGAATCATCACTCAGATCCTCACTTGTCAACTTCTGGAGGATCTGTCGGGCATATGGACCTGCTACACCGAGTACTCCCATCTCATCTGTCACGTTTTCTATTTCAACTTTATATCCACCTCTCGTTACTTCCTCTTCTATCCATCTGCATGTAAAACATAACAGCGATGTTAAATGTCTTATGAAAAATAACTGATTTAGATAGACATTTAAAAGGAATAATTTTTAGTTTGTGTTCATCTTCCCAGTAGCTCCCAGTCCCACACCTTCTCAGAACCAACGGAAGTATGGGCTACACCAGATAGTCAAACCCGTCATTGATGCTAAACAGTGTTTTCTGGTGAAACACTGGTATAGGAACACAGGCATCTGAGATACAGCCAGGAAAGGAGAGAATTTAAATGGGTGGAACAGTATTTTCAAAACAAGAGAAAGAAGTGATCTCATAGAACTGAACCCAGGTTTGCCTTTGGATGCAGAATGTGTTAATAAAATTCGACATACAAAAAGAGGAAGCAATAAACACAATGAACATAAGAAATCTCAAAATAAATTCCTCTGTCAATAGAAATGTACAACCAGGCTTGTTCTTTCATGAATACACTATTTAAAGTATTGGCAGGAAGTGCAGTTTTGAGTTTTGATATAATAAAAAACATCAGCTGCGTATTCTCTTTCAGGAAGCTCACAAAATAAATGAAAGGAGTATACTTAAAATCTTATAAATTACTACTTTGTTAAGCAGTGTTAAAAGATCACAGACACAGGGGAGTACCAAACCGGACTGCTGAAATCCTGTAGAATTAAATGTATTAGGTCTGGTTCTGCATTTTGTTCCTGAATGTGCCAGTGGTCCTACTGATTGCCATGGGACTGTTATGAAACAGTACCTTATTCATCATGTGTTGGGGTAGCAAATTTCAGCCTTTTATGTGTTGATTCATTTTGAATAATCGATTTGTCAGCAATCTCCAAAAAAATTCTTTTTCTTAGCATGCATGTACAGCCACTTACAGCACTAGAAATGTAACTTCCAATGCCCACCTATGGAAACCATTTTATGAACTCATCCTGCAACTGCTTCTGCCTCCTTTCTTTCTGTTGTTTCACTTTGTGACCCCAGAGCCCAAAACAGAAGACATTATCACAGTATCAGGAATGCTGCACTACCCATCTGTATTGGCCAGGTCAGTGCCTCTGGGGTCATCCTCATCCATTTTTAAAGCCAATTTTCTTTTTTGCGTAAGAGAAAACAGTAGACAGGAACAACTATGCTGTGTTCCATCATACAATGCCAAACACAAACAGGTTCAATAACAAAACAAGAACTACTCCATTAAAGTATATTACATAACTATCAGTAAATTCTCCACCTTTTTACACCAACAATAATCCAATAGGCAACTGGTTATACTTCAGGATTCAACTCAACCAAGTTTCTAAGAAACAAAAATCAATAAATAAGTAGAATTCTCTTGAATGTAGCAAAAGGTTTTTTGAGTAATAATTAAGAATTTGGCACTTAGTAAAAAGGTTTCTATATTAATGTGACTGTCAAGCACTGTGTACTTACTGTATCAAAAATAAACGAACCTCAGATCATGGAGTTCTGATCCTGAGCCAGTTACAAGCATAAATTCTCCAGGATACAACTGAGAGACTGTTAGCTCAGCATAAACTTTTCCTCTCGGTGTTAACATATGGCTTATATTTGTGGAACCCACCTACAGAGTAAAATTTGTGATTATGAAGAATGCAAAATAAACCCTTTGAATTCTTAAACATTATGAAATATATGGAAATATGTCTATATCTGAAAGAACAACATTTTCATGTTTGTTCTGCTATGCCATAACAGGAGCAGACAGATACACAATTGTCCAAGTTTAAGCTTTACAGTGGAAACTTCACATTTTTCTTCATAGAGAAAAAAATTGAAACTTTTGAAATGAGTTAAATCAAGACCTTTATAAATATTTGTTAATTGTGTATTACACAATGTCTTCTTAAGCTACATTTGATTTAAGAATGCATTTTCAATGCAAATTCAATGAATTTTAGTTTGTTCCCTGATCATCAGAATAAAAAATTCTACATGTTATTGACATAATTATTCTTTTTCAATCATGTGAATAAGGTTTTTAGATCCCAAAAGGGTAACAAAATTACTTTGTCCCTTACTTTAAAGAAAGAAATACTGAGCTGTCTTACGCTTTTGTGGCCCTGATTTACGTATGCTTTTATATTTTATGTAGTTGCTGACTATGAATGTACATCTCTGTACATTTGAATTGGGTTCTGTGTAGAAACATGATCTCTAGAGGCAAAATTTCAAATAAGAGTTACTTAGCTGTGACCATAAAACATATACACATTCATACAGATATCATCCATACAAACAGAAATATGAATGAGCCATAGCTGTTGTGCTGGTCTGGTTCCAAAGGCAGAATTTAATCTCTCTTATTTCATTCTGCTTTCATAAGAACCTTGTCAATCACCCAGTTGGTGCCCACATTCCAGACAATGAATAGAAAAATGAAAAATATCATAGATATTAACATTCTTTTGCCAGGTCATATTACATTAATATAATTACTGGCATATTGCAGGCACGTAACTGAATTGTCAGGATCTGATGGTAGTCACACTCCAGCTAGTTATGATACCAATATATCTCCAGTAACTTCACTGAATTATTTCATGATGCAGACAAGCACGAGTGAGACCAAAAATCAGACAGCTTAAATAATCAGCTGTTGTGAATGCTGGGTTTTTAAGCAGACCCATAAAGTGTTTGTTCTATTTTGCCATCTATATTTCTTTTTCACTTTAGCAGCACTGATTAAACTCCATAGAAAGCACTCACTTTGTTCTCATAATTTCATGTTTAACCTTGCTTTCTCCCACCACATAAATATATTCAGTGTTATCCATGCCCATTGATAACAGTTACCTCACCTGTACCCCAAGCTAGAAAGAAAACAAACTTTTAATCTATATTGTTATCACAAAATTAATACAGTAAAAAATATGACTAAATGGCGATTCAGGTTCTTCTTTCTCCTAAACCTATAGGACACTGCTCTTGTGTACAGCCTTTCTATTCAGTTGGCTCTGACCTCTGAGAAGAAAGTATCTACCTTCATAACTATAGTCTCAGGATATGTACTGTTTCCCTATGCTTCCTGTCTCTGGTGTCTGAAGCAGCTAAAACCATAACCTACAGCAAAAACCTAATGAAAGTCTGTGCTGAAATGGGCAAACCCCATGGCTGTAGCACTTTGGAAAGGAACCATCTGCTTGCTGGAGGTGAAATTAAGTTTCTGAAATTAAAAAAAAGACTAGATGGGAGTGGCTGACAAAGCTGGAAGATAAAGGGACTCATGGAGCACTACCAGAAACTGAGGACCAAGAATAAGAAACCTGGGGTAGTTTGTCACCATGTGACATTTTTGAAAACAGGATCATATTCTGAGGATCTTGAGCAGCCACACTCATGGAGAAAGGATAGGTGTGAGCTGAAGGCTGAATATCCTGAATATTTGCAACCCTGCCTCCTTCACGTAGCCAGCTCTAAAACAGAGTCAGTATGAGGGGGATGGAAAATAAGCACGGGTCACCTTTAAAAGAAAACCAAACCAACAATAAAACTTGGGCCTGCAGGAGGAATACAACATCCAGCTATGGTCAGGCAAGAGCACTTTCCACGGCTCTTCTCTGCTGCCTGAAGCTGCTACAGTACAGCACAGTTTTAGGCAGGCAGCTGCCACGCTATTCTAATATTACCATAAAAGAATTCCAGCTGAGATTCACTTGGACTTCTTTAGACAAAGATTTGAAACATAGAAGGTTCTGTGTTTCAAGGAAACACTTTTTTATTGTAAAGGTGACTGAGCACAGGAACAAGTTGCCCAGAGAGCTGGTGAAGTTTCCATCCTTGTAGACACTTGAAAGTGATCTGGACATAGTCCTGGGCAATGAGCTCCAGGTGACCTGCTTGAACAGAGGGGTGGACAAGGTGACCTCCAGAGGTCCCTTCCAACCTCAGCCCTTCTATGATTCAACGATTTGTACCAAAAGGTAGTTCTTCACGGGGCTACTCTAGCCTACGTGGGGCTACTCTAGCATAAACTCCACTGTCTGTGCTCTTAACTGAGTGAAATACGTCTTTGACACAGAAATTTCTGCAAAGGATCTGAGTGTTTGGCATCTGAAAGATATGGCAATAATATTATACTTAATTTTCCATTTCTGAAACAAATCCTACATTAAAACAGTTATCACTGTCCCATTTACCTTTGGAACAACATTTGCAAATAGATGATCCAGCAGCTTAACAGAATCTGTGCCTTTTACTTTAAACTTGCCAAAAGCTGACAGGTCAATCACACCGACTTTTTCCATAACCTGTTTATACTCACGACCCACAGGGTCAAACCAATTTGTGCGTCGAAAACTGGGTCTGAAACAGAGCATTTACACATATAAAACACAATTTGGAAATTTTGTGCTCTTTTCAGCAAAACGTAGTCTTCAGTTCCTTCAGTTTAATAATCATTCAAAAGAGAGAGAGTCCTAATTGTAGGTAGCTTACCCAATATTTTCCTTGGTCTAAGACAGCTTATTAAAATCCTTTAACAACAGAGAAAGATATGAGTTGATATTTTATCAACCATTTTCTACAATAAACTGAACTGTCCAAATGTCAGAAGAAGTCGTAGTCTGCCATGTATATTTACAGCATACTTTGTTGCTGAATCATTTATTTGAGTTTAAGGTGTCAAAAGCTTTATTTCTGAACAGCTGAGTGTGCCTCTTTATTCCTTTATAAGCCTCATTTAGATAGGGAATCCAGTATCCCTGTGGAAGACTTTTATTTGCTCCCTGATGCAAGCAGGTAACTAGCAAGGTAGGCACAGAAAAAAAAAAAAAGAAAAAAAAAAAAAAAGAGGATTGGGCTTCTCCCTTTCTTAGAATTATACAGAGAGGAACCAGCTTTTTCATGAAAACATTATACTGTGCTGCTGATAAAAGAATAAGAAAGGGAGAAAAATACAGTGAACAAATTGTTCTCTAATCTTTCCCTTGAGCTAGGCTGCTCCCTGATACCCCATACCTAGATGAGTTACAGGATACCTCGATGTGTGTTTTGAAATGTCTGCGTTATCAGAATGAAATGGATTCTAAACTATAGAAAAAACAATAATGGAAGATCTGCCTAGTAGATACCTTTAGCTGTACTGAATGATAACTGTATGCTTCTTATTAAATGTAACTCAGCTAGCCTTTGCTATCATGACAATTTATTGGGGGAAAGGGGGAGGAGGTAATCTTTTATTTACTTGTATCCAGTCTCATCTCCAGGTTTGTAGAACCAATGAGGTTGCTCCCATCCTGCATGAAAGCCCATTGAGCATTTGGATTTCAGCAAATCATACAGTCCACTGGTTCTCTCTGTTGGTCTCCCAGCAAATCTTTCTTCTTTAGGGTAACCAACTAGAGGGGGTGAAAAAAAAAACAAACCAAAACCCATGGCATACTAAATACTGTACATCATCAAGATAGATAGAATATATATTAAAACATATATATAAACAGAGAAATCTAGAGGCAGGCTTTGTTGGAGTCCATTTTCAGGACATAAATGTATTTTAAAAAATACCTTCTTACCAATGTTATTAAAACCATAAGATTCTCTTGCTTTGGCTGCGGTGTATTCTGTGGTGGTCCACTTTCCATATCGGTTGGGATCTAATTCTATCAGGTCAAATGGAGGTTCCCCCTCAAGGATCCAGTCACTGAGGTACTTTCCTACGCCACCAGCATGTATAATGCCATACCTTCAAAACAGGGAAAAGTCCTGTAGTGCCAAGACTTTGTTTGTTTGTTTTTAAAAATCAGAGCTAGCATATACTACTAATACACCCCCTAAAATATTCTAAGTTTTTCCCTCTTTTATTTTGTTATATTTTGTCTAGTTTTCCAAGATTACATGCTTTATTCACAGATGTTTCTACTGTCCCAGTGTCAGCAGCAAAACGCCATTGCTAACGTGCAGCATTTCTGGTGCATGAGGCTACAGCAAGCTTGCTCTTTCTCTAAAGTTCAGAATTTAACAATCTTTTCCAGGGAAATTAGACCTCTTCAACAATTAATACTAAAGAAAGTTCTCAAACTTTTGATATCCATTAAATATAGTCTAGTCATACAGTAGCTCTTCTTTTTCAATCACATTTGATTAAACCAGATTCAGACTTGAAAACCAGACTGAGACATTCTAGCAGCTACAGTTAATATTTACATTACGGTGACAAGAGCAACAGCAGCAAAAGTCAGGAGACAACACTACTGGGACAGCTTTAAAGAATCAGGGAGTGTAGAGGAAATCCAGATAAAACTAGAAGACTTGTTTGCAGTGGTGCCAGAGTTTAGAGCTGCCTTTTCTCACCTGATTTACCTTCTGTGTTCTCCACTACAACTACAAAGACAACTGGTTCCAGAAAGCTTATGCTAACAAAATAAATACATAGAAATTCTCTGCTACCAGTCTGTAGCAAAAGCCTGTTCTGTTTCTACGTAATGAGTGCATGAAGAATCAGACTGTAGAGGAGATCTCTTGGAAGAAAGCTGCATTAAACAAACCACACCAGACAGCAAAGGTAGTTGCTCAAAAGTTATGAAGTGATAGATGTATGGTTTCCTTACTTAAACATTTTGTCCATAATTTTAACTTTCAAAATGCTTTACATCTTAACATCCATAAGGAAAAAGCTGTATGTGAAACGTGCTCTTGCGAGGTACTTGCAGTGGACAGCTGGGGACGAGGATTTTGTTGTGCTGCAACGTGTGTCACTACAGTACTATTTAATGTTGAATTACAAGCACTTCAGATTTGACACCAAAACATTTAATGAGAATAATTATTAACACCAAATGATTTTAAACTTTTTATTTTAATACCTCTGTAAATTAGTTTGCCAAGACTAAAAAATAAAAAAATGTATCAAAATAGCCTCTGGTCTAGAGAAAATGTGAAAATAAATTCTTAGTTATTTGTGAAATGCTCCAATAAGCACAACAGAAAAATCCTTGAAGAAATAGTAAGTCTGTCCAAAACCAAGATTAGTATTCAACAGTTAAATCACAGACACACTGAATAGTGAAGCTAAACCAAAATTGAATTGGTGTTCATCAACTTTTCATTCTGAATTCTGTGCCCTCAATTAAATAGGCAAGGATCTTGTGGGGAGGGGGGAAGAAAGGATGTAATCATTTAATTCTAATGCATATGCAGTAGAAGAATGATTTCAGATTACACAGACAACTTAGTTCTGGCACTTCCTAACTGTAGAATGCCTAACTTAATAATATTCATGAAATTACTTTGGTGTAGTGGGGGTTTAGCTGTAATTTATTTATTGATTTAAATAAAACAGAAAAAACAAACAGTTGAATACATAAAGTAATTCTGCCAAACACACACCTTTAGTCAGTTCAGCATAAATATTCAGATTCTCAGCACAAGCTTGTATTATTGCAGTTGATGAAGTAAGGATGAGTGCTTGTAAACTGCCATTTTGCAAGTACTACAGAAGAGCTAGCCATTGCTGGAGGTAATTTAATTAGGGAACTCTTAGTTATTCATGGGCATAAGTTTTGTGAGCTTCAAGAATGGCTGCAGAAGAAGTTTTAGACCGCTTAAGCTTCCCTTCACCATTCACTGCAGCCAAAAGCACAGGGGAACACAGCACAGAGACCACTGCACGGCTGTGGGTGGCAACAGACCAAATACAATGAAGTTTTCTAGCTTCAGCTGAAGGCTGCAGAGCTGATGGCAGGATAATCCTGGGGGCAAGACAGCCCTGCGATGTGGAGTTGCTACTACAGGTACAGCACCGCACGTGGGCTGACTCGTCTCTGCACTTTGCAAAGCTTTGCAACACTGACTCTGTGCAATCAGTTGATTTTGGTGCTCCCAGCTAGGCTTACATTATCAAAGAATTTAAATCATGCCAAGTCCCCAAATCCCTCATTGTTATAACGGGCAGCTGATTGTATTAATATACCATTGCAGTTCTGCTACACAAGAACAAAACACATGCTTTGCAGGGATGAGATGTTACAAGTAGCTGTAAAGAGTGGTATAGTTTAGGAATCTCAGTCTTCATATGAGGATTTAGAGAAAGTTTCCTTAATGAACAGAAACTGCCCTTCTCTGTTTTTCTTCTCTCCTTCCGATCCCTGTCAGATTATCTTCCCCATTGTCCCTGTCCTATTCTTGGTCTTACTTGTTTATGAGTCCTTCCTTCTCACCCGTTTCTGACTCATTCCACTCCTTTTTCCTTGGAAATCCGAGTCCTTGCACAGCACAGTCCCTTTTCTAGTGTCTTTGTCTCACGTTTACCCATTTCTCTATCCCATTTCTACAGGAAAACTCCTTTTCAGTCTCTGACTGTGGAATACTGCTGTAGATAGAATGCAGGAATCTTAGAGCAAGATTTTGTTCCAGTATTTAAAGGGTGGCTACAAAGATGGAGACTCCCTTTTTACAAGGAGTCACATGGAAAAGACAAGGGGTAATGGGTACGAGTTACTCCTGGGGAGATTCTGATTGGACACAAAAGGAAAATTTTTCACAATGAGAACAATCAGCCATTGGAATAATCTCCCCAGGGAAATGGTGGATTCCCCAATGTTGGAGACCTTTAAGATTCAGCTGGACAGGGTGCTGGGCCATCTTGTCTAGGCCGTGCTTTTGCCAAGAAAGGTGGGACCAGATGATCCTTGAGATCCCTTCCAACCTGGTATTCTGATTCTATGATTTAATGAGTCTCTATTAAGGGTTTATGAGATGTAACGTTTATAAAGGCTTGTGAATGGGCCTCACGGACAGATTTTGTGAAGCACAGCAGAAAGGCATATCTTTAGGAGAAAGGTCACTTCTGGCAAATGTGAAGTTCATTCTCAGAAAATGGGTAAATAAGAGCTTTTCAAAAGAAAGACTTCACCCCAAAACCTTTAACAAAGCAAACAAACATACCTTCCAAAAATCTTGTTCTTTGGTATGGTTACATTGCTTTGACTTAAATGTTTCTGAATAAAATTCTAGACTACTGTTGCTAACATTTTCAAAGCTGTAAGTAACTAAAAACAGTCTTAAATGGGAAGCATTGGGCAACCTTAATAATAAACAGTGCTACAAGCTCTGCTAACTATACTTACTTACTTCTTTGCAGATTAAAATGCCTAGCAAGCTGCCAATTTTAGATAATAAAAATCCTCTAAACTAACAGCACTAAGTCCTCTGTCACAATGTCCCTGCTAGTTGACGATGAGATAAGGATTTGCTAATGCACACAAAAAATTACAACACTGCTAGAAACACTGCAGTGACCCAGAAGCGTAGAACAGAGTCAAACGTCCCTGAAAAGCAGACAAAGCAATCCAATGACAGCAACATATTTGCTACCTGCGTCTACACATTTAGAGGTTAATCAAATTATTGAAATAAGTTTGTTTAAAGACACTTTAGCATATAACACTGGTCTTCAGTTATTCCTATATGGAACTTTTATTCTGCTCCCATTGACACCAATGAAGGAAAACAGGCTCCAAAGTCTGTCAGCACAGTAATGAACTTACACAGTCTTTTTGGTGAACAAGGACTTGGCAAACCACTTTTGTAACTATAAGTTCTGCAAATGTTACTAAAAGATAACAATATTTTTTTTTTTAAATCCAAGCAGCAAAGGTGAATACCTTTCACAATGAATCATTGCAAAATTACCAAACCTTTTTATTTTGAGGGCCTTGGAAAGCATGTTAGTGGTACTGCCTTATCTTATGATCTGAGGGTTTGTTTGGTTTGGACTGAAGAAAACTGGAAAAAGCTGAGCTGGATTTTGAACAGCAAGTTAGGCAATTGAAAAAACAGTGTAAACAGAATGTGTTCAATAACATGTGCCTGGAATTGTATTCAGTTCATTCTATCCATCTTGAATCAATGGTGAAACTAAGACAATTAAAGTGGGGCCAGAGTATATAAGATGTAAATAACATTCAAAGAAAATATCATAACGGGCAGGAGAATGACACCAGTAAAACACTCATTCCTGTTGTCACACTGCCCTCTTCATTTGCTTTCTTACAGCACCAAGCAACACAATTTTTCAGCTAAACCTTCAACAGTCAGAACGATTACTGTGTTTGTATCCCTAGAGCAGTCAGTCACCCAGTATGCCGGCAATGGCTTCTGCTTAGTATGCCTTCAGCTCTTCACCTGAAAGTTAATACTCCCTATTAAAAGTTCTCCCTGTACCACTCATTCTTGTCCAACTTCAGTGACACCATACACCGAACAATTTCTGCATACGCCAAACAACTGCTGAACACAGTGTAATTCAAAGCAATATATGTATATATAATGAACTGGAAAGTGTATTATAAAACCCAGCACTTTTATGGCTTTAACTTGCTGCACAGACAGTACCAAGTACTACCCATTTCTTGCTGGTTCATAAAGTGTCACAGATATTGGCCTCCAGAATAATGGGAGGAAACAAATTGAAAAAATAGTGAAAGTTATAAAGAAGAAGTATGAGAGAAGGATAATGTTCTATTATGTAGGTAGTGGTAATTAAGACTATTTCCAATTACATTTTACATAACATATGTGCAAAACAACCCCCAAACCCATAAAAGTGTGTAAAGCTTGAGCTGAGCACCATTTTAAACAACAACAGTTGTAACAAAGAATTTACTCACCCGAAACCAATAGCTACCCAGTAATTTCTGACACCCTGATGTGGTCCCACCATGGGAAGAATGTCTGGAGAATAGGTGATAGGACCTGCAATTGTGTTTACAATGTCTGCTTTTTTCAGAACCGGGACCATTTCCATAGCAGCCTCAATATGCTCCATTATTCTGTCTAAATCAGACTCAAATAGCTCTTTTCCAAAACCTGGAAAAATATTTGACTCTTATTATATAGTTAATTACACTTAAAATACTTACATTTTAAATACAGTTATGCAATCTACATATATAAAAGTTATATGAAATTAATCAGCGAGTATGTTCAAGCCTTTGCCATCCTACAGGAGAAAAATGGCATCCATAAATCCCTAGTTACCTGCAGGATCAAGTTTATTGTCACTGCAGTTATACTGTCCTTTATACATATTTGTTTAACCCTAAGGTCATGCAAATTCAACAATGAAGTAGAAAGGAAGTCGAGAAACACAGAAACTTCCTTCTATGTTAGTAAGACCCACTTACTTTTCTCAATATGCCAACAATTTAGGGAGAGGAAGAAAGATACTGCCTGTGACAGCTTATTATTGCCATGGTGTTTAGTAAATTCCTGGATATATTTCACCCTTCAGTATGAGCTCTAAGCATTATTGGACATAGAGGGACTTGATGCTACTGGAGTCAATATGTTCATGAAGCTATGACAGTGCAATTCAAAACCCAATAATGCTGATGGCTCCTGTGTAGGAACCACGTTGTGTTTTTTTAAAACAGCAACACTGTTGACTTAATATAGCTTTCTGTCTAGAAGTGAATGGAATGCTGGAGCCTAGATACAACACAGCCATTTATTTATTTTTTTTAATAAGCAGCAGCATGACAGGATCTTCTTGTACAAAAATTCTATACAAATCTACAGCTTTCTTGCACTTATCTCTGAGCACAGTAGTTTGCTATATTTGTCTAAGACATTCTTTTGCTATACCTGTGTTCGTGTTTGACAACCACATTTTCTCTGGGGAAACAGCAAAAACCCAGAGCCCCTGACTGTATGCTGGACAGAACTGTAACATAGAAAAATCCCTGTTCAGTTGCAAAAGGCTACATAACACAGATTTGGTGACTGCATCGAATCACAACACACAGGCACCTGTTCAGTGAGTAGGGTAAGACTATGTTGTAGATGTGTATTTTGTGCCTATTTCAAATAGGCTTTTTTCTATGTTACATTTTTATTTCTATTGACTCTTACCATTAGAGTCACAACTATTCTTAGGGAAAAAAGTTTCTGCATTACAATCATGCATTGCAAATATTTTCTATTTTCCGTCACATAAGGCAGCATGACAGGCTGGTATTTATCCACATTAAAATGTGTGCTAATGCTTATCAAGTTTAAAGATTTAACGTTCTTCATTACCTGGTGGGACTCCATCTGTTACCCATGAGTCCTGTAGCTTCATCTTCGCCTCGCTTTCATATGGACCAAATAAAAGACCATCCCTTTCTTGCCTTAGATAGTATGATCCTTCTAAGTCACGAATCACGGGCAATTCTGTTTTTAGGGCTTTCACTTCAGGGATCGTTGATGTCACAACATACTGATGATGAACAGGTATGAGAGGGTGCTGCAGGCCAATCATCTTGCCTATGTCACGGGCCCAGAATCCTAGAGAAGACAAAAAACAAAATAGAAATATTCAAACACTAATTTCAGTGAATGGGAAGCAACAGTAAAACATTTCCAGGAAGCACTGTGCTTTATGGAATGTTGACAAAGCATTTTTTTTCCTGTACTTTTAATTTTAAAATTATTTTTCATATTATTCAGCATAATTCCATATCCTTGTTCCTAATTATACTACCACGTATTACTTTAGTATACAGATATTTTAAAATATAACCAGTAAAATATAAATTAGGCTTTTAGAAGTTCAGAAGATAATTTAATTAACAGTCCCACAAACCCCATCATTTATTTCAGTACAGTAGGTCTGCAATGCAGTCCTAGCAAAGTCAGAGACACTTAAAAATCAGAATAAATTAGCTCACACTATAAGTGTTAACCTAGCCTCCTACCATCAACTGAATGCGGTAGCATGCTTTCCCAAGACAGTAGTCAAGTCTAATGCCTCAATAGAGCACAACAGTAATGTCAGCCAGCTAACCTCAAGAATTTGTTTCTCTCCTCTTTCACGTGCACCATGTGACTCATATTAATTATCTCTCATATAGAAATCAACTCATTATAATATTCGTATCGGTAAGTAGTCAGTGTGCTCTCCCATAGCTGTCCAAATTAAAGTTCTGATAAAGACTGTGACCAGAAAACGCTAGCAACAATTTCCCTGCCTCTGAAGCCTGCTCAAGGTCCTTCATGTATACTACTAGGCATAAGTTAAAGAAGACCTAATTCTTCTCTGTTAAGGTTAAGCTGGTAAGCCGTATTCACTTAGTGAGGTGCCTATGTAAAAGCCAAGGTTGTAAGCCACTTAACTGCCAAACTTGTTAGATTGGGCTCTGCATCATGGCTCACATCTGCTGTGAGGCTGGAACATACAGGCCTGGGAATAAGACATACAATTGACTGGGATGGCAGCTGCTCTAAGAAGCTTGGAATATCCCTCAGCCCCACTCTCCTGACTCTTTGGATCAAGGAATGCAGATCTTAGAAGTGGGAATGAAGGGGGAAAATCCAATGAAGCTGGAGTTTCAGGGCAGTCTGGCAGTGAGGGTTGGGGGAAGGCAAAATGGAAGAGGAAGAAGAGGTAGCAGGGCCTTCCAAATAAAAGGCTATGTGCTATATGGCATCCAGGAAAAGAAGACAGGTGCGCCTGGTTCCTGTGCAACCAGCTGACTCCAAACTGTTTATGAAAAAGTATCTCCAGCAAGATTTGCTACTTAACACAGCTACCCCTTCTCCTGGGACTTACACTCCAGTTGCCCATCTTAACATACAACTTTTCTTCCTTTTTGCTGCTTACTTATCTTGCCCAAATGCTCCTACCTCTCTCTTCAATTCCATACTCTCTCAAATCTGGTCAAAATTTAGCCCTCAGGGCCCTGAGGACACTACCAGGCATTAATGATCCTGAGCAGCCTCACCTGGGACTTCCACCCCATGGGCTCAGGAGCCCTGTTTCAGGTCAGCTCAGAGCCTTCAGAACCTGTCTGAGCTGGATTGATTGTAGGTGTACTTGTTTACAGCTCTGTCACAACCATGCCTGTGCCTGGCCATGGACCTCATTGATCCAGACCCTGATCCGTGGACTACTTTCCAGTTTGACCTCAGCCCAGTCTCGTCTCTATGGTCCTGCCTGTTGATCACTGGGCAGTATCTGACCCCGGTTACCGTCACCAGACCTGTTCCTGACCTGTGGCTCAACCTCCTGGCTTCATCACTATGGACCTGCCTGTGCCTCATCCCTACAAGCTTGTCTGGAGATCTGGACTGTGGGCTGACCCCAGCCGCTGAGGCTGGGCCTGCCCTGCTCCCTCCCTTCTGCCCTGTAGGACAGAGCCCTTGCTGGCTCGGCCCCTGCCCTGCCAGCCTTGTTATCATGCTTGGCTCCCTGTCCTGTGGCGAGCAGCCGGCCCGTGCTCCTTGCTGACATTAACTTGGGAATACATCCTCTCATCTCGGCCGTGGCCTAAAGCCAGGGCAATTAGGAAAGTTGAGCTGGGCTGTTGCTGGCCTTGTGCCATTCCCCCACACCAGGAGGGCTGTCAGTCTCTTATTTAATATTACAAACCAGCCTCGGGGTCTAACACCCACAGTTTTTAAAAATGCTAAGTTTCCAAGGGAAACGTTTTCTGTGGTGACTCACTTGACAATTGCTGACAGCCAGCTAAAGCAAGAGAGCAGGAAATCCAGGATCATGGCAGAGAGATCTGTTCAATTAAAAACCTCTGCCCAGTAAATATTAAAACATAGTATCTGTTGTTCCACATTTATCATATGCAAGGCTTTTGCTTCTTAATGGCATCCTCACCGCTTGGAGGAGGCTCACTGACAGAACACTTGCTAAGTCAGTTAAATTGGCTCAGCAAAGATCATGCCATAGTCATACAGTGAGTGATCCAAAACATCCTTAAGGCTACTGAAACCTGATTTATGCTCCCTTATACAAAAAACAACCAAAAAGTTCTAATAAAGTTGAATTTCTAGCACAACTGCAAGGGCTTCCTACATTACACATGACAAATACAAATGTGGATTTAAGTGAAGGCTAACAATCTTTAGGGAACTTCTTTTGATTTCAGCATTTCCATGTCACCTACAAAGAAAACTATTTTAAGGTAAGGTCAGCTAACCATCCACAGAGAAGAAAAGGTGAAGCAGCAGAAAATTCCACCTCTAGTATCATGCACTATTCCTGCCAAAATTGTTTGGACTTAAAGAGATATTTGGAAAAGAAATAATGGTCTGGGAATGTGCTTCTAATAAATTCACTATTTTGCTTGCTCAGAATCAGTGGGAAAACATAGGGAGCAAGCATATTGAAGCTCCTCAAAGAAAATAAAAATGGTAGACTTAATTTTAGGCCTTTGAAACTTAACTGTGTTTCTTTCAAAATGGTAATAAATTTCTTAGCCATTAAGTTTGCAGAGGTACATTGCAAACACAGCTGATTTTAAATTGCTTTTGAATTAAAGGCAAATAAATTAGGTTTGCTTAAAATAAAATCTTAAATTTTGTACTTCTAAAAAAAATCACACTTATGATAAGTGCTTATTTAATTGCTTAGAATAAAAACTGCTGACATTTACTAAATGAAAAATATTTGTTTAAAGTTTTTGAACCATGTGCAAAGCTATTACAAACACAAAAATGGCAAAAGGAAGAATATGTTCTCTGAAACAAAATTCTAATTGGAAGCAGATGTCAAGTCCTATCGCACATAGCAGAGATAAATGAAGGCATAAATTATACCTCTAGGACATTTGTGAAGATTAAATTGTAGAGATTGCAAACATCTGATGCTGAAATATTTAGTAGCGGTATTACTTGGCATATCTGCTGAACTATGTAATCTGACTATCGCTTGTTTTTAAAAAAGAAAATCTTCGCTCACTACATATATATAAATGGTTGTATATACAGTGTGTACACGTCGGCAAATGTGTGCTTATGTACACACACACACATACTGTATATATAAACTAAATTCATTATTTTTGCAGACTTTAATCAAGCATTCCATTATAAATAGTCTGCAAATCACTTCAGCAGGCTCAGTACCAGTTATTTCACGTCAGGGATTATTTATTAGGCATCTGCTTTCTTCCAAAATGGAAATCTCACATAAGGAACAGCTAAAGATTGGTTGAAACTAGTTTGTTCCAGTTCCACAGCAGATGTCAGTTGGGGCATGAGGGGGTACAAAGAATGTAGAGAGCCTTCTGATATATTTTTCTCTGCTCATATTGCAACATGAGCCTAAAATATGAGCTCTGAATTATACCAGTCGATCTGTAGTGGAATGAGGCAAGGCTGAGAAGAAGAATGAATGTTAGCTGAGAGAACATTTATAAGAGATATGTGTTAGGCAGTATTGATTTCACATTCTTAGCCAGAATGTTAACCAATATGTGCTTCAAATGTTCATTTTGGCTGAAAAGTTAACTACACAAGAGAATTAACCAAATATATTGTTGGTTTAATAACTTATTACATAATAAAAAAGACACGAGAATTTCACAAGGGTGCGTTGTAATTTTTGCAAATAAACTTTGAAAAATATTTACTAGAAAACTCTGCCTAATGTCAACTTGATACACAAGCCAAACAAAGATACCTACACTACAAAAATATAATGAAATTACTGTATCTGTGATACTTCATCCATATGACACAGAGCCAATAGTTAGGAGTAATGAGTGCCTAGAAGTTTGTGGCCTAAATAAGAAGTTTGACTGCCAAGAGCTTCCTTTCCATTCCATAATCTTGGATCACTCCCAGACCAATATATCCATACTGTGTACGGATCCTATTAGTAAGAGAGCTTGTGATTTTGTAACTGAATGCTGTCCCATAATTCATGCCTGAAAGCCATGAACTGACAGTCCAAAGGCAATCAAATATTGATGCCTCTTATCTTCTAAGTGCTTGACATTATGGTCTAAGTAAAAGTCTTTTAATTTGGTTCCCCTGTTTGTGTGGTTGTTTGCTTTCTAAAAAGCACACTGAACTCTTCTAGTCCTCTTTCTCTCCCAAATGTCATTATGTGGCACTCATGAGCAGGCTTAGAACCTCAAGGTGAATTTTTTCAGATACCTGCTATTTTAGCTAAGCTTATAGCAATTGCAGGTGATCGCCTATGTAGGGGAGGCATATGATGAGAAAGCATGCTTTTCAATGGATTTCCCAGTTAGTCTTTACTGAAAGCCTGGAATGATCTAATGCAGAGCTGTCTACATCCCAGACACTAAAAGAAAGGTCACCCAGTAAAGCTCATCCTCTGAGAGGTCAGCCCTTTCATCCCACTACCTCCAAATTTCTCTCTATCCCAGTCTTCTCTCTTCTCCATCCCTGTTTGTCCTATACCTGCTCCTCTTTTCCGCTGTCTCAAACACTGCTCTTCTTCCAGTCCTTATATCCTTCTTCAGCTATTTTGTCTCTGTGTGCAAGCCAGTCTCCCCTGTTTGTCAAATCCTGTCCCACCTGCCTTCTCTTCCTTCCAGTCTACTCACATCTGCCTTTGCCTTGCTACTCTGCCAGTCTTTCATGCTCAGATAGCTCAGGCAGCCTCAGTTTTCCCGTCTCAGTTTCACACACAACCACTCCTCAAGTATCCGTCCTAATCTTTTTGTCCAAAAAGCTCCAGCTCCAGTTCAATTACTGAAACATTTCAGATCCCTTTCCACTATCCCTCTCTGTGGTGTCATCCCCACTGTTGCCATCCCCGCAGTACTTCCTGGTTTCAGCTTCTTTATTCAGCACATCCTCTAGCACATAAACTCTTCCATTTGCTGCCAGCGCTCCCAACCGCCTCCTGGAACCTTTCCCAAGCATTTCACTCTCCCAGTCTATTCCCCTCCCAGTTCAACTCACTCGTAATTCGAATTGCCAGCCATCATTATTCTATCCACCAACAAGAAGAGTCCCTGTCTCACTCAACTTCTTCATTTTATCTGCTTTGCACTAGAAATAGATGCTTTTTTCTTTCCCACTGCACAGATGTAGAAAGGAACTATAAAGACATATGCTTGCTCCCAGTTCACTTGTCCTGTCTGAATAAGAGAGAGTCCTCTTGAGCCATCATACCTACCTACTCAAGCCTGATTGTTCACCAAGATGGGGTGTATGAAAGACTCATGCCCTAAAAATGCAGATATGATTCAGTTTGAGACAGACAGAGTCTGCAAAAATTTAATCCAAATGGTAAATATTCAGCATGTTTTCAAACAATGAAAAACAGAAAGTCTTCTACTAGGAAGTAAAAGGTGTGCTTCACGTAGGAGGTGCCAACAGTTTCACCAATAATATATTTTTCTGTGACTTGCATAAAGCAGCATAAAAGTAAGTGCAGTTTAGATTGAATACACGTCTTTAGGCATATCAACTTGTTTAGGAAAACAAGGCTCTTCCCCAAAAACTCTTAGAAGCAGAAACATCAGTTTGGCTTCTTTAACACAATGAAAAAATAAAAATTGCATGTGTAAATACAAGCTCCTTTGAGTTAGGAAATTTTTATTACATGAAAAAATGTATTGTTAAGCCAAGCGCATGTTTAAAATACTACTCAAAGGGCAACAAAAATCTTCTGTTTCAAGGATATGGGGTTAGAGTTAAATCTTAGAGAAAGATAATAGTGAAATAGGCAGGGTTATCTTACTTGCTGCAAATCCTTAGTCTCTTTGAAAAAACAGTGAAGACATTCCTACTTCATTTGTACATCCCATCTCCCTTCCTAAGTAGCTTTCATAAGTTTTTAGAGGACAATGTAGACAGTAGCCTCTCTTCTACACAACTTACTGTAGAACAGTAAAGGTCTCTTCTGCTACTAACATCTAACAAGACAGTCTGACTAGTAACTGCTGGAGACAAACCAGAAAGAAATATTTTTAATGCCTACTCAAGGACAATTAACGTGAGAGCTAAGTTTTCACAATACTGTAAAGTAATATGCGCAAAGTACATTTTACCACAAACCAAGTGCATGTTCAAAAATATGTATTACTTATTCCTGTAATCCACACAATACAGTACAGATGGTCCATGTCAGCTAGTTTGTAAATAAATGCTTATGTTAAATCCTACCTGCAGTATTCACAATTCTCTTTGCTCGAATTATTCCAAGTGGAGTTTCAACTTCCCATGTCCCATCTGATCGGGATTTCAGATTAGTTACTTGGACAGGGTAATTTAATTGGGCACCATATTTTCTGGCTCCTGCCGCCAAGGCCATAGTGAGAGAATAGGGATCGATATGACCATCTCCAGGGTTATACAGGCCAGCTAAAACCTAAGTGGAGGTAAAATCCCACAAAATCAAAGCAATTAAAATTTATCCAAATTAACGAATTTTACAAAACCCATTTTATTTCTTGAATGCAGTAAGCCATAAGGAGTCAAATCAAGACAAATTTTCAAAGCATATAATAATAACAGGGTTACAGCTATCCAGCTTAACAATGGTCTAAGGGAGAAAAATTGCTCAGTTCTCCCATGCAATCAAAGGTTGCAATGCTTTAATATTATAATATTATATTGATTATAATGAATAATATGCACACTGGCATACAGTATGCACTAAAATGCACCTGAGTCCGATTTTAGTTTATAATGCATCTTTTTTTCACTGAAAACCAAGAATTTCTTGTACAATTTATATGAAGGAAACAGACCTTATGTCTACATATCTGACAGACCAATATTTAGTTGCAATTAAGTTATTTTTCATAACATTAGGTTCTTTACCGTATCCATGTTTAATAAGGGAAACAGCTCTTGTACTTTCTCAGGCGTGATTAGGTACTGCTCTGTTGGGTGCCAACCAGCACGAGTCATTTGGTATTTGAATTCATCCACCCTAGTCGGGGTTGAAGCAATCCTGATGCTGCCAGGCTGATGAAACCCCACAGCCTAAAACAAAGAGCAAAAGTGAATTACTGAAAGAACCTTTACTTATCTCCATAAATGCATGTTCCCATGCTATGTGAAGTCTACAAGACTTTTGCCACTGACATCACTGAAAAGAGATTCAAGTCAGGTGCCCTTGAAGGAACAGAACTTAGGTGTAAATTCCCAGACAAAATAATTTTTTTTAAAAGCTATCAAATTAACTTCCTAAATTAATACATACTATCTTCAAAACAGTTGTAAAAAGCTTTTATTGAATGTCATAAAATTATTTTTAAGATTTGATTAATAGTTGAATTTATGCACTCACACACTTTGAAAAATAGAATCAGATAAATCTTAAAAATAAATATATAGAAGTTTATACTAAAGTCAATCACCTGCATAATTTTCTACCGAGATGCTGCAGAATAAATGTAACTGACCTTTATTGACACAATGAATAACCACCCGCCTTTTTTTGTCTTTTTAATAAAGTAGAAATCCTTATATAGCTGGACACTGAATGCTCACTGTCTGGTATGCACTGTTTGTTTCACCTTTTCTATGTCACCTGACAGGACATTCATATGGCTGAATAAGTCTTTTAGTGGAACTCACAATAATAATCTGCTGTAGTACCTTACCCAGCTGAGCAGTAGAAAGAAGAAAAAAGCATTTTATTACAATTATCAAGTTTGTAGATGAGTACAGTGAGGATCATGCAATTTTTGCTGCAGTCTGAAGCAAACATGAGTTTAGTAAATGAAACCTATACATCTGAGTGATGCCAGATAAAAAAGATGACTCCTACGTTTCTCTGCATACCCATTCCTTAAGTCACTAAATAAGAACACATCTCTGAAAGGGATGAGAAGAATTGCAGCAATCTTCTCAAGTACAGACAGCATCATATCATATGAATTTTTAAGTGGACATGTTTAAAGCAGGAATGTATCATAATCAATCCGTTCATTCCAGATCCTTGATGCTATTTTAACTCCTATACCAAGCTAAACTTGTAGACTCTTAGTCTCCTGAGCTTCTGAGATGTTTTATGAAAAACATTTTCTTAAACTTTAGAGGGATCTGGGAAACCATCTAAAATATTTAGTGACTAAGCACCAGACTATAGCATAGATATGCAGGCACGAGAATATGTTTCAATAAAAAAGGAGCCTTCTGATAGTCACGAACACACACGTGTACAACTTGTCAACTCCAAACTTTTTTGTAAGACTGTTAGTAAGTTTAGTATTGATCTGAATTAATACCTAAAAGGTTAAGGAGATTACCTGTCCAGTCTCTTCTTCCAGCTTTTCATAGAGTTTGATGCTGTAAGCATGGATTTTCTTCAGGTTTATTCCAGGATGAAAATAAGTAGTTAAACCAGCCTCAAATAAGAAATAGGAACAACAACACAGAGATATGATTAGAAATGCAGTGTTCTCTTCCCTTCTTCCAACTGTCATTCAAAAGGGAACTGTCAAGATACTGTAAAGAAAAGCAACACATGGACAGAGACAACTGCTACAAAATTAAAAATAAAATCCTTTCCCTACTTATGGCATTCTTGTTCTCTGCACATGTGTTTTTCCACCTGTCTCTTCTCATCAAATTTGTCAACCAATGATACTGTTGCAGTTGTTCTGTCCCATGGTTTCCTTTCTTCCTTAAATTATTCAGTTGTCTGTTTCAAGTCTTTCGGAAAAGACACACAACTCCCTTCCTGATCAACTAAATCAACTGATTAACTCTAAATGTCCTGTAGTAGGATCTTTTCCTTATTGCAAATGGAGATGGGAGAGAAACCAAACCTTCACAAAGACCAGATCTTCCAAGAGTCATTGCTCTCCTGCGGTGTGAACATCAGGGCAGCAAAAGTCAGTATTCTTTTGTGCTCAACAGTTGTCTCATGTGGCAGTTAAAGAGCAATTGCTGCATTTCAGAAGTAAGTTAAGATATGTGTTTTGCACATCTTTTTACCAGGTCTGACTTTAGAAAGCTGTCAAGCCCTTTTGGGTTCATGCAAAGGTAAAATCAAGAAGTTACCACAGCCTCTTATATATTTAAGGAAACTGTTCACCTGCCTACAATAGAGACAGTTGCATCAATCTAATGACATTCATAACTGCAGACACCTAGCAATTAAAAAAAGCAGAATTAAAGTGTTACTGAAGACTGTTACACTGTTCCAAAGACATACTGCATATGTCTTTGTATCTCCTGAATCTGCCACCTCACTAAAACCCTTCTTCCAAGTGAGAAAACAGAAATGCAATATTACTTTTGGTTTTCAAGATAAGTAACTACACTGATTTAAATACTTTATATATATATATGTGTATATATATATAGTGCATATTTTGCTAACTAAAATAGAGCTTATTCATAGATTAAGGTTGCTTCAGTTAAGGGAGCTAGACACCAGAGTCCACCTTTGAGTTCACTGCCATTCTGAGAAAAAAACAGCCTGAAATATAAAGGTGAAAAAGTAACACATACAGTAGATATGTTTCCTTCTAGCTGCCCAGTATGCATATACACTAACTACTCTTGATTTTAACTTGTAAACTCTGTTCTGTGCTACATATTTTAAGGCTTTAACTTTCGAAGTTAGTGGAATAACTGTATACATATGGATAAAAAAAGCAAGATTTAGTGGTCTTTAAAGATATATTCTAATTCAAACCAATTTAATTATGCTAAGAACCTATTAAATGTTACACTTCTCTATAATTCATATCAACATATGTTGCATGAATTAGATCATACATCCTCATTTTTTTAAACCATTGCCTCTTCTGACCCATTTTGCTTGGTGCAGCTTCATGTTGAAGACTGGATCTTTTTCTTCAGAAACAATTAGCTTCAAATTGCTCTTAGCAAATGGCTTACACTCGGGTACCATTTCTGTCAAAAAACATAAATCATACTCACTGCCTGAGATGACAGGTACTCAGGAGCAAGAGTATGATAACTGTCTGGCATTGCTGGTTGTATGTCTTTGTGCTAGCCATGGTATCAAAAGTTTTTCCTGCCTTTCTTTGTGAGAATTTTATCTTTGTGATACCTTAAAGTTCATATGCAATGTCTTAATGTATCGCATGACCGAATGCCGAAATAAACCAATGGAAAAAAGTGAAAAATGTAATCATTTACCAGTATTATATTTTTCAATTTTGCCTGTATTTTATTAATAAATTTGGCTCTAGTTCCCTAAGTATGTTTGGTATTTTTCATTATCTCAACAATCTGAGTTTAAAAAGTGATCACACAAATCTGTAGGAGGGAGATAAATCTACCAAGGGCCACATTAAGCACAAAGCAGACATGTTTTCACAGATTCAGAAAGTCCCTGGGCTAAATTAATAGTCTGGAAAAATATTGCTTGTCCTTTTCTTTATTATCGTATCAGATCATCATTGTAGTGGACACTGTTGGAGACTGGATATTTGACTACATGCGGTTTTGGTCTCATTTGATACATGTGCTTTTATGTTGCTATGAATACATTTATTTTAATTACCTCAGACTGAAACCCAGGGCTGTTTCACTGCAGAATTTGTAATTAAAACCTGTTTCTTAAAAAATAAGTCCTAAAGGCCTTTTTTTCTTTGTATACAGAATAAAGAAATAAATTAGGCATTGAAATGCTTACATTTCTTAGCCATGTACAATAACCTATGAGTAATTAATTTACTTGTACCTGCAAATTTTGACATCTCATATTATTTTTACTGTCTTCTTTTATTTATGTAAACCTTTTCTGGTCTTCTGTTATTTTTCCAAATGTAGTAATATATTTTCCAGATGTAGGGAAATTCCATTTTAGTGGTCACTGTTAGTGAAGTAATTTTGAACCAAATAAACCACAAATCACTTCCAAGTTAGCTATAAAACCATACACATTCAAGAGTGTTTAATTGCAGGAATCATATAAAAATGTCTCTCTCTGACATTTTTAAGTGAAGAAAAGAATTTTAACACATTTGATGCCTTTTGGCTTCAGATAATTTATGTTTCTGATTTCAGGAGAGCAGTTGGAAGACACCTATAACCTGACTGACTATATAAAAACTAAGATCATAAAATCCTAAAATAATGAGAATAAAACAAACAGATTGAATGGGACCTCAGGAGGTCTCTATCCAACCTCACACTGAAAGCAGGGTCAGCTACGGGATCAGACCAGGTTGCTCAAGATTTTCTCCAACAGGGTCTTGAAAATCTCCAAGGACGGAGGCTGTACTACTTCCCTGGCCAAGTACAGAACTTTGTATTTGTCCTTGTTAAATTTCATAAAGTTCCTGTCTGTCCATCCTTCCAGCCTGTCTAGATCCCTCAGCATGGCAGCCTTGCCCTTGAGTGCATTGACCGGTCCTCCCAGTCTGGTATCAACTGCAAATTTCATGAGCTTGTACTTTGTCACTTACTCCACATCATTGATAAAGATATTAAATAGGATGGGTCCCAGGACAGACCCCTGTGCCACTCCACTTATTTCCAGGCTTTAGGTAGAGTATGACCTGTTAACCACTACCCTCTGAGCCCCACTACCCAAACAGTTTCTTAACTATCTAGTTGTCCAGCCACACAGACCATAACAATTTCAGTTGAATACCTGAATATTATGGGAGACAGTGTCTAAAGTCTTGCTAAAATCTAGGTAAGTGGCATCAACTGCTCTCCCATCATCTACAAATTCAGTCATTTTATCATAGAAAGCAATCAGGTTTGGTCAGACATGATTTACACCTTGCAAATCTATGCTGACTGTTGCCAATCACCTTTTTCCTCCTGTATGGGCCCAGATCTGAGACTCTCTCCATGATTTCCCAAGAACCAAAGTATGGCTAGCTGGCCTTTAGCTCCTCTGCTCATCCCTTTGGCTTTTTCTAAAGATGCATACATATGCCCTTCTCCAAATGTTGGGCACCCCCAGAGATCTCCACAGCCTTTCAAAGGTGATACATCTGTGGCCTTGCAATGCCACCAGCAGCCTTCTTGGATGCAGCCCATCTAGTCCAATGTATGTGCATGAGCGAAGCTCTCCCGGTAATCCCTGGCTTGATATTCATCCACTGCTGGTAGTTCCCCTTCTCCTTGAACCCTGCTCAGAGCAGAGGGGCCTGAGAAACCTTGTCAGTGAAAACTCAGGCAAAGGCAGCATTCAGTACCTCAGCCTTATCAGTGTACACTGCGACTAAATTACCCACCTCATTCAGCAACACTCCTGCATTGTCCTTGTTCAGTCTTTTCCTACTAATGCAGCAGCAGAAGCTCTTCTTGTTGCATTTAATATTCCTTACAAATCTTAACTCTAGTTGAGCTTCGGCTTTCCTAACACCCCCTTCACATGCCCAGCCTTTTCCTACTTCTACCTCCTGTATACTGCATTTTTCCTCCAGAACTAAGTCAAGAGCTCCCTATCTGGCCCATCTGGCCTCCCAATGCGTCTACTTGTCTTCCTGAGTTTCAGGGTGAAACTTTCTTGTATTAGAAGGAGATTTGCTCTAGGTTTTGCTATATTTTTGTAAAACAGATTTTCTTATTGTAGGTGAACATGATCTGGGAAAATAATTTTAAGAGTGGCCACTTTGGTATGAGAATTGACACAGAGATTTTAAAGCATTTTTATAGTTGAAATTTTTATATGCTAAAATGTTTACATACCAGTTTGGTTCTATTCCAATCTGTTTCAGACTTTATACTAATGCCATTGTTAAATCAACATTCTGGAGAAAAATGGTATTAACAGTGTTATACCCTATATTTTCTCTTTTTGCAAGTTTGACCAAGTTAAAACAAGTTTTTATTTGTCTTGGCTCTGCTTTATTAACTGTCAGCAGCAAAATCAATTCCATGTTGCAAGAAAAAGTATCACATGACAGAATGATATGCTAAAGATTTTCTTAGAAAACACCTTTTAAAAAAGTAACAACACAAAAATGTATTTGCTGAGCGAGTTATACATGCCTTGCTCAGTCACTAGGGCTTCAGTGAGCTTGCAAATGATGTGACCTGCAGAATAGTACAACTTCAGAAGTTCTTAAAGCCTAAGTCTTGACCTAATTTACACACATATAATAACCACTACTTTGTCACGGTTAGATAGGCATAAAAATGAGCAGCATTTGCTCTGTTATTTAGATCTTCTTATTACTGGTAATATAAAAATGTGCACACTTTCTGTGCTGTTTTAATAACACACATGAAAGTCGGCCAAATTTATCTCAGGCCTGAAAAGTGGAAGAAAGTTTTGGCAGCAACACTAGCAGGAATATGATTTATATGAAACATGATCCTGAGCTCTGCAGGACTTACAGGACTGTGAAAGAGGGTAAATGTGCTATAGTACAACAACATCTTAACCAGACTTTCAACATTTGTGGCCGCAGGCAATATACTACATGCCATTTCACGTGCAAAGGATATGTGTAATTTTTATCTGTATCTAGTACTCTATCACTGTGAGGTAGCCACTGATGAATGCACAGTACCTAGTATAACAAAGAACTCACAGTCACAGTTTTGATCTTTCTTATCATCTGAAACAGACATTATCAGCTTTCTGATCTTCAGACACAGCACTCTAACAATGAGTTCAATCAAAAGAGACATTACACCACGTAGTTTACTTAATAGTTATCCGTTTTAACCTGTCCCATAACTAGGTGCCTTGCTGTTTTAATCGCATCAAATTCTGTTGCAACAGGTGCCGCCAAGGCAGCCTTCTCAATAGTGGTAGTGCCGGCATCTTCTCTGCTGTGCTCCAGGTCCCTCCCTACCGTGGAAACAGAGTTCCTCACTCAGTGCTCCATTGCTGTCACTAAGAAGTGAGGGCAAAAATACTGAAGGAGAGGTTGCTTTCACATAGTTATGAGCAAAAAGCTAGAGTGAGCGAGTATAACAAGAAGAACAAAGGAAACATTTAGTAACAACCCCCATTCATGTTTTTAGTTTCTTATTCAATGAGAGGATTTTTTTACACACATACTGTTCTGCATATGCATTAGGTAAATAGGATTCAGTCTATGCCTCACTCATGTATTTAAGTGAAAGTATTTCTTTGAGCATTTCATAGTATGATTCAATACACAAGATGCATCCTCTGACACTTTGGATGGTGTTGCTCTGTTCGCCGAACTACATCAGCTGCCGTATGACTCTGTCTAAGAGACGTGTAATTACTGAATTTTGCTTTTCCTAACCTCATGCAATCTGTTTTCTTTTGCTTTGTTTGTCGAAAAGCAAGTAAAATGAAATATAAACCTACTTATACATTTCAGGCAGTGTTTTTTTTTTTTAAATTTAGTTTTTTACTATTGTTCTCTCATAAGGCCCCAAACACACAAAACATCTGCACTAAGATGAAGCATTTCAAACTTCAGACTTCCTCCCCTGGGAGAGGTATGAGAATACGAATCAAACGTAATCCAACTGAGTCATCATCCTTAATTTGTTCCTGAAAGGCACTCAGATACTATAGCTATAATTATTGCATAAATGCTCTATTGTATTAACAGAGTAGTTCTAGAGACAGCAAACAGTTGGGGTTTTAATCTTTTGTATTGATACACACAGGGATAACATTCTCTCAATTTCAGATAAGCATACCTGGAAATGAATGAAAAAAGCATCTATTATTGTGGCAAGCTTTATTTCATTTTGTTACACTACCTACTCCAGATATTGACATAGAAAATATGTAATTACATACATGCATGTTGTGCACCAGTATGTCCATGTGATTAGCGTTATTATAGGACATGTCCCCACCCTGTCATTATTACATGTATGTCTTTTTAGTTCTTTTCCTTAAAGTACAGACAAACATTCAGCCTTTAAAAACCCCATGCTGTACAGTTGTTAGCTTTGCTCCTCCAAGATTTTGTGTAATATCAGCGGTGTCAGGAAAGAAAGCTCTTGTCTCTAATAAGAATCAGTTTCTGGGACAGTGATATTCTCAGAGCACTGGACACTGATGCTGGTTCTTGATCACCTCTTTTTCAGGATGGCACATATATGAAAAATAATTGCACGTACAATAATGCCAAATTTCACATTTCTGTTTTATGCCCACCAGTGCAACCACTTCCAATGATGAAGTCTGCAGTATAAATTAGATTACCTTAGAAATAAAACCTTAAATTTAAAAAGTCCAAGTTAAAATAAAGTTTAAAGTCTAAATCCAGTTAACTGCCAAAAATGTATAATGTATAATAAGTTACCTTCCGGTAATTTCAAAATACAGTATTTGTCCCAATTTTTACAAATGAGAAGAGTGTACTATGGATAGCTGAACCAACTTTTCAAAACTCATACAGCGAATCTATAAAGAACTCAGTGGTTAAGTATGTATCTGTAAAATAACCAAGACAGTTAATCTCTGGAAAGCCAGGGAATGTAAAGGTAATGAAACTTCCTTCACTGTTAGATACACAAACTGCTGTTAATCTGAGAGATTAACAAAACATTTCTTACTGCATGCCAAGTAGATCCTGCAGTGAGCTCAGATTTTTCTAGCAGAACAACATCCTTCAAGCCAGCCTTAGCCAAGTGATAGGCTAGACTCACACCAACGCAACCACCTCCAATGATCACTGTGTCTGCTCTGTCTTTCCCCAAGGAAGGAGATGGGGTTTCTTTCCTGAGGAGAAAACGATTTCAGACAGTTACAAAAAGACAATTGCACTTTTGTCCATCTCTTTTGTTTACTGCTCCAATCATAATATAACTCGGTGCCTGCTCGTGAGTCCAGAGACACCTGACTTAAAACCTAACCTGTTCACTCTTATCTTTTAAAGTAAATGCTCTTAAAGCATCATATACATAAACAGCAGTAACACAAAAAACAAAGCAAGTTTGCTTCCACTTACTTCCACTCACTTCCACTAACAACTTTAAATCTTTATTTGTCCAATATAGCCTTATATGTAGATCCTATTTCTCAATAAGAAAATGTACCCCCAAAATGACCATGTCAAAACTTGACTTTTCAAAAGTGCTATAGTATACACAACACAAAGAGAAAGACTAAAAAATGCCTACTTAGTAAGGCTCCTTAATAAATTTCTAAAGCCAATGTCAGCAGACTACATCAGTGTATGTGTTCATGAACAATGAAACAGTATTTATTTTCATGTTCTGTCTATTTTGACAAGTCCTGCTTTGCTGAAGTCAAAACGTTCCAGAAACACGTTTTGGTCAATGGCTCACACCTGCTACTACCCCATGCTGCATTTCCACAACCACTTTAAACCAGCATAAACCAGAACTGCTGCCATAGGCAGCCCCGTTCTCCTCCATCTCCTCTCTACTGCCCTGTCCACAGACAGCCAAGCAGCAAGCCACATGAGGAAATTTATCCCAATTAAAAAAAAAAAGCCCCTTTTCTGAATGTGAGACAAGGTAGGGCCTGTTAGTACAGTAGCAGCACAGACTACTGTGAAACCACAGTATCTCTCCCTTCAAGACAGTTAATCAATACTCAATTTTATCTCCCCCCCTCCTTGTACATTTGTTTTTGCAACTTCTCTGGCAAAAGGCTTTCTAATGTGTAACTAGCCTTCCACTCATCCTCCACTCAGAAATCAAAGCTATTAGTTGTATGTATTATGAATGGATGTCTTATAAAATAATATGACATTTTAAATGGAGGAATCCGCACCATACTTATTCACTATGTGGCGATGAATGAAAAGTAAAAGAAATGGGAGCACTGGACGCCACAGGTTTTCTGTATTTGGTGCACCACACACTTGCACGTGTTCTTTTTTGAGATTACATATTAATTTTTGCAAGTTAACAGTAAACTGTTTAACAGCCAGATGTGAGACACTTAACACCAGCTCCTCTATTGAATTTTGAGGCACAGGGCAATCAAGGTCAAGCGTAGAGGCTTTTCTCATGCTTCTTTTCTGCTATGAATTTTGAGATTTCCTCACCTGACTTTCAGCTCTTCTCAAACCTTTTCTGCCAAACCCAGAAGCCTGGCAAGAATCCCTTGGGGGGGGTGGGGGGATGCCTTCCCTGCGAACTACACAGTTCACCCAGATGTTTGCCCATGCCAGTTAAAACAGGTCATTTTTGGCTCACTGACCGGGCCCCCAAGACACCAGGAGGGATCTCTGCGTACCAGCTCCGCCACCCACCCCGGCCCGGGCCTGCTCTTCGAGGCGCAAACGCCAGGCCCCGGGGTGAGGTGTGCTGCCCGCCGGCAGAGGCCTCGCCGGCCCGCTGACCCCCGCCGGCAGCTGGTGGCGCACCCCAGGCCGGCAGAATAAGCCCGATTCCCCTCACCGCCATCCCCTCACAGCCCCCGCCGGGCAGCTTTGCCCTCGGGGGCCGCGCCTTGAGGCGCTGACAGCCGCCACTGTTAACGGCTCCTCCGCCCGCGCCCCCCGCCCGCCCGCCCGCCACAGCCCGGCCCGGCCCGCGGCACCGCACTCACCGCCCCCGGGCGCCCGCGCCGCCGCTGAGGGGCCGCAGGGCGGCCCCGGCGAGGGGGGTCGGGCCGGCCGCCGAGGTTGGGGGGCCGCAGCCGCCGCAGGGCTCCTCGCAGCACCGCGCTCATCCCGCACACAGCCCGCCGGCAGCGGGGATGGAGAGCGCTGGCTCCGCGCCTCTCCCGACGGCGTCCCGTCCCGTCCCCTGCCCCCGCCGAGGACAGCCCTCACGGAGGAGGGCGCCGGCCCGCCCCTTGGCTGAGGCGGCAGCCCCGGGGGAGCAACCGGGCGCCTCCCGACCCCGAGCCAGGCGGGGGGGGGGGGGGGGGGGCGGCAGCGGGAGGTCGCGGGGCAGCCCCGGGCCGTGCCAGGGCGCCCCGCGGGGTCAGGGGCCGGGCCGGGCGGGGGGTGCCGCCCGCAGCGCTGCCCACCGGGGCCCGCCTCCTCCCCGGGCTATAAAGCTGCGGCCTGAGGGCTCGGGGTATCTCGAGCTTCCAGCCGAGCCGTCGGGGCAGACTCGGGAAGCCAGCGTCCCTGGGCCGGGAAGATGCTGCCGATCGGGAAGACCACGAAACAGGGCAAAAGGGTAATTCTCCCGTCTCCCTCCCCCGCTCAGCCCCGCTCCCCGCCTCCCCCTGGGCCCGTCCCGCTCCACTGCCCGGCGCGGGGGCAGCGGCGGGGCGCGGGGAGAGGTGTCCCCGCCGCGGTCCCCTTCGCCGCCGGCCGCGGTGCGGGCGCTGCCCCGGCGGGACCGGGCGGCGGGAGAGAGGCGGCGGCGCCGTGACGGTGCTGCCGGGGGCGGCGGGGGCCTCGCAGCGGCACCGGGCAGAGCCCGGCTCTGGGCCCGGCTGCGGCCCCGCGGAGCCCGGCCGCCTCTCCCGCCTCCCCGGGGTCCTGCCCGGAGACTCTCCTGGGAAGCGGCTGCTGAACTGGCACGACCCGCGAACGGCGCTTGTTGACCTCGCGGTAAGGTAGTCAGTGTTTCTGCAGGTAAGGTCATACTGTGAAAAGCTAAAGTAGAGCCATAGTAATAACTATACCTGTTCGGCGTTGAGCGGTCACAGGCGTTTGGACACCACTATGAGATAGGCAGATTAGACTGAACTTAATGCTGTAACAGCTCATGGAATTCTGATTTCTCTGAACACATAGACTGGGGCCACCAAAGTTCAGAACCATTTTGCTTGAAATTATTTGATACGCAAACTGAGCGGTGCTTGCAACACATTAAAATTGTCAGTATTTTAACCGTAAACTGTCATTTCATGGGATTTCTGTTGCCAGCATCTTGCCAACTCTACTTAAAAGCCCCAAATTGCTCTTCCCGTGATTTATATGACTTGATACCAACAGTGTTTGTAATATGAATGCAGTTTCCAATATATGCATGCCCTTAGCACCCTCATCTAGCTAAAGAAGTAAGCCGGTATAAAAAGTTATCCAGGCATCAGCGAATCTGGCCATTAATGCAAACATACGAGCAATGTCTAAATCAAACTCTCTGACATACGCCAGTACTGCTACCCTGCACTGCCGCTTGGGAATATTCTGTCTTCCATTCAGAAAGACGCTATTATCATTAATAGGACATTTCTTACTCAGAACTGGTTTTACTTGTTTTTAAGTTGGACGGTTGGACTCGATGATCTTAAAGGTCTCTTCCAGCCTAAATGATTCTATGATTCTATCTGTAGCATATAAGTCTATAGAGTAAGAGGACAGAAGGATATGAGAAGAAGTCTATGAGCTCTAGGTCTTTCAGGTAAATCAGTTATAAAGGAAGGAGGTGGGGAGGTATTTGTTCTGTTTGGGTTTTTTTCGGCACATACTCGTGCCACCTAGCTTCAGACACCTAGCAGAAGGTGATTGCACTAAGTTCTCCCTACAGGCAATGAACAGAGATAAGCTTCTCTTCAGGGCTCACTTAAGACCTCAGTAGTTGTTTTGAGATGCTTTTTTCTCTCTACTGACGGAAAGGTAGGATGTAGGTAGACCAAGCAGGTGTTCCATTTACATGGTTCAGTTACATTCCCAAAGGTGGCTGAGGGAGTATCTTCATGCAGACATATGCACTCTTTCCATGGATAGATATAGGGACTATATGGTGCAACTTCATTGATGGTAGCAAAAGTAAAGCAGTGAAAATATGGCTCAAAAAAAGCCTTAGTTAGCTTTTTACAGATACTATTTCTTGTTATATAATACCAGATCTGTGTACTACCAGATCACCTGACAGTACAATTTTGATCTGAGTTGGGCATGAGGACACAGCTGTAGGTCTCCAGGGCAGAACAAACCAATGTTGATGCTGAGCTTATGCTAGCTGTATGCTGGTTGAACCAATGGTATTTTACCCAGTATAGATAAAGTAAAATTGGTGTGAAGAGGTGATATCAGACCTACAATAAAGTTTGCAAAAGAGTAATTTCTGTTTTCAGCCAACCTGAACTAAGTCAGTTTGCATTAAGGACTTTGTGCATTATAGTTATATTAAGACACCATGGACTGTTCAATCATGGGTTATGTTGCTTCTGTGTCTCAAAAGTGAAGATTATTTTATAATGCAGTTTAAAAAAGCTAGAACTATGAAAGAAACCTATTGTTAAATCCTAGAAGTGACTTGTTAGAAGAAAAAAATCTGTTAGTTGTAGTACATTTGAATATAATATCAATATACGACATAAACATGTATCTATTACTTAATGTTCAATTAACAAGCAATGACTGGGGCTGCTTGTATGTTAAAGATTTATTTTCATCCACGTTCTTGTTCTCTGCATATTAAACTTCTGAATCAGGCTCCGTCTGTAAAAGATTCCTTGGCAGGCAGAGGAAGCAGAGACTCAACCAGTCATCCCTTGGGTGCCTTTCTCTGGCCCCATTTGAGGCATTCTGTTACAACTGCAAATTAGTTAATGGCAAACACAATCTTTCCAAAGCCTCCTGACATTTACACTTAGAACAGAATTGCCCTAATAGATAGGCATATCTGGTAGACTCGTTGATAATTACTGAGCTTTGGAGACTGAGTATTGCAGATTGAGTTTTGCCCTGGTCCTGCTAAAGATAAAAGCTTGCACACTTTATTAAAGTTATAAAAGTAATCAGGTCAATATTTTGCCAGGTCCACAATGTGCAATGGAATGTGATGCAGGAATTTGCAAGCCAACACTTGGCCAAGCTCATGTATCTGCACAGCAGCACTGTACAGAGAAGTCTTGCCACCTTGCTGCCATGTCAGTGCCTGAGCCAAAAATGCTGACCCTCCCAGGCAGGCTTTGCAGGCTCCAAGTAGCCTTACGCTGCTGTGCTTGGTACTGGAACTGGCATAGTTGGCACAGTGCTGCTTCTCGTTGGAAAGACATACTCTCATCCTGCCCAAAGGGTGGTGCTGAGACATCATAAATGTTTGTCTTTCCTGGATGTATGGTGTAAGAGAATCGAATTAACGAAGGAGAAATTATCAAGAAAGATAATCTACTAAAGGTTGGAGGCTGTTAAAACCCCCTTCCTCTCAGCACAAAAAAAAAAGCATGTAATGTCCACAAGGCATTTCTTTTTCCTACTCCCTCAAATTTCATCTACTGAAAGGCTAGTGTGCCATCAAGAAAAGATAACTATGGAGGGAAATTGCAGTCTTACCTTTGATTAATTCTTTTCCTGTGCCCACTACCTTTGTTAATGTAATGGGTCTGCAATCATCCACTTTTTAAAATAAATAGAATTATGGTTGTAATCCATTTGCAGAAATTAGTCCTATTTTTTGGAAAATGTGAAGAGGTCAATGAAGCAATGAAAGGAATACAAAAAATAATAAATATTAGGTGCAACCGATATATGTTGTTCTCATGTTTTTCAATTTTACAAAAGAAATTATTATCACTTTCCTTACATTAGAATGGAGTTCAAGGCAGAAGCAAGGTTAATCACAGGGTGTTGTAAGGTTTGTAATTTGGCATCTTAAAACATTTCAGGGCTGTGCAAAACAAGCAGGATTTTCTTTCATTTTGCAAGTCTAGGTAAGCAAACCCAGGCTGGTAAAAGGTCTATCAGAAAATGGGGGCCAGCATTTTGGGATGTGTCTTACTTGGTAGGAAAATGTTACATGCTTACTTTTCTGTGATGCCTGTTGGGCCATCTTGTGTCACAAGCTACTTGTGATGAGGCTATGTCAAGATGGCACTCGTAGCTAAAAAGCAAATGAGCTAATAAAGAGGTCAGTGATACTAGTGTTTCATCTTAAGAAGTTTCTTATGTATGTTACAGGAGAATTTGAGACTTTGTTTTATTTTCATAGGAATGGAATTGGACCATTGACTTATAGTTCTGGGGACTATATCTCTGGAATACAATAAAACTGACTAATGAAAAGTCTTACATAATCTATATGCACATATTAAAACCTTATGTTACAAACCAGACCATCTACCATTCTTTACAGAGAATTTCAAGAAGGAAATTTATGACTTTTTATTATTATGGCAATGATGTTTCTGGTAGCCCACAAGTATTTATGGCTGCTTTGCAAATAGAGGAAATGGCAACAAAGACAAAGGAAGCCCACAAAACAGAACTGTAATTGTTAACTTTTCCTCCTGCTTTCTTCAGGGTATTCTAGAGCGCCTAGATGCTGGAGAAATTGTGATTGGAGATGGAGGATTTGTCTTTGCTCTTGAAAAGAGGGGATATGTAAAAGCTGGGCCTTGGACTCCTGAAGCGACGGTGGAACACCCAGAAGCAGGTCAGTTTTACTGGGAAATGGTAATCCTGTAGTGAATGTAAACATGGTTGCCTAAATAATAAATACAAAGGAACTTGTAGTAGGTTTTTAAATAGAAGTGTTCCTTGATTCTGTAAAATTACACTGTTAAGAACAGCCTAAGAATCTATAGACCAAACGATCATCTTACCCCTTTTTGTTGCTCTAAAATTGGCCAAAAGCAGTTGGCTGCGTAAGAATATGAGTAGTGCAAACATACAGTGACACCTCTCCAGAATGCTCTCCTAGTCTTTATTAATTTGCAGCCCAGGGGCTTTTTGGCCTAGACGTGGTACCTTTGTCTTTAATAATATTCAGTGATTTCTCTGTCATGGATTTGTCCAGTCTGTCCTTGAGCTGATATAAAGCTTATCATTTAAAACATCTTGTGAAAAAGAATTCTTCGTTTAACTATTTGTTTTGTTGTGTTCTAGTCATTCTAGGATTTATATTGTTATAAATTAATATAGTTTATTTATTAATTCTCTCAGGAAAATAGTAGATTTTAATAAACAATGGAATTGGAGTATTTAATGTATCTGGCTCCACTGTGAAATGGGGAATGATAAACCTCATAAGAACTTAAGAATTGCAATAAGCATTTAATGGAGTAACTCTCTTAAAGTGGATGGAGACAAAATGAGCAATCAGTCTGTGCCTTCCAGCATAAAGATGATAGTGTTTAGCATAAATAGTGCAAAAGCAGATGCTATTACCTAATTACGTATGCTTCATTACAAAAAAGCATTTCCCCCAGTAATATGATGTGCAGTTAATCCCACAAGACAATTCAGAATAACCCGGGGAAAAAATTTCTTTGTTCTAAGTGTTTGCCCTTCCAAAATAGTCTGTTTTCCTCCATACAGAGGAAGAAGGAAGAGGAGGGGAAGGAGAGAGTTCTTAGCCTTCTGTATTACATTGCTTTGTACACCTTGCCTGTTTATTCACCCTAATCCTTTTCAGCCTGTCACTTTATGTGTAGCATGCCTAATTTAGGGTCACAGACAGCCTTAGATAATGCAGAGCTCCAGCAAAGGTTTAAAGGGTGATGACCTAATTCGCTGACTTTCATCTCCCAAAAAGACATCCCATCACCTTTCTCTGTGTTTCTCTCCACCTCTACCTTTGTCTGCCCCTACACATTCCATCTTACAAATCATAGCACTTATCCCATGCTCTTTATTTCCCCTTTGCTTACTCATTTTGCACCTCAAAAGCCCTTGACCCTCTTCACATGTCCTCTCAGAAAGTGCAGGTCTCACTCCATGGGGAATGTAAGACTTTGCCTTACATAGAGGCTGATGGCTTAAACTGGCTAAATTGGCACACAGATTTGCTTTAAATAAGTGATCAGTAGTCATAGGTTAGAATCCAGCCTTCAAAGAATTGCTACTGATTTGCTAGAACATATTGCTTGTGTTTGTAACATAGTTCTAACATTTTTATAAGCCTCTTATAGGCTATTTATAAATACACCCTTCACTGGAAATGCGTTCATTTCTTTTTGTGCAGTGTGCTGCCTCCCCTCCATTAATGCTTTTTTCCCTGCATGCTCAAGGGTCATGTTACTTTGAAAGCAGGTGTAAAGAACAGAAGGAGCAACTGGCTGAGCCAGCTGGTGTAAAAAACACAACCACCAGACCTTCTTGTCTTTGTAAGGAAGGAGGGAGGTTCTGAGAACGCACCAAGGAAGGAGCGGGGGGATGGGTGAGTTCAAGGCCATTAACTCCATTACAAGAGAGGAAAAGTTTTGCCAGACTGACAAGTTTAGAAATGAGATCTAAATATCTTTTCTGAGCCAGACCAGGTATTGCTCTGTAGTGAGAAATATGCATAGGCACTTACTGCGCCCATCTCCTGTTAGCTTAAGTCTGTGTCTTTTATGAAATGTCCAACTCATGGCAGATTGAAATGAAAACTCAGTGTTAAACATCTGACTCCTAAAATACATCAAATTGTTAATAACTGTTTAGCCTCATATGTGGCTGTTATCCCCATTTCTCAAATGGTGGAGGGAAACATAGCTTCAGTAACATGCTGGAAGTCACACAAGAAGTAAATTACAGAGTGATTTGGGTTTTTGATAGTGCAGACTGCTGTGGGCTTGCTAATAGTAACAGTGTATTCTAGCGGTAAAAATGATTTGCTGGGGTGGAATGAGATTCAAGCTGATACTTATAACAGTTATTCTTTCCCTCAAAGTGTAGACACATTCAAGAGTCTCCCGTTCACATACATGATAGTTTGGGATATGACATTCCTTAATCATATATGTTAGGTTATGTTTAATTTGCCTACCTATGTCACCATCCTTATTCACACAAATCCCAGGCATTCTTCTAGGAATGCAAGAACCATATCTAAAGAGCACACCAACATACTCATTGCAAAGGCTTATATTGGTATTATATTGCTTATATGCAGCAGACTGGCTTAACTGATACGGAGGTCTAAATATCACTGTAAACATTCTATGTGTTAATAATTTTGAAGAATCTGGGAGCAGGAAGAGAGGTGAAGAGGCAGTAGGAGAGCTCTAGAAATTAGTTGGGATCAGTAGCCTATTTTAATGCCATAGAAAAAAGAATACTCCCTGCACTAGGAATGTTTTGACCCTGCGTAAAGGTTCTAGGACTGAAATGTGATCCTGGTAGTTCAGGCAGATTCCAGGGACTGTTTGAACTGCAGCTCTGCTGTGATCTATGTTCCTGGGTAGGTCTTTGTGACTGCTGGGAAAAGAAGCATTGTGTTAAATCGCAGTGTGGTTACCTAAGGCTCTAATTAGAAATGAAATACTGTACTAGTAGAGAAAAGCAAGGGACACTACACTGTTCCTTCAATGAAAGCAGACATGCTTGCGTGTATGCAGATTGGCTTAGCAACTGAAACTGCTGTTTAAGCTTCTCTGGCATAGAAGGCTGTGTTTGTTGCATCTGAAGGGAGTGATTTTATTCTCATGACACATTAGCACATTGCCTTAATGACACAGATTTTCTGTAGACAATAAGGTATGATAAACCAGGACTTCAGGAAAACTTTTCCAAACATCTGTCACAGAAACTGCAATGTTCTTGTGTCTGTGTATGGTATTTAGGGAATAAATTATTCCTGTATTTGCTATAAACCATTGAGCATTTTAACTCTGTTTTACATAATCAGTAGTGTTCTAGAAATTATTATAATTATTGTTCTGTGGGTATACATACAAAATCAATTGACAACTCCCCTTCCGTTCCTGCTGCGGTGATTGCAGCATACTGCTTGCAGCGATGAAGGCAGAACTACCATTACAGAGCTTGCTCCCAAAGTCCTAATATAGGCAATTTGACCATTAAAAGTAATGCCAATGCTTTGTTCAAAAGAAGTGTTGGCTCTGTAGTAAAATCACCATTTGCTGACTTACGGGAAGAATTAAGTCTGTGCTGTGCATCACTTTTCTGGAGCAACAAATCATCTTCTAACTAAGGATGTATTTAACAAAGTAGAACATTGGTTTTGGCTGACTAGACTCAGCTAGAGTTTTGTAGAGGAAAAAAACTAGAAAACACAAAATAGAGGAGGTAATGGAACACTGTATTCTTCCATATAAGTATCATCTTGTCCCTTAATTTGTTGCCATGATACTTTCTTCTGTTTTCTTCTCCATAGTCTAGAAGCTAAGAAAATATGGCTTTTTCATTTGATGATCTTTTTGTCTGGTATTACTTGTTACACTTTCATGTTCTTTTGTCAGGTGTCTACCTTCCCTTCCTAAACCACTATGCAGTTCTATAAAATGAAACTGGGAGGTCTGAAGGACTGCAGAAAGTAGAAGATAGGCAAGGTGGCATGCAAAACTGAATCTACTGATAAACTAAATAGAAATCTTCAGGCATTCTTAGCAGACAATAACGAAGGAGGTCGTTTTCTACCTAATGTTCTGAAAGTGAGAAGAAAGAAATTCTATACAGATAGGTGTATCGCTTCTACTCTCTCATAATGGCTCTTCTAGTAAACACAGTATTACTTATTTACAGTAACATTACTTCAACAAACATTTAATTTTGAGATAACAACAGTAATAATGTACAAAACATCTCTTCTTTGTCTCTTCTAATTCTTTGCAGTTCGTCAGCTTCACCGGGAGTTCCTCAGAGCTGGATCCAATGTTCTGCAGACATTCACCTTTTATGCCAGTGAGGACAAACTAGAGAACAGGGGCAATTATGTAGCTGAGAAAATAAGTGTGAGTAAAGCTCTGTTTTGATGGAGATATGAAATAAATGCATTAATTTCAAAAGGTTTAGTAGAGAGATTATTGAGTACATTCACAGTTTGTCATCCAGTATTTGAGGACCAAAGAATGAGATGATGCAATTTCAGAGTTTGGAATAGCAAGAAAGGCAAGGTTAAAGGACAAAAAAATAACAAAATGGGGCAAGGATGAAGAGAGGAAAGATGATGCCCACATTGTATTTTTCACATCTGAGGAGCTTTGTTTACTGGAATTTTGATACAAAGAGCATAGGGAGGACTAAATGCACAGAGAGCAAAATCAGTGAAAAAAAAAATGCTTTAACATCCAGAGAAACAAATCAGCTGCAAAAATGGTGAAAAATCCTAGAGAATAATGAGTGGCTAATGAGAACAGAATGTTTCTTAGAATCATGTCTTCAATAAAGTAACAACTAAAAAATCCAGGGTATACACTGTGGTCAATATTCCCCTTCTCATGTGTAAGGGTAAGCCGTTACAGTAACAGAAGTACCATGTTGGTGTTTTCTTAACTCCTACACAAAGAAGTTGTAGGATATTGAGTGTGTTCACTACATACAGGCCCCAGCTCCACTGGGACTTCTGGCACAAACATTTCTAGGTAGTTCCATTGTGAGACTAGAAGGTTTGCCATTGATTGTTTTCTCTCATCCTTTCCCCTTTGGCCCTATTGTCTATTTCAACCTCTGCAAAATAGAGAAGATTCTCCAGGGGGCAGGGAAGAAGGAATATCTTTGTATCTGTGAAGATATCCCACGTCAGAAATTAGAACAATCTGGACACTTGAGAAACACTTGAGGTTAATTAAGAGGTCATCTCAAAATGTCATATGACCAAATTTATCTGAAATGCTGTACCTTTACATTCAATAGATGCATCATTGAAATGTCTGAATTGATAGCCCCAGAATCACAGGGCCTCTGGAACAAGCCATGCTGCAACTCTTGCTGCCATGCAAAATTACAAGAAGGGCTGGAAGAGCACCTGGTATTTGGAATGCATCGCAGCAAAGCTTTCAAGATTGATTTGCTGCCAGTTCTAGAAGCAGGTTCCTCCAGGCTGTGACTGGTTTATGGCTCCACCTCCCGGAGTTTCCAAACATGTACCTGAGCACAAGTGCAAATGGAAGACAACAGCCTTAAAAGTCAGCTGGGTCTTTTGAGGCAGCCATGGAAAACTTCAGCTGAGAGAAACCTATATAGATTCTAAGTAGTCCGTGGGCTGCAGAGAAACCTGCTCTAGTCAATACTTGTTATGTACCCCAAATAATTATTCTTTTCCCAAAATCTTTTTTTCCCAGCTTAACCTCTTTTTCACAAGCTGTTCTAGTCATCCTGATTTAGGTATAGAGGGGATGTGCCTTTCAGTCTAGGTGATTAATTAATCATATATAGTGATGTTTCCCTTGACTATTCTTAAACTAGTAACTTTAACATCAGATGATTAATGATATTTTTAAATGCCTTAAATAATGAATATTATATCTTAAATTTTGAAAGTTATTAAAATAATAAACCACATTTAAAAAAAAAGAAAAATAAATTGAAATTACTACATACTTTGTTTCCATCCACAAAATGTCAGAATAAGAGCGTACACTTAAGTGTAACTAACTTATTTTCTAAGAGGCAAAGAAAATTCCACTTCAAACCAAATATTTTCTTTTTATAGACTATCTGTGTATTAAAGGTAATATGTTTTTGCAGTATTTGATAATATGATAACTTAAAGGTGGCAAGAAATGTGTTTTCTAATGTTTATTATTTTTTTGAAAGAGACTGATTTTCCTAATCAATATTACTAAAAAATCTGTTTAAATTATAAAAGAATATGAATAAGTCAGTATGGCTTTTGACTCTTTTTGTCCTTTTTGGGCTCTGAAATTACATGCATATCTCTGGCCACGTAAAACTAACATAATCTATATTCATACAGTGCCAGAAAGTGAATGAAGCTGCTTGTGACATTGCAAGAGAAGTGGCTAATGAAGGTGATGCTTTAGTGGCTGGAGGCGTCAGTCAAACACCATCATACTTAAGCTGCAAGGATAAAGCAGAGGTTAAAGCAGCCTTTCGAAAGCAACTAGATGTCTTTATGAAGAAGAATGTGGACTTCCTAATTGCAGAGGTAAATCTGTAAAAAAAGTACATGCCTTCAACTGGCACAGTGTTAACTTTAAGATGTCTGGTCTACTTTAGGGAGTACAAGCATATATTGCTTCTTCCTTTAAAAATTTCTGTTATGCTTTTATTCCAGTAGTATCAGGTATTTTTCTAAAGGCATAGCAGCATCTGCAAGCATTGTAGAATAGGACCTTGAAACCTAAATTTCTACCTCAGTCAAGTCAAATTCTGTACTGGTACAAAGAGGACAGACTAATGTGATCTTGACAAGTTCCTGTTTCCTCCCATACACTGTAAGCAGTCAACCTAAGGTGACTTTTCTAGATGAAAATAGTTCTTTGGCGATAAATCCCCGATTAACCTCCTGTATGGGCATTCTTATTCTGAAACAAAAGTATAATTATTTTTTATTTAATTTTACTTACTGACTTTTTAAAATCTTTTTTTAACTGTGTGGTCAGTGAACTTGATTGAGTTCTGTTAGTATAAATCAGAAAAGAATGAAGTTATTGCATTGCTGGTGAATTTGGGATCCAGATTAATGTGTTTATGGTTCATCTCCAAGAAACAAAAATAATCCAGTTTAAATTTCTTTCAGTATTTTGAACATGTTGAAGAGGCTGTCTGGGCAGTTGAAGTTCTAAAAGAATCTGGAAAGCCAGTTGCAGCTACGATGTGCATTGGTCCAGAAGGAGACATGCATGGTGTGCCCCCTGGACAATGTGCTGTCCAACTAGTAAAGGCTGGTAAGAATCTGTTTTAATATGCTCTTTAAAAGTACGGAACAAAGTCAAGTCCTTAAATATCGAGATAAATGGATGTGTATCTCAAGTAGGTAGCTTCCCAATTATATTGAATAAAAGTTTTGACCCTGTAGAAAAGTTTTTATGTGTACTTTACTAGAACAGTCGTGTAAAAAACATATGAAAGTGCGGCTATGAAATTCTTGTTAACCAGAATGGGATTGGGAGCAATAGCCACAGTTACTGAATATCCACTGTTACCGAATAGAGCAAGATCCTGAACCTACTCAAATTTGGTTACAGAGCCAACCTCAAATTCTGGAAACATAAGATGAATCCAAAGTCACCTTTGATTCTCTGCTCATGTTTTTAGAAATGTGTGGGGCACAGTTCAAACCCAGCATGAGAGACTAAGAAGATGAAAAAATTAATCTTTTTACCTGTCAAATGCTGTGTTTTCTACAGGACAAGGGGAAGGGCAGAAGAAATTAATCAGGGGCACGATGAATGATGGTACAGGGGTTTATTATAGCTGTTCTTTTGGAGTTGAAGTTGAAATCCAAAGGCAGAAGAACCTGTGTTAGGAACCTGGTAGCTATTTGCATATGTGGCTGTACATAATCAGTCCTGATTGGATTAAGCAGTGATAAGAAAAGCAACTGTGTGAGGGTCGGAGATGTGATTCGTCATCAGGAAGGTAAAGAGGAGTGCAACTGAGATGTAAATGGAATGATCGACCTCAGGAGAGTTGAGGCTGGCTCTAACCCAGCTGCCTTGTTTTCATAATGCTCGTGTAGAGATGGACTGCTCTGCTTCTGGAATGCTGTGGCTAAGAACTTTCCACCTCCTGCTTCCTGGGGAGATGTGACTTGAAGTTATTTTCCTCCTCCTAGGTGCTTCTATTATTGGAGTCAACTGCCATTTTGATCCAGATACTTCCCTGGAAACCGTGAAACTGATGAAAGAAGGCTTGCAGGCTGCTAAACTGAAAGCCCACCTGATGGCCCAACCACTTGCTTTCCATACACCTGATTGTGGAAAGCAGGGTTTTATTGATCTTCCAGAATTTCCCTTTGGTAAGACAAGAGTATCTTTTTTTTATTTTATTTTATTATTTTTATTGTCTGTTCCTTTTTTTTCCTAGCTTTTAGTAAAACTGAAGCTGCAAGGTGTCCTGTACAATAGGATGAGTCCCAGTTATCCTGTCTGGCATTTTCTATAGAGGGATTGCAGTGTAGTATTGGATTAAAGATGATCCACATAGTGAGAGTACTTCAGTAGTATGACAGCATGTGAATGAAAGTGAAATATGAAAACAGTTAAAGTTCCACAACCTAAACACAGTTAAAAAATGTAGTTCTTCCTCATGCTATAGAATCTTGTTCAGGACAGCTATAAACAGTCCAAAGAAATTAACAAGAGCAAAGACACTAAAAAACCCCCCAGACTTAAATGCTTTTGCATTGGAGCTCCCCAGCGTTCTGGGTTGTGACATCTATCTGACAAGCCCTATATTATTTACCTGCATGTGGTTTTAATGTACAATGCACATGCAGAACTGGATATAGGTGCATGATTATTGCACCTGTTGGTTCAGTCTTGCAAGTGTAACTGTCTAATATAAGTGAGATTAGAGAGAAACCAGAAGAGGGAATATGTTCTTTGATGTTGCTAACAAATGTGTTAGCAGTTTGGAGATGGATTAATCACATGTATTCTCAGGAAAAATTCTACAAAGACTGAAAGATTCAGCCACTTTATGTGTATGTAAGGCTTGTGTATTTAGGGCTTATTTCCACCTGGGATGTAGACTACATCCCTTTAAGATAAGAGGACAAAATCAGCCTAAACATTTTAAAATTGATTAGAAAAATACTTTCATTTTCAGATATCATACACTCTTCTTTTCAAGATCAGACTATAAAATAAGGTATTAAAACATTTGAAACTTGAATTTGTAGCAAAAATATTGAGAGATTGATGTGATTTTTCAGAAAGATTTTTTTTTTTTACATTCCTCTCTTTATGTTCTTTACATAAACGAAGGAAAGAGCATAAAGCATGAGCCTGAGGCATTCATTAAATGATAATAACATGTCTGAGTTCTGAAAATATTCTGGAATGTTTAAAAGTGTTAGGAACTCATTTATTCTATTCATTCCTTCATATAACTCCTCTGATTGCAAGCAAAAAAAAGAACAGATGCCGTAAGTAATCAAGTGAATTGAAGGATTCATTCTTTGGTTTGTTATAGTTCTTGGCTTGTATGTTATAAACAATCTGTATGAGATCTCAGCTTTCAGAAATCTCATGAGTCAGGCAGGGATACTTTCCACCAGACCAGGTTGCTCAAAGACTCATCCAACCTGGCCCTGAACACCTCTAGGGATGCGGCATCCACAGCTTCTCTGGGCAACCTGTTTCAGTGTCTCACCACACTGACAGTAAAATTTCTTCCTAATATCTAATCTAAATCTCCCCTCTTCCAGTTTAAAACCGTTATCCCTCATCCTATTACTACACTACCTGACAAAAAGTCCCTCCCCGTCTTTCCTGTAGGCCCCCTCCAAGTACTGTAAGGCTGCTATAAGTTTTCCCCAGAGCCGCCTTCTCTCCTCCAGGATAAACAACCCAAACTCTCTCAGCCTGTCTTCATAGGAGAGGTGCTCCAGTGCCCTGGTCATCTTTGTGGCCCTCCTCTGGACTCCCTCTAACAGGTCTATGTCTTTCCTGTGCCAAGGGCTCCAGAAATGGATGCAGTACTCCAGGTGGGGTCTCATGAGAGTAGAGTAGAGGGGCAGAATCACCTCCCTTGACCTGCTGGCCATGCTTCTTTTGATACAGCGCAAGATGCAATTGGTTTTCTGGGCTGCAGGTGCACATTGCCGGCTCATATTTAGTTTTTCATCCACCAATACCCCTCACATCCTTCCCTACAGGGCTGCTCTCAATCTACTCATCCCCCAGCCTGTATCCATGTTTGGGATTGCCCTGACCTTGCACTTGGCCTTGTTGAACTTCACCAGGTTCACAAGGGCCCATCTCTCAAGCCTGTCAAGGTCCTGCTGGATGGCAACCCATCCCTCTAGAGTATCAACCACACTACTCAGCTTGGTTCATCTGCAAACTTCCTGAGGGTGCACTCAATCGCACTGTCCATGTTGCCAACAAAGATGTTAAATAATACTGGTCCTAATATGGACCCCTGAGGGACACCACTTGTCACTAGTCGCCACCCAGACATTGAGCCATTGACTGCAAATCTTTGAGTGTGACCATCCAGCGAATTCCTTATCCACTGAGTGCTCCAGTTGTCAAATCCATGTCTCTTCATTCTATAGATAAGGATGTTGTGCACGACTGTATCAGATGCTTTGCACAAGTCCAGGTAGATGACATCAGTCACTCTTCTCTTATCCACCAATGCTGTAACCCCATCGTAGGAGGCCACCAAATTTGTCAGGCACAATTTGCCCTTGGTGAAGCCATGTTGACTGTAACCAATCACCTCCTTCTTTTCCATGTGCCTTAGCATAGTTTCCAGAGGAAATACTCCATGATCTTGCCAGGCACAGAGGTGAGGCTAACTGGTCTGTAGTTCTCCGGGGCTTCATTTTCTCCCTTTTTAAAAATGGGGGCTACATTTCCCCTTTTCCAGTCACTGGGAACTTCACGGCTCTGCCATGACTTTTCAAATATGATGGATGGTGGCTTAGCAACTTCATCTGTGAGTTCCTCAGGACTCTCGGATGAATCTCATCATGTCACATGGATTGTGACAGGGTGCATGATGGAGAAGACGGGGAAACACTCTATACTGTTCCCCTGGAGTTTAGTTGCTTATACAGGTATAAATTGAGTGCAAGATGCTGCATTCTTACTGTTGATCATTTTGTATCAATTTTGCTGTAGCTTTTAAATTATATAGCAGACACAAGAAAATAATGAATTTGTGCTTTTGATGCTTTCTCACATCTGCAGGACTGTACACAAGCTTGCTTTTATTTAAACAGCTTTCTAAGATAGCTTCATCTAGTTTTTGTTCTGATACTAGACCATCTACTTTTCCTTTGTCCAGTCTTTCTGTCTGAGACCAATAATTTTCTGTTTAAGAACATTTTATTTTTTTTCCTTCTGCTTTTCTGAACTTGTCTTTTAACTACCCACTAAGAACTTAGAGTAGATCTGCTTTATATCACCTTCTTGCATGTTAGGCGTTTTGGGGAAAAGACATAGGGAGAAGCATCCTACCTCTCTGCTGTCTTGCTGGAGCCTTACTACCTCACCACAGCTTCTTTGCCCAGCAGAGTGTTCAGTGCACAGACATCATGCTGCACTCACCTGATAACCGTGCTGGCTCGTCTCCTGCATATGTGCATAAAGTGGGAGAATTTTTATTCCTTTATTCCTGTATTTTTATTCCTTAAACTTTCTTCTTCAGCCCTTGGTCTTTTCTTTCAGTTCTGCCACTCGTGTGCCCCCTTCCCTTTGAGGTGTTCTTTTCCTTGTTCTTTCCAGTTTCTGTTCCTTTTTTTCTACAAGTTCTTTCTCTCACCTCTGTTATCGCTTCACTCTGCTCACCACGACCTGCAACAGGGAGAAGCGTTCAAAATAAAGGTTGGATCCTAACTTGTCTACACACAGAACTTTCCACAAGGAATTAAGTAGTTGGAGGCAGCAAGCTGCTTAGGGCTGGGATTTTAACTAAATAAGGGCTGGGATAAGAAATAGCTACAGATCCCAGCTGTCAGTGAAACAACCGGCTGCCACTAGCTGATCATGGAAAAAAGCATAGTAAGCATCCCTGAGGAATAATGAGCAGGCTTATTCCTATTGCAGGTAGGCTGATACCTTCTCTTTTCATCAATTAGAGTACAGTAATCAGATTTTCCAGATATTGTTTATCAGGAACTCTTTGGAAATGCGGATGTGACATTGGAAGTACTCCAATACTCCAGCTAAGAACTCTGGCAGAACGGCAAGCATGTGACTTAGGACTTGATCAAGTCTCAGAAGATATTAGGTGCTGTTTTGCAAGGCCAAAAAAGCTTACAACAAGCGTAGCTCAGCAGAGGACAGCAGAATCTGGAAGGTAGACTTCTGAAAGTTTGCATCATTAACTCTAGCTCAGACAGTTTGAACCTGTACATCTACATCTACAACCACTTTTGCAAACATTGTGCAAGTGTTTCAACAATGTGATTTCTTACCAAAAATGTGCTGTAGTGGAAACTTAAGATATTGATGTCTTTGCAGGTCTGGAGCCAAGAATTGTAACCAGATGGGATATTCAAAAATATGCAAGAAAGGCCTATGACTTAGGAATTCGTTACATTGGAGGTTGCTGTGGATTTGAGCCATATCACGTCCGAGCAATAGCTGAGGAACTGGCTCCTGAAAGAGGATTTTTGCCACAAGCTTCTGAGAAACACGGTAGCTGGGGCGATAACCTCAGCATGCATACCAAACCCTGGGTCAGAGCAAGGTATGTATATCTGACCTGGAAAGCACACCAACAGACTCATTGCAAAGGCTTATATTGGTATTATATTGCTTATATGCAGCAGACTGGCTTAACTGATATGGAGGTCTAAATATCACTGTAAACATTCTATGTGTTAATAATTTTGAAGAATCTGGGAGCAGGAAAAGAGGTGAAGGGGCAGTAGAAGAGCTGTAGAAATTCTCATCCCTCTTTAAAATGAAGATTTGGTCTGAATTAATGTGAAAGTAATTCATGAAAGGTATTAAAAACTGACAGACTGCTGCAAAACAGTTCCTAATGGTGTTCCTTTCAAGGATGAAAAGATACTTTTTAAGCATGTGGCATTTCATTGCATACTTTCATTCATACTTCTGTGTCTAAATACAAAGTCAGTCTGTGCAAGTTGTAATGGTCATTTAAGCCACATTTCCTTTAGTATGGTGAGGTGCTGGAAAAAAAACCCTGAATATCCTTTTATTTCTTTAGGGCAAGAAAAGAATACTGGGAGAATCTGAAGCCTGCTTCAGGCAGGCCATATTGTCCTTCAATGTCAAAGCCAGATGGCTGGGGAGTGACCAAAGGAGCCAGGGAGCTGATGCAACAGAAAGAAGCAACAAGTGAACAACAGCTGAAGGAGCTCTTCCAGAAACAGAAATTCTAATCCACTGCAGTTGTGTAAATGGTGGAATGATTTATCTATAGACCATCTCATGCTTCACAAGAAAATCTGTGAAGATGAGTACCCTGTTGATTTATCAGTTAACATCTAATGAAAGAGACAAAATGAAGAACAAATGTGATTACAGATTAAATATGTTAAACTTGGATAATAAAATCTTTCTCTGGACAAATAGTGTAGACAATACGCAGTCAGAATCAGGTTTGGATTCTCATAATAATTGAGCTTCTGTTAGCTAGGTGCCATTAATTGAGTAGACATAGAAATACGTGGGAAGTAATAATTGAATCAAATTACCTGTGAAAAGAAAAAAAGCCATCTATAATACAGTATTGATGGACTTCCACTTGTGAGTCTGTTTTCAGTTGGGGATTATGTAGGAGTAGACCTCAAGATTTGCTGAGGACTACTTCAGGGACACACAAGCTGCCAGTGCTTCAGACTCAGTTACCTATAGTCACTTTCTTGACTTCAAGAGAATAAAAGTAAACTGAAAAATACTTCTTATAATTTGAATCAAAAGATAAGGAGAATAAGATCTTGCAGGAATTTCTTGTATGCAGGAAAAAGGTCCAGAGAACTTTTAGGAAAGAAAAATGACAGGTAAATAACTCACTGTTTTTGTCTCAAGGTACCATGTACACAAGATTTACTCCTCTGGAGACTAAAAGGCTTAAAAGATTATTCTGAAATTTAAAAAAAAATCAAATAAATGAAAAGTAATTTGATGGAATTGTATTGTATTATCTTCACACCTTAAATCATACGAGCTCAAACAGAATAACATACCTCCAGTAAACAACTAATTTTCAAATTATCCAGCTGATTTCTGGGCATCTCCTCGAAAACACTTGGTTATCTCAAAATATCATGTAAAAACTGAAGCTTCCTAAAATATAACCCCTGTTTATAAGAGTAGTAGAACATTCCATGATTTTTTTTTAAGCTGACTGATTCTCTCTAGAATCTTAGCTATAAGAAGACACAAAAAACCCTGTTAGGAAATAGATCAATCCACCTAAGTTGGATTGATCTCCACAAGCTCAATATGAGTGAAGAGTGTGCTGCTGCAGCAAAGAAAGCCAACAGGATTCTGGGCTGCATTAAGAAGGGCATCACCAGCAGTGGTAAAGAAGTTGTTATCCTACTCTGCTCCGTGTTTGTCAGGCAACACCTGGAATACTGTGCTCAGTTTTGGTCTCTGCTATGCAAAAAAGATGTGGACAGGCTGGAGAGGGTCCAGAGAAGGGCCACAAAGGTGATCAAGGGACTGTGAAGCCTGCCATGTGAGGAAAGGCTGAGAGAACTGGCTTTGTTCAGCCTTGAGAAAAGAAGGCTTAGGGGAGACCTTATCACCAGGTTCCAGTATTTAAAGGGTGGCTACAAAGAAGATGGAGACTCCCTTTTTACAAGGAGTCACATGTATAATACAAGAGGTAATGGGTACAAGTTACTGCTGGGGAGATTCTGATTGGACACAAACAAAAATGGGAGGAAAAATTTCCACAATGAGAACAATCAACCATTGGAATAATCTCCCCAGGGAAGCGGTGGATTCCGCAGCACTGGACACTTTTAAGATTCAGCTGGACAGGGTGCTGCTCCATCTTGTTTAGACTGTGCTTTTGCCAAGAAAGGTTGGACCAGATGATCCTTGAGGTCCCTTCCACCTGGTATTCTATGAGTCTATAAAGTTAAGAAAACCCATGGACATTTGTACACTGAATTTGTTGAGAAGAGTTTTCTTAGGAAGAGTATCACTACATTTGGAACCCATAAAGGACACATTTCCATAGTTTATTTTTGTGAAATACCACAGAACTTAGATTTCTCTCTAGAATCTCATTCCCACCCATTCTGCATTAAAGCCACTACCTCTATGAAGATAACATTCTCAAAGTTAGTATTGAAAGGTTTTGTTGGACTACTTTTTATGTGTAAGCTTATTTCATTACTTCTATCCATGCTGATACTCTACGGTTCAGGGAACATTTAAATATGCAACACTTCAATGGGAAACTTTGGGTATCCTTTTCAGACTGCTACTGGCAGACAGATTTTAGAAAAAGCCATCTGCCTTCACCAAGCTTATAACAGATTGAAATAGTTACTAGCTGGTAATTTTGCCTGAAAGCCAAAATTAGACAAATCAAAAAAGCAGATATTTTAAAATTTAGATTATTTGGAAAGCATCCATGTAAGAATATATGCACTACATTAAACTGCTCTTCTTCCCAAACCCTTCTGGACATTGCCCCTGCAGAAAGTGGAATAATGCAAAATCTGTAAAACAGATCATTGATCACCACCAAAATGCATGCAGCATTAAAGACATACGCATGATAAAGTGGCTTAAAATACAAGCTACAATTGATAAAGAAGTGTTTTGAACAATGATTACCAGTTTAGGGACTTCCTGTGGCAAAGGATGCAGCTTGACCATCATACTCTATAAAAGCAGCAGGACTGATTTTTTTTTAAACTGTGTCCAAACATGCAAAAATTTGCATTGAAGTGAGTGAGTTCACAACACAGAATATTGAAGAACTGTGGTATTTAAGAACATGCTCAAATATGATTTAAACATTTAATTTTAGATACTCACTTTGAAAAGGATTAGATTTAACAGACAAGAACAATGACAAGAAATATTTGAAAAGCTATTTGAAGTCATTCAAAATGAGAGCTGACCCAAGGGGGAAGCTATACAATCCCTGTTTGATTCATATCACAGGCTGGGCTTAGAAAGGAATTGACAGTGGGATGAAAACAAGTTGACAGGGTGCTCTATCGATCACTACAGAACCCCAGACTATCAAAAAAAAACCCCAACACACACCCCACCCAAAAAAACCCAAAAAAAATACTGAGCAGCAAAGCCAACAAAGCTTTATTTCCCTTTCTTTCTGAGTAACATCTTAGTCAGGGGTAAGGGAACTGTTAGATTTGTTAAAGCTTTCTAATGGTTTATTACATGACTTGTTAAGGAAATAAGACAGGCTGACAGCACAATCCTTGGAAATGTTTCCTTAGAAAGTCTGTCTGAAAACTTAGCTAGGGAGTGAAAGGGGCTTTAGAAGGTCAACTCCTGTATTTAGTACTCTAAGACAGGATCAGCTATTCATATGGGAAGACTTTTGATTAACTTATTTGGAAACACATCTTATGATGGAGATTCCATGCCAACCCCAGGCAGTCTGGTTACTTCACTCTTCTTAACAGTTTCTTCCTAATTTGAATATTCCTTGATGGAATTTAAATCAATTATTTCTTTCCAGCTCATTACAGGCATGAAGAATGTATTCCCTTTGTCTTTGCTAGTCTTTTATACATTTGAAGATTTACATACATTCCTCGTTTCAACTGAACAGACCCTGTTCATTCATTCTTTCCCTGTGCCTCCAAGTCTGTGATTCATCATAAACCCAGAGATCACCACCATGAGATCTTTACCTAGAGCTTCCTACCTCTATGTTTGGTTTTGGTTTTTTTACCTGGAAGCAGAAGTGAAGTGATCTGAACCTTGGAAGTTCAGATCCGAAAGAGCAAATCCAAAGTCTTTGCTATCTAAAGAATAAACCTTTACTCATGAGGCTGAACGTCAGGACAAGAGGGATCTGAACAAATCATAAACTTCAGAAACTACAAGGTTGCCCTCTGTGCTGCACATGAGAAGATGGCTACATTTTCAGTCAGCTCCAAAGTTTTCCAGAACCCCATGCAAAAAAAGGCTTAAAACCCTGCTGTTCAATGGTCAGGTGACTGGCCTGGTCTGTAAACTGCAGGAAAGCAAGGAGGGTTGTTTTGTAAAGAAGGCGATTTTAGAGTAAGGCACAAAATCACAGAAAACCCAGTTTTTTTCCCTGCTCTTTTGAAAAGAGAGTTTTCTAGGAACCCTACCAAATCTGAAACCTCCATGTACCACAAATTTCCTCCTAAAGTGTTTTGTAGTTCATGCCTTCAACTCTACACACAAATGCAGTGGCAGGCTCAGTGACATTTTTTAACCTAAGCATTAAAATGAATGGATTCGTATATCTGTCTTGTTCTACTCCATTGACTTTATCAATAGCATACATAGACTAACCTCATTCAATCCTGCAATGCATTAAATTATTTTAAGTATAGACACCATTGAAACAGGATGGGCAAAATACTATCATGAAATGTATTATTTCAGCAACTTACTTTACTATAAAAATTCTTCATTACCTTTTCTTTATGTTCCACTTTATTGGGAGAGGTGGTATCTGGTGTAAGTTTTATATGAGATATCAACCTCCACTACATACAATTTCATGGAATTATGATACTAATATGATACTAAATTTGGTCAACAGTGTATACCTCTGTATATACACAATTCCTGAGACAGACAATGATCACTTACATCCCAACTTTAGGAATCTGTAGATGGACTTTCCGTATATTTTGGTCAACTTCACTTGGAGCTCCTGTGTCCAAAAAAACTTGCTGCACTCAGAGTGGAGGGTAGTTGCTAAGAAATTAATTTCAAAGCAGACTGAAGAAATGTACGTTTGGAATAGGGAGAAGAAGCATGCTTTTATATCACAACTAAGAAAGCAACAGCAAAAATGCATCAATCAAAAAATGCTTTACAAGCTTACCAGTTATTGAGAGGTGGTTCAGGAGTGTCTTCTAACATTCATTTGCAAACATTTGCATGTCACCATTGCAGTGCAACTGAAGAAAGTGATCAAGTGACAACTTAAACACAGGAGAGAAATGGTTAAAAGCAAATAAGCCTTCCTTTGCAATTTACCTGTTTGCAAATCAAAAGAGTGCTAGAAAGAGACCAAACTTGGTTAGACCAGTAGGCTAGTTTTTGCCTTTTGGCAGACAGGGTAGCAAGCTTTATCGTAGGTGTTACAAAAAATCCCTTGATAATTTTTATTTCTAATTAAAAAAAAAATTAGGGCAGTTCCACCCAAGAAAAAACAAGAATAAAAAGACTGTACTATTCTTTGGGTAAAGCAGCAGTGTTCTTCTGCCACATTTGGAAGAGAAGTCTTTTTCTGTAAAAGGAAAGGCTTGTATGCAGGAAAGTTTGCATGTTCTTTTCAATTATGTCAGCTGGCCTGCTAGAAGATCCTGCTGGCTCTTCCTACAAACCTTTCTGTAAAAAGGCATTTCTCAGTAGCATCACAATACTACAGCTTCATGGCAAATCAAAGATGTGTCCTATTAAGGCAAAAGCTTTTTAAAAATTTTGTTCCTCACTATAATTTCTGCTCAGACCTATATGATGAAATCTTATCAAATTGTACTTTAAATACGCAGGCTCGTAGCAACCTGTGCAAATACTGCCTCCTGGCGACTCTTTGTATGGCTGCAGGACGGGAGAAGGTGGAACCTCAAATGGCTTCTCAGGTTTGTATACACGGACTGAAATCAGAAGAGTAATTAATTTCTATTTCATTTCAGAACAGACTTAATTACAAATGTATTTGTTACTTAACAAGGAATGTTTTCTTTACAAGAACTGTCAAAACTAATTAAGTCTTCAATTATGCAATGTTTCAGTCTTATTTTTCTGCCAGAATAAAAGGGTAGGGCTGAAGTTTTCTTTGAATATGGCCAGGTCAGCTCTTATTTTAAAAAAATCATATGGAATACAATGTAGACAAACAAATTTTAAATTATAAGGCACAGGACCGCGGAGAAAAAAGTTGGCAGGTAGTTAACAAATGTAAAATTTATATCTAAACACTACCTTCTCCTTGCCTCCCCTCTAACACTACTCCGAAGTCCCAACATTACTAGAATGCAAACTTACAAAGTTTATAGTAGTTAAGAAATTTAACCAGATGTCCTTAAATCTGCCTACTTGCGTGTTTGTCCTACACAGTAAGTAATGCACAGGCAAAGAGACACTGTGTCTAATATTAAATGTCGTACAGCACTGCATCTACCACACAATAGGGCAGAATTTAGATGATACAGGCACTGCTGTCCACAGGACTAGACGTTGCCAGGGTTCTGTCTGATATCATTGGCAAGACTGCCCCACAACTGAACAGCAAATTGAGGCTATATTCTTTAAACCTTCTACTGCCTTTCCCAATGCTTTTATTTATATGAGAATTCTTGTCTCAGACAAATCATTGTTATTCCACCCTACTTTCATACTGCTACACCTATGTTTAATGTGACTGGTTCTGCTGGTTGTGCTAGGCAGACAGGACTCTTAAAGATAATTAGTATTTGCACCATTGACCTGAAAGACGATTTGCCTTTTTTTTTTTTTTTTTTGACCTGAAGCTGCATGTGCTCCATTCTATTCACACCGATACAGCAGCACAAAGGGACAGAAACTGGATTAGCTGTGTTTGCCTGGAAATGAAGCAATCCTTGGGTGGCACAAAGTTGATACGCCTGACTCTTACCCACTTGCTTCTTCCTACTTGTGGGAATATGGAACGTTGCAAAGGTGTACTAGCATGGCCAGGACAGCTCACACTCCAGTTGCCTTTGGCTAGAAAATTAAAATAGTTCATCAGTTTTGTCATGTAAGCCTGTGGAAGGAAGGCTGCATAGGAGTATGAAACTAAAGAATTATGGTCTGTTCATGCTTCGTATTTATGCTAGACAGAATTTTTATGAACTGCCCAAGGTGTAAATGCAGCAACTCAGGCCTTTGATTTTTACTTGTAATTTTTACCAGAATATTTAATTTAAAGTATCCTGAGGTGCTAGTGAAAAGCTGTGTCAGGAAGTTGTCCTCAGCTGAGGATAGAAAGGAGATAGGAGCATGTCCAAATGGTAACTGCCAGCACTTTCCAAATTGTACGCAGAAAATTGTTTGGCAAAACAAGGATTTGGTCCTTGGTTCAAAGCTTTGTGTATAAACCATGGAGAAATCCTTTCCAAACCTGATTAGCTATTCTGTTCTCACTAATATATGCAGATCATGGATCTAAATCAGTATTCTCTTGGGTTATTAATAGTTGGGCATAGCACACGGGTGAGCATTCAAAGCTGACAGACCAAAGTGCTTCACTCCAGACCTCTGGGCTGGAGTGCTTCCCCGTGGTGTAGCTGAGCAGCCTGGATCAAGGCAGGCAGTCAGTCACACAGTGTAGCTAACTACAGTAGGGGCACTAAAAGTAAGGATAAACTGTGTTCACTATTAGGTATGTCTTCACTGTTCATGGCTCAGTTTAATAGTCTGGCTAGAACAGGATCTGTTTTAATAGGGTGTCTGGTTAACAAACAGTTATTTATCTGAAGCATAAAGAGATTTCTGAGTAACATAGTCTATTCCATTACTCAGCTAGCTATTTGTAGCTAATAAATCAAAGCTCTTTGCATTCTTTTGTCCCAATATCCTGGCCTCATTTCTAAAAGTAGTGCCTAAATGTATGTTGTGCATGTGATAGACTTATTTATGAATCCAATCCTATGGGCACCCTACAACTATAAAAGGTGCTTTGCAGACACACCTGGTAGGATACTCTTCAGGTTTGTTCTTCTCATAGAGAACATACATATCCTCATAGAGAACATAGTGACATTTTCATTATAATTTTCAGTGACCTGACACATGGAATTAATTAAAATAATAAAATGTGTGGTACTCACAGCTCGAGATTTCCTTACACATGAAAGACAGTAGTACTTTCCATGTGAAAACCTGCTGCCCCTCAGCGGTTTGTAAAGGAAACAAAAGAACAGTGCCATTGATCACTCAGAACAATAAGGACCTGCTTAGAACCCAGTGCTTTTTGTTAATAACTAAATTGTTAACTATTACAGTTACTTGTTTGGTTAATAACTGAAGAATAGCATGATGTCAAGGAATAGTTTGTAAACAATGAATTGATGATGACAGCAAGTTGGTCTACTTATTTCCTGAGCCTACTAAATGTACCTCCTTCTGTCCAGACAGTGTGTGTTGTCATTTCCCATAGGGTCACAATGAACTTTGAGTTAGATGGTCGCTATAGGTCATAGTGGATCCTGGAAATGGCAAGGAGGGAGATGCTATCGAAAATAAATTCTGAAATTCTACAGAAAACTGGCCCCAATGGTTAGAAGCATTTAGTGTTTGCAGCTACAGATGGAGCCAATGTGACCTGCAAGCAGTTTGCATGACCAAAACAAAATTCTTCACTGAGCAAAGAAAATAAGACTGGGATTCCTCATGTGAAATAACATCTAGTCTCTGCAACCACTAATAGCATGAATAAACAACAAGGACGTAGCAGAAGGTTATGGTAATGAAAGTGCAATTCATCTGAAGAAGCTTATATAATTGGATTACATTTATATAACCTCCCTTCTTGCAATATCTCAGACCTTCATAGTCTTTTTAAAGTGTTTAATTTTACAGAAACCCAGTGAGGTAAATAAGTATGGACCATCTATTTTACAGCTGGGAAGCCAAAGCAAAAGAATGAACAGGGACTACATTCAAACCAGTTCAAGTTACCTCCACTATCATAAATACCTCCTCCACTGGTGCCATAGGGAAGCTGGGTCTTCCAGCCTTGTATAAAGAGTGCTCTGAATCGCTGAGCAGCACACTTTGAAACCTAGATGCCAGTTTTTGTTGCAAAACCAAAAGTTTGTACTGATAGCCAGTGGTCTGAATATGGCCCTAAAGAGCTTGTCCATGATCATGCTGAGTTTGAAGTAGAATTTCTATTCCAAGTTGACATTGGATGCATCCCAAGTCCCACAGGTCAGGCAGAAAAAAAATGGGGAAAGCAGGATTTCTGAAAGTAATCCTTTAATGTAATGGCAGTCTTCGGTGAGCCAGAGGAAAGCACAGTCCCCTTAACTAGCTTCATAAGGTCCTGTAGGAGCTTCTGGTAGATGTTCACAAGCCCACTTTGCCCTGGGATTCCTTTCTTCCCAACCGACAGTTAGCTCCCTCTGCTCTCTGTGACTTTTTTTTTCCATTTAAGAGCCCAAGAGCCTCATTTTCAATTCAACTGAAGATGATTATAATTGATGTGAATTATGCAAAGCCTTTTGTCGCACTTTCCATTCTGGCTCACTCAAAGCCCTGGATCTGAAGCCCCACTCTTTACTGCTGTTCCAGGTCTGAATCTGTAGAGCAATCCCATTTCTAGTTTCAGAAATCTTTGTCTGGTTGATCATTTTAGCAATTACGATTTGTATGAACATAAGTCACTACATTTAAATTTGGGTTAGTGGACGAATACCATCAGATGAAACTGTCCTTTAGTAAGTCCTTTGCAATCCATAAATAACTCTGCTGAGAGCATAACAAAGGCCCTTTGTGTTATTGCACAGTGGAGCCAAAAATGTTCTCTAAGCAAAGTTTGTTTTCACTATAATTACATACAGCTCATACATAAAACAGCTTGTTGTGCTGTAGCCAAAAATGTAGTCCTTTAGATTCCATGAACATCTTCATCCATCTATATTAACAATAGAAACAAATGTATGGTAATACCATTTATATTTCACTGGTTCCTTTCTTTTATTCTATTTGATATATTACTTCTTGTCTACAGACATAGTCCTGCAAGAATCTTACTGCTGGCACAAATGTCTGCCTGTACAAATGGTCTTGCAGCATTGGGAGTTCAGTCAGTGAGTTCAGGACTGTTTCAATATCTTTTGGGATAGTGCCTGTTACTGATCCTGACTGGAGACTTAAAAATCTGCAGAAAGTGTAGCAAATATATTTTCACATGCTGCAGAAAAGGCTAAAAATAAAGACTTAGATTATTTTATTTTATTTTATTTTATTTTATTTTATTTTATTTTATTGGGTGTGCTCAGAACAGGAGGATGTATTAAAATTCTCCAGTGAAAGCTTAGATGCCTAAGATTTTATTTTAGGAACCTGAATATATCCTCAGCCATCTTTATCAGCTGAAGCATCCTGTCAGGATGATCCATTTGGAAACTTCCCAACAATTAAATAATCATTCTGCACTTGAAATGATGGAAACAATTTGGGATCCCCCAATGTTGGGGCGAGAACCAAACAATACTCCCTACAAGAAAGTACCAAAATTCAGCTAAGAAATTTTGTTCCTTAGTCATTTGTCTTCACATCCCTGCATCCTTCCATTCCACAGTATAATGATGGTAGAGCCAGATGCCGATAATATCTTAATTCTCTATTGTGTTCTCTCTTGTATTTCAGCATTTAATATCTTTCTTTTTGAGAGTGCTAGTGGGAAAGCAAATGATGAAAATCTACAGTGCCATCCCATTGCTCAGTAGTGTATGTTTCTCTGCCACGACAACATTTAGGTTTGTATGGTTCCAGGAAGAATCACCTTTTACAGAAATAATTTTCCCTGTCTAGAAATCTATAGTCCATAACGGGCTGCTATAGTGACCCATATCATCCTCTTTCTTACTCCTAGTGAAAGGAAAGAACAGATGAGATAGCCATGCCACAGTGAGAGATGGAACAGACCAAAGGACAGCTAGTAGCTGTAATATTTCAGAAATATATAAATACTGTCCTTCTCTGTTGGGAATGGGTCAAATCCCTGGGGGCCTCAGATCAAAGTAGCCAAGATTTGTGCAGAGCACATTTTACGTTGCTGAGAAAGCATCAATCAGATGACACCATTGGAAAATTTCTCTTACTGTTGGGAAAAGTCCTTTTTCATCTCAGTTTCTGATCTTTTTTTTCCCAAGAAGCAAAAGACCTGTTCTGACCCTGATACAACCTACACAATTGGAGCAGTATGCAGCTACTATTCCCACCAACAGGCTGGGAGCCACATCATCAGAGATTGATAGTCCTCTGATTCCTCTCTTTCACTTCCTTGCACTACTCTGGGAAATAAAAAGTATTCTTGCAAGTACGCCACTTTACTGCTACATAGTCTGGCACCTTACCAGGGTAGACCTAATGCTCGAGGACCACCTTGCCCACCTCTGTCAGAAGAAGAGCAGCTTGTACTAGAAAGCAGTGACTATACAAGAGCTCTGCAGTAGGTTATAGTAGTAGCTTTGTCCCCTCCACTACTATCATCTGCATCTGCGTATGCTCCATGCTCTATGCACTCTACTGGTAGCAACAACTGGGAGCAAAGAATGCATGGAAAACCCTGTTGCATTTCCCACACACACAGGTAGGCCAGACCCGTCTTGTCCTAAATCACAATCTATAGAAACACAGCCTGGAAATCATAGAATCATAGAATCATTTAGGTTGGAAAAGACCTTCAAGACGATCGAGTTCAACTGTAAACCTAATGCTGCCAAGTCCACCACTAAACCGTGTCCCTAAGTGACATGTCTACACATCTTTTAAATACTTCGAAGGATAGTGACCCAACCAGTTCCCTGGGCAGCCTGTTCCAATGCTTGACAAACCTTTCAGTGAATAAATTTTTCCAAATATCCAATCTAAACCTCATATCGTCATGTTGTCATATTAACAATGACAACATAAAATTGTGACACAGGGCATGAAATAAATTCCTCACTGGCTCAGAGGCTGCTGGCTTTGATGCAATAAGGGAAACTCTGGAATACCCTTTTCAGTGGCATTCAAAAAGAGAACCTAGAAAGAAACAAGGTAAAAGTACATATATTACAAAGGCACGTCCAACCTAAAATCTCAACATTTCCTGTTCATTACTTTTCAGAAAGCTAACATGTAAATTCTATAAAAATAAGTAAATAAATACGTAACAAACAAGGTCCCTAGTCATTGCATGGAAAGTGTAACTTTGCCTGTTTCATGATAAGGAACATCACAAGGGAGCAGACGATTTTACTGGTATAAATTAAACAGAGCTTTCCTTCAAAAAGATGTAAGACTTGCTCCAAGGATCAACAGGCATTTTATATTTATTGCTAAATCTCTGAAAATAAAATCCTTTAAATCACTGCTTGTCTAAGCAGTTTCAAGCTAGCTGATAAGTTGCACTGACAAAAATACTTCTTCATCCAAAAGCCAGGGGAAAAGGTAAACTCAGCCACGAGGAGTGTTCTGTGCTAGGGAAGGAAAGCTCTTACATACATTTCAAACATGTGCCACAAATAAAGGCTGGCAGATATGGGATCCAATGGAGAAGAACCTATAAGAAATCCCTTTTAAATTTAAAATTGCAGCAGAAAACATAATTAAAAAATTGACATAGGTATTTTAGACTTTTGAAACTTTACTAATGGGAACAGTCTGCCAAAGCAGGACTACATGTAGGAAACTTCAAGGTAATGCTGCACTTCATTTTCAACACACCTTAACCACCTGTATACCTCTGGAAGCTAGTAACACACTGGCAGTCTGGGCCCTAAATTCTATCTTTAGGCACTATCTGCCTGCGCTTCAATAAAAACTTCAGACTTAAATAATGAAAATAACGATCAAATTCACTAGAAACCCAGTGGGAAAAGAAAAACTGGAAAAGCTGACCTGAAATTTTTACTAAAAAGTGTCGTTAAAATATGCGGCATCTAGACAACTCAGTGCTTACTGAAAAGTAATTCCAGAAGTAGAACTAAACCCCTGAGTTTTACCCAGTTTCCTGCCATAGAGCCATAAAGAATATTCTGTAGTACTCCATCAGCTAAGTTTCCAGTGAATGAGTCTTTGATCTGTGAGCTATTGCTGTACTTCGCTGAAGTTGCTGGCATGATAATAATTTTCTACTCAGCCTATTTCAGGAAACAATTTCGAGGGACCCCTTTGCTCAGCAATGGCTAAAATCGCAGCAAATCAGTTACACAAGGCCTAAAGCATGCTGAGGGTGGGGCAACAGTGGAGCTGTAGGGTCCCGTTGGTTCTCCTGAAGTGTGGGAAATAATACAGACGTCTGGGACTGACTTGAATGCAGAACAGTGAGTGTGTGTGTGTAGGCATTCATATGTAGACGTTTTTAACAAACAGAGCAGTGAAGAGAAGCTCTGCAGATGCAGACAAACAAGTTGGCAAAAAAAAAGCAAGACACGACCAGAGAAGCAGCGGCAGGAACACGACTGTAAACAAAACTAAAGCAGCTTTTGGGCTGTCTGTGCTGAAGAAGGCTGGGAACTGCGTACAGAGAAACATGCTCCTGTTACTTGAGTTCAAATATACTCAAAGAAATATGCTTAGCCTCTCTAAAAGCCCTGGATTGCATTATAAAAATACCTAGCTGCATCTTCATTTTGTTCTTTTACTGGAAATACCCTGCGATTCCTTCCAAACTGATGAATTATTCATGCCAAAATGGAGAAACAATATTAAGGTAGAAAATTTGGGAAGCTGTACAGGAACTGGAACTAAAATCTAAAAGTAGAGTATTGTCTGGAATGTATCTGCAACTAGTTTAATTTCTGGGGTTTGGGTGTATACTTTTGAAATTGAAATAAGCAATGTCTTCAACTACTTGATTTATGAAAGTTGCACAATGCTATGTCTGTACTTTATGTCTATATAAAACTGTTGACCAAGAAAAAAACTAGGCTGGAATTCAGTTTTGATGCAAACAGACCTCCTTAGTGCCTTCCCTACCAGCCACACTGCTACCTCCAGAATGCAGACGGCTGTCTTAGTCTCGCCTGTTCCTTCCTCGTCTCGCCTACCAGGAAGCAAACTGAGTGCACATACCAACAGCGTTAGTGAGAACAGTAGAAGTTGTTACTGACTGAAATCACTATATTGAAAAAGAAAATACACCACACATATAATACAAATTAATTACACAATTTGCTAGGTTTTCTTTAACAACAACAAAAAAAAAGCTAAAAAGAAACAATGCAGTGATTTAACCAGACCCATATATTACATTGTATTTCAGGGTATCTGTGCTGCTTCAGACACTGCTTTGGTTGGGGTACAAACATATGTACTTGCTGAATACTGGAATATACTCAGAATATTATTTTCCTCCCTGTTGTTACTGCAAGACACTACAGGAGGTTGTAAATAATGTCACTTTTATAGAGATAACTACGCACTAGAATCAAAAGGCTACAAAATGTCTCACAGGAACTGGGAGTTGTAGCTAGAAATCAGAAATAACCTCTGCAATTGGTAGTGCCGATTGCAAAATGAAAGCAAACTGAGGTAAAAAGTATGCAGAGAAGAGCTGGTCAAAGATGAAGGCACAAAGACTATTGCTTTGATTTAAATTTTAGTGATTTTTTAAGGAATAATATAAGAAAATAAAATATTTTTATCTCTATAATGTATGTATTTATAAGCAAGGGAGAAAACAACTAAGAAGTTTTAAAAATATTATAGGGTCAAAATTTCTATTCAATTTTGTCATATACTAAAAACCTTTTAAGTCAAGTTATGTTCTTGAAGGAAAATGTACTAGAGAAAACCTCTTTTTTAATTCAAAAGGCTAGCTAGATTTTAATTGGGGCACCCAAAGAAGGCCAAGCAACAAGAATACAAGTGATGGAATTAGAGAGGAAAGAAGAAAACAACAACCAAATTAGTAAGAAAACAAAAGCAGGAAAGTAGAACAGGAGGAAAGAGTGAAACAAACTGCTTACGTCTTGCTGCAGTGCTCTGAAAGCTTTTCTGTTTCACTTCTCTTTCACGCTCACCGCATCCTCCCCAAGGATCTCAGTGTTTCACAACTGTAGAGATGCATCATCATGAGAATGCATTTGCATCACAGTACATCCTGCATTATCTCAACCTTAGTTTTTCTTGACTTGCTTCACACCTCCATCATTGGCCATTGTCCATTAAAATTACTTGGAGTGCATTTCTGAGCCATAAGTCTGTCTCCAACAAACATACCACTGCAGATTCCCACCCAGCAGTTTCCTCTCCCTCTACAGCCCCACCTTCCACTTCTCTCTAGGCTGCAGCTCCTCTCCTTGACAGAGTTCATAGATGGTAAAATGTATTCATGTGGCTAAATTGGAGAAACTGCTTCTTTCAGGGCAGTTGAAGATCTAATTACAAAACAGTCTTTAGCCCTTATTCAGGCACCAGTTAATTCTTCCTGAGCCCCAACCCCCTTTTCATCGAAAGCAGGTAGGTCAAAGGCACAATATCTTCCATTGCTTCTTTGCCCTTTACAAGCCACAGTATTCCAGCAAAATAAATTTGAAACTTCTCAGTATTTCACAAGGAAAATGCTTATATTTTTTAAAAGATTCCCAAAGTTTCATTTTCATAATGAAATGAAAATGTTTTCCTCCAACCTTTGAGAAGGAAAACAAAAAACTGCACAAATTTCTTTGCATTTCTATCTAATGTCACTGAAACAGTTTTTATTTTCAGTGAAAGTGGAGAAGAAATTTGAACAAAATTGAAAAAAGTCTTTGGTTTTCTTCAAATCTTTTAATACAAAATGAGGTGGTTTTGCCTACAAGCCCAAAAGAGTGAAGGAGCTTGACCTCCCACCAAGGCCCTGGCCTGAGGACACAGACTCATGTCCTAAGTTGTCCAAAGCACGAAAGTCCAGCTCAGTTGATACGAAAAAGATATGCAGTTAATCCAAAACTGTGTGGTAAAGATGGGAACTACTAAGCAGACTGTAAGATAGGAAATATCATTAAATGTAGCTTAAGAGAACGCTTGCTGCCAGCTGAAGAGAAAAACAGGGCTTGGGATCTTCTGTGGAAGCCCAGCCAGACCAACTGTTTTGAACACCAGGAAACAAAGAAAGGTAGAGAGGTCATTTGATCCTAAAAATAAACGCAGCAAAATAAACATGAAATAAACTTTCATGAAATTTTTTATTACGCGGGTAATGACACTGGAACAGGTTGCCCAAAGAAGTTGTGGATACCCCATCACTGGAAGTGTTCGAAGTCAGGTTGGACAGAGCTTTGAGCAACCTGATCTAGTTAAAGATGTCCCTTCTGTGGCACAGGGGATTGGACTAGATGATCTTTAGAGGTCGCTTCCAACCCAAATCACTTTATGATTGTCTTATAGAATTAGGTTTTCCTCCCAAGGTAAGGAAGAAAATGGTTAATGAGGGCTAGTTGATGTTTACCCTGTATCCATTCCAGCTCAAATAAAAGTGTAATGATTCTTTAAAGAAAACAAAGTCAGTATCATGGTAAATCATGATATTTGAAGAGTTATGCATGGCTGTTAAACTATAATAGCAGCTCAGATTATCTGATTTTCTATTCCAAGGCACATGCCCTGAGAGAAGCTCAGACAGGGAAAAGACAGCCAGGAAACATCAGTGTTGAGCAGAGGTAGCATGCTGTAAAACAGTATTATTTACAAAAACCAGAGAAGATTAAAGCTAGAAAGGTCTCCAGGTACCCATCCAAGGACCACAAAAAGATTGTGTGGCAAACAAGTATATCCACTGTGATCTCTCTGGGTCTCCTCCTCAGTCCTAAGAAATACCCCAACTAGAGCAGTGCCTACAGGGTGTTGTGCATGATGCTGCCTCTTCTTCCAGCTTAAGCAAATGCGGCTGCTGGAAGACAACTTGCATTCCTGCCATCACATCTTTTCATTTGTGCCCCTTTTCTTCCCCAACACCTTCTCCTTTCTGCTCCTCTTGCCATGCCTTCTTGTTATGTCTTAGCTGGCTAGATCACTCCTTTTGGGAGCACCAATGCAAGTCTAAAACAGGGAGGCAGAGTAAAGCAATGTCTTTAAACAGCTCAATGCTCGTAAAAGCCAAATCTTGGAGTCACCATGTGCTATGCTCACTCTCCTCTAGCAACAATGCTGTAAATTAAAGTCAGGAGCAGAAACAGAAGGTGCATTTTTTAACTTGGCTTTTTCTTTCCTTTCCCCTTTTGTGTGTGCTTGTCTTAATTTATCATTCAGGAGGCAGATTCAGGCTTTTACCACAACAGTAATAACAGCAGCTCTGGCTCATCATCTTAACTTCTTCTTCATCCAAAAAGAACAGTTATTACCATCTTTAATACCACCTAAAAGGCTGCCAAATACAACAGTCTCTCTTATTATAAGATACAAAACAAAACCAACAACTACTACTGCAGCTATGGAGAAAGGAAGTAAGAGATGTGGTTAAAATCTCCCTCAACTGCTTTCCCTGCTTTTTTCTTTTCTTTGTGGCTAATAAAGGTTTAAGGTTCTGGGTTTTGGGTTTTTTTTTAGTTGTGGGTGTTTGTTGAAGGACATTTGGGTGTCTCTGAATGGTCAGACTTTAACTATTCTGCATTGTACAGTGGGTCATATAAACAAATACCTTTGACCCTCCTGACTAATTTGTTCCAGTAAAACAGGCTTAAAGTTTCTAATTAATACAGGATGCCACTATTGTCTCTCCATCCCCCACAGATGACTCTATAAACACTGTGCCATTGTTTCTTCATTGTTTTCTTCCCAGTGCTCTTCCTCTCACTGCTTAGCTGCCATTCCTTGGGTTACCTCCCCATCCTTACTGACTTAGGAGCCCCAACCATCTCTGCTCTCCCCAGTAAAGAGCTGTTCTTACCTTGATATACTTTACTGAAGTGAAACACAGTCCTTTACGCTAAAACTCAGAGTCTTTACTTCTGGTTATACAAACCTGAGAAAATACAGTTCTTCCGATGATGACAAGATGAGGCCTGAGTGCATTTTTATAGTTCAGATCATTCATATTCTTGCCTTCAAGATTCTGGCCTACAACTATGTTATAAATTGTTTCCCCATTGCAGCTTATCCCACCGTTCTGGCCTTGGCAGCCACTGCAGCATCTCCATTTCTTCCCACAGCATCATTCCCCACTGTCTTCTGTGTAGCCCCTTTCCTTGGAAAGACTCTCTGTGCCAGGCTTATAGGTATCCATCCTTTCACAATTTATTATGCTCTGCTAATATCACAGATTCTAGCCAATATAGAGACAAAGGACTTCACCAATATTGAAACTGCAGAAGGTAAATAAGTTAGACACAAGGAAACATCTTCCCATCACAAAGAAAACTTGGCGGTATAATAGTTTGCCTAACAAGACTGAGGAATCTCTGTCACTGGACACATCAGAAAAGAGATGGCAGGGACATCTGGCAGCCATGGGTTACCTGCAATGGATTATGTTCTGGTAGAATGGATGTTCTGCCTTACCTGTTAAGGTCCTTTCCAGACACAGTCCCTGATTCTGTAATGAAAGTAGCAATATCTGACTGCACCCAAGCCAGGTAAGCCTACCCTGAATTCTGTTCAAGCAGCTACCTAAAAGCTGTGGTCAAATTACACTGAAGCCGGGCTCTTGGTAATTGTTTAACAAAAGAACTCTGTTGCCACCACCTATGGCCCCATTGCAGTTGCCCTTTTTATACCAGCCCTTTCCCAGATCCCTTCCCCTGTTTCTTAGTGCCTGCTCTGACTGTAAACATGTCAAAAGGAACAGCTTATGTGAAATATTTGCCGTACTACTTGGAATGGAAGGTGTTCCTTTCCAGTCAGTGAGACACTTTAGGGCAGTAAAATTGAGTCCATGCATGTCTCTAAAATATTAGTGTAATAATAATGCAGATTTGATGGACTGTGGAGACTCACATTCAGACAGCTGTAATAAGGAATTACAAATCAACTACACTGAAGTTATACTTTTGATGACTGAAATGGCATTGAAGATTTTGCAGTTCTACAAATTAAAAATAGGGTCCTGCAGTAAAAAATACTTTTCACTGTCGTATAAAATACATTTGGTACCACTCAGAATCCTCAGGAAAATTCCACATGCAATTTGTGAAATTAAAATGAAGGGATGCTAAACAAAGGCCCTAGATGGGGAGTCTTGTTATTAACGAGGTCACCAATGAAACATCCATTCCCAGAAGGAAATGATCAGTATCTCACTGGAGTAAAGGTAACAAGAGATGAGATGGTAGAAATTTTTTATTCAAGACACTGAACTCTGACATATCCAATAAAATCAGAATGCATTGCAGCTGACTTGAATTAGTTGCAACAGGTGAAGATCTTCAGTAGATCTGTTTCTGTCAGCAGATATATTCAAAACTTTGGCTGAAAATGATCAAAAGACAGAATAGGTTAAAGTCCATCGAGTCTTACAGAAAACAGGAAGCTGCTAAAAAGAACGCAGTTGTTAATTACAGAAGAACCAGTGATATTTTAAGTAATCAGAAATAGAGTGATTAATGCATAAATGAGTTTTCTGTGTTGGTAAACAAACAAGGAATTGCCAAGCAAAAGAAACAGAGCTATCTTTCAGTGTTCAACAAATAGAAAATAACATGACCATTAAGAAAACAAATCTTATACTACCAAAAAGGATCCTGTAAACAGTGTAAATGAAAAATAATAGAATTTAACAGCTACTAATAGTACCAATTAACAATATTTAAAGAAGAGCACGGTTTTTCCCCAACTATATTTGTCTAATAAAAAACATCTCTCCCTTATCTTAAACATTATCAGTCTAATACTTTTTATAACTATGGTTATGACAACCAGAGTATCTTCAAAAGGAGTAAATGTACAGAATATAGCTTTGATACAATTAAACAGAAAGTATTTGCCACAGTATGATGACAAGAAATTACCAACAGGAACTTGAATAACAACTCAGAATTCTTTAGATCGTGCATCAACAGCAAAGGATGTTAAGATGTGTTTGTCGTATGATGCAATTCTAGGAATAAAGACTGTCTGGAAAAGGTGTCAGCTGGTAATTAATGACAAGCACATGAGAAATCATTAATAAAAACTATTCCTATGGATGACTAGCTTCTCTGCAAAAGAAAACAAGACTACAGCCTTAAAGCAAATATACAATAGCATAACAAAAATTCGTTTGTCTTATGTATGCTATATTACACCAAAACCAAATAGTTGATTGTTAAAATATATGATAATAGCTCATAGTGTCATTACATTTCATTTCAGTAATGTCAGGTATGGAGCAAATTTGTTGAACAGATGCTGAAAGTAAACCTTGGTAATATGAGCAGAGCCTGAGCTAGCAACACTGAAGTGCCAGCCTGAGAGCTCACTGCTGGGTATGCTATGCTAGACTGATCTTCTGAGAAAACAAGGCTTACACAATTGCAATCCATCAGTCCATGTCCCTGCCACTCCACACCTAATAATAATTGAATGTGCTGGCCAATTTTTGCACTGAATTGCAAAATAATTCAGGTTGGATGAGTCCAACTCCTGAAGTATCCAAAGGTAAATTAATATTAACAATGTTGAAGAACAAAATGATTCAGATTGGATGAGACCTCAAGAAGTCATCTGGTTCAACTGGTGAAGCGTCAATGGGGAAATGCATTTTTTACATGTTTCAAAAAAATCTGCCATTAACATATACATATACACAAAGCTTATGCTTTGTATCAGCTGACTGACCGACTAAGACACACATACCTGTATTAACATAGCTTTGGATGAGTCACAGCACATACTGATGCTTACCCAGATGGGGTGGCGCCTTGGGGGGGTGCAAGGTGAGTTAGGACATTGAATTGAGGATATAGAACATAAACCTGTACGAAAATAGTTTTGAATATTCTATTGCTCATAGAATAAATTGTTTGCCTGAGGCATAAATGTAAGAACTGAAAACAGTAAGACTCATTAAATGGGCTAGGGAATCATAGCACAAAATCTGACACAGGTATCCTTCTAATTTCAGTTTAAAAGGCCATGTTTCATTTCTGCCTACGAGTAACTTTGTCAAGTAATCATATGTATGTTGTTTCTATTCTGAAGGGCCCACAATCTGAAGGTGAATATTTCCGCAAAGGGTTTGAGATACTGCTTGAAAGGAAAAATGTTTTCTGCTAAAAATAAAACCTGTTCTTTTTTACAAGCCTGATTTTCTTTCAGCCCAGCTATTCATCAACAACCACATAACAGTAATAAAGAATCAGAGAAACAACCACTTTCTATGAATGCTGGCCATTATTTGGATACAGAAATGTGTATTATTTCTAACACTACGTCCTCTCCCATCCCACATCCTTGAACTCTGCTGCTTCATTGCAGAATGCCTACTTAGAGGCTTGCGAAACAGTAATGCCCAGAAAACTCATCTGCCCTTCATCACTCTCACTGAAACTACAAATTATAGCTCTGTATGATCTCTCTTGGACTTTGCTGCTCTTCAAAATCTGACCGTCTGGACTTAAGGAGGGATTTTATTATCCACTGGGAAGCATGGAGGCCCGTCAACACAAGATCTGGGCTTCCTTTTACCCAGACTGTTTCCCTTCCTCGGTGCTGGCAGTGCGATCACATGGCAATTCAGCTGAAGATGGAACCAGATGAAGATACCATCTGTTTCTCCTGTACTGAGTAACTGGATCAGACTCAAGTATGTAGCAGCTTCGGGTGTAGCTATGTCTACAGATAGCAGCTGATCCTATCCAGTATTTCTCCAGAACAGTTTAATTGGGATGAGAACTTCTTTCATAAGTGAAGCTAAATGTCAGGCCTTCTACTGATGTGTAGAGGAGAACACCTCAGATCTCCTAGATGTAGGGGTCTCATTCTGACATGTTTTGATATGAATGCTCAGGGTGAAGGCTTGTCTGTACCATCAGTAGCACTGTTGTGACCTTTCATTCCATAAGCTGAGTTTGTGCTGTTGTGTGGAGTGTTCCCATAGCGCTCTGGAGAATTTTGTTGCAAGGCTTTCTCTGTAGTGTGCATTTCTTTACTCAGCAGGCTGTCCTCTGTCTTGAACTGTCTCCAATCTCATTGGATCCCAAAACGCTGGATCACACTTCTGCCGAACTATCACTGCTATCAGTAGTTATTTCTGCTCAAAAGCCGGTAAGACTTACACCCCGCTCTAGCCTGCTGACTTGCCCTTTACTAGGAGCCAGAATTTCAAAACTCCTAGGAGAACACTCCCTGCTTAGTAAACATCATACAAGTCTAGTATTTTTACGTTCTAAAGACTGTTAATACTGGTGTTAGTCTGCCTTGTGTTTTAGCTTCTACCCCAGCTCTGCCTCTATCTTAGCGTACTCTGTTGCTCTTGTGTCAACCAAAAATGAATTTTCTAAGATGTTGCTGGTGAAAGGCTTTAAGTATGCCTACAGCGCAGCCAGAGCTGTGACTGAATCCTGTAGAAATGTATACAAGGCAGCTTTAACATAAGCAGGTTGGGTTTTCAGAAGAGTATGGCTGAAAATAGCAGGGAGATTACATCCACACTGGAGAGAGACTAGTATCTGTGCTGTGGCTAGCAAGGGACTCAAAACGCACTGGGCATCCTTGAGACAGTGAGCGAACAATAAAGAAAATCAGCAAGTATACCTGGTCTTCCCTGACCTGTATGAATGAGGGGCACAATGATAAACACTGGAATATTTTGGTGGAAAAAAAAATTATGACACTGTTCTTGTGGTTTTATAATTCACAGGTTCTTAATTTGATAACTGATCATACTTAGAATCTTAAGCAAAACAGAGAAAGCAATGAGAATTAATTGGACAGCACAAGACAAATTTCCTGTCACTCTCTGAAGGTGTTGTCTTGATTGGAGATCACATTCCTTGTCTGGTAAGACAGCTTTGAAAGTCACAAACAATGTAAACAAATCCTGATGCTTTCTTGGCTGAGTGCAGATTTTCGTCACCTTAATTGATTAAATTTATCAGATTCGAGCTAAGACCTCTTGAGTATTGGCTAAGAATTACCACACTTACCCTTTAATCACGTAATTGAGTAATTTAGGTCCATTACTCAATCTATTCTTAGCCTTTTAGAGAATGTATTTAGAAATTTTACCATCCAAATTGTGACCCAAGGACAGCATTGGCTGTGCTTACAATAGTCTGTTATGCTCATCTCAGCCAGCATATAATGCAGTGACATAAGCCCTGCAGAATCTTGCAAGGGTCAGATGGCCTGGAAACATACTGGAAATATGAATGACTCATCAGCGTTCAAAGTTTTCCTCCCTCAGACCAAAGGAACAACAGCTTATATTTCTATGGAAGATGCCAGGATCACAAACTAAAAAGATGAGTGGTTGCAGTGGGATGACCTTGGCTGCCCATTACTCACCAAGCCACTCTATCACTCCCCCTCCTCAGCTGGACAAGAGGGGAAGAAAATATGACAAAAGGCTCATGGATCGAGATAAGGACAAGGACAGCAATTACCATCACAGGCAAAACAGACTCGACTTGGGTAAATTAAATTAATTTATTGCCAATCAAATCAGAGTAGGAAAATGAGAAATAAGAACAGATCTAAAGGCACCTTCCACCCACCCCTCCCTTCTTCCCAGACTCAACTTCACTCCCAAATTTCTCTACCTCCTTTCCCCCCAGTGGTGCAGAAGGATGGGGAATGGGGGTTGTGGTCTGTTCATCATATGTTGTCTGTGCTGCTCCTTCCTCCTTGCACTCATCTCCTGCTCCAGTGTGGTGTCTCTCCCATGGGAGACAGATCTACATGAACTTCTCCAAAGTGGGTCCTTCCCACAGGCTGCAGTTCTTCACAAACTGCTCCAGCATGGGTCCCTTTCATGGGTTGCAGTCCTTCAGGAATGGACTGCTCCAGCATGGGTCCCCCATGGAGTCACAAGTCCTGCCAGCAAACCTCCTCCAGTGTGGGCTCCTCTTTCCACTTGGACACAGGTCCTGCCAGGAGCCAGCTCCAGTGCAAGCTCTCCATGGGGTCACAGCTTCCTTTGGGCATATCCGCCTGCTCCGGTGTGGGATTCTCCATGGGCTGCAGATGGATATCTGCTCCAGCATTAAACCTTTATGGGCTGCAGGGGAATCTCTGCTCCGGCACCTGGAGCACCTCCTCCCCTTCCTTCTTCCTTGGTGTCTGCAGAGCTGTTTCTCCCACATATTCTCACTCCTCCCTCTGGCTGCAGTTGCTGTTGTGCAGCAGTTTTTCCCCCCTTCTTACATATGTTATCACAGAGGTGCTACCATCCCCACGATGGGCTCAGCCTTGGCAACAGGTGAGTCCTTCTTGGAGCTGGCTGGAACTGACTCTACTGGACATGGGGGAAGCTTCTGGCATCTTCTGACAGATGCCACCCCTGCAGCCCCCCTACTATCAAAACTCACATAAACCAAATACACTGGTCGAAAGCTAAGTGGTCTTCAACCCACTCTTTTCACCCAAAAGGCAATCCAGATTTCTTCAGATAAATCTTCTACCATACATTCAAACTATTTTAGTATAGGCCTGCTGTGATCTTGCAGACAGACCAGGATTGTCAGGCTACTGACATCACTATATCAGGGATAGAGAGGATGGAACCTCTAAGACTACTTAAAAACATCTAAACTGTTTTCTTGTTCCACTGATTAAACAGAAGGCAGAGTGTATTCACTAACACAGGAACCATAATTTCCTTTTTTTAGATTCATGTAGGTATTTCATCTGTTATAACTCGATGCTTGTTCTGTGGTTTGTGGCTTCCCCGCCTAGTTACAAATGTTCTTGATTGAGTTGAATTGTGGATGTGGCTAAATATATTGCTTCCTCTTTCCTTGAATAATAGCTTCCAATGCTCCACTACAGTCTTGATATTGCTGCACAGCTCAGTACACTGTATTCAGGGCCAAGTAAGCATTTTCTTCATAGATCAATATTTTGAGGAATCTCAAAATATTGTGACTGGACTTTTTCACTTTTGTCCTCAAGGAAAATATGACTTTGGGGGAACTGTTTTATAAAATGATCTTTGTTTAATTGTGAGATACTAAGCATGACAAAAAGTATTTTTTTCTTTCACATTAGAAATATTTCTTGCATTTTTGCACTTAAACCAAAAATCAAGTACTTTTAAAAAACTTTCTATTTCTCAAAACTACAAATTGTTCTTTCTGTCATCAGGATCATTTTCCCTATCCCCATGCACTTGGGTGGAGCATGCAAGAACATGGCTTCTGTAAACAAACAAGTTGCTTTGTCAACCACTAAAGAGAGCTGCAAGCATGATTACTCCCAACTCATCCAGCCTGCAAGACAGGACTGCTCCAATTGTCTCTCTTTTTGAAAACTGTTTTTTTTATCTACCACAGGGACTACTGATAACTTTCACGCAATATTGTAAAATTTTTATCAGTTAAAATTAGATTTTTTTCACTACAATGGCAAGTTTAAATTGGAAACTTAAGGGTTTGTATCATCTGAGCTTTCAAAGATGGATTCTTTAGTATTACCAACACACTTTTTACTTCATTTAAGTTCATTCTGCCTTTCACTTAAACAGACAAACTAACTTTGCCAGTGTACTCATTTGGCTAAAAGGGCGAAGATAATCTTTTATGAATGATTCCTTCCAAGGAAAGATTGATTTATACTTAAACTACTGGGTCCTCTCAGCAGTAAGTGAGAGATCACATTACATGTTCAGTTTATCACACATTTGTAAAGCTTACCACACAGTAATAACTCCACATGTTCTACAACTGCAATAATATTTAGTTGCAGAAAATTCTTCAGTTTAGAGCCAGCATAAATATCCAAAGTATACAGTTTTCCTGCATAAAATGGATGGGCTGTCACATGCACTGCAGCTATACTGGTTCTGCTGCACAATGCAATTCCTTGTCCTTGGAAACGACCCTAAATCTCTTATATCAAAGCTGTTAAGGGTAGGCACTTCCAGAATTTCAAGTGCAGATACAACTATTGCTAGAAAGTATGCTTTTGGGTGTATGTTTCATTGCTACTAAGCTACCACAAAGTCAACAGTGCTTTTACACAGCCAGCTTCTTGTCTCACTTCACATAGACATGCTCTCAAAAACACTCTTAAAACTTCTGCCAGAAAGAAGACTCCCACTAACAGCAAACAGATGTTGCTATTTGGCTTGCCCACATTAAAATTTGAATAACACTATCAACAGTAACCTATTAAAAATGCTTGTCCAGCATAGCTGTGTTAAGCATGATACTTAATAGCAATTTCAGGACATCTAAAAATACTCTGTATTTTATGGTACTTTGAAGCATGCTATTGAATATCCTTCCCCCTTCATCTCAACTACTGCAAGGAATTGCGCAGCTGGTTAACTGAGAATACAATAGCCTTTGGATAGCAATAATCTTGCAATAGCAGTCGTTTGGAATTGACCAAACTTTTAATCAGGCTTCCCAGATGAGACCTGGTTGTCTCAAAAATGCTTTGTACTAAAGCTAGTTTATCCAAGGCATTCAAAGATCCGGATCCAGAAGGGTATAATTTCAGTTCAGCCTGCAGTATGCTGTAGGAGTCACACACTAGATGCTGGAATGTTTGTACAAACACTTAGAGGAGTATTTCTGTTCTTGTTCACAATATCAGCATGCAAAAGACAAATTAGGCAATATTGAGTGAGAACACTTTGTGGTGGTTCAGGTTATTCAGTCCACACAGGACCCAACCTTTTACACCTGTCAATTGCTAATCCACCCCACACATGTACAAGTAAAGATATATGTGCAGGTCCATAGGGTTTCATCCCATCACCAGCCAAGTTCTGCATTTATTATGTACGCATCTGCCTAGGCAGGCTACCTTTGTGCTGAATTTGGATTCTGTAGTTTCCTTGATCTCACAACACCAACCTGAACTAAGATCACGTCTGAGAACCAGCAGATACAGGGAAATGATACCGCAAGGCAGAAAAAGCACAGAGTAACTCCTGGAAGTTTGCAAACCTACTCTTCACTGGCTTATTAATTCAAGATCTTATTAAATATCACCGCTTGGAGACTGCCCAGGGATAGCAATGACTCAAAGTACTCCCTGCCTTAACAGTTCTGGTGCTTGACCCAGTTCTTACAAAAAAAATAGGACACCAATTGAATTCCTAACCTTACATTTCAACTCACTAGCGACAGGATGCTTGTGGCTCTCAAAAAGCTGTGGCTCTCAAAAAGCTTTGGCTCTATAAAATGTAATAATCCAGCTTGTCGGCTGAGTAACTGCTGCTTCCAACAGCCCTGTTGGTATGGTTTACTAGGCCTCGCACGTGTGCAGTTTCCATGACAAAAATGGGATCCTCATGTGCTGAAGTGCCATGTCCTTTGCAGCAGCGTGGCAGCAGTTCTTTTGGAGACACTCCCCAGTAGTTCTTTCAGTTGCCACAAACTTGGCACCTTTTTAAAGTGTGGGAATCAACCCCAGGTCAGGCTGAGCGGATACTACCTAACCCACTTCTGCTTAGTGATGAAGAGTACACCCCACCACAAGCCCTGCTCAGAAGCCAATTTAGGCCTTTAAGAAAGTAATTTTATTTTTTTTGCTTGTTTATTGGGTAGAAATCAGTATTTCCTTTAACCACCCTCAAGAACAATTAACATCTGAAAAGCCTGCCTTTTATATTGACAAGCTATGCACGTCTCCCAATACAGAAGTTCCCATGAAGGTTACTCAGTGCTCCTTGATAATGTGATTTTGAAAAGTTGCTATTTCCTTCCAGGTTTTTTTTTTTTGTAAGGGTACAATTTTGGCAAAATATAATAGCTCTTGAGAGCTGATGGCACAGTTTTTCTGCTGCATGAAAAGAGGCCTATCAGAAACTTGACTGTAGCTGAGTGATTTACAGACTAGATTTCAGTCAGCTCCCAAATGTTACATTTACCCAATATCTGCTTTAAATCATACCAGCTTGCCCCTGTGCTATCTGAGAAAAGCCAGGCTAATACTGCTTCAAAGACCTCGGCCTCTACAGTAACATACCTGAAATACACTCGATCCTTTAGCTGATGAGAAATCTTGAATCCGTGTTTAATTCCCTTAAGTCTGGAAATACAGATACACGTATACTGTTGCATCTTCATTGTTTTAATTTCTCTTTCATGCATTACTAAAGACAAAATTGGATTGCTGCTTACATTCATCTACAGAAAATTTGTTTCTGAACACTTAACAGAAAGAGACTGTATTTTCTCCACCAATGTATTCTTTGCTTGGCCACTTCATATGGGGTATAATCAAATTTTGCAGCTCATTTCACAAGTGCTTTGATCTGGTGCCTAAATTTACAGTGACAGAAAAGAATGCTGCTTTCCAAGATGTACAGCACACATCACCCTTAGCTTTAGAACGCAGATATGGTCCTTCCTCTATCTGCTGAGCTGTAATTTCCTCCTTTTTTCTAACAGCTGTGACTTTGGGTGTTTGAGACATAACCTTGATTCTCCTGCATATACGAGGTTGATTTGTTAATGATCAGAAAATATTTGGCTTGCCAGAGGACCACCTCAAATACTTTAGCTTCCAAGGACAGGATGCTAGTCAATACAATAACTTCAGAAAAAAGCTGTGACTCACTCTGGCTTCCCTGGCAAACTCAATCGAGAATGTTTTATTTCCCCAGTGCTTCCTCTAATTTGGAGCAGGACAACAATATCACAGATGGGCCAACGCATACTGCCTACTGATCTTATTTTTGATGCAAGTATTTTGGAATTGTTATAGTAAGAAATACTTTTTTTTTTTTATTATTTCTAAAGAGGAGAAATGGAATATCCCGATGGGCACCAGGAAACTGGTCTTTGGCCTTGGAATTGCAGGTGATTAATCATTCCTTTCAGACATGCTTATGGGAGTTGTTGGTGCTGGCTCACTGTAACCTACGTGCTCTGCAATACACTTGGAAGTCTCGGACAGCACTACAGGCACTGCCAATTCTTAAGTAGGACTGGCCGACACGAGCATAAAACGCTGTGTCTTAGTGCAGTTGGCTCCAGCGATAAAAGTACACAATTGCCCAAGACAGCTATTTCAGAGCATGCCCTTCTCTCCAGGTCTTGTCACAGGTGCTGCACTCTTTTTCAGCCTAGCCACAAGGGCACACTCCTGCTGCACGGCGTGCTGTTACGCGCTCTTGGTAACGGATCTTTGAGGCATTTTGGTTCAATCTCTAGTCAGAATTCAGTCATGCAACTAAAACAAGCTGCCGAAGCACCACATCCTTTCCTGTAACCACGCAGAAAATCGCTTTACAGGAAAAGCAGAAGCAAATCCTCTGCCCTTATCATTTCCCTGCGAGAGGATGTGTCGCCTGGATCGACCTCCACAGTTAAAGACCTTCCGTCAGCTTGGGGGGCAGAGGTCCCGGAAACCGGCGCTAGGGGAGAGCGGGCAGGGCAGTTGCGGTGCCCCACCGCGCTGACAGGCAGTTAACCGCCAGGCCAGAGCCGCGGCAGGCAAAGCCAGCGCTGCCTCCGGAGCTGCCCGGAGAAGAGGCCGCTGCCCCCGGGAGACCCGGTGCGGGCAGGGCGGCGGTGAGAGATGCCGCCCCGGAGCGGCCCGCCGCCCCCGGCCCGGCCCCGCTTCTCTCCCGCTCAACCGCCCGGCCCGGCCCGGCCCGGCCCCACCCCCTAACGGCCGCGGCCCGGCACGTGCCCGCCCCAGCATGCAGCGCGCGGCGGCTGAACGGCCGGGTCGCACGCCCGAGGGCAGGGGCGGGGCATCGCGCTCCCCCGCCCGCCACCGGAGCGCGAGCGTGGCCGGCGGAGACGGGGCGGGGCGGGGCGCGAGGCTCCGCCCATCTCCCTCCGCCGGAGGAACCGGGGCGGCAGCCAATGGGGAAGGCGCCCGGGGCGGGGCTTCGGGGGGGCCGCGGGGCGGGGCCGGCGCTGAGTTGCCGCAGCGCCGCCGCCGCCGCCGCCGCTTGTAAACAGATCCCGCCCCACGTGACGCGCGTGCAGTACCTGTGCGGGGGCACCGGGCATTGTCCGCCGCGGCGGCGGGTCGATGACCGGCGGCGGCGGCGGGACTCCTCGGCGGCGGGCTCCCAGCAGAGAGGAGGTGATTCCTCTCAGTCCTCCCTCCCCACCCCCTACCTCCCTGGCCGCTCCGGTGGGGACCCAGCGCATCTCCCCCACCTCGGCGCCTTCCCCGTCCCCCCGCCGCGAAGATGGCTGATGGTGGGCAGTGAGGCGGGGCTGCGGGGAGCTGTTACCGGCCGGCGGGGCGGGCGGGGGCTGCTGACGGGACGGGAGCGGGGAGGGCGGTGTGTGTGTGTGTGTGTGTGTGTGGGAAGCCGCGCAGCGCCATGTCCGCCTTCGCCCTGGAGGAAACGCTGGAGGCCGACTGGGTGGCCGTCAGGCCTCACGCCTTCCAGGAGCGGGAGAAGCACAAGTTCGTCTTCATCGTGGCCTGGAACGAGATCGAAGGCAAGTTCGCCATCACCTGCCACAACCGCACGGCGCAGCGCCAGCGCAGCGGCTCCCGCGAGCTGCGCCGCGGCGGCGCCGCCGGCCCCGAGGCCCGAGCCGCCCCCAAGGCCGGCAGCCCCACGGTGCGCCGGGGCCCGGCCTGGAGCACCGACTCCGGCCTGCCGCGAGGCTCCTCGCATCCCCGCGCCGAGGCCGGGCCGCGGGGCGCGGCGGGCGAGGCGCTGCCGAAGAGCCCGCTGCGCGCCAAGAGTAGCCCGGCCCGGAGGCCGCAGCGGGGCCCGGAGGCGGCAGGTGCCGCCGAAGAGATAGAAGTGCTGGAGCTGGGGAAGGAGGAGGCGGCCGGCGCCGCGCCGTCGCCCTCGCCGCTGCCGGCAGCCGAGCCGGCCGCTCCCGACGCGGAGCCCGCGGGGGAGGAGTGCAGCTGGGCCGGCCTCTTCTCCTTCCAAGACTTGCGGGCTGTGCACCAGCAGCTGTGCTCGGTGAACTCGGAGCTGGAGCCCTACCTGCCCGCCTTCCCCGAGGAGCCCTCGGGCATGTGGACCGTGCTGTTCGGAGCCCCGGAGCTATCCGAGCAGGAGATGGATGCTCTCTGCTGCAAACTGCAAGTTTACCTGGTCCACAGCTTGGATACCTGCGGCTGGAAGATCCTTTCGCAGGTGCTCTTCACTGAGACTGATGACCCCGAAGAGTATTACGAGAGCCTGAGTGAGCTGCGACAGAAGGGGTACGAGGAGGTGCTGCAGCGGGCCCGCAGGCGAATCCAGGAGGTGAGGCTACTGCATGGTCCAGATATCTCCACCTTAGTGTTACCTTTTCCTTACTCTGTGACTTCTTTAGGTGTTCTCTCCAGCTGCTCCCCTCTACCTTTGCAGAGTCGATCGAACCATGGGACAAGAAAAGTATGGAAAAACTGTCTAGTTTAAAAAAAGAAAAGCTTTGAAAATTTAAGTAAGAAATTGAAGCTTAACCTTTCCAAGGTCTCTAGGGCCAGGATTTAAGAACGCGCAGATTTCCCTAGTCATCTGAGTGTGGCTCAGTACTTTTTTTTTCTGTGCAATCAAACGTAGATGTTTGTGAACAAGGATCTGATGGATTTGGCAAGATCTCGCTCCCAGATTTTTGTTGTTGCATTGCTTTGCACCAGGATGTGTTGGAGGCTGAGTTTTTCTGTTTAATGGGAGCAGCAACATGTGGTGTTTATTTTGACGGTACAATTTAGGCACTCGAGGCCAAAAAATTGTAGGTTCCTACAGGCTCTGGGTGCTGAATGTGGTATTTCAAATGAGATGATGTTTTCCAGCAGAACTGGGAGGAACTACAACTTTTGTTTAGCTGGTAATCTGGGATTTTAAAAAGCATGCTGTCTGGTCCTAGTGAGTATTTACTGCATTGCCGTTGCCAGTGTCTGACAAGACTTGGATGTTTCAGATCACTCTATCTCTCTTTCTCATACCATACTATTTAGCCAAAGTAGTTGAGGACGTTCTACTAACTTCTGGCACCAGTGTGTGAGAATCTTTTCACATCTTTGTGGACTGAGGTATGTGAGGATCAACCTTTTTCCAGTGAAAAAGGAGAATATTACACTTGTTTATGTGTTTTGGTGGCCTTGATCCAGAATGTACTAGCACCTGTCTAGGTGCAACTATGTGTATGAGTCAGGATATGGATTTTTTTTATTATTTTTGCAAACACCATCTAAATTCTATTGTGTGCATGTAGGTCAAGTTTGGCTGCTTCAGCTGCCCGCATATATCCTACCAATGTTGTGTATTCAAAAATGTGTGGTGTGAATGTTTTTTTTTCTTGGTGGAGTATAAGCATATCTGCTTGCTGTCTGTTTTGGTGGCATACTTTTGAGACTTTGTAGGACTTGGGCTGAGCTTTTCCTTAGTGACTGGAGAGCGTGTGAGAAAATTGTTTTATCAGTGATGAAATCATAAGGGCATCCAAGTGTAGCACTATCAGATGCAAGTTTATTTCCAAACTGTTGTGTTAGGATATATCATTGTGATATTTCTTTTTTTTAATGGTTATTTAAAGGGCTGAATTAATCCTCATTAATTTTGGTATGCAACTGATAATTAGTCTGATAGTCTTCTGCAGTAATTTTAGTCCAGAGAATATGGAGCATGTTGTCTTATGGTTTCCTCTCTTAGACTGCGTGAATGCTTGGGAGCGTGTGCGTAGGTTGACTTAGCCTTCAGCTGAGCAGGACAAGAGAAGTTCCTGTTAAATGTGTGGAGTTTGGGAACTGGGTACCTAACTCAAAGCATGTGGTGTTTTTGAGGAAACACTAATCAGAATTGCCATGCAAGAACTACTTGTTTCTTAGAGAATCTCAACTTCTATTTTGTTAGCACTGGTACCATCGGCAAAAAGTAAGTCAGGTATCAATAGGCAATGAAAACATTATTTATCAAGATCTCTAAACTACAACACCTTATTCTCTGTTAACATTCAGAACTTGATGCAGACAAAACAGCAGAGCCTATTTGTGTGTTTGACTACAGTACCACCTTCCTTTCCCATGGTAACAAATCCAGTGGTGTACCTAAAGTCAGTACAGCTGTAGTTCTGTCACTGTCAGTTTTGTAAATTGATCCTTCTTTAATTAAAGGTAGTTCATGTTTAAGAAAAGAAACCAATAGAATGACCTGCTCTTTCCCCTTTGGCTCTCAGGTTTCTCTTTTCCTTACCTGTTAGTGGTTTACTTGGTCCACAGGAAATGTCTTTCTTTTAAGCAAATACTGGTATCATTTGTCATAGGCAAATGAAGCAATGGATGATGGGTACTGCTTGGTATTTCTGAAGGAAAGGTTTTTCATACTTTCGAGAGAGCCTACTGAATCAGTATTTCATCTCTCACGTTAATTTACTTTTCCGTTTGTGCTTTAAGTCTGCCTGTTAGCTGATTGCAGGAATGTTGGATTCCTGCAATTTCAAACTATTTTACCTCTTACAAGAACTTTTTGGGAAAAGGGGAAGGGATTAAGCAGCACTGACAATTGAAATAGTATCAAGGAGCATAATGAATGTGTTATCGTTAATGTAAAATTGTGCAAAAAACAAGTTTAGATCTCCAAGACTTTGGCTTAACATTTTAAAATATGCCTCTGAGGTTTATAATTATTTAATAGATCTCTTTTTTTTCTTTTTTTTTTCCCCGGGACAAATTCCTCTGTGCAGTTAGATACTACTTGAAAAATGCTTGCAGTTTCTGTTGATTATATTCTTTGGGGTAGAGAAGCAAAGTGAGCAACAAAACCTTTCATGTTGGTTGTTTCAGCATCCCTTACTTGACCATCTGTTGCTTTCCATAAGTTACACACAAGCCAGTTTATTTTCACAGCAGTTGATAATTGTTGCTCTTTGTAATAGGCATTTTTATCTCTGTCTCAATTGCAAACCTTTAATAAGCCAGAAGAATGTTGCAAGTAGAAACAGATCCAAGATGAGGAAGAAAAAGTAGTTATAGAGGAACTGTATGACCTGGAATTAATTTCTTTTACATAATTTGCAGTTTTGAAATAGCACATCTTTTATTTTGTCAAATAAACCTATTGATTCTGGAATAACTTAGGAATTTAACTTTTGTTAATTTATGTTAGAGGGAAAACTTTTATCTAGAGGAGTAAATACTGTTCTACCTCCTTTTTGAAAATGAATAAACGCTTGTTTGGAGCCGTTGTTTGTTAAGGTTATGCCTGTTTAAAAAAATTCCTCAGGTGGTCAGCTACAGGTCTGAGTTACCAGCTGGAGACATGATACAGAATCAGTTAATGACCAGATAAAAAGATGTTACTATTTCATCAGAGAGGATGACATTGAATCCTTATTTGGGATTCCAGCTTCTCGGCCAGTATTTCCAAAATCTTAAACTTGCGTCTAGAAGGCAGAAAAAATTCTCTGTACTGTTGTTCCTGACTGTTTCCTGTTTGTGTTCCTCCTCATATAAGATGGGAGGAGTTTTTCTATGCTAAGTCTAAATTTTTCTGACAATAGTAATATCAAGATGGTGTCATACCTCTTTGTCAATGCTGTGTTGGAAAAAGGCCGAACGTAGTCACAGTTTTGCTGAATAAAAAGTAGTGTTAGTATAAACTATGATTAAAAGGGTTTGGTGGCTTAGTCACACCAACAAACATATTCCATTGTATGCTCATCCTTTTACTTGCTCTTGCATAGCAAGTTGAATTTGGGAAGCCTGTCTTTACGTTACGTGCTGACTTCAGCATCGTTGAATTAATGGTACTTGTGAATATCTCTTTTCCTTATAGCTCGTAATTGCTGTGGCAGTCTGATATTTGGCAGATGATAGCCTATAGGATCTTGAATGCCAGTTACAAGCAAGCCTCTGCCTAGTTTTTTGTTTTGTTGTTGCTCTAAAATCTATGAGTTCTAGTATCTGCAGGCAGACTGTTGAAGACCATTTTGTGTCTCTGTTCTGTGTGTTCTTTTGAATTGCTTTAATAGAAAAGTTCAGAAACACTTTTTAGTGATGATCAAATTCTGAAGAAATTTTGAGAGCATCTTATTTTCTGTGGCTAACGTAAAGACTGCCTTGGGAGTGAGGACCTACTGGTATTTTTAATCTCCTTCTGCTGTATAGTTGAATATTTTACTAAGCACCAGAATAGCTCTGGGAACTTTTAGCTTATGTTGGTTTGTTAATTTTCTTTTGATTCAAAGGGCTATAAAAGTTAAGAAAAATTAACATAAAAATTATCTATTTTGTTAGAGTAATGAGTTGTATGAGAAGAAAATGTAGGGTTTTTAGTAGATATCTGTAGTCACTTTATTTTTTTTCTTAAATCAGTATGTATACAATTTTTTAAAATGACTTGCTCAGTTTTAGTATGGAAGTATTTTTTTGTTTTCAGTGAAAGAAATATGATTGTCAAATCACACAAATTGATAAGTAATTGATTTGGTTATAAATCATGGAATTTCCCATTTGTCACTTTCAAAGGGTGCTGGCACATATTTCTGTTAACTTCAAAAAGGTAAATAATATCCATAGGCTATTCTTTTGTCTTGTTGAACCGGTTCTAATATTTTAGAGAAAACTAATATTCAGGATCATCTCAGTAACTAGGAGAACTTTTATTTCCTTGCATTCAACTATGTGCATTCAGTTCTAAAGTAAATGTGTATGTGTTAGGTAGTGGGGCACTGTACCAAAAATGAAAGTTTTCCAGAGGTAAGGTGACCTGTTTCTATTCAGTGATCTACTGCTAGGCATAGTGTGATTTAAAGAGAGATTTCAATGTCAAACTCGTAAATAGTGCAAAAGTAAATAATATTAAGCAGTATAAAGAAGTATTCAGTGTTTCAGTAATAAAAAAAAATGCTAGTGGTAGTGTTTCCGTCAAAACCAATGTAATATCTTTCTATGCAAGAAGCAAAGAAAACTGGATCCTGTATGTTAACTGCAGTTGGTAAGATTTAGAAGATATATAAGGTGTCTCAGCAGAGAAGAGAAGAGAACACCGGTTCAGATTTAACTTTAGGAGCAGGGAAGATTAAAATAAGACATACTGTGTTGTTGTTTTTTTTCTTACTGACATGAATAGAGCAGAGTTAAGACTAATGCTGAGCATTCTGGAATTCAAACCCAACCAATCAAAGTTTTGTTTGAAAGCTTCTTCGTTATTTGTAGTGTTAACACTTGTTTCCAGTAAAACTGCTTTGATTCACTTCTAAATACATTGTAAATAGGCTGTTTAAGTGCTGTACCAGTACTATTACTTAGCACTAACCAAAATACAGTATGTCAGCAGCTGTGGGGCGTGTTCTGTAGAACAGGTAAGTAGCCTCCAAGTTCTTAGGAGACACATGAGAATGGTGCTCTGGCTAGTACTTGTGTTGCTGTCCAACCAAAGATATTTTCTTCCTTGTCAGCCATCATCTTTTTATGTATCTAATTTGCAGCTGGAGTCATTAGCAATTATTTCTGGTTGTTACAAACTAGTCCTAAGTTAATAAATAATTTAAAGGTTTGGCATTTTATGCATTGGAAGTTCACACCTGACTTATTCTGCAAGCATCAAACCCAATAGCAAGGATACTGCAATACATTTTCAGATAAGCAGAATTAAATGTGGAGTGGTTCACAGGTCCCCTTTTCTGCAAATAATAAAAATGTGAGTCATATGGATATTTTGTTTTCAGTGTTTCAGTGAGTTCCTGAAATGTGTTCTGTATGTGTAAATCCATGTTACAAGTTAACACTTGATGATGGCATCTGATACTGCTGGAAGTTGTGGGAGTGAGGCAGAGAGGGCTGTATCATTTGGGATTCTTGGACCCTTACAGTAGCAAGGATCATTAAATTCGCAGCAGCTTAATCATGTGGTGGACTCACGGTTGCTGAAAGCCTAAGATGTGATTATATACCATTTTAAAAAACATGCTTTAAAATGGCTTCCCACATTTAAGGGACATTAGACCATATTACTGTAGTATTAGCTTCTCTTTTTGGTCTGTGTTGAAAGCTTCTAAGTCTGAAGCTAAATAACAATGTACCTCTTAATTGAAAAATCTTATCTTTTCTCCTTCTTCCATTTGATATCTTCTTGAGTAAATGTTTATTTTTTTTCTACTTCCCTTCCCCTTTGCTTCTGTTTTACAGGTCGCAAATTGTTTCAGAGATTTATAGACTTGTGATCACAGGTTAATTAGATATGTTTTTTTTTGTTTGTTTTTGTCAATCTTTTTGTGTTGTCTCTTTTCTAGTCCCAGTAGGATACTTGTTTTGGGTTTCAAGTTTGGTTTGTGGTGGTGTTTTTTTTCCTTTTTTTCCCCCTTTCTACACTGCATTTATGGCATATATATGTAGATAGACTTCATGCATTGTTTTGTCAAACTTAACAAGGCATTAATAAGAGCTAGCCGAAGATGATGAATACTACTGCTGTATCTGAAAACAGCAGAATGCTTAAAATAACTTCTATTTCTTCAAAACGTGTACAAATTATATATACACAAAGAAAAGGACATCTGCTTGAAAAATGAGGTCTTCCTTGACAGAACTTAAATCTTACATGAAAAATAAGAGTACATTCTGTAGAATATAGCAATACTGTTCAGTATGACCCTTAGTGAGCAAGCTGAGACTTAATTTTTAGAAACTGAAGACAGCAGCTTGGCAGTCTCATAGTTCATTTCCTTATCCAAGTACCTGGGAGAAATAAAAGGGAATAAAATGCAATATATCCTCTGTTTAACTGTCTGAACTGGGAATGGGAAACCATTTATGTCTTGTAGTTGGGGCAGTATTCTGCTGATGAGATTAATTTATTTGATATTCCCCTTCAAAACTTGAATTACTTTGTTTCCCTAGATGTAGAAATAGACCGTCCTCTATATTTTTTTGTTTAAAGTTGTTCTAGCTGATACGCAGTTGCAGCATTTTCACATTCCAGAATATATTGAACAGGTGTGTACCACCTATGGAATAAACACTCCGTAATCCATTACACCCCTCAGGATTCACAGCTCACTTCATATCTTAGGTTTTAGAGGTGGTATTGAGTTGTCTTTTCATGTTTGTCTTTGGCTTCTTGCATATTTCTTCTCGTTTTTTCCAGCATTATTTTCTTTCTCTTCAATTAAATGACCTGCCTTCAAGTCGATGCCTTTTAAAACTGCTTTCTTAATCCAGTAACTTTTTTCCCCCCTTCTGTTTATGGCTGAGATAGTATTATGCAGGCAGGTTTAGAATTTGAAAGCAGATTCTTCCTAATCATTTAATCTTTTACATTTCTTGCTATAATATGACAAGGTGCTGCTTACAGATAATCAGTGAGGTTTATGTTGTTCTTTATATATGTGACTGTTGCTACCACAAAGGTGAAGAAGGCACTGAAAAGCAGAGTTTTTCAGAAACAGCTGCACCTACCATTTTTCCTCTTTGGGAAGGTGCTTTTAAGGATTCTTTTTTTAATGTTAGTAGCAACATACCATTGCAGTCCACCAGGAAATTGCTATTATTGGCAAGAGCTTCAGTCAAAGTGGGGACTCAGTCAAACTAAACATACATCTGCAAAACTTTATCTTTTCAAAAGATGAAAACTTAGCCATAAGAAATATGATAGGGAAAGAAGGAAGGCATGATGGGAAGAGAGGGAAGGAGAATGATGATACTCTCTTAAGATACATATTGACTAACTCAATGATCTTGTGTATATATGTATCTGAGCTGTTGCTTAGACTGCTGTCTGCTAAATAGGGGTTGGCAGTGGAATAAGGTAGGATTGTGGGATGTTGAGCCGGTTGCTTTAGCAGTAGAGAGTATCTTCCTCTTTTCTTTTTTCCAGAGAAGAATCAACTATTAACGTTTGGTGATACTATAATTCTGCTGTGGGTGAGCCTATAATGCCACAATGTTTTGGGTTTTTCTTCTGTACCATACAAAAACGAGAGAAGCAGATGAACATGAATTGAACTCTATAGAGGAAGCTGCACCTAAAACATGTTTCACGATTTTTGGGCAACTGGAGTACTCAGGAGTTGGCAGTAATATAACAGTTACATTGTTTCTTCTCTCTTTTCCAGAAAACAAACAAACAAAACCCCACTAGTTAAAATAAATTAGCTTTATTTTTAAAATATGCGAGAAGTTGTTGTTAATTTGCTATCCAGTAAAAGCTTTTAAATAAGACATTCTGCTGTTGTAAACATTTTCCTGTGTTAAAAGTTGAGTGTCCAGAAGTTTTGTCCTGCTGCTGATATTCAGCATTTCATTGCTCTGGGGAGGGGGCATATGAGGCTAACAGCAACTGTAGATTTAACCGTGTAGTGTATACTGATCTAGATTAGAAGACTGAGAGGTTTTTGAGGAAGGGAGCCAAAGTTAATATACAGTGGAACAATTTATTTGAATTACTCATACATCTTGCGTAGAACTAACGTCGCTGTAGCCATTCAGAACAAAGATCTTGGATAGTTGCTGAAAATCCCTGCTTTAAGTGCGGTGCTGTTTAGTAGCAAACATGCAAGTATGTTTTAAGAATGGGGAAAAAAAATTGTTGTGCCTTTACAGGAAGTAATAGTATGATTTCATCAGAAATATGGTAGTGCTCTTTGCTAGAATACAGGTTAGTCTTTAAGAATAATTGTTGAAGCCCTCACATAACTTGAAACAGGATTATAAAAAAAAAGAGGAAAATAGTTCAAATTTGTTGGGCAGGAGATTGGATGATCTCATAGTATCTTCCAGTCATAAACTGTATAAATTAATAAAGGAAATGTGTTTTTGTTTTAATTAGTTTGTTGTTGAAACTTGCCCAGTTTCAATTTTCTGAAGAATTTGGGCCTGAAATATAAACCAAACCATTATTAGTTTGTCTGAAAATTTAATGAAGAATTTTAACACACAGGGGTATATGTTAACTTGAAACGTCTCCACAAATCTTTCCTTGTTTACTGGCTCTTGCTTGTCAACTGTGTCCATTATTCACAATAACCTTATTAGAGGCTCATTTGTATGGTTTGGATTTTACTGTTGGGTTAACTCTTCTGGTCATAGGCAGAAAGGTGTTTCAATATGCACAGAGCTTCACTGGCAAGCTAGTCTTTGAAAATCATCATCTGAAGCCATTCAGCACAGATGTAAATAGAACGCTGGTGGTATATCTGCCTATGAATCTGTTCACCAGTTGCAAACATTTTCGCAGAGGTTGTTTTCAGTTAAAAACCTTTTACTGGTAAGACCCTATCTCTGGGTTTCATTTCTAGCTTTTATTTTCTGTTTGTGGAATTTATATAGTAAAAATTATCAAATGTATGATTGGGGTTTTTTGGTTGTGTATGCGACAGGCAAACAGTACGCATTCAAAAAAATTTCAGTGCTTAGTGGACTTTTTTTGTCAATGAGCTAATCCTGGAAAGGTGTTATAAAACACCTCCAGTCATTCAACAACCTTTTTTATTTTTTCTGAAAGTAAATTGAGTACTTCTCCTTTCTTAAATGATAATGGAAATTTTTGTTTGTTTTATGCTACTGTTGTAGTACTTTCCAAAATGCATTTGTAGACAAATGTTTATATGACCTTTTTGGAAAAAATGCTATGATATTAGTGTGAAGGAGCTGGCTGGTTTTTTTTTCCTTTGAAAAATGTTGTTTAAATAATCAATTAGCATTTGTTTGTGATGACTTGCAGACAATTTATGTGGGTCATCTAAAATTAGTAGTAGCAAAACTTTTCACATAACAGCATTGCATCATGACTTGTTTTGAGCTGCTTTAGGGAGAGGGTATTGTCAAAGATTTTTCAATAACTTAGAATCAGAGACTATTACATTAGAAGTAACCTCTCTGGGTTTCGTAGTTGAACCCCATGCTTAAAATAGTACTAATTTTGATTAGGGCTTTTTTTTTAACTACCAAACTTTAAATGACACTGTGTGCTTTGTATCTGTTTAAAGGAAATTTAAAAAAAGAAATGTATTAATAAAGTTGTGAAACTCTTGAAGGAGAAAATCTGTAGGTCAGTTTTAGAAGTTTCTGAAAGTTCATAATTTTTCTACAAGTAGCAGTGTGGCTTCAGAGCCCAAATTCTTCAACCTTCAGTAATGTGATATTTATTTTTAATCATCAGATGTCAGAATTTTGAATTGTACCATTTTGTCACTTCAGAGTAGTATAATTCAGCAAAAAAAATCCTTGTGTGGGAGGAGTTTAAAAAAATCCCAAACCACTTGCAAGATTGGAGCTGTTCTGGAAGAGTTGAATTAATAGGTAAATGGTATGTATTATTTCAACTGTGTTTTATCATGCTGCTTTATCACATGTGGATTGTATTTCTCCATAACACTTAAACTGTGTATCCTTTCCCCTTCATTTCTCCATGAAAACAGGAACAAACTGAACCCAAATGGGTAACATCACAGAATACAAGTCTGTGTTCGCCTGATACTAATATAAATTGCTTTTGTCTGAAATGTTGTGCTGTTATGAAAGTGATTTAATAGCTTGTTATTTTAGGGACATGCTTTAGTGGCGGTTTTGGCAGTGTTCGGTTGATGGTTGGACTTGATCATCTTAAAGGTCCCTCCAACCTAGACAATTCTATTTCTATTTACATGATAGTTGCTGTTAGAGTAAGAGGAAAAAATAGTGTGCATGATACAGGACTTCAGGAGTTTCTTGATATCTTATTTAGCCTTTTGTAAGTAATAGTGGGCTGTAAATGTGTTCTTTCTGTTGGGCTTTTTGGATGTTGTGTTGAACTTTTAAATACACAGTCCCGTCCCCCCCCCCCATTATTTTAGCCTAGAAACTTTAAAAATTGTGTTTAATCATGCGTAATGCTGTTTCCTCCTTAGACCTGCCTTTCCATGATTTCACCTTTGTATAAGGTGCTCTAGAGGTTGAAACAGTGTTGAAATATACCAGCCTTGAGAAGTCACACTGAGAGCCATTTGAGTTAACTGTCAGCTGTAGTCCAGGGCTTAAAAGCTGTTCATCAGTGTTTGAAAGGAGCTGAAGAACTGGATCATCAGCTTGCTAGTGCTGAAAGGCAGGGATCCTATTGCTGTCCTCCCCGTTTCAGTGTTGTGTTCCTTCCTGTTGTGCTTCCCTGTCCTTGTGGTGGGCTGATTCAACTCAGTAAACTTCAGTAAATGAATCCAAGAGAAACTACAGAAATAGCTTTCTACCAGATGCTCAGTTAGTTTGTTGAAGGGTCTGAGAAATACCAAAGGCAATGGCAGTGGAGGAAGAGGGCCCCTGAGAGCAGAAGGAACAAGGAAGCGGGGTGGACTTGGAAGAAGAGAGGGAAGAGGGGATGGGAAGCGTGATCTCCTTTCAATAGGAGCAAGCCGCTAGTCCAGCTCAGCTTTAAAAAGTAAATTCACATGTACTAGTGTTTTGAATCTGGTATTGTCACAATGCTTTACCTGCTTTGAATTAGATTTTTGGAAGTCTAATGTTAGCTTTATCAGAATATCTGCTACCATGCCAAATGCATTGTAAAACTGGTAAGAATACCAATTTAGTGTGTCTGATAGGATTCCCGTGGGCTGAATTCAGAGTGAAATTGATTATACCTCTTACTCTTTTTCTTCCCATCAAATTTTCACCTTTTGTTTTTGTAAAAGAACACTTGCTCTTTAGCATTGTGGGTATTTGGCTGGGCCTTTGTCCTGGCACTTCAAAACTTAAACAAAGAAGAGTTTTAGGAGTAGCATTGTTATATCTGCTAAGTAAATGTATTTATTGTGTGCAAATATTAGTTTGTTTAGACAGTTGTCAGTTTTGGGGGTCTTGAATATGCTTTCCTGACTGATAGCACAGTGCAGAAGCACAGAAGAGGGTCTGTTGACCAAAAGTTAATGTATTTCATAGCACAGCATGAACACTTGTGTAATGTATGTTCTCAGTCTTCTGACTTTAGGTTTTTTTTCGATTGGACTCCTGCAGAAAAAAATTACTTTGAACTCATTAGGATGTGTAAAATAAGGCCTTTGCCAAGCCTTCAGGGTGAGGTGTTGCCTAGAAGTCATCTTGTTCAGAGTTACCATGTTCCAACTGATCAGTGATTCATTAGTGACTTTATCTTTTAGTTATTTTGCCCCTTTCGAAAGGGAAGGCATCCCAGAGTGCCATAATGACTTTGAAATACAGTAAACATTTATTTTATTAATCAAATTACCTTACAGTGTAAATACTTAATTCTGTGTTACTAACAGCAGAGAAAAGCCTAGCACTCCTGTACAATGAGCACTCCTATGCAATTAGCCCTTTTTTCTATGATTTCAGTAGCTTATTTGTGGCTGTGCTCTTCTAAGTAATACACTAAATTCAAACAAATACCTGATTTTTATAGGCACTCATTTGGCTTGAGAGCGTAATTCAGAAGTGGCACAGCCATATCACACGGTAAGGTAGGGTGATTGGATGAGTACCATCTTAAAATAAAAGCAACTTTACCATGGTGTTACACGTTTGTCTTGTTTACAGAAAAGGAGAGGCATAGTTTTTAATTGTTGACATCTCCCTCTTGAGCTTTCAGAAGAGATCTGGTGTGCCATACATTGTTGTCAGAGTTGGCAGCTTTAAGCCTGAGCCTTGTGATATTCCAACAAGTTATATATATATACATAGAGTTCTGCTGAGACTTCTATTTAGAATTTTGGGTGGGAGGAGAGAAGTTGCATTGTTCAGTAATGATGCATACATGGAAATAATGTTTTGGCTCACTTGGCTACATTAAAATACTACTTCAATTTTCTTGCACAGTTCAGTTCTCTTCCTTTTCTGTGAACTTGTATTACAGGCAGTATATTGAAACGAGGTGCATTTTGGTAGGCAGTGTAAATGAACACGACAAAAGTGATTGCTGCTGTCCTAGGAGCAACCTAAGTATAAATGATCATAACTGGTATGAGTGAAAAAGCACCAGGCAATCTTCAGCGTGCTGGTCTTACCCTTTTGGTGTGCTTTCTTGTAGTGAGTTGAACTTTGCCACCAGGTGCCCACCAAGTTGCTCTATCACTCTGCTGCCTCAGTTGGGCAGGGGGTATAAAATATGACAAAAGGCTCATGGTAGAGATAAGGACAGGGAGATCACTTAGCAATTACAGTCACAGGCAAAACAGACTCGACTTGGGGAAATTAAATTAATTCATTGCTGATCAAATCAGACTAGGATAATGAGAAATAAGAACAAATCTAAAGGCACCTTCCACCCACCCTTCCCTTCTTTGCAGACTCAACTTTGCTCCCAATTTCTCTACCTCCTTGCTCCCAGTGGCACAGGAGTAGGGGGATGGGGATTGCAGTTAGTCCATAATACGTTGTCTCTGCCACTTCTTCCTCCTCACACTCTTCCCTGCTCCAATGCAGGGTGCTTCCCATGGGAGACAGATCTACGTGAACTTCTCCGATGTGAGTCCTTTCCACAGGGTGTATTCCTTCAGGAATGGACTGCTCCAGCGTGGACCCTCATGGAGTCACAAGTCCTGCCAGAAAACTTGCTCCAGTGTGGGCTCCTCTTTCCACTTGGACACAGGTCCTGCCAGGAGCCAGCTTCTGTGCAGGCTCTCCATGGGGTCACAGCTTCCTTTGGGCACATTTGCCTGCTCCGGCATGGGTTCTTCTGTAGGTTGCCAAGTAGATATCTGCTCCACTGTGGACCTCCACAGGCTGCAGGGGAATCTCTGCTCCGGCACCTGGAGCACCTCCTCCCCTTCCTTCTTCCTTGGTGTCTGCAGAGCTGTTTCTCCCACATATTCTCACTCCTCCCTCTGGCTGCAGTTGCTGTTGTGCAGCAGTTTTTCCCCCCTTCTTACATATGTTATCACAGAGGTGCTACCATCCCCATGATGGGCTCAGCCTTGGCAACAGGTGCTTCTTGGAGCTGGCTGAAACTGGCTCTATCGGACATGCTTGTGGCATCTTCTGACAGATGCCACCCCTGTTGACCCCTTCTGCAAAAACCTTGCCATCTACACCGAGTACATCTCTGCACACATGTACTGAGGTATATAGGCTCTCTGCGTGGTAAAGGACTGTTTTAGACAGGATTTAAAGAGGAATAATATGGCTCACTTGATAAAAGCAGCTCTTCAGAGGCCACATCTTATGGAAGTGGTCCTTTTTATTTCTTGTGTTTTAAACACCCTGTGTTTACTTCCTGATATATTTTTTTTGTTTTTATTTTGCATGCGTGTATGTTTGCAGTTTGTTTCTTAGAATAACAGGAAACTTTGAACTTGTTTGTTATGTGTGTTTTGTGTGCGTTTGGTTCGAGTATTTTAATCAGCTCAGTCCTTCTGTAAACAGCCCTTCAGAAGGTCCCCCCCAAAATTCAGACAATAACCTTTGCAGTGCGTCGGCATACACTTCTATATCTTGAGAAGCCTGGTCCACTCGGTAGGTGAATGATTGCTTTATGTACCACTTATAAACTACGTGGTTTCCAAATAAGTTTAATATGTGAGTCACTTGTTTGTATCTTCGTTTAATCTTAAGGACTTAGACAGATGTAGTGCTGGTTCCAGCACTTCTCATGCTGGGCAGTATTACCTTATTTGTTTATGCTATACCAGCTCTGTATCCATCTTTTGTATTCTCTTAGATGATTTCTGTCCCAACAGTAAAATGTATTTTAGGTTTGTATGAGAGAGTCAGGCTTTGGTCCGTTACTGGGGCCTTCACCTGCTAAAATAATGCAAATGGTCTTTTTATATTACAAAGGTAAGGATCGTTCACGGCAATGCAATCGTCCAAAGCAGAAAGCCAAATGTCCTGGCAAGGCTTGATCTTTTAACCACAACAGGTGACATAAATACAGGACTGTGCGTGTAAGAGAAAAGCAGTTTGTCTATAGTACAGATTTCATGTACTTGACTTCTACTCATTGCGAGGACATGTGGAAGTGTGTTTGCTTTTAACAATTTTTGCTTGTTTGTTTAAAGGTAGCTTAAAAAGAGAGAGAATAGAGACATTTTTAAGCACATTCTGAAATAAGAAGCTGCAGTCTAAGTTCAGTTGCTAACATTTTGTGTCCAGATTTTATGTACTTTGGAGCTTCTTTCAAATTCATTGTCTAGAGCTAATTGCAGACTACTGCAAATGTATTAGCAGGAGGATTTGGTATTTTACTCTTAGGACTCCTGTTCAGTCGAAAGGGTGGAGTATCTAAAGACTACTTTATCTGCAGCACTGTAATTCTCTCTTGAAAACAACTATCCTTAGTTTTATCTGTGATCTTAAATACGCTGCTTCAATTAAAAAATCTTTAGAATTCATCCTGGAAATTGTAAGTAATACTGTAAGGCTTCCAAGAATCTAAATTCATAGGAAAATGGGACATTCTGTAATTACTGTTATTCCAAAAATATGACGAAGCTTAGGAAGAGACTGAAATATATCTTTATGGCCTGTTTTAGCTGAAAATGGATATGTGTCATATTGCAGTCTTTTTATAAAATACACAAAATAGGAATCACAGGGAAAGTTTTGGGAATAATAGCAAAGGAAATTTAAGACTTGACTCTTCACTGATTAAATCAAGCTTTGGATTATGCTTCCAACTGAAGTCAGCCCTCACATAATTGCACTGTCTGCTGTAATGCTTTTAGAGCTTTATGGACAAAATGTTTTTTAAAAAAACACTGAAGGCAGAAATAGCCTTTGTTATATAGTTCAAATATATGTGCTGTTAAATTGAAAAAAATGTATTTCCTGCTGGTTAGGGTCTATCTGCATAATAGTTGCCTAAAATATATGGATTCATTTAGTTGTGAACAATGTAACGTCTGTGAAACATGATTCTTAAAATAAATGCAGTATTCAATGGATGTAGTGCTAGTCAGGCCTGTACAGGATATTACTCTACCCTCCTCCACCCACTTCTTTAAATAATATAATTAAAAAATCGTGAAAGTAAAAAATTCGTACCGAGACTGTTGAAGTAAATGAACAGTGACACTGAATGACTGTGCTGAGAATTAATCATGAGTGGGGCACAAAACGTGCTACAAAAATTGTTCACGATTTTTATGCTAACAGCTTGAAAACTGCATGGTTTTAAGGTACCAGGTTGGTTTAGGCATTTAGCCAGCTTAACCAATGTCTCCATCTTACTAAAAGGTATTAGCTGACTCTTCATGTTTCTAATATAGTGTATCATCTATGTACTGCCTGTGTGAAAATTAGAACATACACAGTTAAACTACCTTTGAGTTTATGGTGGGCCTGCTTTGCCTTATGACATTATTAATTCAGTGGATTCTGTGCTAGAGTCAGTGTTATTGTTACCCGATAGTCTGAATACTGTCTGGATGGCGGCCAGCTAAAAAAATGCTTCAGCTGACTGATCCAGAACAGGAAAGCTTCCATCGGACTACTTTACTGAGCAAAGTCGGAGCGGTCCTCGACGCAGACAGCTTAGCACCATCTGTCTCCTCTGTCAGTCCCTTCAGGACTGGTGGCAATAAAGCAGCCTGTACTGTTCATGAGGCTTACAAGACTCTGTCTAGAAGCAGAATCAAAGCTATCAGTCTTCTGTTCATACCACACCGTATTGGTGAAGACTTGGTGATTGGTAATCGCATCAGTTCCAAAAAGTGAGAAAATAGTCTGCCCCTCCTGTATTCCTTTAAATTGTGTTTATAGAATCATAGAATCATTTAGATTAGGAGAGACCTTTAAGATCAGGTCCAACCGTAAACCTAGCACTGCCAAGTCCACCACTAAACCATGTCCCTAAGTACCACATCTACATGTCTTTTAAATATCTCCAGGGATGGTGACTCAGCCACTTCCCTGGGCAGCTTGTTCTCATGCTTGACAACATTTTCCACGAAGACATTTTTCTTACTATCCAATCTAAACCTCCCCTGGCGCAACTTGAGGCCACTTCCTCTTGTCCTGTTTGCTTTTTACTTGGGAGAAGAGACCGACCCCCACCTTGCTACAACCTCCTTTCAGATAGTTGTAGAGAGTGATAAGGTCTCCCCTGAGCCTCCTGTTCTCCAGGCTGAACAACCCCAGTTCCCTCAGCCACTCCTTATAAGGCTTGTACTCTACACCCTTTACCAGCTTTGGTCTTCTTTGGATGCACTCCAGAATCTCAGTGTCTTTCATCTAGTGAGAAGCCCAAAACTGAACCCAGTATTTGAGGTGCGGCCTCACCAGCGCCAGTACAGGGGGATGATCACTTCCCTAGTCCTGCTGGCCATGCTATTTCTGATACAGCCAGGATGCTGTTGGCCTTCTTGGCCAGCTGGGCACATATCATAACTGTAATTTCAAATGCATGTCATAATTTCTCTGTGTTTTTTCAGAACTGGATTTTTTCACACTTCTTTGGTTTCTTCTTTCTCTCATGTGACTTTTAACCCAAGTGAAGTTTGAGGCAGCAATTTTATGGTGTTGATCTGACAGGACAACATAATTCCAATGTGCTTTTGGAACCTTTGTAGAAAAAGTTAATGTTCAGATCTTTTTCCCCCAAAATGCTGTCTGAATGAGCCTGTAGAAGAACATGTTAATAGGTGGGTGGGTGTAATGAGGCTGTATGTGACCAGTGGTCACAAGTTGGTAACGTTCCTACCTATTTTGAAGAATATGGCTTTTCAGATGCTCTTCGGTCCAAACCAAATAAGGTGATACTCTTTGATTTATATGTCAGTTTTCATGTTTTGTTACATCTTTTCTGGCAACTGCAGTATAAATGAAATTTTATCACCATTTGCATTCAGGAAGGTCTTCATTAGGCACAGGAAATGGATTCTGTGTGCATCATTGCCTTAGGAAGGAGGAATGGTCACTTACCTTGTGTTAATAGTCTAAGAATACATGTATTCTGTATGAATAACCTGCCCTCACTTGTATTTTTTTTTTATTGGGGGTTTTCTGAAGAAGTTGAGGATTAGGTTTAGGATTGGGGTAACCTGAGCGGCAGACCAAATAGAGCTGGTTGTGCAGGATTGATGTGCAGGAATGTAATGATAATTCATTACTTTATCCATACTGTTTCCAGTGATCGACATGACTTTCACTGAACAACTGACTAATTATAGGTAGGTGCTTGCTTTTAATGTCTTTAAGACATGTCTTTGTACTATACTGGTGGTCATAAAATTGAAATGGTCCTTCATTTCCTGGCACTTTCACTGCAACTTCTGCAAAGTTGTGACTGTCTTCCAGAATATCAGGACTATTAAATAGGCCTTAAGAATGGTCTGTAAAGGAAAAAAAAAAAAGCCCTGTATTTTGTTTTTGTCTTTTTTGTTGTCCTCTAGTATTTCTATCCTAGCAGAATAGTAGGGTTTCAGGATGAAATAAATGTGTAAATTTATTTAATAAGTAGGTACTAATAACCTAAGCAACTAAAAGGAAATTAAAATTACAGTGTGCTGTAGATCTGCTGCTAATAATAGAGACCCTTCTTGCAATGGGTGGTTGGGAAGAAAGGTTTGGTTTTTCAGTACTGTGACAGAGGGATAATAACAGCTTTGGGACTGCAAGGGGTTTTTCTGATAGTGCCGGGGGAAGTACGAGAAGGCTTGAGTATGGCAACTCTGTTTTTAGGCACTAGCAACAAGCAAGAGGAGCTGAGGAAGAAGGTGGCTTTGTAGACTAGATGGTTAAAGCAGCTAGTGGATGGGAATACTGCATGAAATCCATAGGGACTTGAGGCTCGTGCCCAAGAGCATCTTGGGATGACTTCTATCCCTATAATTGCAGATTAGACTATGTGTGTTTAACCCTGAAAGTTCGTAAAGTCAGTTTTACAGACTGCAAGCCACAAAGCGCTACCCAGTACTCTTAGTGAGAACTTGAATGGCACAAAATACTACGTGCTGCTGGAAGACAGCAGAAGGGTGTAGCAAATGACCTTGCAATAGAAACAATTTCCTAGGTGAAATTGTTTAGGTAATACAACAAATTGCCTCATGCTGCTGAGGAATGACACATCTGCTCTCCACCGTCTCTCCCGGGTCTTTCATCTGTGCTAAACCTTGCTGAGGGAGAGCTCTTCCTGGCTTGTCATCTGACCATCGTTTTGATGCTGAGCACATAAATGAAGCTGCTGTGAGTCTCTCTGCATTGTGCTCTGCATCCTCTCTCTGATCTTGGCCAATCTTTAGTGCTTCAGAGGAAGCCCAGGTGGTCTTAGGGAAATATTCAGGAGCAAAGTTTGTATTATGAAGAAAACTTCTCTTATCTGGTCAGGTAACTGAAACATGGCATAGTAATGTAAATGTAATAGAGCAAACCGGGTAGACAGTATGGTAATCAAGACTTCTTTTGAGTGTCCTGGGATGGAAATGAACCAGACACCACAGGACTGTTCACCAAAGCTTCAATTTCTAATCTGCAGTTCCCTCTATTTTGTCTTTCAGTTACAACACTTGATGCAGTTGAGTGTACTGAGAATATTTCATGTGGAATTGGCATCTGACTTGAAAGAACAGATAGGAGATATGATGTCTTTATTCTGTAGTGTTCCTAATCTGTGTTAAATTTAAATAAACTTGGGCTGTGAATATATGCTTTTGAGATTATAATATAAAGGCCAAGAGACTTTGACTTTGAAAATTACGTAAGAGGGGAATTAGTTTCAGATAGTCTTGTCTTTGTAAATACAGCAAGTATTCCACATGCCTGTATGAGATTACGTTTTGTTAAACAGTTGAATATTTTTTTAGAAATGGTAAAAGATTTCCAGCAGCATGTGAAGTCTGCCCAGGCAAATGCCCAGAATAGATGCAAAGCAAGCATATAAATTAAAACCATACATTGTAGCAAATTTGTACAAACAGTTGAATTTTCAACTTCTTAAGAACTAAAGGAAGGAATGGACAGGCTTTGTTGTGGTTTTTTATATAAATTAAAACATAAAGCATTTTAAGTATTTTTAAAGCTTATAATACTTAGATAATTTCCTTTAAAAAAAAAAAAATCTAATGCACACTTTGTGCATTTGAAATTTCATGCCTAAAATGTCTAGGCTAAAATCATAAACCGGAAGGCAAAATTGCCAGAAATGCAGATCACTGTTTTGTTTCATATAGATAGTTGTATGTGTCTGGAGCTGCACTGATAAAACAGCACTGTGTGGGTCCAAAGTACAGACAGGCAAAAAAAAACCCCCACCCAAACATCAAGAAGCCTAGAAAGATCATCCTTTCACTCTTCCCCCTCGCCCCCCAACCTTGAAAGTGGGAAATGTGTGAAGTAGCATATGTGATTACTAGGTTATAGATTTGTCCTGGTTTGAGTACAAGATTCTTGTACTAAGTTGCTTTTTGTCTGTCTTTGTGCTCATATTCATTACCTTCCAAAGACTTTTTTGAAAGAAAAAATCAACAGGAGTGCTGCAGATTTTGACTTAAGGTTATCAGAGACGTGGTCATACTTGACTGGCTAAAATCAAGATGTGGGTGGGGATTAAGATTTCTTTTGTTTATTTGTACATTTGTCTGAGTGATGATTTTGTGGGAGAGGGAAGATAATACAAAAGGCTAGGTTAAAAAATGTTTTCTAAATTACTGTCACTTTTAGCAGGAATGCTTGAACATGTTCACTAAAACTGGCACTTTCTCTACAGCTTCTGGAAAAACATAAGAACACGGAAAGCATGGTAGAGCTCCTTGAACTGTATCAAATGGAAGATGAAGCCTACAGTAGTCTTGCAGAAGCTACCACGGAGCTCTACCAGTACTTACTGCAGCCATTCAGAGATATGAGGGAACTTGCGATGCTTAGAAGACAGCAGATAAAGGTATGGTAAAGGTAACTGAACTTCTTATTAATGGGGAGATTACGCTTTTTAGTTACTACTTTTATTACACAGTATATGCAGTGATGGTTTCCCCACTAGAAGCTGACTTTATTTTTCCGGTTCTTCCACTCAGAGGAGTGCTTTTGAAGAGTAAGAATGTCTCTGACGTGTAGCTAACCGTCACCTGTTAAACTTACTGTGTTTGTTCAAATTCATTGCTGAATTTAATAGGTGAAACTTAAGAATTTTGTGATTACTGGGAATACTGACTAATATATAAAATAGATACTGTACGTATGTCTCTTTCTATGCTATTGTTAATTCTTTTAAAAGAATATGCAGGAAGTTACTTTTGACTTTAGTTTTCTGACATAACTTGATAAACTATGACAAGTCAGTAGCTTCTCATCTAATCTTATGAAACACTTAAACATGGAAGCACATATAATGTATATAATTTTTTGTAACACTTAACAGTATATTTTCCTAAGTTAAAAAAAAAATATAGCCAGCTAAATAATACTACATTTTGTTAAAACTGTTTTACAATGTATATGTAAAAAACCCTAGAACTATTTTAAGATAAATCAAAATAAAAAATATCAAGTGTCATCTTTATTGCATCTCGGAAGTACTTCTGATAAAATCATTAGTTCCTGTGCAGATTATTAAGACGCTAGCCTTCTAATTCTTCTAATGTATGTGTTGTAATGTAGAAGCTAAAATGGGTTTGTTTCATTTAGTCTGTATTGCAAATGTTAATTTATCTCAGCTTTGTACCTTGTTCAGTTAGCCATCATTGTTTTTACTGTTTTCACTTTGAAACTACAGTGTTTTTCTCTAGTTTTGAGTACAGAATGAGAGTGGCAGGCAAGAGAACTTACAATTCCAAAACTAGTTTTATTTTGAGCTATGGCTGTGTCCATAAAGTAATTTTTCAGAAAGTTCAGCAATCTGAAACTAAGTCAGTGAGATAATGTGATGATATTTGAACTAAAAGTGCTTTATTTTCCCCCTGAATGATAAATTGCTGCACAGAGAATTGGGATGAATATTTTTTTCAGATGTGTTATATGGCTGAAGATTATGAACATTACTTTTAATAAAAAGCCTTCTTCGAAGTGCAGTGAAGTAGCTTCCATTTTATTTGAATTTGTAGGAGAGGAAAAAATGATTATTTTTGTTCTTTTGTCAAGCAAGAAAAGATAAGTATACTGAGTAGGGAATACGAATTCACTTGTGTGTTGTTTTGGATTTTTTTGTTTCTTTTTTTTTTTTAACCTCAATGATATCTTGAATTCCAGCTTTAAAATACCTCATTTTCTATTTTTCCTGGAAGAAAAACCTTGGTAAACTTCAGAGGCCTGTTCTGTGGTTGACTATTTTAGTCTTACATAGTTGCATCTAATGTACATTAAGTTCTCTTCCTAAATTGGCAATCTTTGAGCTATAGAACTTGGTCATCTGTATTATATGGTAGAGGAAGATGCCATCTCTTGTTTTTCATTTCATTGTTTGAGAGAAAGCAGTACTTGTATCTATGATGACAAAATATATATTACGCTGGGTAGCTAGGGTGGAATAATTGCTTTATAAATAGACCTTGTGCATGAAATGGTTTGTGTTAACTTGCTGCATATGTTTTTCTGGCGGGCTTAATAATGGAACAAGGATCCGTAGGTTTCTATAAACCCTTATGGCTGGGGATTAGCTCTGTTTTCATGCATAACAGAAGTATTTCTGATGCTTACCAACTCAGTGAAATGGGAGCTGTAAGCATATACTGTTTACATATAAAGGGTGACAAGGAGAAAGATAAAGTTTGGATGTAGGGCCAGGTAAGGAAGGAATAATGTGCAGAATGTGTTACTAAAACGAAAAAGTAAGTTGCAAGGATAGTTAAGCTTGAATACAAATAGTATTTAGTCAAGATTGCATATGCCTTCTGTAATAACTTTATTTAACATTTTTAGACCTTTTCTCTATTAGGTATCTGTTTCAGTTTGGTTTTTAAGAATTTGGGGTTTTTAACAGGTATTTTAGTTTCATTTTGTCAGTTTTCAGAATGAATTTAGGAGGAAATTGTTTGCATTGCCTTTAATCTTTGAGAAGAGTGTTTAGTGTCCTTTCCTTTTGGAGCAAGACATAAAAATTGTAAGATATCAGCTGGGTGTTAAACTTCTGCGGTTGCCATGAAACTTACAGCAAGCGAAACGCCTACAGGAAGGAAGGGAAAAACAAACAAAATTCTGTCTGCTCAGCAGAGGCTTATTAGAGTAGGACTACTGTATTATCTGCAGATTCTTTCTTTGGGGAAAAAAAACCACCCCAAAACTCCCCGGAACAAAAGTTTGTAGCAAAGTTGAAACTTCTAGAAGATTGAAAATGCAGGTTAGTGTTTTCCATGATAGACATGGTACAAGTCGTTGGTTGGTTGGGGTTTTCTATATTTTAACTTGATATTATGCTAGTTTTTCAGGTGTGTTTTGCCTCATTTAGTGTGGAGGATGGATCATTTAGTGTGGTTGAGAAATCAAAGTGGTATTGTGAAGCACTTAAATATTGCTGAATCTGGAAAACATAATGAAAAAGGTAGAAGATTATAGAAGGAGAAACGGATGGCATATTATGAAACGAAATGTCACTCTGGAAAACTGACTTCTGCCAAAATTTCTATTTAATTATGGACTAGTCATCTGACCCTAGAACAATGCGTTCAGTAGTGATGATTCTCATTTTTTGGGCTCCCAGCTTGAGAAACCTAGTTTTGTGTGTAGAAATGCTTAATATTTATGAGTGCTTCTCAAATCCATGGGGATCTCCCTGTAAGCATGGCAAAATGCTTACCAGATAACCATGCGTTCTTGAAAAAACTGGACACTGCAAGCACAGCAGTGTTTGGGACTTACACTTGTTTTTATATAAAATCTCATGGGAATAATCCTGCTTGACCCAAGGCCTTTATGGGGGACACCCAAATAAAAGCCAATTCATGATGAATGTTATTATCAAATTGAGAAATGCTTATCAAAGAAGCAAGTCGATACTGATTTCAAGATTAAAATGTAAGGTATGCTTACCAGACATATTCTGTGTGTCTAGCATGACCATGTTTTGTACGGAAAGTGTGAAAAGTTGTATTGATAAGCCAGCCAAACAGTCAGAGCTATAATTACATTCACTGGAATGCTGGAGAATGTACAGGAAAGGAATTGAAGACAGTATTGTAATTTATATACATGTAAAAGCTGTGGTGAATCTGTATAGGCATTTAAAAATTTCATTCTTTCTTGACTATTTCCGGTTTAGATGTAATTATGTGTAAAGACATTCAACCAGTGAGTTTTAGCATGTTAATTTAATTGTTTGGGTTACTAGTCCTGATTTCAGAATCTCAGATGTAACATAGGCATCAGGTAAGTGAAGCTTGTTATTCAAATTCTGTATTATGTTTTGTGCTATCTGTATATTCTTCCAAAAATATGGAAGACAAGTGTGAACTTAAAACCACAGGGCAAACAGTATTTATAGATTATTTTATCTAGCATTAATTCAGAATTCTGAATGGATTTTAAGATGCTCTTTTTGCTAGAAATCAGACTTCTAATGAACTAAAAAAAGCTGTAATATTTTTGATCCTAAAAATGTTTCACACTTATACTTACGAATTTTTCATTTACCAAAATGAATCATTTCCATGTGAAAATTTAGCAAATTTTGTCTGTTAAGAATACACATTGCTGTAGCAGAAAAGCAGGAAGTGGTAGGCATCAGTAGCTGGGAATCTGAACACGAAATACTTCTGAAATTTGGAAGAAGCAGAGTAGATAGATGCCTGTGGTCCAGTGCCTTTGATTTCAGATAGTTAAATCTTAATTTTGTTACATCTTCCATATGTAGTGCAGTCATCTTCTGAAAATATGGAGCAGAGGGACCAGTTAGTGTTGATATTTGGCTATAGAACTTACAGACAGATTAATATGATGAAGCTTTAAGCCCTTTAAGACTAAGATATAAAATGTTCTTTGATATACAGGATACCAAATCTGGTTATATAAAAAAAAATTAAAAAACTGTCAAAAGAATAACTTCATGGACAACAACCCAAAGCCTTTTATATATGTGCAGCTGTGTTCACCAGTCTTTATGGAGAGTGAGAATCTACCTTGCTACTTTGAATTTTTGTGGTCGTATAACTGTGGACAGTACTTCACAGGCATGTTGAGTAGGCACTGTGTTTCATCAAACCCCAGGTAAAACAACTGTGAAGCTTTTTTTTTCATGCCGCCCCCTTTTTTTTTAATGTGCTTGGAATTAGACTAAAGATAAAACGTAAGATAAATTGTTTCATAACCTACATGTAGATGCCAGTAAAACTTTGACACAAGCATTCCTGAAGGTCTGAGTTGGGCTGGATTGTTGCTTAACTGAGAACTGATAGTATCTTGATACAGGTGAGAGCCTACAGTCATTGTTACCTCTCAATTCATCTCCAGGAAATGAGAACATTAAAATGTAATTATATATTTAAAAGCAGTCTTAGTTTCATTGCATATATATTCATTATTTTCACTGACATGTTAATTCACTTGAGTGTGAGGGGTTTTTAAGGACTTTACACTGATGTTGAGGTGAGAGATTAGAACAGCTTGATAATTCATCAAGTTCAGGGTTTTTTTTTAAATTTTAATGCTTTAATGTAGAATGCTTTAGTCTGTGTTGTGCTTTCCTTTCAAGCTCCTTTAAGCAGATACTGGTATAGTTGATGGTATATCTCTGGCTCAACTGTATGCGAACTTATTTGTTGGTTTAATATTTGATGGTGAATTGCGGTAGGGAACCTTATAACTAATTTGACTTTGATTTGTGTAAAATTAAATACTTATGAATAAATTATGCTGAACTGAACACTTTAACTTTTGGTTAAAAACATTTTCACAAAGTATGAAACAAGTTCAAAGGAGAAGGTAAGTTTAATGATGAGGATAGCTAGCAAAATAGAGAGAAATACTTAAAATACTTGAGAGAATACTTTAAAAAAAGTCTCAGTTAACTGAAGATGGGAAGTTGGAAAGGGAGTGGATATCAATGCTTCATACTATTAATTTGTAGTGTTGCTCCCATGTATCAAATGGATGAGTTCTGTGTTACTAAATCCATGCTTTTATCATTGGCTCTTGAATAACTGATGTCTCAGCTGGTTTTTGAACTGTGCATTTTTATCTTTTTCAGTCTCATACAATATTTTTGAGTGCATGATGGTCTTGCAGTGAAAACATGGGTACAAAGCTACACAAGCCACATTGGAGGACACTAAAGCAGCACTGATTAAAATGTATAATTACTTGCATGGCAATCAGCTCAATTTCATTCCTCTTAGTTCGTGAACCACACCCTCCAGCAGTTACAGACTAGTGATTTGCTGATAAGTTGATGAAAAATGTTTGGTAAAAAAACCTGATATAGTAGTCAGTGGAGAGACTGAAATACTTCAAAGAATTTTTAAGTCTCTTAGCGTATCTGTAGTTGAAGATGTGTCCTCACACAATCAGAAATCATAGTCAAATCAACTTGGCTTTTGAAAAACCTGTAGAGTAGGGGCGAAACGGTAATCTAAGTTTAGGCAAAATGGCTGGATTTGCAAATGAAGGCCATAAACTTTGTTGAAAATATTGCTTTCTTGTTTGAGAAACTGGTGTAATATGCTGAATTATGCTGTGATAGTCTTTGTAGTCTCAAAGTCTATTTCATACGGGTTTTATGCCAGTCCCTGCTACATTCTGAACTATAAATCCTCTAGATTTATTATATGGACTCATAGCAAAACATTTTGCTGAATTAAGATCAGGGCTTTATGGGCTTTCTGAAAAGCAACGCTCTAAACAAGTGATCTGATTGAAGGCGAGCTGGTAGTCTGAATCATTAAGGAACATGAACTCTTAATATGAGGTTGCTAAGTACAAAACTATGGCGTGTATCTGGTCACTTAAATCTGCCTGTCTGGAAGGTGAATGGAGTACAAAACTGCTCTGGATGTTCAACTGTAAAACTGCTTAGTAAGACTTGTCAAAAAATCTGATTATGTTTGAATGCCAAAAGATTTGGTTTGTGGTGTTTGGTGTGGGTTGTTTGTTTGTATGTTGTTTTTTTGTTTGTTTTTTTAAGTTCCCTTACAAAAGGCTGGGCTGGATAATAAAATGGTAGGTGAAATTGTCAATAAATAAAAAATAGTGCATGTGCAGAACGATGATAACCTACAAAAGTGTACATGCATGTTTATATGCACTTAATTAACTATTACTCCTGAGGAAAAAGGTATGAGAATTATCTTAAGGAGTTCTTTGAAGATAGCTTGCCATTCAGCATTTTGAAAGAGGAAAGAAAGGTTTTGAATTATTGGGGGGGGAAGAAGCAAAATAAAATAGAAAACATCATACCTTTGTATGTATCCATGGTATACTTGATCTTAAATGCTGCTGTTTTAGTTTCTTCCTCTCAAAAACATACTGTAGGATCAGAACAGTTACAGGATGGCAGAGAATTACAGGTATTTCCCTGCAAACAGCCTCATTGCAAGGACAGAGTAAATTAATCAAATTGCCTTAGTTTGGAAAGCATGTGATTGATGTAAGTTAAGAAAGAGATCCATCAATCATTAATGATAGGGGGAAGAAAATATCGAATTATTTCTTTCAGTCTTTCTCATACTAAAAAAAAAAAGGAATAGGGGCCCCTCAATGAACTCGTGGTGCTTTAAAACAGCCTGCAAATAGAGGAAAAGCAATTAAACTCTTATGAAACACACCTTACATGGTCTGGGGCGATCGCTGATGGAAATAGATGTTTACATGATGTTAATGGCTTCTGCTGTTTCTTCCTGTTCTTATGTGCTCTCTGACAACCACTTTTGTGAAAGTGTCATAATTGTCTTACTTCAGATAATGCTTCGAAACTAAAGCTTGAAAAACATGAAAGTCTTCAAGAGCAAGTTTCATTGTAAGGAAAAAAAAAAATTATCTTAGCCAATTTTACCATAAGACTTGGATTCTTCTCCAAGAGAATACAGGGCTTTTAGGAAGAATAGCTGGAATAGTTTTTAGACAAAGTGATTACTAGGAAAGAAACTGTAGATTTAGCTATGTGATCTAGTGATGAAATGAGAGGTTTTTCTGTTAGGCCACACTTTCTCCAGAACTTTGAGTCCAAGTGAGGAACTTCCAGACCAAAAAGTGAGCTGGAGAAAATGTTAGGGAACTGAAAAGCCTTTTAGGTTAGAAAAAACTTTAACTACGTCAGAGTTTAAGTAAAATGAATTTGTAACTAAAATAAATTTTTACTGAATCAAAAGTAGATACATATGTTTAAAAGAAGTGTCAATTAGATGACAGCATTTCTTAGTTTTTCTTTCTTCACTTTGTCATTACAGTTCTTTGGTTCCTTCTCTTAATCATATCTCGTGTGGACAATAGTAATTTAAAAAATATTTAGTCTATAAAATGACCTGTGCTGTTTTATGGACTATAAAACCAAAAGATGCTGGCATCATAAAGGTGTGCAGTGAACAAAATGAAGCACAAACATGTTACACATGCATTGCAAACAGTAGTGGAATGTAGAAGCATGTAAGAGCTTCCTTTAATTCCATAATGAGAGTTATTGTCTTACATCAAGGTGGTTAATTATTGAAAAGAATATAGAAAACAAAGTCTTTAAAAATCATGAGCGTGTTCACGTTGCTATGTAATGGTCCATATGTGTTTCCCTTTTCCTTTTTAAATTCTTAGCTAGGATAAAGAGAGTTGTCACTTCTGTCATGAAGGTGATGTAGGTGAGGAGGAAAGCTGCTGTATGTTCTTCATAAGCTGCAACCTCCAGAGGCAGGTTCCCTGTCTTTCCTCCCCAACTTTTCTCCCTATCACACCTGTGGTCTTCCCTTAATTAAACTACGTTGTTTTTTCATGAGCTTACTTTCTAGTTCCTGTGATAACATACAGCTCTAAATAATTTCTGTCTTCTGTATAAGTGTACACAAATTATATTATTTACAGTGACTATTATGATTTAACATACATTTGCTGTTATGACCCTTTGCTGGACTGGGACGTTTTGTTCAGCCAGCCATTTGGCAAGGGGGACTGTGTATATTTCACCACTATGTCTCAGTAGTTCCTCTCTGTTTTTCTCTGGTGATGGTCTGTCCTGCCCTGAAAGCATGACAAGTACAAATATCATTAATAAATGGGAGATCATAATAATTTTCTAGGTAGGTTGCACTTGAAAACTGATAATTCTTCTTTCAAGTTGTTGGTGATGGTCAGTATTTACACTGACAATACGGTGATCAGTTTTTTTCCATGTTTCCTCAGGTACACGGCCAAAAGTGGCTGTTTGCATGCCCTCTGTCTTTTAGTTTGTCACAGTCATTTGGTTTTAATTGCAAAGAATGACAGTAATAACCTTTGGAAAGGTTGCTAGCAATATTTTCTTTCACAGTGGTATTTTTTTAATAACTCTATTTTTCTTTGTTATGTTTCTTGATGGAGAAATTGAATCAGGTGGAATGCACTGGCTGGATGGGAAGAGATTGCTTTTCCCATAGGGAGCACTGTAGCACATTGAGGTCGATGGAGAGGCTCTCAGATGCCACAGGGTGTGTGTGTCAGGAAAGGCCAGAAAAGTAAGCTTGGGCAGGAGAGCTGCAAACCTGCTGGGGGAAGCAGGGAGCAGCAGACAGCTGGACCGCAGAGACTGCAACTTCCAAGGTACCGAAGGGGGATCTTAAAAGTTTGTTGGTCATTTAGCTAATAGAAACAAAGATGGGAAACGAGAACCTGTCTTCACGGACAGTGCAGACTGTGTTCATTGAATACCTTCCTGGAGTGTCCTTCTGACAAGTCTGCTTTTCCCAAAATTAGATCCTCTCGTGAAGTGAAATATTAAAGCAACTTGATTTCCTTCTTTCACCCTTGCATGAGAATCTCTCTGGCTGCTCTAGGTAAAATATGCAAAATACTTTTGTAATAGGCAATGCCAAGCTCCTGGTGTGCTAGATAGTTAACTCCCTAGTTAGTTAACTTCCCTGCTCCTAGATGGTTAACTTCCCTGAATTTTGTTTGATTCATATGACTACTGTAGCCCAAGGAATGGTCTGAGATGCCTTCTGCTGGCAGCAAGTGGATAACACAATGTGTCTTCCTGAACTTAACTAGACTATCTAAAGAGTGACGAAGATCTCTGGCTGAGGACTGTTACTCCAGGAATCAGCCCGGGAGCCTGGATCTTCTGAGCATTTGCAGCTCTTGCTTATTCTTCAACTTTCTCATTCTGTGTCTGTCACCTTGAACCTCAGTTGCCTCTGGTTGGCAGAGCTGTTAAATGGTTGTTGGAACAAGCAGTGTACGCTGGTCTAACAGCTTCAAGTGTGAAGAGAGCAAGCCCTTCAGTTTAAGGTTTGTCCTCAGCTACTAGCTAGCCACCTTTCTTAAGGAAGCGGCTGGGGTTTTTCACCTGTCAAAGACTGTTCTCCACTGGCACCTAGATTCTGTCTGCACTTGTTGATTGGACGTGGCCTTTGAAATAATGAGAGCCAGCTCCCTTTTCCCTGGCTTGCTCCTTGGATTAACCCCAGCTGGCAGCTAAGCCCCACACAGTCTCTTGCTCACTCCTCCTGGTGGGATGGGGGAGAGAATCAGAAGGGTAAAAGTGAGAAAACTTGTGGCTTGAGACAAAGACAGTTTAATAGGTAGAGCAAAGCTGTGCTCACAAGCAAAGTAGGGAATTCATTCGCTGCTTCCCATCAGCAGGCAGGTGTTCAGCCATCTCCAGGAAAGTAGGGCTCCATCACACATAACCATTACTTGGGAAGACAAATGCCATCACTCTGAATGTCCCCCTTTTCCTTCTTCCTCCTGCTTTCATTGTTGAGTATGATGCCATATGGTACGAAATATCCCTGGGGTCAGCTGGGGTCAGCTGTCCTGGCTGTGTCCCCTCCAAACTTCTTGTAACACTCTGTCTCCTTGCTGGCATTGTGGTATGAAGAGCAGAAATGGCCTTGATGCTGTGTAAGCACTGCTCAGCAACAGCTAAAACATCCCTGTATTATCAACACTGCAGCACAAATCAAAAACATAACCCCATCCCAGCAACTATGAAGAAAACTACCTCTATCCCAGCCAAAATCAGCGCATCCCTCCTCCATCATTTCATGGCTGCAGAGCCAGAAAGTTAACGTTGTGTGTGTGTCCCTTATCCAAGCTGCAGAATACAAAGCCTGAACGTGAACATACAAGACACTTCAACAAGAATCTTCATCTATTCATGTTCATGCTCAATAATTCTAAGAGTTTGACTGTCTTGCTAGATAACAAGCTGTGTAGGTATAGGCTATAAGACTACTAAGCATCAGGGCAGGTCAGCTCAAGCAGCATTAAGGAAATACTTCTGTCCTATGTATCTTCCTGGGGCTCCTTTTGGACTTTTGTTAAACGTGCCACTGTTGCTGCAGCCTTAAGGCATGACGTTGGTCTGTTCTTGTTCATGCAACTACCTGGGGACCTTCTTCCAGACAGTAGTCATTTATGGAATATGCTGCTTGATCTTTTTTAAATGTGAACATGTATATGAAAAAATGCATAAAGGGAAAGTACACATCAGTAACTGTACAGGGTTGGACTGGTCCAGCCTCATAAATGTTACAACCTGGTCTTCTTCTTTGTTCCCCCAGTTTCTAAAGCTTTGTAGGATTGTGACCATCTGTTTATAGTTGCGCATAAATACGCATACTTTTATGGGTATTGATTGTTAAAGCAAGGGCTTCTTGAGTTTTCTGTGCCTTGCTGTATGAACACCCTCAGCATGGATGATGGCACAGATGGCATACTTGGGATTACAGTTAATGAAAGGTGCTTACCTTTTTATTACTTGTAAATGCTTGCTCTGGCAAACAAAGATACAATTGTATTATGCTGTCATTAATCTCTTTAGCTTGCACCATGTTTAAATACTGTTTTAGGAGGCAAAACTTTATGAAGAAATGCTTCTTCAAGGCTTCTTGCTCTCTTAGAAATGATGCCTAACAAGAATGTTACATTACGCAGTGATCATATGTCAATTCTGGTATCAAACTACCTCATCTTTATCGAGGAATAGAAAAGGAAGACTTTTTACCTGTATTGTTTTTTTTTTTTTTATCCTGCTTCTCAAAGGAATTTGCTGCTTCAGAGTTCTTCATAAATGGAAAGCATTGACTTCACCAGTCATCATTCACTGTTACATATACACAGTTTGACATTTGTTTGGAAACTCTTGTCTGTCCACTCATAAGCATTCCCTGTGGGAATCATGATACATATGCACTCCAAATTGCATATAACAACCTATCTAGTTAAATTATTATTCACTTATCATTTGTCCACATTTTTATTTTGCCTGTTGCCTTTCTAAGGTTTTGGGAAATATATAAGTAGTAGATTAAAATACCTTATTAAACTACTTTTAAAAAATTTTCAAGAACTTAGAAGGCACCCATATATTTTTACTTGTAAAAAATCATCCCTCTAAGAGATGGGGTAAGTGGATGTGTGAAGGTAGATCCTAAACAGTCACTTAAAAACCTATCATTTGCAGTTCAACTATAGAGTGGAATGGCTTTTTGAGACGAGATTGAGGCTTTGTGAAATCAAGTTTAATATTTGAAGCATTAGAACTTCCGGTTAATATCTGGGGACATACAAGATTATGAGCATTTTCAGGTTTGGGGTTTTTTGTCTATACTAGTGAGGTGTCTTCTTGACTGATGCAAATGAAAAATATTTGAAATTAAGGTATTGGTGTTGCAGCAGCAGGCTTAAATATTTAGTTACTTAGATAGGTAGTCTGTTGTCTGTAGTGGGACTACTTAAAAGCTTAACTTTTAAAAGGTGTAAAAATTTCCAGTTTTGGGAGAGAAAGCTATATTTTTATTATTTTTTAAAAGAAACTCCAGGTCCTTTACAGGCTTCAGATAATTGTCACTTCAAAATAAAATTGCCTTAATGTTGGCAACAAAAAGGTATTTGAACTCCCAGGCAGTAGGAAAATGTGTTTTTAAGTCATCTATGACAAAGAAAAACTACTAAAATATTGGTTTCTTGCCACTACCCCAACACATCCCCTGTTTCCAGCTTCTTTCTCACTGAAGACTGTTCATTTAGTTCAGAATGACATATTCCAGGCTGGAAGAAAGCCTGGATGAAGCATGCTTGTTATCTGAAGGTAGTAAGATATTTAACAAAAAGTTACTGACAAAACAAATTTACATTTGAGGTTTTTATGCTTCCAGTAAGAATAGTAATGAAACCACGGAAGTACTTTTCGACAGAATGGAGCACTTCAAAGAGGTTTTTTTTTCTGTTCAATAGAAGCCATGGTGATTTGCTATTAGCTTTTTCTCCTTTTTGTTTTTCTTAGCCACCCTGAAACTGGTTGCTGTTGGTCATATAGCAACAATTAATTGTGGTGTTAATTATGGACTGTTTTATTTTCAGATCTCGATAGAGAATGACTACCTAGGCCCCAGAAGAATTGAGAGTCTGCAAAAAGAAGATGCGGATTGGCAGAGAAAAGCCCACATGGCTGTGCTTTCTATTCAAGATCTTACAGTTAAATACTTTGAAATAACAGCTAAAACACAGAAAGGTAGTTATTTTCTACTATCCTATCCATCAAATAAAAGAGCTTTAAAAATTTATATAATGTTTACCATGTTCTGTATTTTACTGTGATTTATTTTTTTTATCAGTCCTCCATGAGGAAAATGGAGCTGTCATTCCCATTTGTTTTTTCTTCTGTGTCTATTTGAATCTTTCACCAATAAGCCTTTTCAGGATGTTACGAGAGGTGAAGAGAATAGAAATTTTAGATAAGTTTCACAACCACTTTCTCAATGTGGTTGTATTATTTGCACTGTACATTTGTAAAGGATTTAGAGAGCATTGAGTCCCTGATGGATTCTGTCTTCTGTACTGGATATGGCAGACCCCCATAGTAAGTGTTTATTACCTTTCGATTCATTTCCCCTTCCTGTCTCCTCTGCCTTTCAGTAATTTTTTTCATAGCTCTAAATATTAAGCAACAGCTCAGTTTAACTCCTTGGCGAAAGCTGCTCTGTAGTTCAGAAATCTTCATGGATACAGCCTTGGCATTTCTGCACTTGAAGAATGTGGCAGTTTTATTAAAGAGTTGGTGCAGTAAAACCAGGTCATGTGACTTGTCATGTACATCTGTGCTATCATCCTTGTACCATTCTAACTTAAGTAATTGGTTTATTAGGGCAGACACACCTGAGGATGTGGTTTCATGTCACCTCTTCTAGTTTTACTGTGGGCTACTGCTGACAAGAGTTTGTCTCACTGTTTTCCCTACCTGACTGTGGGTTCCTGTTCCGTTCTTTGCCTTGGTGATAGCGATTGTGCAACCAGATGAATGACCTGTACCTTTGGGAGAAAATCTTTTTTGATGGGTAGGTTTCCTGTCATCTTCCTGTGTGACTGCTAGATCTGCCTCAAGAGAAGTAGTCACTGCAAAATGATTCCTTTTGGTGACAGCCCAAGTTAAGGGTAACATGAAACTCAACCTTATTTCAAAAAAAATGACTAAACCAGTTAAAGCATGTTGGAATTAATTTAATTAGGGGAAATTGTAAATGTATTTCATCAATTTGGTTCCTTTTCTAGTATGACAAAAGCAGCAAATAAAATATCCCTTTAGCTGATAAAGAACATACATTTACGGTTATGTTTTGTTTTGTTCAGATTTTTTTTATGTACAACAATCAGGATTGTGGGGAAAAACACTGGGAAATGAAATGGCTGGAGACTGTTAACAACCCTAAACCCTTGGTGTATAGATTGCTTGCCTGTTTTCTTATGTTTTGGGTTTTTTCTGGCCTCTTGCTGATCACAGAGGTTCTTACGTACCAAGATAGTAACAGATGGCAGGCAGAGGAAAAACACATGAGAACATAAAGGTATTTTTTATTACCTAACAACAACATGTAATACCTTCTAGCACCTGGGGACTGAATGCTGCCCCTTTGATTGTGTGACTTGCGTGGCTTTTGCGTTGCAAAGCTAAGTGTACAGTGTCATGTGATTGTTCTGTATATTATAAATGGTGAAAATCTCATGTGTGTTAGCCTAGATGTTGTCTGGGGATCAAGAATAGAAAATCTGAATCAGGCAAGGGACTCCTGCTACTCTGAAGTCTTCCTGCAAAGATTGTCATTTGTCTCTGCATATTAAGATCAGATTATAATTTGTTTAATTAATTTGAATTAATTTTGTGAAGCAACCTGAATTTTGAGTTAAAAGATAAATGTTCTTTAAATTTAATTCGCTGTTCTTACAGATTTGCATGTGAGGTCAAGCTGAAATTCTTGTTTTAAATTGTAATTTTTTTTCCACTCTGCAGATGTGTTTAAACTTACAATTGCACTATAGAAGTTACTAAGGGAAACTGGAGACTTTAGTAGATGATAATTGGCGCTTTCAGAAGTGTGGAAAATTTGGGGTGCAGTTTAAGACCACATGGTAGCATTAATGAGATTTTTATTAAGTCAGGAATTCTGAACCAGTGGTTCAAGCATTCAGATACTGTGTATTTAGAACGGTCCCTATGTGGATAACAAAAACTGGAATGATAATGATAAAATGATCAACAAATAGCTAATTGCATATTTACATGAATCCTAAGAGTACTTACATCCTGGATTTGACCATTAGTACTTTTGTAGAATGACTACTCCCTGCTAAGAGAACTCTGTATGGTTTTGGATACAACTGTGTGCCTTGTCTCTACAGTAGGATCACTGGTGATCTGAAGAGTAGACTAGTAAGCTGTCTGCCTTTTCTTCCCTTCTGTAGCTGTGTACGATCGAATGCGAGCAGACCAGAAAAAATTTGGTAAGGCAGCATGGGCAGCAGCAGTGGAACGTATGGAAAAGCTTCAGTATGCAGTTTCTAAGGAGACTTTGCAGTTGATGCGTGCTAAAGAAATCTGTTTGGAGCAGAAGAAACATGCGCTGAAAGAGGAGGTAATTTTTCATACCAACAAATAGAAAAATAAAACATGCAGAAAAAACCCAAACCTCAAAGAGTGTTGATGTCTAGGGTTTTTTTTAAGTACTTGAAAGCTATTATTTTTCAGCTTTTAATAATAAAAGTCTGCATTTAAAATTTTACTACAGTCTACCATGTTAGACAATTAGAGTTGCAATGCAGGTGTGGTGGGTTTTGTGCCACTTACTTGTATTTTCTGTTCACCTTTTCCTGGTTAGTCAACAAAGAAGATAGTTTTTACTGTTAATGTTTACAGCTATCCACTGAGATGAATAAAACGAAGAGAAGGGATAGGACAGAAGTCTGCTGCTGTGTAATCTCTACACTTTAGCTCTCAGAGACATGACCACTTTTTCATAATAGTTCTGACATTCCGGATGGAAGGTGTCTGAACATTAGTAAACATACAGATGACTAGCCTGTTCTACTGTACTCTCTTTATCTCTGCTTATCCTAACTATTAAGGCAGTCTTCCAGAGGGAGTTCTGCTAGCTAGAGCTTTCCTGAGGAAGAGCGCATGCATTAAACTGTGTTTAAATGCCTTAGCAGAAAGATCCCACATTTGCTCAAAAGCAAAAATGCTACAAATCCTCTTTTAAAATTATCATATGGGTATCCAGTGCTAAAAACTTTTGGTCACACTAATGTTAGTTTACATTCTATCCAATCAGTTACTTGTTTTTAGAGCACTTCTCAAATGTTTCAGCAAAATTTGACTGAACCAGTGATTCTGTTATGAAAAGGTTATCCAGAGAACTCACAACTTTAGCACTGTATGTATTGGTAGGTTTGTAAGCCTGATAGACTATGTGCCTATTTTAGGAACTTCTGTAGAAGACAGCTTCATCTGCAAGGAAGAGAGTGTACATGCAAGACCCAGAGCATGAAAATAAAAACTTGATGCATTTCAACGCTCTTTATATTTAGAAAGTCAAGAGTTGTCTGGAAACCTAAATTTATCAGACTGTTGCTGTCCTTAGCTAAGAGTTGATGGGAGAATCCAGCAGTACTAATTGGAAATACTATATTGAATATGTTCACATATTTAGAGCAGCCACGCTTAGTCTCTTCTGTAGCACATCTTACTTTTTTCACAGTGGAGACCCTCCATGAGTTTTGTACTCAGTCTGGTAAATGAGTGATTGTTTTGGTGTGCAAAAGCGTTAGGGGCTGCATAGGCAAAGGAGAAATTCATTGCAGTATACAGGGGGTTGAAGAGCTCTGAACTAAGAGTTTGCGACTTTTGGGGAGGGGGAAATGAGGAATGTCTGATGGGTGTGCATGGGCATTTGCTTTGGGATGGTGTATTACAAGATACAGAGAGCTCTGGATCAAAACATGGTGGTGGGATGATACGACCAGCTTGTGTTCCGAAACATCTTTTTTTTGCTTTGAGGATGTAAAAGCCCTAAGTATGCAAAGTTGGATGTGACAAACGTGACTGGGAATCCAATATTTGAGAAGGATTGCAGTCTTATCACAAAGAAAATATTTGGTGATTATATTAGCTGGTGGTTTTGGAAGAGTTGACTGTAAAAAAAAAAAAAAAGACGACAGCAACAATTAAAAAAAAAAATACAGGTGGTACATTTTCTCCTTTAAGCTTAAGAAGTGAAGATCTTCCTGCTGTGCTAGGATATATAAATTTGCTCTCACTGAGTGGGAAAAGGAGACACATGGGGAATAATATACTTGTTTCTCTTGCGCTTAATTCCCCTCTTCTCCAAATCTAAACTGACTTTGGTGATTTGATTTTTAAGAGGGACAATAAAAATGTCCTTGTTTCTGTAGTTTTCATTTAGTATTAATCGAGCACTTTTTTGTGTCCTAAAATGTGTTCACACTGTAAATATCTAAAAAGCTACTACATTTTCCAAGTTATCATGATATGAAAATCAGCTGGTTAGGTGATTAGGTTAGTTAGAATTTTTTTTATTTGGAAGCTGAAAATGTTAGGCTATGACTATATGTATTTTAAAAAAATAAGTAACAACTCTAAACAGATTACATATTGAACTCTTTTATTTTCCTGATTTGTACGTCTTAAGTTCCATCTGTTGTTGTTCTAAATTTTGTTTGAGGGAAATGATGACAACTTTCCTTTTGAGGTAGACCAGAGTCTGCTTTTGTGGACTGATTGCCAAGTCTTGTCCTCATAACAGTAAACAGAAACATTAAATCGGAGTGAGAATCCTTTGTAATTCTCTAAGTATGTAAAATAGTTTGAGCAAATGAAAGTGGGTGACTGGAGACTTAAATTCCAGCAAGTCCCATTTTGCATATATAGGATTCAGTAACTAGTCTTGTCTCTTTTTTCCTTTTGGAAGTGTACAGTTCAGTTCTAAAGGTGCACTTCAAAAACAATTTTTAAATTACATTATAAATGTTCTGTCTTGTTTTCATAACAAAATCATACTCCAACAAAGTACTGCTTAGGTTTTTTAAGAATGTTTTTCATAGTTTCATTATTCTAAGAATACTTTCCTTTCCTGGACATTGAGCCTAAATCAAAGATATATTTGCTTCCAATGACTGAGTATTTATGCATATCTTGCATTTCATGACTGTCATTTTACTGTTGCCTGAGTTGGATGCATTGGCAAAAATAAGAATTTTATTAAAGATTCTATTCAAGAAAGCATGAATAGCTATTTCTGGAAAATTAATCTTCTTCCTGTAAGAAATGGATTGTGATTTTGGTACAGATGCAACATAATATTTTTCAGAAAAGTATATTTCACCTTGGTAGCTTTCATTATATCTTTTTCAAACTCTTTCTGTGACAGCTTTTTGGAAAGGCTAAAGAAGAAGCTAAAATTGGGAAATCTTTGAAGATTTATTTAAACATGTGTGAATTGTTATTTTTAGTAACAGATTAGGAATGCTTTTGCTTTCTTCACAGTCAGTGTTTAAATTGGCAAACTAAAATTTGTAATAAAAATGTCAAATTTCTTTCCTGAATCTTATGTTAAATATTTGTAATATTCATCAGTTCAATCAAAAGGTCAAAAAGGCTTTGACATAAAAACTATTTTAAGTGGTCATTGCGTTTAAAGAAAATAGAAAGCAGAAAGCTCTAAGGACCTCAGGTGAAATAATGGGATGCGTTCTATACACAAAACTTGGAGTCATAGTTAGGCTTTTAATAATGCAGTGAGAGAGTATTAGAAAATTGCTCATTACCAATGATAACCTACTTTGGACTTAATAGTTACCACAATCCCACATAAGTTCTTTTGAAATAACATTATGAGAACGTAATTTATTTTTATGCTTTTTTTTTTTTGTCCCAGAGAATGAATGGGTAGTCTTATTTTAAAAGTATTAAAGAGAGCAAATCCCAGCTTTTGAAGAAACTTTTGTTTGAAGGATTTTGTGCATCACTGACAGTTCCCATTTGCAGAGAGAACGAAAAAGATCAGGTATTTATAGACTCACAGAAGTATTAGAAAATTGAAACTGAAGTACCCTCTCTGACAAACCATTTAGCTACTGTTTTCTAGGCATAGAAGATAAAAACAGGATATTCCTTTAAAAAGACTAAAAAGCTTGGGAAACTAATTTATTAGGGCTTTAGTTGAGAAAGAATGATAATTCAGAGCAAAGACCAGACCTGACTGTTTATGAGGAAACTGTTGGTGTTCAGCAGTGTTATGGTTTGAGAGACCCATAACAATTTATTGTCATTTAGACAATCATTCTATCACCTGATGACCCCTCCCCACGCAGGAAAGGGAATCAGGAAAACAAGGAAAACCAGGAGTTGAAGTCTAAACAGATTTAATAGAGTAAGATTAGATAATTAACATTAATAGCACTAAAGAACCAATATTGATCCCAACACCAATACAGAATATGCAAAGATTACACTCAGCCAATTCTATCAGTAGGAAACTGTGCACTCCCAGCAGTGGACAGCAAATGTTGGACGCTGCGGGCGCTACAGCTTCAGGAGGAAGCGAAGGCCTCAGGGGTCCGGCACTGGGGCACGGAGTTCTCAGGATGGCAGCCATCAAAGGAGAGAGAGACTTCATAGTAAACTTCCTAATTTATAGTGAATGTGATGTTGATAGTATGGAATAATCCTGTTGGCCAGCTTGGGTCAAGTGCTTGGGTCTGGCAGCTCCTCATCCCTGCACCTGGCAAGCTGGAAAACACTGAGACCTTGAAACCCACACACCATAGCTGGCTACAAAGTAAATATTTTCACAAATTCAGACACTAGAGTCCTCTAAAAGTGCAGTCTTCCCAAGTATTAGAAGAGAAATTAGTCCTGTGTCGCTCAAACCAGGACATTCCATCCCTTATTTCTTACTGTATATATATGTCACACTCAAGTTACTGTTATATTTGTCCTCTAATATATATATACACACATACAAATATAATCCTCTAAAGCTATGAACTATTGCTCTAAAAGGTCCATTAACTTTCTTTACTTCAAAACTGTGAGTTCTATTCATCATAATAGTCTTTAGGGTAGGAAAAAGTGATGTGGCATTCACTCAGTTGTCAGATTGGGACCAGGCCTCAATACAGGATGACAGACATGTGGAGTTGGGCACAGCAATACAGTGTGGTGTGCTCACGGCTAGCATGTTCTCTGTCGCTGGACACCATTTGATGATGTTGCCTCCGGTTTGATTACCACTATGTTATCCTGAAAAACACTTATTAAAAACTGTTAGTGTTGCATAACAATTAACACCACACATTTTAAAACTAAGGATTCTCACCCAAAATCAGATCTCCTAAAGGTACACATTGAACTTCTCCATTCTCCTGCATCACCCACCAGGTATGCCCTGGTCCTTCAGCCAAAGCAACCCCACGAGTGGGCCTGCCTTTACCTGAGGCTGGGGTAACCCAGACTGTTTTTCTTTATCCCCTTCTACAGTAGGTAAAAGCTCTGACTGAGTGGGACCAGCTTGACTGACAGTTCCCCAGGTGTTGACTAACCAGGTGGCTTCAGCTAAATGCTCATCCCACTTTCTAAATGTTCCAGCACTCATTGCTTTCAGGATAGTTTTCAGTAGTCCGTTGCATCGTTCGACCTTCCCGGCAGCTGGTGCGTGACAGGGGATGTGATATATCCACTCAATACCATGCTCTTTAGCCCAGGCATCTATAAGATTATTTCGGAAATGAGTCCCATTGTCTGACTCAGTTCTCTCTGGAGTGCCATGTCGCCACAACACTTGTCTTTCCAGGCCTAAAATAGTGTTACGGGCAGTGGCATGAGACACAGCATATGTTTCCAGCCATCCAGTGGTTGCTTCCACCATTGTAAGCACATAGCATTTGCCCTGGCGGGTTCATGGAAGGGAGATACAGTTAATTTGCCAGGCCTCTCCATACTTATATTTCAGTCACCATTCTCCATACCATAAAGGTTTTGACCGTTTAGCTTGCTTAATTTCAGCACACGTTTCACATTCATGGATGACCTGTGAAATATTGTCCATAGTCAAATCCCTATTTGAGCTCGCTGAGTAATTAGTGCTATCCATTTACTCCATGTCGCGTCAGTTGGTGTGATGCGTGGAAGGAGACTTCCCTTTAAACATCCAGTTCAGTACTGGAAACCAAGGGTCCAGGAGGAGCTGTGCTTCAGTACCAGTTACCTCTGAAGCAGCTTGAACTCCTTCATATGCTGCCAATCTCTTTCTCAGTAGTGGTATAGTGAGCCTCTGATCCTCTATATGCTCGACTCCAAAACCCCAAGGGTTGGCCTCGAGTCTTTCCAGGTGCCCTTTGCCAGAGACTCCAGGTAGGGCCGTTCTCCCCTGCTGCAGTGTAGAGCACATTTTTTACATCTGGTCCTGTCCGAACTGGCCCAAGGGCCTACTGCATGGACAGTCTCCTGTTTAATTTGATCAAAGGCTGATTGCTGCTCAGGGCCCCATTTAAAATCATTCTTCTTCCTAGTCACTTCATAGAGAGGGCTCCCAGTCTGACTGTAACCAGGAATATGCCTTCTCCAGAAAACCGCAATGCCTAAGAAGGCTTGTGTTTCCTTTTTGTTAGTAGGTGGTGACATAGCAGTTATTTTATTAATCACATCCATTGGGATCTGACAACACCCGTCTTGCCACTTAGTTCCTAAAAACTGGATCTCTCATGCAAATCCCTTGACCTTACCTCGTTTGATGGCAAAACCGGCTTCCAGAAGAATTTTAATTACCTTCTCCCCTTCCTCAAAAACTTCTGCTGTATTACCCCATATGATGATGTTGTCAGTGTAATGCAGGTGTTTTTGAGCTCCACCCTTCTCCAGTGCAGTCTGGATCAGTCCATGGCAAATAGTAGGGCTGTGTTTCCACCCCTGGGGCAGTCGATTCCAGGTGTACTGGACGCCCCTCAAGGTGAAAGCAAACTGTGGCCTGCACTCTGCTGCTAAAGGAATAGAGAAAAAAGCATTAGCAATGTCAATTGTAGCATACCACTTAGCTTCCTTTGACTCCAGTTCATAGTGAAGTTCTAAGGTATCTGGGACAGCAGCACTCAATGGTGGTGTGACTTCATTCAGGCCACGATAGTCTGCTGTCAGTCTTCATGCCCCATTAGGCTTTCGCACGGGCCATATGGGACTGTTAAAGGGCGAACGAGTCTTACTGATCACCCCTTGGCTTTCCAGCTGATGGATCAACTTCTGGATAGGGAGCAAAGCATCTTGATTAGTGCGATATTGTCGCCTATGCACCGTTGTAATAGCAGCAGGCACCGTTTGTTCCTCGACCCTCAGTAACTCCACAATAGAAGGGTCCACTGACAGCCCAGGCAAAGTAGACAGTGGCATAACTTCCTCTGTCTCCACCGCCGCTACACCAAATGCCCACCGGTACCCCCTTGGGTCCTTAAAATACCCTCTCCTGAAATAATCTATGCCAAGAATGCACAGAGCATCTGGCCCAGTCACAATGGGGAACTTTTCCCATTTATTCCCAGTTAGGCTCACTTTGGCCTCCAATACAGTCAGTTCTTGAGATCCCCCCATCACTCCAACAATAGTGATGGGTTCTGCCCCTCTATGATTTGACAGCATTATGGTGCACTGTGCACCAGTGTCCACCAAGGCCATATACTTTTGTGGTTCTGATGTGCCAGGCCATTGAATCCACACAGTCCAATAAACTTGATTATCCCTCTCCTGCCCTGACTGGAGGCAGGGCACCTCTGCTTTCGACTAGAAGGCCACTCAGTTCCATCCCTGACAGCCACATGTTGTAAATCAGGTTCTGAAGCCCGTCTGGGGAACTGTCCACTGGAAACTGGAGCAGCACTTCTTCTGAAAGAACCCCTACTTGGGGGTGTTCTACTCCGCAAGTCACGTATGCGTGTCCGTAATGCTGAAGTAGGTTTTCCATCCCAGTTCCTCATGTTTTCCCCCCAGTCATGCAGGGTAGCCCACAGAATGTGTCGTGGTGTGTGTTGTTTCTCTTGAACAGGTTTTTTAGGAAAGCGTTTTTCCATAACTGAGACACCGGCCTGGTCAGGTGATTTGTCCAATGCTGAGACACTGGCCTGTGGGGCATTATGTGCATAATGCTGCATTTGAGTATCCACATCACCCACCGTCAGTGCCTCATTCTCTTTGCAGCAAAATAATGCCAATGCATTAGCATATGCCGATGGTGCACTTAGTACCCACTTATGCCAAATGGGTCCAGTAATTTTGAGGCCATCTGGATCTAATGGTGTCTGCAGGTTGTCCAAATCAGTAAAAATCATCTCTCTCACAGCTATTTCCCTCAGATTCTTAACACCTCTCTCAATAGTTGTCTACTTGAATGCGCAGTATGGGTTATCATCCCTGTGGGAATACCTGCTCCTCACACTTAACAGGAGTTGCCTCCAGAGGGTGAGGGATTGTGGTGGTCTTCCAAGAGCCCTGTCAATACTCGATTCTCTAGCCAATGGTCCCAACCGCTTGGCTTCTCTACCATCTAAGTCCAAACTATCAGCCCCAGTATCCCAGCATCAGAGTAGCCAAGTAATCACTTGCTCGCCTTCCTGACGGCTGTAATCTTTGCGTATGTCTTGCAGCTCACTCAGGGATAGCGATCGAGTCGTTTCCTCTGTTACTTCATTGTGTGATGTCCCTGGTTGACCGTTGCTATCTGGCCCTATTGCACCTTTCCTTTTATGTACAGGGTTGACTGATACTGGCACTGATTTTGTCTGTAGGTCAGCTGCATCACCCATCACCAAGGTCAGAGTAGGTCTAGTACTTGTTGAAGCTGCGGGTCCTGTTGTGGGAGGCAACGGGGTCTGGATGGGATCAGTGTCTTTCACAGGGCCAACAGGGTCTGCGCAGATATGATGTATGTCACGGGGGCTAGCGGGGGTTGTGCAGGCATGATGTCCGTCGGGGGGGTTGGCAGGGGCTGTGCAGGTGCAGTGTCCGTCAGCGGGGATGGCAGGAGCTGCGTGTGCGTGATGTCCGTCGCGGGGGCTGGTAGGAGCTGTGCAGGCATGATGTACAGCCGGGGGGGTCAGTGTGGGCTGTCACAGGAGCTGGCAGGATCTAAGCCGGTGGAGTCTGGATCTGATCAATGACTGCCATAGAGGCCGGCGGGGTCTATGTGTGGTAGGAGCCGGCAGGGTTGCTGCCGGATGTTTCCCTCTACCGCAGATCCACCCAATGAAAAAGATCAAACCTGTAAAGCTTAACAACCCAAGCACAGTAATCAAAACTTTCCAAGGGTATTCCAAAGTCTCAAAAACTGTTATTATTGATGCCACTGGTACATACAAATTCTCAAGAGCCACCTCCCCCCTTGCTAAACGGCCCGTAATATGACTCAAAGTATAATTATGCACAATGGTCAGCAGAGGCCTCCCACCATCCCAAGGTGGGTCTGACTGCTGCGATTCTTGAGATGCCATTACATAAGTGACAAAAAACGGAAAGACTACAAAAGACCCGATAACATAGCAAAATACCACCACACAAAATAACAAGGCAACGTTTTTTAGTCCGCATTGAGAAACGATAAGCTTCCCTAAAGCAGAGACAAACAGCAATGCACTCCCACACAGCTCGCATAGCTCCCAACCTAAGTTTGTACAAAGATAGCAGAGGACTCTGACTGTATTCCTTTGAAACCATTCCAACAGAGCCATAGTGACTTTTCGACAAATCCAATCAAATCTGTTTAAAACTTCAACCCTTCAGAACTCTTCAAATCAAAACCTACAGTTTTCCCAGCACTATGAAAATTAAGTGCAAAATATCACGTTGAGTGCCAAACTCATTACAATACCACGCTGGGCGCCAAATTTGTTATGGTTTGAGAGACCCATAACAATTTATTGTCATTTAGACAATCATTCTGTTACCCGATGACCCCTCCCCACCCAGGAAAGGGAATCAGGAGAAACAAGGAAACCCAGGAGTTGAAGCCTAAACAGGTTTAATAGAGTGAGATTAGATAATTAACATTAATAGCACTAAAGAACCAATATTGATCCCAACACCAATACAGAATATGCAAAGATTATACTCAACCAATGCTATCAGTAGGAAACTGTGCACTCCCAGCAGTGGACAGCAAATGTTGGACGCTGCGGGCGCTACGGCTTCAGGAGGAAGCGAAGGCCTCAGGGGTCCGGCACTGGGGCACGGAGTTCTCAGGATGGCAGCCATCAAAGGAGAGAGAGAACTTCGTAGTAAACTTCCTAATTTATAGTGAATGTGACGTTGATAGTATGGAATAATCCTGTTGGCCAGCTTGGGTCAAGTGCCTGGGTCTGGCTCCTCCTCATCCCTGCACCTGGCAAGCTGGAAAACACTGAGACCTTGAAACCCACACACCATAGCTGGCTACAAAGTAAATATTTTCACAAATTCAGACACTAGAGTCCTCTAAAAGTGCAGTCTTCCCAAGTATTAGAAAAGAAGTCCTGGGTTGCTCAATCCAGGGCAAGCATGTTGTCTATGGATTTTGAACACTGAGTCTTGGAAAAGAAAAATTTTATAAAACCAGCAGTACACCCTTTTCAAGGGGAGAAGATGTTTCTTTTAGTGTCTGATTTTTTTCTGATTGCCCAGGATACTAATAGTGAGCGGTCATCCTAACCTCATTTTTTAATAATATTGTATCCTGTAATACCATGTCCTAACTATAATTGACTCCTGACACTTATTGGTTGGAGGAATACTTTTGTTCCACAAGTTGCTGGGTATGAGTGAGCATCTGGCCTTTATCAGTGGTCAGAGTGCTCCATGTTTCTCTTATAATAATTTAGAAAGTCTTTTAAAATGATTTTCTGTTGGTTTTGAGGATAAGCATCCATATTCACACTTAAAGACCTGAGGGTTTTTTTCTGAATTTTTCTCCCTTCTGAGATTTCTCAGACAGCAACAGTGCTGAATTAAAATGAATACTTGAGCTAGAGAATAGTCAGGATTCACATGACTTTGTGTTCTATTTGGACAGTAGCAGATTACTTAAAAGGCTGGATAATAGAAAATTTAGTAATAGCTATTAATATGTTTTGCTAGGGAAAAGTAATACAAATTTTTACTGTGAACTGCAGGTTAATTACTATGTAAATGACAGCAGATGAGAATGACTATGGTCTTACAACCTGTTAGCAATGTGATTGAGGACCAATGCAACAGGGTGGTAGCAGCACATGCTTTCCAGTCTGTCAAAGCAGGCATTTCCAGCAAAGGGAGAAGGGTTAGTATCACTGTGCATGGCCTTGTGAGATTTCTCCTACACCGTCCACCGTCTCCTACACCTACACGAAGATCCACATGTTGCTGATCTCCCAAGAAAGATTAATTCTCACTGGAGCAGTTACAGGGAAGACTACCACAATGATGCCAGAACGGCAAGTCTGTTTTACAAGAGGAGTTAAAGTTGTTTTGACAGCTAAAATGAAGGCTGAGATGATACAAAATTAGTCTCCACAAAAATACTAATGGGAATAAATATTAGTCAAGAGCAACGTGTGTTGCTGTTCAGAACAGGGGCAAGGACAAATGGTATTATCTGATTGTGAGTACACTCGAAATACACGAAAAGTTTCGTGGCAGTTAGGAGGGAGTATCTGGAGCATACTTCCAATGGGAGTAGCAAACATAGAGTTTTGTGGAAGCTTTTTGTTTTGTTTTTGTTTTTACAAAAGCACAATAAGAACAACAATAACAACATGGAAATGATTTTTAAGAATTCAGTTTATTAAAATAGCTCATTTTAGGTTTGTCTGAAAGTATTCCATGGTGGTGGAAAGCTGGATTTGATGGCACTCACTTCTATATTCCATGTTTGGCTATTTTTTCCATTAATTTTGTTATCTATCCCTTTAGTATGTGTGTTCATAGTTCTTGTCAGAGGCTTTCTGTTTTAACCGTTATATCTTTATTACCAATGTGTGGGTTTACAGATGGTGTATTTCTGCCTTAGAACTATTAAGAAACCGAAGTTCCCGCTTAAGTTCTTCACTTAGTATGAATAAGATAACAAAGACCACAAGGGCCAGAGAGGTTAAATTATTTGCTTGAGGTAATGCAGGAAGCTGTGGCATAGAACGAAATTGAACTTGGATTTCCTCTGTTCTAGTTCTTTATCCAACTGTGAGATGTTTCTTTCCTGTAGCATCCTTGCATTAAAGTTCTTTGTGTTTCTTTCACTGTGACGATCAGCCTGAGACCTACCAAGAGTGCAGCAAATTACTAGTGCAGATTAGATAGCAATTTGTAGCAGTAAGAATTGAACCACTCTCAGTATTTTTGATAAAAATTTTAAATTTTCCCAAGAGTGATGATTCTGTTTTGAATTATCACACATATATAGTATCTCATGTAAAGTTTTAACACAAATGGTTGAAATTAAAGGTCCCCATTTTTCTTTTTCGTGAGGGGCTATTATGTAGATTGCATATCTGCCTGAGAACCATACGACAATATTAATTTCCCATTGCTGTTGCACCTGAAAATTGAATATAGTGGTGGTGTACCCCTAAAACAGACCAGGTAGCTAGCAGCATCTGTAATGTATGCTTGTAGGGCTAAGACTCGGTTGTCAGACAAGTCCTTTACAAGGCAGGCACCACTGCAGCTGAATGAAATACTGAGCTGCTATAACTTGATTAGCTGATACTTTTGAAGATGGCCCACTTATGCTTCTAAGCAGTCTTTATACAGAGTCCGTGGACTTAAATTTGGGAACATCTGTTTTTAAAAAGAAAAAAAAAAATGTATAAGTTTGAGTGAATTTCACAGTTTACTGACAAAGTAAAAGTTCTTAGTTGTGGTAGAAGTTTGAATGACATTGCCCTAATTTGGGGGACAGCTCCCCCCCCCGCCCCCAACAAGCTAACAAAAATTGAACCTGCATTTTGTTGCTATGGTATATTTTTTTACAATGAGAAAATCCTTTGAAAGTGCCAAAACCCAGGATACTCTTCCTGACCAGTAAACATTATTACCTCTTATGTGGAAAAACTGGAAGGTTCAAGAGAATCAGTCCTTTTGTCTTGAAAACTAGCCTCTAATTCACTCCAAAAAACTAGCTTCTAATTCACTCCAGCTACGTCATCATTATGTCATTTACTGTTCTGGTCACAGTTAGTAACTTTATATGGAAGCAGAGTAATAAGTGGCCTAACAAGACATTGTGGTGTCATACTGGACTGAAACAAATTATATGTCATTGATTGTAAGCTTTATGATATTCACTTAAGGACTTATTAAGACTTTCAGGCTAATAGTTGATATATAAAAATGCATTCAGTAAATATACAATGTAGTAGAAGAAATTTTTAAGAGATGTTACAAGAATTGATTCAGAGGTCTTCTGTCTATAAACCTTACATGGAAAGAAGCATAATATACAGAACTGTTTCCTTAGTGTCTAATTGAGCTGTGAAATCCCTGACAATGAATAATAATGCAGATGCTTAAAACATACATGCTGTGAAAAAAGGGATAGGACAAATTTATGAAGTAAAATCCAGTAAGTCTATTTGGTGTAAAAGGGAGCACTGGGACTCAAGCTGTGCTGCAAGCTGTGCTAGAGGCTGGTGAAACATTTTAGGGAGCTTATCGCTGCACTGCCTACTATGTTTCATCTTCCTGGGGATTTGTGGTTAACCTTTGTCCGAAACAGGGTGTTGAGTAAGATGCATCTTTGGTTTAATTTAGTACAGATATCTTTCTGGTTTAGTATAATTATATTTAGATATGGGTGATAAATAAAACCGAGGAAACCCATTTCTGACTATTTAATTACAGATGCAGTTTTACACCTTGAAGAAACACCCGTAATAAAAAAACATACTAGCAAATATTTTTTTAAAATGTGTAGTTAGCTAGGTCCTGTGTTTTGCTTAGTAGACATCCCTTTTTAATGATGGAATGTTTATTACAGAAACTGGACCATGTTTCATCAGAATGGTAAGGTAGAGAGATCACAAATCTTCAGTAAAATTTAGAATTACTTTCATCCATTATCTGGGAGAAGCTACCAGAGATACATTTTTTTGAGCGGGTAGAGAACTTGGATGCGGCCCTAAGTCTTCTGTGTGCAGGTTGTAGAGCTGCATGGCTTTGAATTCCCTCCAAATGGAGACAGTGCATAAGATCCTCTTGCATGTTGGGGATGAATGGCTAACTGTATTGAGCAGTTAAATCTTATTTGGCTGAATGAAAGAAGGTGATTTGAGTTCACTTTGGTTGTGTCTTGTGTCACTTTTTTATGTCAAACATATGACACAAATAAGCACTAAAATATCTATAGATACTTTGTATCTTTTTTTCTGCTGTGAAGGTCTGCAGAAACAATGAAGCTCCTCAGTTAAGTTGTCAGTACAAGAGGATCAGTGGATGTAATTATCCCCATTTCTACTGCCTTTCACTTTTTTTTTCTTCCTCAGTTCAGCTTTAATGACTGGTTTAACTCCAGTTTTCTAGATGCCGTTAGCAAAACAACTTTTAGACTTTTTGGAGTGGTTAAGAAAATATGAATTTCATTATGTATCTTCAGAGAATCGAGTAGTCAAGTAAAAGAGTGATAGGGAAGTTTTACACTATGCACTATATGATTTGTCACTTTCACAGTCACAAAGAGTAATCTAATGCCATGGATTATTTTATTGCTGTATAGAAAAAATGTCAGTTATTGAAGATCTCTGAAAGTGTGTCGCTGATCAAAACCCATCTTCTCCTCTTGATGTGTTCAATTTTAACATGTTACGTTTAGTGCACCAGACTGTATCTAGCTATAATCATGAAGTCAGTGGTTTTGTTCATTATCCTGGAGTCTTGTGGTTTTTGTTTGTTTTTTTTTCTCTTTCCATTTAGATGCAGAGCCTGAAAGGTGGTACAGAAGCCATAGCCCATTTGGACCAGTTAGAAGCTGATTATTATGATCTACAGCTTCAGTTATATGAAGTGCAGTTTGAGATCCTGAAATGTGAAGAGCTGCTGCTGACTGCACAACTTGAAAGCATCAGAAGACTGATGTCAGGTGCTTTATGCATTTTAATTAAGACATAATCTGTAAATGATAATTCTCTTCCTAAGAGCCTTGTAAAGCCTGTGGGAATGAAATGTGAACAGATTCTTTACCATGTGAAGAGCTGGATCTTCTAACATAAGTACGGTTAGATTAAAATTTACATCTGTTCATGAGGCATATAAACACACATACAGAAGTTTTGGTCTGGATCCCATTGCCTGTTTTTGGAAATGAGCATATAAGATGCTATGTAAGTTGTGGAAAACTAAATTCAGGGAGGAAGAAATGTCTTAATTACTGGACTTGTCTCATTAAAAATTTGCATTGGTATTATTAATTTCTTTGAAGTTACTGATTTTCAAAAGGTATTCCTGCAAATCAGTCCTTCAGCAAAGCTTTGAAACTTGTTGTATTGCCTTCTCACTGATTTAGAGCAGTGATGCAGACCTTAAGTTTCCAGAACCTGCTATACCTTGTGTACTTCCAAACTATGGAAATGATACGGGTAAATCATACAGTGTTTTTGAATCCAGTTCTGTCCTTTGGACTCTTCTGTAGTTAATGTCTTTATTCACTGTTCTATTGTTTAGTGCATGGGGCTTGCACAGCAAATTTTGTTATGGATAGAAAAGTCACTTAAGAAGAGAGATTTGAAGCTGGATTGTGTTGTGAGTTGCCTCTGGAAAAAGAGAAAACATAGGTATCACAGATTCTGCCTGCTGTTATGTGAGTCTCCTCCTTTTAGGCTTGTGATGGCAACAGCTAACTGGCTTCCTTTGCTGTTTTAAATTTGTAAAGTATTCTTGAATACAAAAATCAAGTTTTGGGGTTTTTTTCCTATTAAAGACAGCTGTCTATGTTAGAAGGAATTACTGTTTTTTAACAACTCTCAGTTAATATCCCGTGGGACAGAAAATGAAAAACACAGTTCTTAAATGTGCGATAATTTTGTTCAAAGGATAAAATTACCTCTTTGGACTTTACTTAGGTGGAGGGGATAGAACAATTAACGTGAAGAAGGTGACACTGAAATGGCTACATCTCTTCAAGACTGTTCAGCACCTAATCTGAATGAAAGCATCTAAAACATTGTGTGGTCTTTTTATATGTGTTGTTTCCTATGCAGTCAAAGAGAAAAGAATGGTCTGTTTCATCTCCTGTTACACTTCCCTTTTAAATTGTACTTATAGTCAGTAAAGTAATAGCCTTTTAATTGTGCACATCTGTATGATTTGAAATACATGTGTCTTAGTGATGTGTAGAGGCTGTTGCTATTCTTTACTCTTTGACTGTATTGGCTCTGCAAAGGTATTTCAGAGTTTTGGATTCTATTTTGATTTGAGGGACATCAGCGGTACTGCTAATGAAGTCCCAACAGAATTTTTTGAGTGTGATTTGATTTGACTGCCAGCTGGTTGTAAGCTAGAAGAAAGACATTTTCTTTTGTAAATTCAGCACATTGGATCTGGAAAGTATCAAATGGTAATAGATTGTCATATTATAAAAAACAGCAGTAGTTTTTTATTGTCAATAACCAAATACCTGCACTGAAATCCACAAAATGTGAATTTATTAGGTTAGAAATTTAAAGGACCTTATCCAGATATTCAGATACAAACTATTTGTACATCCTTGTGAGATGGTTTTGCGGTGGATGCACTGCTGTCAACAGAGAATGTGATAGTAGGTTTCTGCTTTGGTCGGAGGGTGGGTTGAATGAGTGCAAATGGTGTGTATTGTAACTAAAAAGGAATAATTCTAATTGTTCTATTTTATGTGGTTGAGTTGTTGGAAGCTTAAGCACTTACCAATTTTATAGGCATTTCAAGAGCTCAAAAGCTCAAAAGAGTAGAAAACTCTTGGAATGTTTGATGGAGGTTGCAATAGAGTTGCCAAGGTTTTTTTTTGAAACAGTAAAACATAATTTAACATTGTGTGTTAGAACTGGTAGATTTGACTGGTTTGCAGCTCAGCTATTGGGGTTTCACTTGTAAATTTCTGTCTTTAACTCTGCATGGAAGTGTTCTAAAACAGAACTTGCGTGTAAATTCTCCCATTTTATAAGTGCATGGCCAAATACAACTGTTGGCTGTGAGTCTTATTTTACTCACTGGTGTTTCAAAGGGGGTTCTAGTGACTTAGTAGTTTTACCTTTATGTGAAACTTTGTGCTTGGTTGTTTTTTTTTTTAACTGTGCACTAAAGTAAAGAATTTAGTAGGTCTGAGGTTTTTTTATTAGTTTTTATTTTAAGTTTACTATAGCACTGTTCTTTCTTTTCTGGTCCTGCCATGTCTTCTGCTGAGCTGAAATTAGCATGGCAATCAGAATTTTGGGTGCAGCAGAGACTGTACACACAAATAACATGAAGTGACAACAACTTTTAAAATGGACAGTGTACTGAAGAAATAACTGCCCCTCTTCCCAAATAATCTAGTAGCATAAGTAGGAGGAAGTTACCATCTTGCTAAAAGTAGCAGATGAAATTGAAATGAGTAGGTTTGGTGATGCTGCAGAGTAGACACTTGACAGTCAGGCCAGCTGTATCTGCCTGTTTCAGCCAGCAGTAATGCATATCCCTTTTGGTGTATCACAAAAATATCCTACGTGGTAGGACAGTGAAGTAAGGAACAAGAGGCCTCTGCTGCTTCTTCACCCCAACATTCTGCAAGGATTTATAATCATCACTCTTTCTTCTTGGCAAGGGATGAGAAGGCAGTGTTCAACGATGAGCTCAATGTTACACTGCTTCACTCAAGAGGCTAAAAATTATGAGTGTTGGTAAAACTATTAGTAATGACCTCCTTTTCAGGACTGTAATGCTTTGAAGGATTGCCTTGAAGGTACCCTCCCTCTGAGGGAGAAGCAGTGTCTGGGAGGTCAAAAACCTCCTTAGAGAGGATTTTTGGTGTTTTGTTGTATGATTCCCCTTCCATGAAATTAGTAGTTGGTTGTGGCATAAGAATCTCACGCCAAAGACTTCAGAAAGTGTGTATTATCCTGAAGTTTATAGCAAAGACCAGAGGGTATTACTGCACATCACGGGTTCCTTGTGTTAGCTGAGATACCCAAGGACATGTGTAGGCACTGTGATGAAGTTAGGCTACAGGCACAAGTGTACGTTTACAGATGCATTTGTTTTTTAATGTTCTGAGCTTATCTGAATACCAGGCTGTGCTTCATTGATATTGGTTTCTGTTCTTCATATGAACTTCAGAGTCCTCAGTGCTTTGCTGGGTAGTGCTTTTCCTCTGACCTTTTGATTTTTGATAGTCCTTTGAAAGGACTATAGCATTCTTCTACATTAAATCTTGCAACTCAGTGCGAGGGTTGTTGAGCAAAACAAAATGTTGATCAAATACAAACTATTGATTTGACTTTTTCGTTGCTGACTTTTTAAAACAGAGAAGAGAGATGAAGTGGTATATTATGACACTTACGAAAGTATGGAGGCTATGCTTGAAAAAGAGGATGTGGCAACATCTATACATTTGCAAAAAGAGGAGCTGCAGAAGTTACAACAAAAAATTCGCCAGCTGGAAGCAAGGCGTGGACGTATTTCAGCCAAGAAAGCCTACCTCAGAAATAAGAAGGTATTATTAAATTGCAAATTTCTAGCATAATTAGAAAATTTAATAAAACTTCAAAAGGTTTCATTTCAGGTACAACTCCCAAGTCTCCCAGAATTTTCATGGATTACATTTACCAGTTACTAAAAGTTGTTTTACAGAGTACCAAATACAATAGCATGTATTATTAAATTGATATATTTAAGATTCAGTTTACCTTTTAGCTTTAAAGGTACATTTAATTACTTTGAAGTCAACAAATAAGCTTGTTTCTATTAACTAGTCAGAATACTTTCATGTGGAAAGTACATGCTAGAATACATGTTTTTACAGAGAGTAGTTTTATATATATTTGCAGAACAGAGTTTTCAAGGGTATTTTCTCACTGAGTTCTATTTTCATTCTCTAACCTCATCGTTTTAAACTTACGTGTCAATGATACTCTGTATTTAACACATGTATATATGCTGAAATCCAGTATATATTCTTAATTTGTAAAACTAGGTGTGCTGTTTAGTGCCTGTTTTTCATGTGTTACATGATTGGGGTGTTGTGCAGAAAATTGTTTTAATATAGCTAATGTTTTGAAATTGTGTATCAAGCATATGTAAATATGTTCTTTCCTTTTTTCTAGAATGACTTGTTTATTGTTCTCTAGCAGTTTGTGGTTATATCGATGTGCATTATTAATGAGCAAGATAGCTCAGAGGAGAACAGATAAAAGTTTTGAGAGAGCATTGTAATAAAATACTTTCTATAAAATTTCCACCCCATGCTATATACTATAAGGCTATGCAGAAGTTTCAGTTGAGAATTCATTCTAGATTGGGATCAGCGATTTGTGTGTTTGTGTGTTCCCAGTCACGTCCCTTGATGTACGAGATGACTCTTTTATATACAAGTTCTTGTACATTGAGGGTATAGCCTTCAGGTCTTGCCTCCTCTTTGTAACTAATATATGTATTTCTGTACCTGAATCTGAAGCATAAGAGAGCAAACAACAGTATTTGTTCAGTCACTGTCCTGTCTGATTAACAGAATATGGAGAAGACTGCAAATAAATTATTATAAAAGAAATGTCTATTGTTACCCAGTTAAGGGAACTAGTTTGCTCCGTCATCGAGTTTGTTTTAGGTGTTTTTGTAAAAAGAAAAAATAGAAAGAAGCTGGACTTTTTAGTACTTTAAGGAATAGTACTATCTGTCATGTTATGGTAATTAATGTAGGCTACATTATAATAGCTGTGCTGTTTTCTCCTGAATGTGAAAAGACACTGCTGGCATCTTGCAGTAGACAAACCTGTTTAAAAGTGGCGGCCTGGTTGCTGTTCCTTACTTAACTTACAGGAGTTAATGCATCGAGAGGCAGCCCTGAAGCAGGAGTAGAGATTTTTTAGCATGCCTTCTTATCTGTATAATGAACTAGCCACCTTCAATTGGCTCATTTGTTTCAAGGTTATGCTATGATAAAAAACCTTGCTTAAACTGAAGGAATTAGGTGTAGGCTGTAACACTAGTGGCAGCATGCCTACTTGTGCACTGAGGCACGGTGCAGAGTTGTGTATGGTAGTATTGCTCATCTGGGTCTGCGTACGGGAGTAATATAGTCATGTCTGCTCAACATTGTGCTGGAGGAACGTGACTACAGGACCTGAGGTAATGTCTCCACGCTGAACTTCGCTGCTGGACATCACAGCACTCTCAGAACTAGTTCTAGTGCTCTACTAATTTCACTGCCCAGCATAGCATTATCTGCAGTTGAGTGCTGCAGTGAGGTAGTTAGCTGTCAGCTTCTGAAGAAATCAGAGATCAGAGTAACATGTATTTAAACTTGCAGGGGGAAAATCAAAGATTTTTATTAGAGCAAAAAGAATAAGCAGAATCAGTTGTGTGCCATTTTATGGCACTCAGGCAGAAAAGAACATAGCCATTTTGAAGGATACTTATGTTAGAGGTATTTACTGTAGCTGCACTTATTACTGCTGAATAATGCAGAGCCCTACTAAGCTTACTAGTAATTACTTGATTTGATTCAAACATAAACAAGCTTTGTATCTTGAGTGACCATCCTAGTGATATTGCAGAACATTGTTAATGAACACTATTTATGGTGCCTGATGTGTGTAGTTGTACTTCACAAATCTGGGAGGAAAAAAGGGTTCTTGCTCTGAAGAGCTTGCAGTTTAAGTTAAGCATGCCGAACAAAGATACAGATGGGATGCAAAAGCAGACTAGATGGTGAGAATGAGTGCAGTGATGATTGAATGCTAAGTGGAGAAAAGAATGAGTTTTTGAGGGTGCATTTGGAAAGTACATACTATGTGGTAAATCTCTTTCTCAGTCTGTCTGTCTCTCATAATTAAGAAACACGTATTGTTGAACTGAGATGAGAGTCTACTTAATGCTTTTCAGATTGTGTTCCTGACCATGCTTGTTTCAGCAAAGTATCTTAAAACAGAACTGTAAACAAGTGTTCTGGTTTTGATTGGGTTGGTGAGATTTTTGGTGTTTTGTATTGGCGTGTTTTTTTCTTCTATTTTTTTTTTTTACGCTGTCAATTCTGTACTTGAAAACAAAAAGCAGGCTGTGCATTTAGTGGTGTATATCATGGTCTTGGGATATATTTAGGAATTACGGTCCTTGTTTATTATTAGGTTTTTGGCAACTGAAGATTCCCTTAGGAGAATGCCTCCTTTCTAGCAGCAGATATCATGCTTAAGAAAACAATAGGAAATTATTCTCTATCATAAGTTTTTATTTTTTGGAGGAGGTCGTTTCACCATCTGGGTATTTGAAAATCTTTTATGTTGAGGAGATAATGCAGTGAAAGGGAATCAATTACTCTGTGTAGAATAAGACTATATGTAATATAAATATAAACTTCTGTGACTATAGTCTCTCTTCATTTTGCTTTTTAGAAATTCCTTCCCTATTTTTGCAGACTGCTTCTATTTTTTTAATGATGGTGTCAAATATTTGTACCAAACCTTCATTTAGAAACTTTAGCAAAAGGTTTGTTAGAAACCTGTCAGTTGTGATTCTGAATAACTGAGGTGGCATTTTTTAAATGTATGGGTTCACTGAGGTTGATGTTTTTTTCACTGTACTACTGTGAGTATAAACTCTTTATTCTCATATTTTGGGTACAAACCTATTTGCATTTGTTAAGCAATCATTTTTTGGTGTTCCTTTTTGTTGATGACAATGAGTTAGTTATTTAAAAATAAGATTTTTAATAGTGGTCTCAGTATTTTTATTTCTTGAAAGCTAGTTAGGGGGTTTCATGCGGGTTATTCCTATTGTTATCCCAGTCTACCCCCTGCTGGCTGCACAGCAGTATTAATTAGGTTATCATATGAAACAGCTGTTTTACTAGGGAGCTAGATTTATAGCAAAAAGATGTTGTAGAACGCATCTGGAAGATATCTTTGGAAAAATAGATTTGTGAAGAAATTGAATTATTTTATATCCAGAAAGAGTATTCCTTATCATGAGCAGACTGGGAGAAGCACCTGGTTGGTGAAGCTGTTTGGGGTATGTTCATAATGTGTGCTTCATCTAGGAAGCTTCCTCACATGCTGTTGCATTCCTTTGATAGGAGACCTTTACTACTTTGCAAGCCCACAGTTAAAAGCATAGCCCATGCCGAAACAGGTGTTACATATATTCAGTGACAGCTGGCATAGGGTTACTTGGTATGCTTTCATATATAGGGTTACTTGGTATGCTTTTTTTATTATTATTATTACTCCTACTGCTACTACTATTACTACAACAACAACATCATAAGGGCATAACTACACAGAATGCTTATATAAAATACATACTGAGCTTACTAAATGAGAAGCTAACCTTTTAATTAGGATGCTTTTCAATCTGAAAGCAAGGATCACTGTAACTAGTTAAATGTAATACTAATGCAGATCTCTTCTGCCTGTATTACATGTTTCTAGTCTTAAACAGGGTAGTTTATCCAATGATGAGGGTTGAAATGGTTCCTCAGCTCTCCCTATTTGTCTCTTTAATAAACTACAATTTGATACTGTGAAATCAGTCAGGTGATTAAAAGAGAAATGTACATTACTTCTCGGTGCTCTCAATTCCGTACAGTTGGTCAACATCTTTCTTGAAGTGTGGCTCTCACTGGACATAATGCTTCTGCTTTCCCAGTACTTAGAAGGAAGAACTACTTCACATGTGCAGCAGGCTATAATCCTGCTCATACACCCAATTATGATGTTTTCTTTATTTGCCAGAGATTGTTGATTTATGTTCAACTTGTAATCTGCCATAATCATCCAGATAATTTTCTTTAATGCTGCCACCTGGCTGTTTTTTCTTCATCCTTTGTTTCCAGTCACTTAATCTTGTGTACAAATAGAACCCAGCATTTGTCCCTATGCAATTGTAACTTTTCTTTTTATTTTTTTTAGACCATTTATGTAATTAGTTAAGATGATTCAGATTTCTAATCCTATGCTGCAGCATGTTTTCAGTCCCTCCTAGTCTTTTTTATTATTTCAAGTCATAGAGATCTAATTACATTAAAGTAGGTTGTTTATTAGTACAAAGTCAGCACCAAATATGTTTTGGTCTGGTTTATCCTTTTTGCATGCTTAAAATATCTTTCATTATTGCTCTTAATCAGAAAGATTTAAATACTGATGCTAAAGAGAAAATGTTTCATAAAAGTGTGCCCCCCAAATATTTATGAGACGTTAAAAAAACCAAACCTAGCATATGTTTTTCTCATTATTTTATAGTACTTTTTTGTATCTTGTAACACACATTCCTTGTTATTTTAGAAGACTTTTGATGGAACTTAATACATAAATAGAGAATAATCTATTAAAGGTAAATCAGTAGTAGTATTATACTAAGTCTTTCAGATTCTCTAATAATATTCTGAAGCTATTGCTGTGTGTCTGAAATGTAGAAATGAGGTTGTTTGTAATTTGTGATTTTTGCGGTTACAAATTAAAATAGATTAACTTTGCCAGCTGTATTAAACTCAGGGAAAAAAACTCCACAAACAAACAAACATAAACCCCAGCAGTATTTAGCTTTATATATACACCTCTGATGAAGCTGGGACAGCTCTTGCTGGAGTGTTACCTGTATAGGGTGGGAACATTGGCGGTCTTACTGTTTATAAGCATTCAAGACAGCATGGTATTTCTGTCCTATACAGGAATACCGGCTACCTTTTTATGTGATCACAGTATGTCTGTCATCCGCTTGTAGGAATACGTAGCTTTTTCTGCATTTCCAAGTGTCCAAAATTGTAGGCTTTTTTTTAATCTCTCCTCTCCTTGTTTTTGTGTCTTTCTGCCACTACTGTAGTATCTTGCTTGATGGCTGATAACTCCATCAGCTGTTGCAAGCAGTGCTTTCAATGGCAAAGCTCCTGCCTGGCTCTACGCAGGCAGGTCAAAGCTGACTGATGCCTGGGAGCCCCATCGCTTCAGTGTGCTAGCTGCAGTCACGCTCCAAACTACTTCCTAACACTCCCCTCTCTTACAGAGCTGTCAGATCAGTTTCTAACGACATGTCCAAATTTGTTCTAATTCTGTGTGGTGCTTGTACTGGGCCTAATTTCAGTGCCCATACTGTCTGATTTCGTGGCTCTTAGTATTGTTCTATGAACTTAACTGTCTTGTTGCTACTCTAAATTCTTGCACATCTGCTTGAGGGTAGGAAAGTTCTACAGACGGATCTGGACAGGATGGATCGATGGGCTGAGGCCAATGGTACAAGGTTCAACAAGGCCAAGTGCCAGGTCCTGCACTTGGGTCACAACAACCCCATGCAGCGCTGCAGGCTTGGGGAAGAGTGGCTGGAGAGCTGCCCAAAGGAGAAGGACCTGGGGGTGTTGTTTGACAGCCGGCTGAATATGAGCTAGCAGTGTGTGCAGGTGGCCAAAAAGGCCAACAGACTCCTGGCCTGTTTGGTTTTGGGTGCTGGAGTGTGTCCAGAGAAGAGCAACGAAGCTGGTGAAGGGTCTAAAGCACAAGACTTATGAGCAGTGGCTGAAGGAACTGGGGTTGTTTGATCTGGAGAAAAGGAGGCTCAGGGGAGACCTTATTGCTCTCTACAACTACCTGAAAGGAGGTTGTAGCAAGGTGGGGGTCGGTCTCGTCTCCCAGGTAACAGGTTATAGGACAAGAGGAAATGGCCTTAAGTTGCACCAGGGGAGGTTTACATTGGATGTTAGGAAAAATTTCTTCACCAAAAGGGTTGTCAAGCACTGGAACAGGCTGCCCAGGGAAGTGGTTGGGTCACCATCCCTGGAGGTATTTAAAAGGCACGTAGACGTGGTGCTTAGGGACATGGTTTAGTGGTGGACTTGGTAGTGCTAGGTTAGTGGTTGGACTCAATGATCTTAAAGGGCTCTTTCAACCAAAACGGTATGTGCAGAAGATGAACTGACACTTGTAAATGTGAAGCTGCCTAGTTGCATAAACAGAAATATGTAGTATATTTGAGAGTTAGTTTTTATCCTTGTATACAAATACATGGAGTTACACAAGGGTTTTATGAAGTATTTGACAAGTCGGTGTTCGTTGCCACTTTTGTATTGGTATAACAGACTTTTCAAGCAGCTGTTAGTTGTCTATATTTTTTGACGGTTAAAAGTAATAGGTTTGGGTTTGTCTGTCTTGGTTTTGTTTCTATTTTATGGTTTTGTTGTAAGTTAAATTAGCTTGGTTAAATTAGCTTGTCTGAGATAGGCTTTGTAATTTTTATTTTCCTATTTCTTAATGCTATTTGCTAAATATGACATTATACCCTGTAAATTGGTACTTGAAATTCATATTTTATAGATAACATTTTATGTCTCTACAGGAGATTTGTATTGCAAAGCATAATGAAAAGATCCAGCAGCGTCACCAGAGTGAGGAGGAATACAAAATGCACCATACTGTCCAGCTAGTAAGTTTGAGTTTTCTGCTGTTGAGTTTAGCCTTTAGTTAATAGCTTGCATTCCTCATTATACATTAATTAGGAGAGTATCCAGATTGATGGCTGTTTTAAAAAGATGGTGTGTATTCCTGACCTTTGCACCATGGATTTCTGTCATATTATGCTGGTAAGGGGGAGTGTATAGCTGGGCTAGGATGACATTGAACCCAAGCAAATAAAACAGTTCCTTAATGCTAGGTTCACAGTCTAGGTGATTACTGCTAGGGTTAGGCTGCATGCAGTTATCACATGCACATGGATGATTCCGGATGTCTCAGAGTACAGCATCAAATATGCTGAGATAAGGAAACCACACATCTATTCTTGAATCTTACTAAGCTTTTTCGTTATTTTTCTTCTTTCTGCAAAAGCAATCACTTGAATTGTGCTGTATAAAGATGTAGTTCCAGATGTGTGCTCTATGATCCTCTGCACAGTCTCATCACAGAGAATAGGCTAGTTAGTGTGACTCTTGTGCTGAATGTAATTGACTTTATCTTAAAGAATATTCAAATTCTGGGCTAGGTCTTGGGAGCTGATATAGTATCAATATTTAATAAAGATCGCTGACAAAGATGCATTGAAATCCAAGTCTTTTTAATTCAGGCTTCAATTAGATTAGTGAAAGTGATTCTGTTTCATCCTTATACATTTTTAACATTGATACATTTGTCCAGGAAGTCAGTTGCATAATTTATTTTATGAAAAGGCTGCTTGTGAAAGACAGTACGTATTGGCATACACTATCAGGAACTTAGAAAAATTTTTTTTTTTTCCAGTTCTTACAATAAGGCAAATCAATTTACTGTGTGGATTGTAGTCCATTTATCACTCTTCAAAATTAAGAGCTGACAAAGCTGAATGACTTTTTTGTCTCTCAAACACTACAGGGCTTTTTCATCATTTATTTCGTGGAGTTGCCTGCTTGCATTATGTAAAGAACTGTATGGTAATTTTTTGAGGCCTTTTTTCTGTTACTAATGTCACTGAAAATTTCTACTATTATTGTAAAATAGGGTTTCAGCCACTGGTTTTAATGAGGAATTTTGAAAAGATAACCTCAAGGGTGTCCAAACCTGAAACCAAATAAGAATTGTATTTTCATTATTCTTATTTAAAAACAAAACAAAAAAAAAACCCAAACAAAAAACAAACAATAAAACCCCTTGAGTTTGAGACTGCTTCAGGAGAAGTTTGATCTGATTGCATACGTAACATGCAGGTGTGGTGGTAGAACTATCTTTTCTTCTTGCTATAATCTTCTCTTTATGTTTCTTTTTTAACTTTTTTGCCCCATTGCTTTGTTATTTTCTTTTCAGCATGTGCTTCTATTCCTCTTCACCTTTTCCTGTTTCCAGTCCTTGCTATTTTTCAGACATGTTCTACTCCTCCTCTCCCTAATACATCTATACTTCCTTACTTCCAAATCACAGGAGTTGGCTCTTTATGAAGGACACCAGGCCACTAGCTGACTTCTGAAAATGGCAGGGAGGCAGACACTGCTTTTGTGTTGACCGAATGACAATAAAAGTTCACAAGAGTGATCAGAATTTTTAATTATTATGATGAAGATGAGCTTTTAAAAGTAATACTAAATGCTGTGAGTCATTTAAAAATTAAAGCTGCTGTTTCTGCTCACGGTTTTTTCTTTATAGTCACCTGTTCTATCACTTTTCCTGATAAATTCTGAACTTGCATACAGTGACTTCTGCTACCTGATAACTAGCATCCACTGTCAATAAATTTGACTGAAGAGTAGTGTTTTGTTTCAAAGATGTAGTAACTTTGAAGTTTTGTGAAAATGGATGACTAGTTAAAGGAGGTGGATCCAAATGTATGTTTCACTGAGGTAAGATTCCCCAAACAATTAAAAATACAACTCTTAGCTGCAAGGAAGAGCTTCAGACCTTTATTGAAGTAAGTTTACAGAAAATCAATCTGGACTAAATAATGACAGCTTAAGTTAATTAAATACAAAACTTCCATTTGCTGTTGTGAATTAGAATGAAAATGTTGACTTAATTTGCCTAGTGTTGGATTCAAAACTTTGTGGCACTGAGTTCTGTGATTTCTTGCACTGTGAAAATACTAAATGACTTGTTTTAAATGTCATTTTGTTCTTGGAATGAGAGAAAATGGATACTGGTTTTCTGTTTGGCTAGTTTATACCTTTTTAAATTTAAGGAGGCTTTTTTCAATATAATATTCTGTCACATCTCTAGTTATTTCTCATCCTTCAAGATAACAAGTCTTCAACTGTTCCAGATTGAAATCTTTCTTTACTGAGCTCTGCATTTCTTTGAGATTATAAAACATGAAACGCGTGGTATTTTTTTAAGGGGAAGACAAAGGCCAAGTTTTGAAGTTCAGAAATGTGTTTATTTGACAAGTAGATTGTTAGGTAATTCATAACAAGTAGTAGAAGAGTTATTTTACTTCAGGTTTTTTAATTATGCTAAACATAGCATTGGATGTAATAAACTGTGATTTACATGTTTTTCCATATATTTTCTCAGAAGCGAGATCAATTACAGGATGAAGAGGAAAGAAAGAGCTCCTGGGTTAGTCAGGAACGACAGAAAACACTGGACAGACTTCGCACATTTAAACAGGTAACAGAAGAAGAGTTACTCTTCTCCAGTAGTTTCTTTTGCAAAAGAAAGTTTCTCTCATTCCAGAACTATACTATGCTATTAGCTATTCTCTTTCATTGTGCAGTTAACTGCTTTTTGGGAAATTTACAACAAAGCACAGCATTGGTGGTAATGAATTCCTCTGGCCATTGCATTCCCAGTGCTGTAATAAGCTTCTGTTCATTCTTACGTGTACACTTTGTGATAGAATCGTAGAATCATAGAATTGTCTAGGTTGGAAGAGACCCTTGGGATCATCGAGTCCAACCATCTACCCTACCATACAAAGTTCTCCCCTACACCATATCCCCCAACACCACATCTAAACGGCTTTTAACGCATCCAGGGATGGTGACTCAACCACCTCCCAGGGCAGCCTATTCCAATGCCCGACCACTCTTTCTGTGAAAAATTGTTTCTAATGTTCAGTCTAAATCTACCCTGTTGGAGCTTGAAGCCATTCCCTCTCGTTCTGTCATTAATTACCTGTGAGAAGAGACCAGCACCAACCTCTCAACAGTGTCCTTTCAAGTAGTTGTAGAGAGTGATGAGGTCTCCCCTCAGCCTTCTCTTCCCCAAACTAAACAGTCCCAGCTCCTTCAACCGCTCTTCGTATGATTTGTTTTCTAGGCCCTTCACCAGCTTCGTTGCCCTCCTCTGCACTCACTCCAGCACCTCGGTATCTCTCTTGTATTGAGGTGCCCAAAACTGGACACAATACTCGAGGTGTGGCCTCACCAGTGCTGAGTACAGGGGCACAATCACCTCCCTACTTCTGCTGGCCACGCTATTTCTAATACAAGCCAGGATGCCGTTGGCTTTCTTGGCCACCTGGGCACACTGCCTGCTCATAGTCAGCCGCCTGTCAATTACAGTATCACAGTATCACAGTAGCGTCAGGGTTGGAAGGGACCTCTGGAGATCATCTAAGTCCAACTCCCCTGCCACAGCAGGGACACCTACAACACGTTGCACAGGACGACACCCAGGCGGGTTTTGAATGTCTCCAGTGTGGGAGACTCCACAACCTCTCTGGGCAGCCTGTGCCAGTGCTCTGCCACCCTCAGAGTAAAGAAGTTCCTCCTCATGTTAAGATGGAACTTCCTGTGCTCCAGTTTGTGCCCGTTACCTCTAGTCCTATCACTGGGCACCACTGAAAAAAGGCTAATTAGAACCCCCAGGTCTCTTTCTGCCAGGCAGCTTTCCAGCCACACTTCCCCAGGCCTGTAGCGCTGATAAGACACTTAGCAAACATGCTTTAATGAAGTGTAATCTAAATGGTATTTCCCACAAAGAGTGGTACCATCTGACATACCCCCCACTACCACTGATTGCTAGAACAATGCCTGCCCCTTCCTATTACAATGTAAGTATCAGAAAATGGATAGAAGATGGAATGAAGGAGAGATAATAGGGAAAGGGATGAAAGTGCAAGAAAACAGACTGTATTAATAGGCAAAGACTTTTTTTTGGCTTTGCTGAATACATAAAAAAATATAAGTGTGAGAATTTACTGGAAAGCAGTCTTACTCAGCAGTACATTCTTCATATCCTTATTTTTCAAAAGGCTTTTGAATTGCATAGCTTCTATAAATTAAAGCAAATTTACTTACTTTAACCAGCAACTGTTAATGAGCTGACTTTATGTATGAGCATGTGTATACTGTTATGATCTCTGTTGCTTTAGGCCTACCACAATTGTGTGAAATTAATTTTTTTCATTAAAAATGAATAAAGCTAATATGAAAAGACAGATATTGAGGCAGCATAGTTAAGAACTAAATTAAAGATACCTTGAAAAGTCTCAAAATGTTTGTTGTTTTCAAGAGATACCTTTTTAAGCAGTATGATTCACATCTAAGGCCAGTGTATTTGGTCAGAGAAGACTTTGTGCAGAGGGAGCCATTGACCAGTTTTAGAAAAGGGAAGCAAGAGGGAATTTAGAATTTTAGTTTCCAGAAAAAAGTTTTGAATGTACAATGTGGTTCTTAGTGAAATCCTAATTCTAACCCATGTATATCCCTGACTAGACCAATCACACGTAGATTGTGGCTTAACCAAGAATAAAAATTAAGAAAATGGATCATTTTTTGCAAAAAGGTGACAATATATTTGCTTTGTGTTTACATCCAGAGCAAAATGAATGAAAATAGCACAAGAATTCTAATTGTCAGAAAGGCAAACCCTAACAGGTACTCAGAACCTAGAATAGTGCGTTGCATGTACTTATCTAATTGTCAATAACTTACTCACTTTAGCGGTACCCTGGGCAAGTAATACTTAAGTCAACCAGACTACGGCTGGCTCACGCAAGAAGAAAATGTGCAGCCAGTTCAGCGTCCTCTGTTGATCAGCCTCAGTCTTTGCCAGCAACCATACAAATCCAAGAGAAGAGTGAAGAGGTGGAATTGGAAAATGCAGTTCAGCCTTTGCAAGTGCAGGAATCCACAAGTTTAGAACAACTTCAAGATCTCTCGTTACCTCCCAATGGTGTTACCTCTGAACTGCCTCATGTTAGTACTTCTCCACTCACCAGTACTGAGCTTCACCCAGAGTTTGTTACTGTAGTACCTCTTCCACCTCCTTTGCCTCCACCACCTCCACCTCCGCCTCCACCTTTGCCCTCCAAGGAAGATGCCACCAAATCCTCAGAGAAGAGTGACAGCTTTGTTAAACGCCAGAGTGAGGAGAAGGGAGTCCAGCACTCTTCTGGTGTCCCACCAGCACATCTGTTTGACAGCAGTCAGCTAGTCAGTGCCAAGAAGAAGCTTAAGAAGACTGGTGATTTAGAGGGTTTACAGAGGAGGAGAGGTAATGTTTTCACTTCTGTGTATTTAACTGTAATGCACATCAGTTCCTCTTTGGAATTGCTCTGTAGAAAAGTGTATGCTGTGATTTATTTATAATTATGGGAAAGTTGTTAAAACCTTTTCAGTTGACAGATGTTGGCAACTCAAACAAATGTTAGGACCTCTACCACAGCCTGCAGTATACTTGTTCAGTTAGACAGAAAACACTTGTGAAACTGACTTTACAATATACCATGTTAGACTAGCTAGAAAATGGAGCTAAACCTTGTCTAAAAGAATCTTTTACTATCTTTTACAGCCAGCACTGCAAATATTATGTGCTTCACCTGAGGGCGCAGTGTTTTTTAATAACAGAATTTTACATAATTTATGACCTAGTAAAACGAATACTTGTCTTGGGACATAGGAAACTTTGAGAAGGCTTTCTTCAAGATTTTTTCAAATTTTCGTACTAAAATCCACAAACCCTCAAGTACCCTTGAGAGATGGGGAAGAATACAGAAGTTTAACTACAATTGTAAATTAAATCTAATCATTCAGTAAAGTATGTTAATAAATAGTTAAAGGATTAAAAACGTATTTGGAAACTGAGGAGAATGAATAGAGCACAGGGCTGAGCCGGGAGATCTGTTACAACTTGTTGATTCTGTGCTACTTGTTTTTAACTGTTTATTCTTTATCCCATATAAAAAATGGGGAGAATGGCAGTCATGTTTGAAAAAAAATAATGCTGGTGTTTCAGTGAACTGTGCTATATCAGAGCAAAATTTTTATTTGAATATCAGAGATGGGATTTTCAAAACAGCTGAGCTGAACTATTTTACTGGAAGTCACTGAGAAAAAGTACCTTGAGTGGGCCTTGATTCACACTGCTGTAATACGGCTGTAATAACATTTTATTAAAAATTCTATGTGGCTCTGTAAAGTACAACTACAGCAAACATCCCTCCATTGACATTTGCCCTCATCTAGAGAAAATCAAAATTAGAACTGTCTTCATCAATCAGACAGAAACAAGAGTTTTTCCTCTAGAATTGTCCTTAGATGACTGAAAGCCCTTGAAGCGACTGTATAGTTCTAGAATTCTTAAGCTCTTATGGACCTTGCAGGTCACAGGTACAGTGTCTTAAGTTCATTATCAATTTTGATGCTGCTGTGCTCCATTTTTCTTTGTCTGTAATGCTATTGTTTATTTTTCTGATACCCCTTTTATCAGGCAATTTTACATAAAGCACATATTGTGTGTGCAATTTGATAAAATGCAAATATAAAATCAAATTATATCCTCCCTCTTGTAAGAGTATTGTTAATGTCTGCAGCAGCACTCTACCTGCTTTGTGTTCCCTGAGATGTTCCAAGTCTCTGGGTGGCTTCAGAAATTTGTCTCTGTATGACAGATGAGTGTTTTACAATCCTTCTTTTCTCCTTTAAATGTGCAGTCCTGTATTCTTCTTTTATTTCTCTTTTCCTCATGTCTGTTCCAACTGTATGGGCCATTAGTCTGGTGGACAAAGCCCACTCATAAATGCAAAACAGGTTTTAAAAATGTATTCTACAATATACAAGAAAGAACTGGAGATGCTTATTCATCTATTGATTGATATGTGCTGCACGTTGTATGTGCTGGTGTATGCAAGCTATTTCAAACTGTTGTACTTTATTATAATGCATTCTCTGGGATAAAGATCTTACCTACTTGTAGCTCTTCAAACAGCCAAAGCCTGATTTTTGTTTCTGCAGAGAACTAGTTTCAAATTGGTGATAAAGGAAGGATTTGTGATAAATTATTAACTCTTACTTCTCTGTTTTCATTAATTTTAAGGGAAGGAAATTTATATAGGCACGCTGTGCTAATACATACATGAATTCAGAGAAGCAGGAAAATGCATGCAGTTGCACTTGACTGTACTCCTGCTTCCCTCACTGGCATGTAGTAATAGTCATACATTAGGTAAAATCAGGCACAAAATGCAAGTGCTGAGAATGGATTGCACAATCCAAAACTTAATACTTGTTACCTGAGTTTCAAAGTCAAGAAAGATAATGTAATAAACACTTTCATTGTGTTGGATTCATTTCAGCTATTTTGATTTTCCTGACTGCAAACAGGAAAGTGACCTTGTTCAGAGAGTTTTACTGCCTACCTGACAGAAATTATGATTGTCTGTGAAAACCAGTTTTGACCTGGTAATAAGGAAGATAAATTTGGAGGCTAAAACAGTGTTGGAGCTATCATTATACTTATGGTATGGGACTATCACATTAATAGGATGTGGCTACTTTTTGGTCTATAGGAAAAATAAATGAAGACTGATAAAATTTAGTAAAAATAATACTGAAGTTCTTTTGATTTACTACAGTGAGTTCCCCAATGGATGAAGTTCTGGCTTCCTTGAAACGTGGCAGCTTTCATTTAAGAAAAGTTGAGCAGAGAAGCCTCCCTCCTTTTCCTGATGAAGATGACAGCAATAACATCTTGGCACAGATCAGGAAAGGGGTGAAACTGAAGAAAGTGCAGAAAGATGTTTTGAGAGAATCTTTTACAATTCTGCCTGATACTGACCCTCTCACAAGGAGCATCCATGAAGCATTGCGACGAATTAAAGAAGCATCACCCGAATCAGAGGATGAAGAGGAGAGTTTGCCTTGCACAGACTGGGAAAATTAACCTGTAATTAACCTACATTTTAAAAAAAATATTTCTTCAACACTTTTTGTATAACAATAGTGGCTAAGCCTCAGGTTGTGCATTCTAGGAGACATAGTATGAATGTGACTAAACAGTCTGATGTCCAGCGTGGTAAAACATGCACATATGACTTTAGTATCACTGACTTTTCAAAGAATTTAAGATTTATAATAAGGAAAACTTTTTTTAGGCAACGTCTTAGCCTTTTATTGTTTGAATACTTTTGCTGAATAGGACTGCTCCTATGAAAAACTCTACTTTATTTAGTAAATTTGAAGGGACTGTTTGCAGCTTACCAAAAAGCTTTAAAAAGCTTTTAAGTAACAAAGCAGCACAAGCACTCATGGACACGCCTTGTACTTATTCTCTAATTACTTCTGGCCTTGTAAAAATTTAGCATGTTTATCACTTCAGACTGAATAGCTCCAAGTGAAGGACAATTCGAGTTGACTGCTGAACACATTGAAATCTCATTGGTTACCCTGTGTGACTGACTCTGATAGCTTGGTTTCAATCTGTAAACTCTCTGGCTTAATTGAATTTACAGACTATAAACAGTAAATATACAAATATAATTTATACTTCTGCAACTCATATGAATCCCATGAACTTGCATTATTCTAAGCTACAGTGCCTGAAAGTACAGATATTAGATGTCAGCAGATTAAGTTAATGATTTCAGAAAAAAACCATAAATTGGCAAGAGATTAGTTTTCAAAATTATGGCTGCATCAGTGGCACAAAGATGTTATTGATTACAACAACAGCATACAGCACTATTCTTCTGTGGTCGTTCTTTTCTGCTGCTGGCATGCGGATGAACTTGGGTCTCAATGAAAGTTCCCACTAAAATTAAAATTTGGAGAAGAGAGGTATGACAATCTGTAAAGAATTTAAAAACCTATTTAGTAATCAAGGGCTATTTCAAGAGTATGGAAGATAAATATTTATAATCCTTGCAACACAGCTACCAGTAGGAAAGATAACTTTTTGGATGTCTACAATCAGGCATTTCTGCCCTGCTTAGTTATTACCATAGCTGGGGATTGACTACATAAAGTGCTACAGCTGTTTAAAAAGTGATAGTGACTTAGCACATCATCTGCTGAATATTGTTGCAATTATGAAATACTATGTCTCAAACTGTTCCATTGGTATGCTATTTTCAAATAATAATATTTAAAATTTTTAAAAAGGAAAATAAATGTTGCCTTTATTTCCTCATGGACTAGCCATTGGCCACACTAATGATTTAATACTGTTTAATTATGGCGTGCTCCTTCTATTCCATACCAAATGTACTGCTAGTTTTGGAGTTGAAAATCCAGGAGTGGAGGTGTACTTAACTCTTGGTGAAACTCAAAGTAAAAATAATTTTTCTTGGATATAACTTTTTCTATACTTGCATACTGAAAACTCCACTACCACAGCCCTTCAGAAATCAAGTGACAGCTATAAGAAAATATATGCCTTTGAATTGACTTGATTGACTTGGCTTTCTCAGTGCAATTACTCTCTTTTCATTTCTTAGATAACTGAGCAAATTTAAACTTTGTGATTTTACTTTGTTTTTAGTAAATCTAACTTAGTCTTGGGGATCTTATTTGCATTTTTTAGCAAGAATAGTCTTTAATACTATCATAGAATCATAGAATCATAGAATAAGTGAGGTTGGAAGGGACCATTAAGATCATCAAGTCCAACCGTTAACCTACCCTGATTTAAAAACACCCACTTCTAAACCATGTCCCTAAGCACCTCATCTACCCTTTTCTTAAACACCTCCAGGGATGGTGAATCCACCACCTCTCTGGGCAGCCCATTCCAATGTTTAATAACCCTTTGAGTGAAAAAATGCTTCCTAATATCCAATCTAAACCTGCCCTGACATAACTTAAACTGAGCTAACAGCTCAGAAAAGAAAAATGGGCCCCTGCCTATGGAAGCGTGCAAAAGAATCTGGGAGAACAGATTGAGACAAAGCCCTTGTGAAATTCAGCTGAATAAATATTTTTCACATAGACGAGTATGCTTGCTTAAACATATAGAATGGTTACCCAGTATTTATTACACAAGAGTAAAATCTAATGAAAGTCTGTTGTAGAAATTGCAGAATAGTATTTTTTACTATAAGGTGATCCATTTAGTACCATGCTTTAAGATTGACCTACTGATTTTTAACTGTAAGCTCTGCACATACAAAAAACAGTTACATAGGGATTTTAGTTTGAAAACAGTTACACAAAAGTATATTGGCACATAGGTTATGAACTGTGCTTAATACATGTACATCTTTATAGGCTAAATGGAATGCAATTACTTGCCTTAGGAATGAAGGCTAAATCTGATACAATGGTGTATGTTTATTAAGTGCCAAAAAGTGTCTTCATGTATGTGCAAGGAGTATTAACAATGCTCACTGAAGTGGTTTCATTAATTCATAGAATCATAGAATTGCTGAGGTTGGAAGGGACCTTTAAGATCATCAGGTCCAACCATTAACCTACCCTGACAAAACCCACTTCCAAACCATTGAAGTCTAAAGACAAACTAATAGTAGCTAACTCCTGCAGGAGATCTAGTTATCTCATGTATTCCCTGCTTTGAGTTAACTTCTAAAGTTATGACTAACGTTTGTAAGAGCAGTTCCTACTATACAAGCAGTATAAAGATGCAGTAGTTTTTGTATGAAAAATCAGAGGATTGCTGATTATCAAAAGTATCCCAAGCCTACCTGTGTGTGTACATACATAATGGTACACATAAGTCACTACAGTACATTAAGAATACTAAAGTAATTCAAAACCTGGGTTCCTGGGAGTGACAAAGTAACAGACAAGAAGTGAGCTTTTGCTCTGTATTGTCTTCTAATCCGGTATTTTGGGCCTTCTCAAACTCTAATCTGTGTTTACTGCCAATAATGCCAGAAGGCAAAAAAAAAAAAAAAAAAAAAATGACCTGGTCATATTTTATGTGTCCTGGCTCCAGAGTTAGTGTGTCGTTACCTTGGGAGCAAAGAGAATCAAGGCATTTGAGGACGTGGCTCAGTATTGCATGTTGGAATTGCCTAGTACATTGATCACAGAGTATTTGTACAGCCGTTTAGCTTTTCAGATGTTCCTTTTTTTTTTTTCCCCAAACAGGTGATTCACAGCAACTGATGTGAGAAAAGAAACCCCCGTTGAAGATCATTTTTCTTCTTCATTTCTGAAAACTCAGAGCCAGCAGTTATGACCATCAATTCCACAGGAGGCTTTCTTTGGCAAAGAAATAGTCTTTCTTTGGCAAATGATTCAGTATATGGAAAAAATGGCCTGAAATACTAATTTTTGGGTCACTTTTTTCTTTAATTTGTTCAAAAAATTCTGGTTTGGGCAGAAAGCTAAATTGTTTAGATGTGCATTTTATATAATCAAGAATGCCTGATTCTTAAGCACTTTTTATATTTGCATTAGTAATGTGTGGCCAGTTAAGTGAGGGGGGCATTTTGAATTGGGAGAATACTTGCTGTTAGAGTAACTTTGGGATTCGGCCAAGGCATCAAACCAGCTATAAAACATCCCCTTTGCTGCACTGAATATATCATCGGCTTGAAAGTCCAACTAAATAGCTCCTTGCAGAGAAGCTTGCTGTGTAGCAGTGTGATATTTCAGAAAGAGCAGAATTCCTAGTTGCACTACAGTAGCTGAAATTCAGTAATGTGCAACTAAGACTTTTTTCTTCTTAGTTTGAAGAAGTCTACGTCATTATGAACAGTAACAAGTGACCACAGCACAATGAGAAATAAGAGTTGAATTTAGTACATATTCAAGAATGTGTTTGTTTCCAACATGGTACATCTACCAAGACATACTGCAGCACTTTTTTAGAAGGTCATTTGTAGTCTGACACCTTTTTAAAGTAGAACTTTTCATGCTTTTTTAAAATAATATTTAGCTATGCTGAACCAAGTTAGTTATACTTTTATCATTTGTTATAAGAAGCAATATTTTGTAATTTCATACTTAAAATTATTTTTCTCTTTTGGTTTAAAATGGCTTTTGATTACTGTAAGCAGCCTTCTTTAAAAAAGATCAAAGACACTGATAATTCAGTTGTGAAAATCATGCTTCTCTTGCTGGTTTTCATTATTCACTTTAGTGGCTGCAAAAATGTTTGTATTTCATAACCAAAAGCTTACTGGCTGAAAAAAAAAGTTCCCTTTTAATCCTGACTGTTGTTCTCTTAAAGAAGAGTTACAACTTCCTCTGCAGTGAATACTTAGAAGTAATCCTAAACTTCATGACTAATGGCTGCAGGCAGCTACTCTTACGATACCACAGTACTAAGAGGTATGTTAGTACAGAGATCCAAGTAGCCTTGTACCATCTAGAGACTCCATGTGATATTAAAGTCAGCCCATTACACGAAAACTGAATTTTCACTAGCATTTTATTTTTAATGACATACACTGGCATACACTGTGTTTGAGAAGTACACCGTCCCTCTCCTTCGTGTACTGTGGTCCATTCACTGTTCCTCTTGTGACAGACCAACTACTACTATGTGGATTTGGGGGTTTTTTTAAGTGGAGTTGTGCATTGCTGCTGTCATGTAATGGAAGACGTGCTGTGTTCATGTTTATAACAGGAGATTTCACATCTTGCCATGTACTTATACAAAGAGGAACAGGAAAACTTACCTTAGCAACAGGCTAGGTAACCTAAAGGAACCTCGGCTCTTGGACCCTTCAGTTGTTTTGCTGTGACTGTCTTGAAATTAAAGCTCTGTCAAACATCTTAAAAGGATGTCACTTTACCCTTGCTATCAACAGGCATTTTCTTAACCTTGTTGCCTTATTTATAAAGTTAGTGAACATTCATTTTCAAAGCACCTGTGAGCAGCGTTACTGTAGAGTTGTATTGATTTTGCTGTATTAGTCATCAGGTCTGTATTCTTCTGTCCTGAGATTAGCTCTATGAAACACTTGATACTGGTTTTCCAAGGATCTAAAACGAGGTGATGTTTTTTTTCTTAAACCGCTTCCCTGAACCCCAAGTTACATGGCGTGGTTATAAGCTGTCAAATACTGTGTTCATGCAGCAATAACAGCAATTTCAAAGTTCATCATAATGATTTGACATTGCCTGTACCGTAAGCTGTGGTGTATTTTTTCTCTACGTTTGTCTGTACTTCCAGTCACACCACACGTTAAAACTGAGGTAATCAAATAAATTTTTGGCTGTAGCACAAAGCAGAACTATGATATAGAATGGTAATCCAGATTATACGGTTCATCTGAAACTTAGTGCTAAATTAACAGTGGTGATTGAACAATTTTTATGTCCATTTTTTTCCTATTTTCCAGCCTGCAGTTTTATTCCGTAGAGTATGCATATGGGACACTAGGAAAATTCCAAGCCGAGGAAAAATAGCGTAATTTTAAAGTATAGGTGCAATGGTCCCCTTCCACAGCATTTGTGTCTACGGTTTACCACTGTGTTGTGATTTATCAAAATAGCTCCATGCTGTACTGTACTATAGTTTTCAGATTTGTTTGATGCGTGATCAGTCATCTTTGCCTTGAAAAATGTGTGCATGATTGAGAAAAATTACTGTCCTTAATCTGTTTTATATTTAGCTGAAATCTTAGATTCCTGTAATAGCTTAGTTTATAGAAATGGAGTTCTCATACCAACATGTATTTTATGCGCACACAAAAAGTAGTTGTTATGCCGAGTAAAGCGGTTTATATCAGTTCAAAACAGCCGTCTTCAATGTGGAAAGTAAATGTATGGGGGTTTTTCCACATACTGATTAAAAAAAAAAGCCTGGATTTTAATCCTCCGTGAGTCACTAGATGTCACAATTTCACATCATTCTCTGCTTTCATATAAAAATTGTGCATATGTAGTGTACAGGCTAATGCATAAAACTCCCATCCTCTGTAATGTGAAATTCTGCAGTGGGATGGTTAAAGCAGCAAATGGGGAAAGTTTAAGTATATTCACAAGAAACTTATGGAAATTATGACAGTCCTGCATTGAGATCAGTTTCTCCATAGCTGAGAAAAGCTCTGATAGTTGTGTTGGTCCTTGAGAAATCCTAGCAAGCATCACTACAGAAACAACACTTAAACATATGCAAGGGAAGAGAGCCTCCATAAAAAGACCTTTCTACCTATAATTGGTATTTTTCATTTATGGCTGGATTTCATTGTTGTGGCTGCATTGTTCTATTGCTGGTGATTTATCTTAAGCAGTTTGTCAGCTTTCAGGCTTTTTCCATTTTTAGAAACTTCTTTCTTTGTTCAAATTAAAACTGTTTTAGTATAGTGTAACTGATCCAGTGAGGCAGAGAGTTGGAATGCCTAATGTTTATTGTACAAATGCTTATGTGAGGACTGAAAAAATATTTTATGAGTGGGAACAAGAAAATTTAAATTTCTGCTAAAATAACCAAAATGTAAGGTAAACAGCAATAGTCTTTTGATCAGAAATGGAATTTGCATCAACGTGAATTTCATGCTGTCATTCACAGAGGTTCCAGATCCTTTAGAAATGACCAATAGTCTTATTTTATTCACTTTACTGTGTTTTCATATGTTAGTTAACTATTTAGGGTAGATGAAGGCTTTTTAAATTTTCTTAAGTATCATTTTTAAGGTTTGTTTTTGTTTTTTTTTTAAATCTGACAGTCTGCATCGTATACCAGACAACTATAATATAAATTAGTGTGATTATATATTGAGTTCCTTTGTGGCTGCATTGGGGATAGAACTCAACATACTTCACTACATTACTTGTACAGAATCATTTTGAGTATAAGCACTATATTCTGTAATGTTTAATATTAAAGTAATGACAGGTGTATTATTGAAGATGCAACTTAGTGAGAAGAGGAGGCAGAAACTTTTATTGGTTAATGTTACCCTTATTCCATTTGTTGCACTGAATTTCATGAGTGTAATTTGTAAATCATGTTTGCTCACGTGTGTCATCAGAATTTATTTTCATTGTAATGCTTATGTAATTAAATTACCTTGATATATTTTGGGTAATGATTCCATAAGCATGGACAACATGTTGTTATGTTTAGCACTACAGAATTAATGTTAAGAACAAGCGAACCTTCTTGCAAAGGAAAGGAGTAAATAGAAGCACCTTACTGGGAGAGCACATTGCATGATTTCAGCGCTACGGGAGCTGACAGACAGTAGGTCATCTTAAACTTGACTGCAAATTGCTCTTTGGTGTAATAAGCACATTGACATACCGCTATCAATGCTGTAAAAAGTACAGCAATGGCTATTTTTAACCTATAAATAGACTGTAATTTAAATTTTTCCTACAAAATGAATTTATATTTAATTGCTGCCTAATACATAAATACTTAGAATTTTTAGGAGGGTCAAGGGTGGGTGGGCATGCCAATTTATTTTTGGGAGGGTCTGTTGTATATATGGTTCTTTGCACTTCCCGTTCAGTTTGACTATTAATCCAGAACTCCCAGCTCTGACTGTGGTGAGTCTACAACCTGACATTTATGTATTTTTATTATGATTCAGGTAATCTATATTCTGTGGCCCAGAGTTTCAGAATTCGACAGAAAAGGTCGTCTTTCCATCCTCAAGTGTGAATGCGCTAATATGGAAAGTGATCATGCAACAAATTTTACTCTGCAGAGTTTCTAATATTAATGTAGAGTATTATTTAAAGCTGATATCTAAAGCTGTTTACCAGTAGTGTGTCCGTTTGGAACACGTAAAAAGGATGATGGCCGTTTTGGTGCGTGTAATCCAAACTCTGCAGAGATTTTATTCCAGAGACTGTCACCTATTCAGTAATTCGTTTGCCATAGACTGGCTTGATTTTCAGATTTAGAAATGTATTTTTGATTTCTGAAGCGGGAAGTAGGTGTTGGGGATTAGGGATACTCACTTAACATCTCCCAGTGTGTTACTGTGGTTGCTTTATGTTTTGAATTTCGACTTAAATATATACAAATACATCATCGTAAGATGTAAGGTTAAGAAATACAGATGGCTGCAGGTTGTCTTGCATGAATGAAGCCAGTGAAGTTTCATGAAACTAACTTCTTTGTTAAGCCTGTTGAATAAATAAGAAATAATCAAAAGAAAACCAATTTGCCGTTGAGTAGCTTTGTGCAATATTATCGGTAGACTCAAACACTACTACCACATTGTGCTTGGCTTTAAGAAAGTTCTTTAACTCCCATTATAGTCAAAAGGACATATTAAATGCATATTTTATTGTAAACGACTACAAATTTACTATGCCTAAAAATGCTCAATGTTATAAAGTATTAAGCAACAAGTGTTTAAAAAAAGTTAAAAAACTAAAGAAACATTTCTAGCAATACCTAAGAACTAAAAGTTTTAACTGTCTGCTTTTTGCTCTTTTTTCTTTAGTGCAGCTTTTCTGCAATGCAAGTTTATTGCTGTGTATTTCATGTTTTTTATTATCATGACTCAGAAATTTAAACCTGTACACAAAGTACTGCACTCACCTTCTTGTATGTGCGATGTAACATCATACTCACAGTTTTGGTGCTTTAAAATGATTCCTTTTTTCTTTATTAAAGGATATTTATTTGACCACTGTCTGGTTTTAACTTTGAATATGTACCACCATTAAGAAAATATTTTTAGTACAGTTTGTTTCCCACAAAACCCCCCATTATCTCGTTCATTTAGGTTTCCATTGTTACTCTTACAACTCCTCGAGCTGCCTGTCATTGCTTAATCGCAGGTGGTTGTGCCTAAGCTATGTTGCAGTAGGGAATGATTGTATTTAGGTAATGTCTTTGTAAACTAAGTCACATAAACAATTTAGGTATTATAGAAGACTCTTGCTATTAAATAATGCAAGATAGTTGTGCTTAAATACAAATCACACGCACTTTCCATCTCTTAATGAGAAGATAAAAACACTATAAAAAAAGGGTAAAAATTTAAACCCAGAAGTATCAAGAGCTTAGCTCCGTTATTAACGCTCTTCTACCCTTTTAGAGCTAGCCACTGGCAATGCCATTACATGGGGAGAGCAAGCGTCCACCTGCAATCGCTTAAAAAGACAAGTAACCATAACGGAAAAGCTCAAATCAAAAACATGCAATTTCTCCACTATTTGCTTTTTTGGTATATGTACAATATAATATTCCAAAAGTAAACTAGATTGTATATGAAGAACTTGGATACTTTAGAAGTACCTTTATGAGTGTTTTAAGAGTTTAACCTTTTTTTTTTCCAGAGGAGGTGAAACATCCCAAAATAGTCAAGTGATCATGTCCAAGACTAGAGTTGCCAGCTGTTTCAGGGGGTTTTTTGTTTGTTTTCTTCCTGTAGACATTTTGGGTGCGTATTTATCTAGACATAAATCTTAACAAATGAGGTATGTTTGTATTGTGCCTCTTCTTCCTTTCACTCCTGTGTTTCTGGTACAAGAACTACAGGTAAATCAGCGCAGGCTGGTTCTATGTCCCTTAACATGAGAAAAAGAAACTCCTGGTGTTATTTCTGGAACAGGAACTTTTTAGTGCAATTACAATCCTGAGAAAACAAGAAAAAGGTATGACATTTCTAATAACAAAGTTAAACAAAGGTTGCATTTGCAGTACAAATCTACACTGCAAAGTGTCTTAACCAAAATCCGAGCGCTGTCTGGCTCAGGTTTTCTGGTGTTGCTTTTCACTTCTGGTGAGTATGGCACACGCTGTTAATTTGGGGTTGTGGCACAACATGCAGAACAAGTAGGAAATGTGTTTTGAAATAAGCAAGTTCTTTGATCACCGCTGACTTTTCTTATGAAAGAAGAGGTTTGTATCTGTCGCCGGGGTCTGTTCCTAACGCACGAGGTCTGTTCACTGTGCCCGGGGCAGTGTGTGTGACCTTGGTGCAGGTGCCCTCACATGTTCTGCTCTGCGGGACAGATTCTGTTTAAGAGTATTTGCTGCTGTGAGCTGGTGTCTACTTTGGCATTGGCTTCAGTAGATAAGTAGCTGCTTTTTTATGCCTCTTACGGGTATGCCTACAGGTTTTAAGTTTTGTATTTACTGCATGCATCAGAATTGCAATTAGTGAATATATAGCTGTTGGCACACTTGGAAGGCAGTGGTATGCTACGTGGAATAAGGCCTAAATGTGTGTACAACACATAGAAGATGGGAGATGGGTAGAACCATCTTTTATTTTTTTTTCATGTTTGTTACATGTCAGAAGTAAAGGAAAGGTACATTGTAAATAAATATGCACTGGGCCACAGTACTCCAAACTTGTAGAAATAAAACACCATCTTCTTTCTCACAGGAACCATTGGTATATGTAGGGTTTGTTTCTGTTGCACCAGCAGAGGGGATGGGTAGAAGGGAGAGAAGTAAAAATGGAAAGTGAGTTTGTCAGATCTCTTCTTCCAAAACCGACGAACTGTTCTTTTTCTCAGCAGTTCTTACTGCCATTTCCCATCGTAGGGAGAAGCCCATTTTACAGGCTTTATTCTTCCTGCCATAGGAGGGAGCTTACATGAATCCTGGACTTCTGCAGTATCTCTGAATCACCAAACCACCAGCATGTCACCACCACCACCAAATCCTGAGCTTTATGCTCGTGTCACAGATTGCTTATCTAGTTCCAGTGCTATAGAGTTCTGCCACTGTTTTTACCTTTTAGAATGGAGGGATGTAATTAACCTAATGATAAAATAGCATCTGCAAACTTTAGATGTGCCGTGTCAGCCATTTAACTGTTACGAGCATCACTTTGCTGACACACACTGCACTACAGCAGAAAAAGATTCCAGAGTTTTTACCAGGAAGCTGTAGCAGCATCGCTACATAACCTGCCTTGCTCACAGAAGTGCTACAAGTTTCTGTCCAACTCTCCATCCTGTAGAACTGCAGACCTGACGTGGTCCCACAGAGATGCCTTCCTGACCTTTCCCCCTTTGCATGAGATGCTCAGTCTCTCTTACTTTCTTGAAACTTTATGCAAATCTTCACCACTGTCATGGTGACTGTCCAGGCTTTCATCAGCTCAAAGACAGCACATCTCCCTTGAAACATTGCCTTGACAGGAAGGGCTGGTGGATAAAAACAGGCAGAGATTCTTATCTGTGCCGGTACAGGTGCTGCCTGTCTGTTCACTCTCCTCATTCATCAACTAAAACTCTGGGGCAAAAAAACCAACCCAACCCAAAAATTACATTCAAGATCACTGCCTGTTACCTGCTGCCTTATCCCTTTGTTCCTACTGTATTTGTGGGCTGTCTGTTGGAGATGCTTGTGCCACAGCCAAATCACCTGTATTTTACCTTCTTTTCACCCTTTCTGCTCACCATGGAAGACAGTAGACTTGACTTCGCTGAGACATCTCACTGTGCCCCGTATTGCTTATACAAGGTTAAGCACATTCATGGTCTTTCAAACAACATTCAGTTTTCTTCATTCATTTATCTTAAACAACTTCTCTAATTTGCATCACACTCCCTCTGTATATTACTGTTTAAAAGTCACGGGAATAAGAAAAATTGAAGAATCATGCAATTCATACAAAGCATTTATATTAACTATACTTTTTCTTTCTCAGTACTTTATTTTAGTCCCATTAAATTTCAGTAGGAATGTAACTGAGCTCTTAGCATACAAATCATCAATGCATGCTCAAACTGCCATGCATGTTAACTGCACAATTTAAACAACACAACAGATGTTTTATGAATCAACTTCATATGAAGCATCATTAAGTGATGGTCTTTTTATCCCCCACACTCACTTGCTGTGAGTAAAATGACTGTTGGAGTGGACCAAGTCCTGCAAAAACAATTTGACAAAGAAGCCATTGTACACTGCTCTTGGTTTCTAATGACATGTTAAAAAAAAAAAGAAATGCTATTAAAAATAAAGAATATAAAAAAAAATTGCACAATCCTTTTGTTGCTGGAGCACATATACCTGTGTTATTCCTGGAATAGTTTCCTGAAGATTTCTACTGATGGGAGATCACAGCCTCTCCAAGTGATCCATTGCAGTCCCTACTGGTTGAAGGCTTCTCTTAATATCAAACTAAGCTGAACCATAAGGTCATTATTTCTTCTGCTGCCCAGTACCACTGTACGAAGAAATTATTTCCACCCGCTCTGCAACAGTATTTTATGTGTCCCATCATCCCCCACCCTGCCTTTCTCTGTCACTCAGCTTTAAATTAAACTGCGGTCAGTGGGTCAGCCTCGTGGCCTTTCCTCCGGTGCCCACAGCCAGCAGGTGGGATCGAGAAAAGCCACACGGTAGCGAGTGACTCTTGGAGCATGTCTACTCTCATTTAATCCATTCTGGGAAAAGATGGGAGGAGTGCAGGAGTCTTCCTTAGTAAAAGGTAGCACTAGTTAATGATACTTGAATGAAAGAGCAAATCTTTGTTCAGGAGATAAAGTTTGTCACTTTTCTTAAAAAAAAAAAAAAAAAGTTTTTTACTCAGGCTATGTTTTCAGGGAGAACACAAGCCACAGGTTGCCTATCAGGACATGCTTTGCTTAGCTTTGTATACAAACTAACATATACTATATCTAAAACATATTTAAATACTCAAAAGCAGTTACAGTTCCAAGTCAGTGCTATGACCCATTTCACAGAAAAAACCACAAACCTTCATCTTCAGCTTTTAAGCTCAATTTGCAGTAAGAAACTAAACAGAAACTCTGTGTCCCAACCAGCATTTGTCAAGACTGTGCTATCAGCCATCCGGGAAAAACCTGGGTTCTGGTCCCAGCCATCAGCTGCCCAACACATCTAAAGTCTTCCTGCCTTTCGAGGCCCACATACACGAATCTGCTGCAGTCCTTAGTGGATGCTCAAGGTTTCAGGGGTGCTTCTGAACAAGAAAGTGTTCGGTACTGTCAGTACCAGCTTGGTTAAGTGACTTAATGCAAAATTTAGCTCCTGCCCCCTTTGGAGCTCATGCAGTGGAAGGAGCCCAGCTGTTTCCCAAGAGGACACTGAGATGTTTGCCTTTCGCCCAATAGCAAGTCATGGAGTTTCCTTAAAAGATTTTTCTAATATCCTGAAATACTGTAAATTAGAATTTCTTCACTTATACCCGTCAAGACCTTCCAGCTGATGAAGGCTTGATCCCTTGACACACCACTGTCACCAGCGATTTCCCAAGGAGCTACACGCCAGCTTTTATCCAATACAAGATACAGAGCTACACTTATGGGGGCCACAGAGGGCAACTTACAACTTCCTCAAGTAGCAGCTCCCTTTTCAGGTGTGGTATGTTGAAAGAGAGACTTAAAATGTCACAGTAAATTCCACAGCAACCTAGCAGATACTCCTGAGCTGTAAAACCAGCCTCAGTGGCTGGTTAATCTGTTTGCCTTTATCCTGTAAGCAAACCCTCCCCTCTGCCAGGGTTAGAGAGGCGATAGCGTGTTTGGACATACCAAGAGTCCCTGGTGCGGCTGCTTGCTCAGCCATGGGGCTGACTTCTGCGCTCTGTGAGGCCTTTATTCCTTCTGCATTTTATTTTTAGATACGTATGTCCTTGTTACAGCTTCATTGCCGCAATTTGGCCAAAATGTCACAACTCCCTTAAAAACCTTTGAACCTACAGCACAGTTTGCTGCCTGCCCATCCTGCCAGTCCGGACTTTAAGCCTTGTTGCTATATTTCCCAGTCTGAGTTAGGCAAATCGCAGCAGAGATCTGCTCTCATCTTTGTACCAGTCCTCTCAGGGAGGTTTCCAAATGTTGCTTTAATTTCTTTGCAAAAGATCTGTCTGCTATCCTCGCTGATGACGGAAATTCTCTGGCTCGATGGTAATTTTTGCTGCCTGGTATATGAACCCTTTGTTTTAGCAGGAACATCAGCTTTGCTTCTCCTGAAAACAGCCTGCCAATCCTGACACATTACTGTGTTTTGACTTGAGGAGTTACACATGCCTTATAGGAATCTTCTATTTCTGCAATGCAGTCAGCATCAATAAAGAGCATACAAACTCCCGTTTTCTGAAAATACTTGCACTGCTCTCTGTTTTAGCCAGCTTTGATTCAAAATGCTCCCTCGTGGCATGCTTCAGTAATGCTTGTTTAGAACATCCCCGATGCTTCCTCATTGCCTCTTCTCTTGGCTTCTTTGGCTGGCCAACTTCTTTGCTGACGCCACGAGGTGTTCAATGCACAACAGACAGCACCCTGTACATACAGGTATCTTTTATGTGGATTTTTGTTTGGGTTGCTGATGTGCCTGCCTGGTGAGCAGGACACTGGATGTTTATGTATCTCATTCCATATCATAAACAGTTTAGAACTTCCTTACATTTATTGTAAACATGTGCTTGGCTGCCCCAAATTACGCAGGAGAAAAGAACATAGAAAAAAGGAAAAATACAAGAAATGTAGGATAAGAAAGTTTTGATGTTCAAATGATAACAATAACCACCCCAAATAAAGCTTTCACAATTTCTTTTTCTTTGAAAGAGGTGGGAAAAAAGTGCTTGTATCAAACCAGCACATTACTCTGCTTCTTTCAGCTCTGCAGAATGAAATTTCCTCTCTTGTTTTCTCCCCCTGCAAGCAAATCTCCAAATGTGCAAAATGCTCTGGAGCAAAAGGGCTCAACTGGTAACGATGTGACTACAGTTCAAACCACCAGCTTCTGAACAAAGGACAACAAACCCTCTGGGGTTGCTTCTGGGACGGAGAGCGAGAGCAGCAAGGGCAGCCATGTTTGGGCTACCTTCCACACAGCTAGCGGGGTGCAGCCGTGATGCTGAGCGGCAGGGACTCGGCACAGGATGCTCACACCAGACACGACCTCAGTCGCTCAACTAAACATCACTATCCTGGCTCCTCTCACTAAGGGGAAGTCAAAGAGAGAGCTGTGACTCTACCAGCTCTATCTGCTGATAGATTTCTAGTTCCCGTTGCTGCAGATTCCTGAGAAACAACACTGCTGGAGCTACAAAAATAACAGTATATTCAGATGCAGAGAAAGTAGATTTAATTTTTACATTTCCATCCACGGGTAAGGGCTGCGATGTCTCTCTTGCAGGGAAGTACCAGATCATTTTGCTTCCCATTGCTTTTGTTTAGAGAAAATTCCTGTTATCATTTAACAAAATAGAATCCAGACTCAGAGAGTTTCAAAAGCCTTGTTCCCTCTCTGAAAATCTTAGGTTTCCAAATATCTGCGTGACCTTATTTAACTCAAAATGGGGAAATCCATAAACGCAGATTATACTTAAACATACCTTGTCAGTGTAGCTTTTCCTGTCCCCTTAGCACCAGGATGCATGTGCTGTTTGCAAAGGTCCTGGGTTGTGCCTCCTCCTTAATTTACTGGGGAAAAAAATTCTTCCTCTTCAAGTATTGCCACAGTCACAGAAATGCACGTTGTCTTCCAAGAAAACTTCTAGGTTGCTATTCTCAATCTAGTGGAAGCAAAAGTGGCTGACACACTGCTGGATCCATGCAGCTAGATGAGACTCAGAGGAGAGCAGATGAGAATCCCCAGAGCAGGGACAGACAAGGTCTGAAAATACTTCAAAGTTAAAAGAAAAGAAAGAAAACCCCCAAAATCCAGCTTAAAATTTTGTTACACAAACACCCCAGGTGATGGGAACTGGTGTCAGAAAAAATAGGGACTGTCGTCAACCACTACCGATGACTAATACCTATACCAAACCTCTAGAGCTGTGAAGATAAAAGACTGAAAGGACATGGGGTTTGCAGACAGCCAGAACTTCAGCTGTGTTGACAGAACACACACCTAACGCTGACCTCGAGAAGCCTATAGCAATCAGGACAGAGCCTTGGGGCAAGCCAGGTGTGCTCTATATTAGCATGATGTGAATACTGAAGGAAAGCAAGATCCTTTCTTAACGAACCTGTTGTTGCTGCTGGCAGTTCAGGTCCTTTGCTATGCAAACCACTCTCACGTCTTTCACAGCGACCGGTTCCATGGAAGGCAATCTTTTTGACAGCTCTTCATTTCCCCCAACCCCAAATCTAAAACATCTTTGATGGTTACTCCTCCTTCCCATGCCTGTATCTGAAAATGACACAAACCGCCAGATGTATTGTTGCAGCTGAGCTTTGCGTGTGCAAGACCCGGCAATAAGGGAGAAAGCGGGTATAAATTATGCCTGTGTTTCTTTGGTCCTAGGATGAGCTGCCAGCAGTGCAGAGGCAGTACTGGCAGCTACAGGTCCCTGAGAGGTTGCGGTGGGCAAGCTATGAGACCCCATATGGTGTGACAACCCATTTCTATCTACAGCATCTAGAGGTATTGCGAGTATTGTGATATAAACAGCTGCACCGGCTTTCCAGCTGTGTTGCTCGGCCACAAGAGTGGGCATGAGCTGAACTGACTCCAGGATCTAACACAAAACTCTGTTCATTGTTACCAAACGTTTAACGTAATGGGGAAAATTAATCCTACTTTTCTGAAGTAAGTGGAGTAAAACAAGGAACTAATGCTACTAGGCAAAAAATAGAGATTTTAAAAAGTATCTGTTATTCCGTGATATGTTCTCTGCTTAGCACCATTCAGAGGTAGTGCATATATGCAGCATTACTAAGAAAATGTAAACAAGACAATTTGAACATTGCTTTGCAGAGTCAGGTCCGTTTCCTGTAAAAAATCAGTGTATAGCTGTGCACTTAGCTGGCACATCCAGTTACTGAGATTGAACTATGCTCGTTGGATGGGCTTTCTTGATGGTCCTTTTCTTTAATTGTCTTTTGACATCCAGACCTAATCTCTAATCAGATTTATCTTTGGCCTCAAGATCCAAGATTTCTGGAATCGACCAAATTAAGTGATTTTACTGACATCCACAGTTCTGCAGAGAATTAAGGTCTGCAACAGTTTTCCATTCCTCTCTCCATGTGGTATTTCCAAAAAAGGTTTTGATTTTTGAATGTGGTGTTCACAGAGCACTGTTCAGTAGCCACTTCAGTACAGAATATAAAAGATGTTAGAATGAATTGAGGTTTACCCTCTTATTGACGGTAAACCTAAAGTTAATCCCCAACTAGTAGAAAAATGAGCAAAAATCAGAAACTTTTCACAACTGACAACTGAAAAAACACATCCCAAGATATTAATCTTTAATCGACGCATTGTTCATTCTTGCAGGGTTTTCTTTAAAGGAATTATCCTGGGAATGCCACTGATAGCATTAAACGATACTTATTTGTGTTACATCTGGTTTAGCCCTTTATTTATTTATATTTTACCTGAAAATGTATTTTCTTAGAGACTTTATAACAGCATTTCTCCATTATCAGTTCATTTTGTTCTCCTCTTTCCTGGATATGATATACTAGCCAGGAAAAGGAATTCCCAGTCTGTAACAGACAGATTAATTCACACGTTTTACTTCGTCCACATAGAAAAATGCAATTTCTGGATCATTGAGGCATAAGGATTATGAACAAGACACTCCAAAAACTAACTATGCAGACGGGGATATACTTACAAAAATCTTTTATGTCAAAGTCAGGATTTCACAACATAACACGCTAATGCAAAATCCAGTAGCACCTGAAAGATTAAGGTAGCTGCTGCTATCACTTGCACATACTTGAAAAAGATTTAAGAAAAAAAAAAAAAAAAGAGTAAGAGTACATTCTCCAGAGAACAGCAAGTGTATTTCAAAATAAAAAATTGTATTTTTTCTTTTTTTTTTTTCTTTTTTTTTGTTGGGTATTTCTATTAGGCTTTTTGGTAACTCTTTATGCTTTTTTCTTTTTACAAGGCTGTAGTTGCCGTATAATAAGTTAGATGCGATGTGACTGCTCTCCCCTCCAGTGCAAGTTCATGGTCATATATTCAGGCTATAGTACTCAACACTGTTTTCTCATATCCATATTCCCATAGTTTCATCAAAGACAGACACAATGTATAATACCTGTCTCTGGGAAAGTAAGGTTTCAAACAGGCAAACGGTTACCTTAAAACGGAAGTGGAGAGGCTACAGTAGGTATAGCCACCTAAGTATGAACTTTAGGTCACAATTTCTAAACACTCACCTACTGTACGTAAACATTAAAATAGTCGTAGCAATAGGATTTTATTTATATGTGCACGTATATCCACCTTATCCCATATTTATGTTTGGCAACTATTTGGGAATTCAAAGGTGCAGCCCTCAGTAATTGTATTATTTAAAAAAAAAAAAGAAATGAAGCGTGTCTAGTCTATGAGAAAAGAAATTCTCAAATATCAATTTCCAATTTTAAATTTAATTTCAATAGGAAAAATATTAAAAATGTGCACATCTAAATTGTTCCATGTTCTGTATATACATATGTGTGTGTACGTATACATAGAAATACTCATGTACCACACATATTCACAAAATTTAAGTGGAAATATTTCTGTCCACTATTTTCCCACATGTAAATGACATCATATCTTTAAAAATGTCAATAATAATATCATTAAAAATAATATTACATTTATTCCATCATCAACTTTCTGTGTTTTTGTTCTTTCTTCATCCTTATTATGTCCACTGAGCATTAACAGGCCAGATTCTCCTTGTACTTCTACAGATGCTATGCCAACTGAATGTTGCTGACATAAAATCAAGGACACATCTGTTTTACAGCAGCTCAAGTGACAGGAGAATCAGGCCCAAACATCCCCAGTTAAATTAAAAAGTAGTTGTATCTGCTCATATGGACCTGATGAAGATATACACACCACCGTCTAAAATCCACCGAATGAAAAACATGTAGCTCACCACAAAGTTTTCAACCAGTAGCACGCAGAACCAAGCTCCCCCCATCCCTTCAATAAATAAAATAGGTGAGAAAATACTCTAAAAATATGGAGGAAACTTAAACATTGTGTACATTACATACAGTATAATACATCACGGTTTAGCATTTGACCTAAACCATTTTCCTGACTAGTCAGGGGAGACCTGATAAATCACTGGTAAACAAAAAAAAAAAGATATTTTAGAAATAAAGCATGTATTTCTAATATAAATGAGAACCTGTGTGTATTATACGGTATATACACACAGTACACACATGAAAACAAACTTATCTCTTCTAGTTTTGAATAGCAGTCTCTAAGTGGAGAAAATTGTGTTGTACAAATTTAATAAGCAGCTAGATTTCATGTTTAACATTCAAATTAATTTGGGGAGCAAACAAAGGTCCGTGCATCTTTTGACACCGAAGTCTAACACTCATTCATACATTTTAAAAAAGCCCTCTTCAACATTACAAGCAATTTATGGCAAGAATGTACTTTGATGCAAGACACATGACACTTGGCTTACCTTTCAAAGAGGTTTCTTTTTTTTAAATAAATCTATTATATAAAGAAATGTGTGTTTGCCAAAAGTCTGTTAAAATTACATCAAAACAACTTTAAAACCTGCTCACTGAGGATAATTGAATTCAATTTCCTGTTTTTAAACATTTAGTTAACAGTTCAGAATATTGCCTGGTGTAGTTTCAATAAAGATGTGATATGAAGACCCATAAAAGAGTAAACGTCTCCATTTCAATTTGCTATGACAACAAAACTTCTAGAAACAGCTTTCTTGGCTGGACAAGTTTAGTGTACGAGTAATCTCTTGCAATAGCTCTATGCCCTTAATGCAATCTCTAATAAAACAGTGCTCCCCATAAGCCGTTACTCACAAAACCTGAAATTCATGTGACATTCTGAAAAAGTCTCCTGCAGAACAGGTTAACAGTTAATTGAACATACATATTCAATATATGTATCAAGGCCAGAAAACAAATGACTGGCTACTCCTTGTTATCTGTGCATGTCAAATTTTACATTTAAAATTCTCAGGGGTTTTTTGCCCTTTTTTTTTTTTTTTCCTGGGGGACTCACCTTCCATCATTGGTTGGCTTCAAAATATAGTTAAGTGGAAGATAGTATCTCACTGTAATTACATGGAATTCATGTGAAAAAGTAAACCTTACATTGGACAATATTGTAGAACACCAGAGTAAGCTCCATAAAGAAATACGGTATCTTCCATTAGAGAGAGATATATATATAAAAAAAACCAAAAAACCACCAACCAACCAACCAAAAAAACCCCAAAAGGAAGAACTTTATACAAGCAGTTATAGTAACCTTGTTTCAATTAAAGATGCAACTCTCTCACTCCTGGCAAGAATAAATTGGTAATGGCACTGCTTCTCCACAGTGCAAAGTATCCTGAGAAATTATTAAGAACAACAAAATACAGGGCTGTCATCACTAAGTTCTTGCACAAAACAGAGCAATTAAATATCTTAAATAAATAAAACAGCAGATAACCTATATTGTGTCTATCACAAAAAGGGGATGTGATGTGGGACACTGCTAATTCCTCCATCACTGATAATTAGAAAAGGATTGCATTCAATTACTGTTAATATCTTTCAAGTTATCTATGGCCAATAATGTACAAGGAGGTAATTTGTAATTCAAGTTTTTTTGTTTGTTGTTTTTTTCTTCAACTAGCTACAAGCCGAGTTCTAAATTTTACATTGAAATACGACTCAAATTTAAAACAAGCCCTCTCAGAGGAGCATTTCCTAATTTTGTGCAACTTTGATGCAGAGCCCAACACAGTCCTATGAAGAGAGACAGTGCATCTTTAAGCTCATTGGCACTGAAATCCCATTTTCTTTAGCTGCATTCTATTAGCTTGGCCAAGTTATCTCGTAACTCTGTTAGTTCAAATATTTTTCCATCAAGAATTTCTAAAAGTGTCTTCAAGTTATTGCGAAAAGCTTCTTGCTCATTCTGACTTTTCTCCAGTCGTTGCTCTAGATCAGACAGCTGGCCTTCCAGGTCTTTGTTTCGAATTTCTACTTCCTTCAGAGAAAATACATAACATGTTAATGTGCAGTCTGCAAACAGAAAGCAGTCTAACCTCCTGCTGGTATTCACCTGCTATTTTTGTCAACTGGCTTTTACAACAATTTGTGACCCTTTACAGTTTCTGCTAACCAAAGCCAGAACCCAAACTGTTGTTACGATTGCGTATGTACTACCACTTCCTCCATTTTTTTCAGCAATTCATCTGAAGGACAGAAACTTTTAGAGAGGGATAAAATTTAGTCAGTGAACAATGGATGTGACATACTTACCGGTAAGTTATTGCTTCTATCATTCAGAAATGTGCCACCTAATGAAAACAGTTTCTGAAAGGTTTACCTAGGTTCAAGTGTTCCCTAGTATAGACTACATGAATTGCTCAAGGACACAGTCCCCACTAAACGGTCTCATACAGAGACTCATCCAGAATACTGCTTTATGGATGGAGGAGTACTGCCTCACTCCTGCACCACATTATAGGTCTTTTCACCCTGAAAATTAAGACAGGAACATAAACTAGCGAGACTGATGTCAAGGTGACATCATTGACTGTAACAAATTTAAACCAGCAAGTGCAAGCTGGATGTCTTGTCTCGCTGCTCGGTGCCCTGGGGCACCCACCTGCAAGCCCCACAGCAGCCCAGCTGTGGGAGCAGGCACAGTGCCGTACGGACAACCTGTTCCCATATGGCGGGCGAAAGATGAAGCGGCGGCACGTTACATGCAGCTGAGGGGATGTGACCCTGGGCAATCTCGGCTCTGGGTCAGGAGGCCAAGAAGCCCCCCGGCACCAGCCCGTGGGAAGCCCCCCACAGCGCTGGCAGGCGCCTGGCAGGGCAGGGAGGTCACGGCTGCTCGGCTTTGTGGGACCTGTGTGCCCTCTCTTCTGCCAAATTACTACAGCAGCAGTCACGTGGGTCTGGAATAGTGTGCTGTTACTTGTTGCATTCATTGCACGTCTTGTGAAGTCATGCTAAATTTTGTAATTTCAGTTATGAAACACACTTTCAAAGGCAGCACCGGGCCAGTGCGTTTAGCGCACCATACACCCTGTGCGGCCATTCTCTGGACAAGCGCATAGTGAATTCATATTTACACGTACTGACATTTTTTCAACACCTCTTCCCTTTACAGTGGCTTTCCGTGACAAACCTTTAGCGGGCCCGCTCTGAGTTTTTACAGCAATTAGTTTCACACAGCCACCGGGAGGGTGCTTTGGCTGCAGTCACTGCGCCCAGCAGGAGCAACTCCTCATTCTGCCCCCTGCCACTCCCCCACTGTTTTTGTGATGCTAACCATAACTAACCATAAGAAACAACCTGACCCACGCAGAGTGTGTATTTGGGCAGTGAAGAGCAACGGGTATAAAACAGTAGACTTGTGTCAAAGTCCACAGCCCCAGAGATGCTTCCACCCATGAGGGGTCTGATGGTAACATCAATCGGCCGCTGCATCCCCAGCCAGAGGAGGGGATGGGGTGACGTGGCCAGTGGTCAGTGTGGGCTACCAGCCTCCGCGGCTGGGGAGAGCTCTGGGACCCTCAGCAGTGGTGCAGGGGGTGAAGGCTGAGCCTTGGGAACCTCATCTCCTCATAATCGTGGCTGCTTGTGCAGCCAAGGGTGGTGTCCAAGCTGAACTGGAATACCTCCCCTACTTCTTGTTTGTAAATGGGCAAGTTAAAAGAGTTTTGGGCACTGGTCTTGAACAGCACAGCTGAGAGCAGGAATGACCTCTTGCTGAAAAGACCAACAGAAGAATTAGTTTAATCTGTTTAACGCTGAACAATATAGTTGCCAAAGCACTGCAGGAAGCTAACTGAAGAGAGTATTTGTAGAAACAATATAAATTAAAATACATATATGCTTATGTAGTGATTAGCTACCCCACCGCTGCTACAAACGAACAAGCTAACTGTTTATAACCCAGCCATACCCTCCAAAGTCTCTCCTTTGTTCAGTCTACTCCTGACCTCCAAACCGTTATTGACAAGTATGACCTGGTGTGGTGACCACACGGGTTCAAGACCCTCTGAGGCCAAGTGACTGCTGTATGGGACAAAAAGGGAAATTCAAGGTCCTCTCAGCTCTGCAGGAATGACATAGCCCTTTCTTTAGCTCACACATAACCAATTGCTGTTTCTCCATGTTTGCTCACGTGTCCTGCTTCTCCTGTCACTCTACTTCTCCTCTTCTACTCACCAAATCTCTGTGCTCTAGGAAGTCTCCTTGCCACTGCTCTTACCCCAGAGATAATTAATTTCTATCAGCAGGCAAGCCAGTGATGAAAGGGACCACTTTGGAACAAATACATGGATACATATATGGTTTTATCTCGTGATATCTTGGCCTGAAGAGCATCCCATGGGCCTGTAGCTAGCACAGAAGATCATCTTTCAGGCCCTCCTCGGATGCTCTTAAACTGAGGAATTGTTCTGCTGTAAGCTGTTAGGGCGGGAGCACCCAGGTAAAACTGAAAGCTTTATGTTAGGAACTTCTATCCGTATTCAGCAAAAGGCAGACTCTCTGTTGGTAGTCCTTGCCCTGTATCTCTTCAAATCAGAAGAGGTCCCTTCTTTTGTTTAAACTTCCAACTTCCATATTTTATTTATATTCCACTCTTGACATCTCTTTCATAATCCATATACATTTAGCTTCCCAAGCATTTCCTCAGATACACTTTCTCCCACACTTCCTCCTGTTCTATTTTCCCTACCTTATGCTTAACATATTTAATGATGTATGGGAAGTAGAACTAACTGAAACATGCCAGGAGCTGTTGGTTTTAATTTCTGGAAAATGCCTCCTCCCAAATTTTACATGTGATTCTCACACATATTTACCCTAGATTAGTATTAATGTTTTTTGCAATAGTATTGCATTACAAGTTCATGTCCAGCTCGCGCAGTTTCCTAATTACAAATCAGTCTACCTCAAAACTGTTGGTTCTTGGTGGGAAGAAATGGAGAGGTGTCCACGTAATGTAATCTATTCCCCTAGTTGTGTCATTTCACTTTAATTTGCAGTTAATCTCATCTAACAATAAGTGACTCTTCTGATACATTCAGGCTCTTTGCAAGGTGTATTTTATACTGTTTTTTCAAGCTTATCTTACAGCAGACACAATCGTTTCTCATACATTGTTTTCTCTTAGAAAAGAAATAAATTATTAACAAGTTATATTTGTTGTTCACACTGTAATAATCTCTTGCGGAATTCACTGCGAGGATCCAAATAAAATACTCAAACCATACACAACAGCTATATTTAGGAATAAGCCATAGTAATAAAGATATTCTGACTTACTGTAAGAGTCACACTGATCATGACTCATTGATATGTCTTCTCTACATTGCTAATGAAATTATTAAGTAACAAGGGCCCCAATACTTACCTTTCACAGTGATAACATATTGCACTTCACTGGAATTTGCCAGTGATGGATTTCTAATTCATTCCCTGATACGAGTGTGTCAGAAATGCACTATGTCTTGAAATAGTAATTTCTCTGTATAGCATCTTTCATACAGGCTATATTCCAAAATATTTCAGAGTTACATAATCCATTTGCAAGCACAAGAGAGAAAAAATAAAGCAGAAGAAAAAAGAGCGAGACGAACAGATACAGACCCTGGAGACAATCACCCTGAAAACAGATGATGAGTCAACTAACTGAACAGATGTGAGACGGTTAGTCTGGAGCTACAGAAGAAAACACCATTTCACTAACGTCACAGCTGTAGGGTGAAGTGTCTCAGAGAGGGCCAGCATAATCAAAGCAGGATGATTATAGCAAAGCAAAAACTCAAGATCTTTTAGGTGGGCTGCATCAGGTCATTAATAAGCTTTAAGCTTAAGAAAGGCCCCTTCTAACTCAGATCCTCAGATCAAAGAAAGTGAGCTTTAAATTTACTTGGATAGAACCATATGGAACTATTTTCAGAAACTGGTTGCCTACAACGTGACGTATGGACGTATATACACAATATTATCTATTTGGTTACTAAAGATATAAATATACCAAAAGGAAGCCACTGACTTTATAAAGTACAAATTTTAATAAAAACTTAGCACTTTCTAATCTTTCATCTCTTACTAGTCTCTCAAAATTCTGCTTGCTAAGGATAGCTAATTCCTGGCTCATTATTACTTTTCATATGATCTTACACTGAAATTATTGCTTACGCTATTGCTAGAACAATTTCCAACTTTCATTATAATCTCCCTTTTGAGTCTCCCAGATAAGGTCCTTTTCAGCTGAAAACTCCCCATTTTTAGCCTAAAGCCAGCAACAATTTTTGGAATAGTGGACCAAGCAAGTTCAGGTGTATTCAAAACCATCTTTAAAGATTGTTTAAAGTAGTAACATATTCCTTCCAAATAATTTGACTTAAGAATGGGGAAAAACGAATAAGCTCATTTTTTTCTTATGTGGTTTATTCTGTAGGTTAAAATGAGATTCAAGGAAGTTCCAATTCATGTAATGCATTTCAAAGAATACCTACTTAATGATTTTTCATCTGTGGCTACCCTGATGGGGCTTGCTTTCAGCGTGGTTTAGGTCAAGCCACAGAAGAGCGGGGGTCACCTTTCAGCACTTTGGATTTGGAGCTACTTAATGCCTGAGTTTCCAGTCCTATCAAAGCTCTGAAGTCTGAATTCAGAGTTTAACCCACCTAAGCTTTGGGTCAGCCTCATTCAGAAGGCGGGTTTCACAAGGGAGGTGCGCAGGTGCTGGCTGGTCGGACCAGCAACAGTAGGATAGGAGCTCAGATGTAGCAAGGGAGGGTATACATGAGGGCACACTGATTCCATTAGGCTGAGTTATCTGGCCTTGCCCACAGTAAAGAAACAACCCACAAAAAAACCAATAAAAACACAATAATTCTAAATAATTCCAAGAAAATGTGAAAGTGTGTTTTTAAAGTCTGTACTACACAACAACGCTTTAACCTTTACTTTCTCAGGGCACGTTCACAACCTGAATACAAACTCATCCCAACCTGATGATACACAGCTTGACAGTTTCAGTGGCACACGAGACCTATGGGAAGACACTGCAGTGGAAATGAGACCAGAACTGCCCAGCACATGTAGCAGTGAAGGACATCTGCTAGCCTGACAGTACTCTGTGGACTTGTAAATGAAATTTGGGTCTGTGCCCTTGGATAAAGAAAGCAACTTACAGCAAGTGGAAAATTTGATACAAATTCCTAAGAATCATCCCACCCACCACCCTGCAATGCAGTCTAAATTAGGTTATTTATCTGTCACCTTCAGTGGACATAGCACAAGTTGCTGATGTGAACTGCTCACTTGATGATTGTTTTTCCCTTCTCTCTAAATTAAGATGGTGCACTATAGCTCACCTGTAACTTCTGGGTCAGAGAATCCCTCTGTGCCTGGAGCTCTCTGGCATTGTCGATTTCTTGTTTCAGTCCTTCTATTTCCTAAGGGAGAAGAAACAACCTCGCTAGTGACACGTTACTGGGCTTGGCCTCAGTGCAGGTAAGCTGGCTGCTGCTTCTTCTCCTGAGCAAATCATTGCAACGATACCAAAACTGGCAGTTGACTCCTGCCCATCACAGCACACAAAATTTAAGCCCTGCTCTCAGTACTCCTGAATCACAGTCTCAAGCCAGCAATTCCACTGCAAATAAACAGCAATACAGATAAGCATTTTCTTTTATAAAAGTCCAAGTTTTCCTCTCCCACACAAGAGATCTGAAATATTTTTTTTCCTGGAAAATTAAGGGTCCTTGTAATCAGAGAAACAATTGTATACTTTAAATTCTATTAGAATCTATCCTTTTCAATTTTTTCAAGAGAAAAATCCAATTTTCATCTGTGAGCTGCTTATTATGTCACTAGCATCAAAAAAATTGCCTGCTTTGACCATTGATTTCTGTAAAAAGAGAGTCTAAAAGAAACGGTACCTTTAATTTAGCAAAAAAAAGTAGTAAGTTATAAAATAACAAATATGTATGAAATAATGAACGGAAGAGAAGCCTTTTCTTAGCTTACTTTCAGAAGAGAGGAATATAAATAGTTAATGAAACTAAAAGGTACCAAATTTAAAACTATTAAGTACTTTTCCCTGGAAGGGCATATTCACCTCCCAGAACTCCTTTCGGAAAGATCTCTTTGCAGCCATCAGCTCAGCATAATTCAGTCTTTTTTTTCAGTGGTGCCCAGTGATAGGACTAGAGGTAACGGGCACAAACTTGAGCACAGGAAGTTCCATCTTAACATGAGGAGTAACTTCTTTACCCTGAGGGCGGCAGAGCACTGGCACAGGCTGCCCAGAGAGGTGGTGGAGTCTCCCACTCTGGAGACATTCAAAACCCACCTGGACGCCGTCCTGTGCAACTGCTGTAGGTGTCCCTGCTGTGGCAGGGGGGTTGGACTGGATGATCTCCAGAGGTCCCTTCCAACCCTGACCATTCTGTGATTCTGTGATAATTCAAAAGTGCACAGGCGCCAAAATGGGACACATTACCAACCCGAGGCTAATCTCTTAAGCATGAGGGAGTTTGGAAAAGGCTTTGTTCCATTTTGGGAGAATATTCTGTAACTACTATGTCTCTCCCATATCCTCCTCGGAAACACCTAACAGCTGCCCTGCTGGAAGCACAACCTTGCAAGACACACTGCCCCTCCGAACACGCACACGAGTGCCCGCTGCGCCTGTCACGGAGGGCTCAAGGAATATGTCTTACACAGGGCAAATAATCCTTCATGCACAGTTCCTTCCACCTGCTTTTTCCCATCCATAAAGGACGATTCTCGATCATTCTGTGGCACAAATCTACTTTCCTCTAGCACCTGTGCCAGTGCAGGTGTTACTCCAATTCGTTTTATTTTCTTGCTGCTGGTCCAGCCCAAGGCAGATGGCACAATAAATATCATCAAGTTCCAGGCCGGAGGTTTGGCGTGCATTTAAGGAAAGGGCTGGTCTTGGGGAACATAAAAGTCAGCTGTATTAACATAACCTAAAAAACAAATTGGCCTGAAAAAGACATTGATCTATTACTTTTTCCAAACCGTACTCTCCAGAAAAAGGAAAGCGTGCTTACAACGCTTCCCTTCTTGGTGATTTTGGACTGCATCAGTGCGATGACTGCTCTGTGGAAACCACTTATGACTGACTTTTGCAAACAGAGATGCCTGGTAAAAGCAAACAGGAAAACATGCTACTTCTTTTTGTTGTTCAGATGCCCAGCTCCATATTGGACTGATGTGATAATACACATGGAAAAATATTAATCATTTCAAAGAAGATGAAAGAAAATTTTGTTCGTACTATCTACAGGAAATAATATTTATCAGCCATCACAAGCTTAATATTGAAAGCCTTTAGAAATGATGTAACAGAAAAGCCAAGAATAAATGTTAGCAAATACCTCTTCTTTTTTCTTCAGCGTAGACTCTAACTCCTGTATTGTCTGGTTTAATTCTGTTTTATGTGTGTGGACTGCATTGGCTTGACTGCTCACACACTCTAGTTCAGTCACCTGTTAAAACGAGTAGAAGCAACACATACAGAATAAATTTCAACAAATTCAAAGTACTATTTCTTCTTTGCATCAATAGCTGCATTGGAAATATACCCTTAGTTCTGGGTGACTTAATGCTCATTAAAATGGTGAAGGTGTTCTTATGAAGTTAGCATAAAATTCCTTAAAAAATTGTTTAGCATAAAATGGTTGCTATGACTTCTTGGAAACAATAAATTTAATATGTTGCAGGATGAAAAGAAGATTAATTAGAAGTTATACTTACTAATTACTGAAAATTTTATGAAAGAAGCTGAATTATCATTTTAGAAACAGCAATGGTTAGATGATTAAACACAGACCTGTCTGTGTAACCAACCTGTCCATCTGAAACGTTTGAATATTGCACCATCTTAATCAACTAAGCCACAATGCTCACCCACTTCCTAGCAAGCCAATTAACATTTCACAGTCTCAATTTCTGACTCGGCATAGCAGTGTTACAGCAGACCCTCAGCCACCAGTGTACAGCCGCCAACTTTTTACTTCCTCTAGTTTCAGATCTCATCCCTCAGTCACAAAGCCAACAGCTAATGGCACAATTTGGATTTGCGCAGTTCCTCTTTATTAGCAAACAGCAAACACTCTCCATCTGCCCTTGGATAAGTTAAGATACCTGGCAGTAGTATGCCCTTCTTATTTTATTGTTTCATCAACGAGATGTTAATATCCTACCATTCACAAATAAACTGTTGTAAAAAAATAGCTTCTGCACTGAAGAAGTAAAATCCATGCAGCTAGAGTCTATGCAGAAAAGTCTTTGTTCACATACCTCTCAAATTACAGATCAAAATATTTGAGAACTCTCACACCGCATGTCTATGTGGATGTGCGCGCTAAAACCTTTTTGTTTAATAACAAACTGTTAAAATATTAAAATTACTATTTAAAACCTAATAACTCTTTTATTTTTTTTCCAGAGATATGTGCCTATCAATGTCAGTATACAGTCATCAACAGAGCTGCACCTACAGTAATGAACAAATCTGGCCCAAAAGCTCCTTTGAACAAAGTGCTACACAATTCTGCAACAAAAACCTCTAGGTCTCCATTTGACTTTCTTGGAGAAGTAGCCTTTAGACAGAGGGCAGGCATTCTCCAGGAAAATTTTAGTTCTTAGATAAAAGAGCATCTTGAGGAAACAAGATCAATGCCCTCCAGCACCAGTGCAGTCTAGGTAGTGAAGCCACTGTGACACCAGTAATTTCAGACTCTGAACTATTTGTAGGCTCAAAAGGTAGATTACTGAGTGCAGAGAGAAGTCAAGGGAAAGCTAATATGAAATACAATAAAATAAAATACAAAAATCCCTATCAACTTCTCCTTTCTGCGTCACAGGGCATGAACTTCACCCCCCCAACAGCTGTGACGAGTCTAGTTTCTTCTACTGCAAAACTGTGATTAGACATTTTTGCGCATCAGGCTTATAAATGGAGAGAACTGAGATTACAGCAAATTCTTGGGAGGGGTAAGATGAATAACAGATGAGGATATAGCTTAGTAACACAACACCCCACCCCCCACCCCAAAGAACCATCTTATTTGCTGAAATTGTTCCAAAAGAAGTATCAGTGCTTATGGCAAAAAGTAATAGCAGTTTGCTCAGTTTTATCTGCCACTGAGCATTGCAAATGAAGTCTTAGATAATTTTCTCAATTTGGTTCAATTACACAAAAATCTATCTATTTAGACTCCTTGTGACAGCTACCAATTGTGACTGTGTAGAGTATTCACCACTACAATGACACAAACACAAACAAGCAGAATTGGAACACACCTACTACAATAAACCTATACCTACACAGAGTCTGAACTAACAACTAGATACAGCAAGAATCACAGAGGCATACAGTAATTTAGGCTGGAAGAGGACCCTGGTGGTGGTCTGGTTCACAGAGGTTGAACCTCTGGTTGAGGCCCCCTGCTTAAAATAGGGCCAATTTTGAACTCACATTTGGTTGCTGAGGCTCTTGACTGGTCAAGAACCCTGCACTATCTAGCAGAGCTGCCACAGTTTTAGGCAGGTCCCTGTGTTTCTGACATTGAAGGTTTATGTGGAGTGCTAACTCATTCCCAAGTTTTGCTGTAACTCTCAAACTCATTCACCTTGCCCACCTTCACCCCTTCCAAAGTTTAACTTCTTAAACATTTCCAAGCTTTTTTGCTGAACTGAGTCTTGAATTGGTGGTGGAAGCCTCTACAAATCCAGGGCCAGGGTTGTTAGGGGAACCCAGGGTGAGGCCCTCTCCCACTCGTTGCGAAAGACTGCAACTTTCTATGGTAGCCTCCAAGAAGGTCAATCTCTCAAAGCTGTTGTGCTCAGCAACACCCACTGGCTGTTACCAAGCACTGGCACAGTGAATACTCATTTACACAAAGTGTAAGAGCCTCAACTGGAGAGACAGAAGAAAACCCAGTCCCCAAACCACCTCTGCCCTAGCAACTAGTGCCTTGGAAGCAAGTGTGCAGAGGTGTCTCATCCTGCAACTGAAGAAGCGCTTGGACCCCTACGGCTCTCCACATGGTTTCCCCTGGGCTGGTACACACAGTGAGGATGCACATGTTGGCACAAGCCTGGAACTCAAGGAGGCTGGTGGATTGAACTGCGGTGGATGTAATGTCACTGCCCTGGACTGCGTGTATTGTCACTGGCTGAGAACACCTGCTGCAACAGCCCCACCAGCTACATGGCTCACCTGAACGCTCCCCTGGACACCCTGATCCATACTAACTCAAGACACCTACTGAAACTGCTTAAGCAAACACAGCTAATTTTGCTTAAGCAGAGCAAGGAGCGCCCTCACAAACCTTCTTGCCAAGAGAGGCAACTGCTGTCAGCACACCAATTAATTACCAACACTAAAGGGGCCTGTGATGTCTTACTCTGGTCCAGCTTTTCACTGGGCAAACGTCCATCTCTTACTGCTTATGCAAGAAAAGAATGCATTGTTCAACTGTTTTGTTTACTGTTTGTCGAAAAATCAGTAAGTCGGAAAAAAAGAACAAATTCAATTAAAAAAATGGGTTTACTTTAATCGCAGTCTTATTTAAATGCCCATTCCTACAGAGATCTGAAAAGATGTCAAATATCTTCATGATGTTATCTTCTTGAATGTACCTATAAAAAAGAAAATCATATTGTGACCCTTTCAAAAAAATCCATAGAGTAAGATGGGCTGGAAAATGATGTGATATAAAGAATATGCAATTGCAAATAGAAGTAACAAAAGATACAGCTCTAGGCAAAAATCTGGATAGCACTTACTTGCTCTATTTCCTTGTTTCAAATCGAATTCATTTTTCTCATGACCAGCGGTCCAGAAATCATTAAAAATAACTGTTTATGCATTATGCACAGAAGGGGGCATAAAAGGAAGCTACAGTGCTTTATTCTGACCCTCCCACGTGCTATTTTCAGGGCCATCTCCTCATCCAGTATTTCACGTCTAAGAGCAAGGCTCAATCAGCCATTCAAGCCTTTGCACAGCAACACTGAGCAGTGTACCTGTGATTAAGCCTTGTTTCCAGTACAGAATTCAGACTGGAAGAACAGTCTTTGAACAATAACTGATTAAAGAAGGTTCTCCTATTGTGCTACCATAAGACTGCACTGACTTGTATATCTGAAAAAAGTCAATACTGTGGCTTCATATTTGAGACTAAAGAGGAAAAAGGTAGTGTTTTTAGCTTCTGCTTCTTCATTTTTGCATTTATCATCCAGGTAAGAATTGTGCGTAGGGAAAAAAATTCTGAAACGGGTTTTTATTGCCTACCTAATGAGCTAACTCGTCTAGTATATGGCTGTCATTATACTTAACTGTGTACTTCAGTGAGAAATACATCAGCTGAAATAAGACAGCATGGCAACTTGTTCTGGCAGAGCCCAGACCTTCTCAGCAGAGGCCATCCTAGAGTTTCCTGGAAATTTTGATCTAGGGTCAACAGCCTATGGACAGAGGAGGATGCCGGGCAGAAGTTTTCATTGCAGCAGGCAGCCAGCACAGACTGGGATGCTGGGAAGACTGGAGGAGCCCTTTGGGCCACGTAACACAATGAGGAAGAACACTCTTGATGTGAGCTTAAGACAGCAACTCCCCAAAGCTTTGGAAGACTGTAGAATCTCTTGAAGAAAATAAACCAAATCAAACCACAAAGAAATCAAGAGAGGAGATTGCATCAAACCCCAACATAGACAACTGCTTCACAAGAAAAGACTTCAGTTAGACAGAGGCAAGAAAGTGGGAATGACAGAAATATTTCGAGTGGTCGCCTTCCCTGAGCAGTTATTGACTGAATGAATCTGCGCTATGTTTGCCACAGGTTGAGTCATTTTTTCAAACCGCTTTCTTGAGATAAATTTGTATGCTTCTGATCTCAAACAACAATAGTTTTTATTCAGCATCTTCAATTCAGTACCAACAGATCATGAAATTCCTTCCAAACTTCATACAGAAATTACTTCAACTGCTACAGAAATGCAAAGAAAGACACATTAGAACATATTTTCATTGTAGCTGTAGCCCATTTTATGTACCTGACACTATTAACTTGTTTCCTAAAGGTATTCTTATCCCTACTATTTATCGTGGAATGCAATATCCAAGGTCTACTAGTCCAGGCTACAGCGCAGAAAAGGTAGAATGCTCACATGCAAGACTGAATGTAAGAATTAATTATATATTTTTAGCTGTTTCAGTCATATCCCTAAATGGATCATAGCTGTGACTTGATAATATTATTCCATCAATAATTCAAGATGAAGCACCTACAAAGAAAAAAGAGCCCTTTGCTTTCCAACAGAAGAGAAATGGTGTTGCGTGGCTCAGCAAAACCAGGAACAACTGCATAAAATTTCACATAATTCATGTAGAAGAAGCTTCTCAGATCTTCACGGTGGACAGTAGGATGCAAGAGAGCATGCAAACAAGCTGATCTTAAAAATAATTCCAGTATAGCTTTCAAGAATAAAAAACTCTGGAAAGATTTTTGCTGCTAAGAAGTGTGAAAATGCAGAAAACAAGGAAAATTCCTTTTCAAGGTTTCTGCTGAAAGAACAGAAAGCACACCACGGTATTATTCATATACATCACTTCTGACAGCAAATTAATTATTGTAGTTTTCCAAGATTTACCCATAGATAAACTGATAACATGAGGCCAGGGGGGAGATTTTTGCATTACCAACAATATATTACTTTTTTCAACAGAGAAAACAATTAAAGATTTTGCTGAAAAGGACACATTTTTCTCTGTGGGCACTGATGCCTCAGGCCATGGAAATATCAAAATGTTTTCCACAGTTATTCATTTCTACACAGATGAAAGAGGAATAATCCATCATCTGCTTGAATTTTGTGAAGAAAGTAATGAAACTGCAGTAGGAATATTTGAAAATACAAGAAGTTTACTAAAATCGATGCTTTGAGCTTCAGCCATGCATTATTATTTGCAGCTGATAATGCTAATACTAACTTCAGGGGACATCCCTTTCTCTGCAGTCTAATTAGCAAATAATTTTTCCAGCTATCTGGACAGCTTATGAAATACATGCAATAGCAAACACAGTACAGAAATGTCATCCTTTAATCCTGAGGATTTAAATCCAGTAATTTCTTCATTCTCCAACGGAGTTTTGTAATTATAGGATACATTTCATTCTACAAAGCTTTGACTCCATAAAAATTTTGTCATGTGCCTCCACAAAGCATGCTTTTTATAACTTGCAGATAAATGGGTCTTAGCACTTTCCCTAGGTATTTTAGAAAGATGAAGATGGGGATAAGAGTTTTCAGTGAAAACTTTTTTTCCTTCCTTTCCCAGAGTGACAGGAGTTTGGTTGGTGATTTAGGGTTTTTTAAAATTATAATCTTGTATATGACACATTCAGTGAAACTGAATTCCCAGAAAAAAAATGTAATTAAATAGTCTTGGGTCCTAAATGCAAACCTGCTCTAAAAATAAATCAAGGAAAACAGAAAAAGACAGAAAGAATTTGCCTTCTGGTTTACCATACATTAAAAAAAGCTGAATTCACATTTTTACTTCAGGAAACAAAACTACCATAACCTCATTCACCTGCTTTGTGTGAAAAGAGACCATTGTCTTACTAAACTGTAATTATTAACCAATGGCTGAATCTTGATAAAGGCTAGATGTGGGTTATTTGTACTAGGAATCACATACAGAAAGGGAGCTGGGAGTATGTGCTGGATTTCAGAAACCCTGTCCTAGGAAATCCTCTGATAGTCTAATGTCAAGACTGACAACACACACCACTTCAAAAATAATATGGAACTTACGACAGCTGAAATGGATATTGCAGGAGCGAAAATGTACATCTGAGAAAAAAATACCTATCCCCTGAAACAAAATGCTCCCGTTTTCCTGTTGGTATCCCCTAATGCCATGCAAAGAAGGCGGTCTGACTCTGCAGTGGTTTCTCAACAATTTTAAAAACATTAGTCTGCATTTCTTTTCATTAGAAACTAGTTCCCCTGCAAGAAGGATAACCAACCTTACACAGATAATTACAGCCTGCTCTGAAACATAAACTCTTTTTTAAGGCAAGATTGTAATTTCAAAAATAAAACCCAAAGTCACTATATTCCCATTATGTCTTCTAAAAACTCAACTATCACTGTTAGAACAATGAGCCTTCCCAGATCTTCTGTGTCATAGAAAACCCTAATACTCCACAGAACATCTCTCTTGAACATTTGGTCAATATTTAACATTATGACCTCACCTGGGCAAGAGCTGTCCTATTTTTTTTGCCTTTTCAGGAGTTTCTAGAGCAACAGGAGTTTGCTTCTAAATTCCAGATGAAAGGACTGCATACGTAAATATAGGGACTTTGTTGTCCATTTTTTGTGTGCTCAGAATTGGTCCATCTGCTCACACATTTCTTTCAAATAAATGCATAGACAAATACTAACACAATGATAATCCCACCGCTTTGATTAAACTGCCAAGCTGTCCATATCTACCCTACAAAATGCTCATCTATTTTCAGTATAAACAAATGGTAGCAAGCTGCTTTATAGCCACATGCTAATTACAAGATATTAAGAAGGAAGTTATATTAAGATAACTTTTTTCTTTAATAAATCAAACCAAATTTAAATATAACGTGAGTTTGGATTGTTCAGTGAGGGTAGGAGAGGCACAGTCTTAAAGGGAGGATGACAAGAGATAGGCAACACATAAAAAAGGTGCATTGCCAACAAATTTCTGGATCAAAACTCCATTCATAAACTTCTTGTTACCACGCTTTCTGTCATCTTCTTTCATATTTCCACTTTTAGATAATGTCCCTCCTTGGCCACATAAAGCCGAAGAGTTATTCACGGTAGTCCCACAGTCATGCCAGCAAGACTTCTCAGCAAGTATGAAGGCCACAATATGGGCTCTGATTCAGCAAGCAACTTTATCACATCCGCATGTTCAAAATTGAGCTTTGGTTATTCAATTATTAATGCAACTGGTGGAAACATGAAGTTAACTGCTAAAGGACCTGCAAAGATTTTCTATAGAGAATCTGAGCCGACGGCTTATATAGCGTTCCATAGTTCTTGTGGACTGCTTTTATAGATTGTTTCCTCTAAGTAGCACAGAAATAGCCCAATAAAATGACCATGGTTTTAGTTCTGTATGCTTATGCATTTTTTTAATATCCACTTTAAAATCTCTTTTGAGAGTAGTGAAATCAGGGTCCATTATTTGTCAGGTGGTTTTGATGACTACATAAGATGTCCTCATACTTATTTCATTCACTGCATGAAAGAACCAGAACATAATGGGCTAATTTTATCTTATTTCCTGGGAAATTCTGGTAAAATAACAAGCTAGAATTCAAGAGATTACCTCTCTGTTCTTTCAGGAATACCCAAGAGCTTGATCACTTCCCTTCATGTCTTTTTATCTTAGGTTTCTTTTCCTGCAGATGAATGATCTTCAAGGACTGCAGCTCTTACTATTATGCACTGGTGTTATTACTCTGTGCTATTGCCCAGTGTCATAGGATGATTTACTTCAGCAGTTAGCATGCAAGAAAAAAATTCATCATTTTCATTTTTTACATGACAAAGACAGAACTTTGGGTTACTTTCCATAATTCATATCACCATTCAATCCTTTCCTTTCTGTGGTATCAGGATTAATGTCAGTAACAGTGCTATTCTGTTGGTCTGAAGTAGCTCACTTCAGGTTTTTTCTTTCTGTTACTGAGCTGTTCTAAACTTATGAACCCCTTCTGGATTCAAAAAGCTATGCAAGGCGGGTAGGAGAGCTCCCCAATCCCGTTTAAGGAAAAGCCTTGTTAAGTTGCTTCTGAGCACATTAGTGGAGAGAAGTCTGAGAGCTCCAAGTTAAGCTCTTGACTGGGCATCACATCTTCCCAGAATTATTATTGCATTGTATTTGAGAGGAAGAAATCTATACACTCATTGAGGAAACTTCTGAAACATATAATGTCTGACTTCTTAAGCTCACAATATATCAGAAGAGAGCACAAAACTTTAATTTACTGAAAACTCTGCACTCAGCCACTCTGAATCTGTATACTGTTTCGTCGCAGCTCTAGGCATTATTAATGCAGAGAACAAATGGAAGAAGGAAGATAAAGGCCTCAGAGAAAGCAAATAAATGTAGGTTAATATGAAAAACAGAACTGATAGATGAGTAAATCTTACACTTAATCAGAAATGGCAAATAATAAACGAAATTAATTTTAAAAAATGCAGTCAAAATCAAAGAAAGGGGAATTTTAGCTTTGTTTCTGTATCTTAAAAAGTTTGAACAATGCAATACACAGAAAAACTATTTCAGTCAAATTTGAAAACAATTATAGAATAAAAAATGTTGGGCTTAAAATAATTTAAAACAACTTAAAAAGCAAAGTTTACAAGAAATACTGCACAAAAAATACCCAGTTTGTTACATCGAATGAAAAAAAACAGAAGATAAAAGAAGGAGATATAATGTAAAATCAAAGGATATTTATAAATAAAACATGATGAAGTTCAAACTGTGGAAAAAGGTACCAAAAGAAGTTAACTAGTAAGACAGTATTAGCAATAATTTTTTTCAATGTAAGGAGGAAACTAGTTATGTAAATAAGGCTATTTATAAGGCTATTTCTGTAAAGAAGAAACTAAAGATGGAAATAATAATGCAAAGTTTACCAATTAATATGCATTACTTCCCCCCACACACTACTCTTGACAGAGGATATGAGTCTGCTGTAGCTTGCAGACAGATGACTCAGGCACCAAAACTTGTATATAAACCTAAAGCACGTAAGAAGTGAATACCACAATTACATTATATATAAACCACATAATATATTATTAAATTGAACTAAATATAGCAGCTAGTGTTGGCAGTACCATTCTTCATTTTGGAGGATGGTCCATTTTATACAAGGCTATGACCTTGTAAGTGAGCATATCCCCCCAGTGCGTAAGTATCTACACACATTCTTCTTCTCCAGTGGGCTAGATGCTGTAACATCCAACTTTTCCGTATAAAACAACTACATTACAACTGAACGGGCAAACTAATTTCCAATTTTTTTTTCTCCTTGAAATCAATTTTTTGATGACTATTTCTAAAAATCTGGTCTATTCTACATTTCTCATCAAATTTCTTTTGGATCAAACCCCATTTTCCTACTTAACTGGCAACAGATGTGAGATGCAGCACAGCAAATTTCAATTAGAAAAGATATTAAGAAAAATAATTTGACAAGGGTGGTCAAACATTGGAACAGGCTGCCCAGAGAGGCTGTGGGATCTCCATTTTTTGAGACTTGATTCACAGCCCCGAGTAACCTGATCCAGCCCTGGAGGTGGATCTAACTTCAAAGCTGGCCTTGCTTTCAGTGGGGAATTGGACCAGATAACCTCCAGAGTTCCCGTCAATGCTAAATTATTCTGTGATTCTGTGAACTAAGGAGAATGTTCATTTAATCTGACTTAAAAAGTGTATCTTATCCTATGGAGAAAGACAAGGACTTACAGAAGCAAATGCAACTCAACACCTTAGTCAGGTTTCTTAAGACTGCAACACTTACTCTTCGTGCTTTTGTCTCTCCAAGAATTACAAGAAAAAAAGATGACCATCTTAGACTTGATATATAACTTCTACATAATCTTAGTTCAGATGGATTCCAGTTTGAGGAACATGTTTTGGATCAATTGCAACTACGTTTTTATACTGAACTTAACAGATAAACCTAGGAGAAAGATAACACAATACAGTGATTTAACACTGCTTGCTACCACATGTACCGTAACCACCAGTCTCCAGAACTGCTATTTCAACAGCGCATTTTCAATCTCTGTAAGAGAGAAGCATCTGGCTTGCAGTTTCTTTTTGAAATAGGGCACTATTTCAATTTGAAAGATCAGTCTTCAGCATGCAGGTTAGAAGAGCTCTTGTATCACACAGTATGGATAACGGATTGAGATTGTTTTTTTTTTTTTTTACATGATCTGCATACTTCTGCTTAGAGAGCTCGACTTACTGAGTTACCCAGGTCTGTATTTTTCTAAAAGCAATTCCAATAGAGGGCAGTACTTTTGGTGAACTATCCTGTCATAATTTACAGGCATACCCACAGAGACATAGGCACTCGGTATTCCTGTATTCTACATGAAATATCAACAAGCCGCAAGGTCACACATTACGGAAACATTTAATAAAGGCATGTAAAGCGTGATCTAAAGAGCACAGTGTTGATGATCCCATGTTATAAAATGTTGTGTTCCCTCAGAAATACAAAATAATTGCAGGAAATTTGCTGCGCAAAGGTTATGAAAAACCATCAGCTGTTAATGATGTTCAATATCTTCATAAGTGATCTGGATGATGGGATCAAGTGTACCCTGATGAAGTTTGCTAATGATACCAAACTGAGTGAGGAAGCGGACACTTGGGAAGGGAGAGCCACCCTGCAGGAACACCTGACTAGGCTGGAAGAGTGGGCAAACAAGAACCTTATGAAGCTCAACAAGGACACGTGTAAGGTCCTGCACCTGGGAAAACATAATCCAGGAGTGCAGCACAGGCCGGGATCTACCTGGCTGGGGAGCAGTTCTGCAGAAAGGGACCTGGGTGTCCTGCTGGACAAGCAGCTCAATATGAGCGAGGAGTGTGCTGCTGCAGCAAAGCAAGCCAACAGGATGCTGGGCTACATCAACAAGGGCATCACCAGCAGAGATAAAGAAGTCATTATCCCACTCTACTCAGTGTTTGTCAGGTCACATCTGGAATACTGTGCTCAGTTTTGGTCCCCGCTATGCAAAAAAGATGTGGACAGGCTGGAGAGGGTCCAGAGAAGGGCCACAAAGGTGATCAAAGGACTGTGAAGCCTGCCATGTGAGGAAAGGCTGAGAGAACTGGCTTTGTTCAGCCTTGAGAAAAGAAGGCTTAGGGGAGACCTTATCACCAGGTTCCAGTATTTAAAGGGTGGCTACAAAGAAGATGGAGACTCCCTTTTTACAAGGAGTCACATGGGAAAAACGAGGGGTAATGGGTACGAGTTACTCCTGGGGAGATTCTGATTGGACACAAGCAGAAAAATTTCCACAATGAGAACAATCAGCCATTGGAATAATCTCCCCAGTGAAGCAGTGGATTCCGCAACACTGGATGCTTTTAAAGTTCAGCTGGACAGGGTGCTGGGTCATCTTGTTTAGACTGTGCTTTTGCCAAGAAAGGTTGGACCAGATGATCCTTGAGATCCCTTCCAACCTGGTATTCTATGGTTCTATGAATGAATATAACTACAAAAACTTGGTTACTACTGCTGTTAACTGCAGTATCATATACAAGCAAAGTGACACACTAAAAAATCATAGAATCATAGAAAGGTTGGAAGGGACCTTGAAGATCATCTAGTTCCAACCACCCTACCATGGGCAGGGACACCTCCCACTAGACCAGGTTGCTCAAAGCCCCATCCAGCCTGGCCTTGAACACCTGCAGGGATAGGGCCTCCACAGCTTCCCTGGGCAACCTGTGCCAGTGCCTCACCACCCCCACAGTAAAGAATTTATTTCTAATACCTAATCTAAATCTACTCTCTTCCACTTTAAAACCATTACCCCTTATCCTATCACCATAATCCCTGATAAAGGGTCCCTCCTCATCTCTCCTGTAGGCTGCCCTTAAGTACTGGAAGGCCGCTATAACGTCTCCCTGGAGCAGTCTCTTCTCCAGGCTGAACAACCCCAACTGTCTCAGCCTGTCCTCATAGGAGAGGTGCTCCAGCCCTTGGATCATCTTCGTGGCCCTCCTCTGGACCTGTTCGAACATGTCCATGTCTTTCCTGTCCTGCGGACCCCAGAGCTGGATGCAGTACTCCAGGTGGGGTCTCATGAGAGCAGAGTAGAAGGAAAGAATCAGCTTCCTTGACATGCTGGCCATGCTTCTTTTGATGCAGCCCAGGCTACGACTGGCCTTCTGGGCTGTGAGTACGTGTTGCCAGGTCATGTTGAGCTTCTCATCAACCAATACCCCCAGGTCCTTCTCCTCAGGGCTGCTCTCAATCCATTCTCTGCCCAGCTTGTATTTGTGCTTGGGATTGCCCCGGCCCACGTGCAGGACCTTGCACTTGGCCTTGTTGAACTTCATGAAGTTCACAGAGGCCCACCTCTCAAGCCTGTCCAGGTCCCTCTGAATGGCATCCCTTCTCTCCAGTGTGTCAACTGCACCACACAGCTTGGTGTCATAGGCAAACTTGCTAAGGGTGCACTAAATCCCACTGTCCATATTGCTGACGAAGATGTTAAACAGCACCGGTCCCAGCACCGATCCCCAAGGAATGCCACTTGTCACTGGTCACCACTTGGACATTGAGCCATTGACTGCAATTCTTTGAGAGCAGCCATCCAGCCAATTCCTTATCCACCAAGTGGTCCATCCATCAAATCCCTGTCTCTCTAATTTAGAGAGAAGGATGTCATGGTAACAGTGTCAAATGCTTTCCACAAGTCCAGGTAGATGACATCAGTTGCTCTTCCCTTATCCACTAATTCTGTAACCTCATCGCAGAAGGTCACCAAATTTGTCAGGCACAATTTGCCCTTAGTAAAACCATGTTGGCTGTCACCAATCACCTCCTTTTTTTCCATGTGCCTTAGTAAAGTTTCCACGAGGATCTGCTCCATGATCTTGCCAGGCCCAGAGGTGAGACTGACTGGCCTGTAGTTCCCTGGGTCTTACTTTTTTCCTTTTTAAAAATGAGGGTTATGTTTCCTCTTTTCCAGTCAGCGGGAACTTCACTGGACTGCCATGACGTCTCAAATATGATGCATAGTGGCTTAGCAACTGCATCTGCCAGTTTCCTCAGGACCCATGGATGTATCTCACCAGGTCCCATGGACTTGTGCACCTTCAGGTTTCTTAGATGGTCTCAGACCCGGTCTTCTCCTACAGTCGGAGGTATCTCATTCTCCCAGTCCCTGACTTTGCCTTCTGCCACTTGGACAGTGTGGCTACAGCACTTGCTGGTGAAGATCGAGGCAAAAAAGTCATTGAGTGCCTCAGCATTGCCCATGCCCTGGGTGACCAGGTGTCCTGCTTCCTTCTGGACAGCGCCTACATTGTCCCTAGTCTTCCTTTTGTCACCGACATACCTATGGAAGCTTTTCTTGTTGTCCCTGATGTCCCTGGCCAGATTTAATTCTATCATCTGGGCTTTAGCTTGCCTAACCTGATCCTTGGCTGCTCAGACAATTTCTCTGTATTCCTCCCAGGCTACCTGTCTTTGCTTCCACCCTCTGTAGGCTTCCTTTTTCTGTTTCAGATTGTCCAGGAGCTCCTTGTTCATCTGTGCAGGCCTCCTGGCGTCTTTGCCCGACTTCCTTTTCATTGGGATGCGTTGCTCCTGAGCTTGGATGAGGTGATCCTTGAATATTAGCCAGCTTTCTTGGGACCCTCTTCCCTCCAGGGCTTTATCCCATGGTATTCTACCAAGCATATCCCGCAAGAGGCCAAAGTCTGCTCCCTGAAGTCCAGGGTAGTGAGCTTACTGTGCACCCTCCTCGTCGCCCTAAGGATCATAAATTCCACCATCTCAGGGTCACTGCAGCCAAGGCTGCCCTTAAGCCTCACATTCCCCACCAGCCCCTCCTTGTTGGTGAGAACAGTATCTAGCATGAAACCTCTTCTTGTTGGCTTTATCATCACTTGGAGAAGGATGCTATCATTGACGCATTCCAGAAGCCTCCTGGATTGCTTATGCCGTGCTGTGTTGTCCCTGCAACAAATATCGAGCTGGTTGAAGTCACCCATGAGCGCAAGGGCTTGTGAACGTGAGGCTGCTCCTATCTGTCTACAGAGGGCTTCATCTCCTCAGTCTTCCTGGTCGGGTGGCCTGTAGCAGACCCCCACTGTAACATCACTGTCCCTGCCCTCCATTTAATCCTGAGCCATAGGCTCTCGGTTGGCTCCTCATCCATCCCCATATGGAGCTCTATGCACTCCAGCGGGTCCTTGACATAGAGGGCGACACTGCCTCCTCATCTCCCCTGCCTGTCCTTCCTGAAGAGCCTGTATCCTTCCATTCCAGCACTCCAGTCACAGGAGCCATCCCACCATGTCCCCATGATGCCAATATGATCATAGCCCTGCAGGCATGGGCACATTCCTTAACTCCTCTCGTTTATTGCCCGTGCTACCTGCATTTGTATAGAGGCATTTAAGTTGGGCCCCCGGTGAAGCTGACTTGCTGAAATTCCTTTGTGCTGCACTCCAGGTGCTATTCCTATACTCATTAATTGCTATATTCATTAATTGTATTTTCCAATAACAGATTTTAAATAAGATTTGACTAAGAGTGAGAGTAACTTAAAAAGGGATCTTTGCCCGTCTTGTCTGTTTGGCTCTCCTCACAGCAAATTCAGCTGCTGTTGTTTGTTGTGTTTTACTTTTCTTTCTTAGGTAAGAACTGTATTGTCTCAGCTTTGCAACAAAAGCTGTTAATACATTTTATTAGTAAGAATGCTACCACATTATGTCCATGTTTTAGCGTTGAGTTCTTCACTGTAAAGCCTATCTGGTGGTCAAATCCACCTGAATGTCTGCACTACAGAAATTTTAATACCAAATTGTAGTTTAAATAATTTTATCAACAATGACTGTTATCATCTATTCACAAACCTGGAGCACAGGTTAAAACTTCCAAAGGAGAAGCTTAAGTGAGATGACAAAGTGAGAGTCTCCCTCTGTACAAAAACACGACAAGCTTGTGCCTGACTGAAGCAAAGCAGTTTTGTCAGCAGCTGCCAATTTCTTGAACTGAAAGCACTTTGCAAAAAACACTAGTTTTCATTACACTTCATGCATTTTGTCCAGCCAACTATGGCACACACTGTTACCGTCCATCAGAAATTGTTGTTCCTCCCGATCAGCTCATTTGGCTGGGACTTCGGCATTCTCGTCTGCAAGTCAGTCTAGCTATAGGACAGCCCCAAGAACCTGCCATTTCCCCAGATTTTATCCCCAGGTTACATGTGGCCTGCTGAACTTCCTGCCCCTCAGATCAATATGAGCATTGTTCTTGGGACTACTAACAGCCTCCAGCTGCACAGGCCAGCGCAGGTCTGAAACAACCCTTCAAAATTTGCAGGATTTGGCTAATTGTAATTGCCATACCTTATTTCATATAGGTGAAAACAGTATAAAAAAAAACAAATTAAAAGGTCTGCCATGTTTTTACTTGACCTTTCTTTTGTTGTCAACATACTGATGAAAACTGTTTTCATGCAAAAAAAGCAACGCTTTTGCAGGGTTTTATTTTCCTCCTTGATATTTTTCCAAGTTAACTGATTCTGACAAAACTAATACAGCTTCATCAAAGACATCTTCCCCTCCAAACATGAGCTAAGCATGCCTTCAGTTTGCACAAAAGTATGTCCAAAGCTATGATGACAAATTCATATGTATAGACATGAATAGATTATACAATATCTGAAGAGTTACATGTGAAAAGAGAAATGAAAATATTGGATACTTGTTTTCAGAATGCAGCCTTCAACATTGCATATGTTTTATTACTCCCTCAAACACTGTCATTCTTTCCCCACTGCGTTCTAATTTTACCTCTGCAAAATTTACAGGGAAGGGAACAGGACCCAGCCCCTCCTGGATGAAAGTGGGAGCAGATCTCCAGTTGCATATAATGATGAATCTACGTGCAGGTTTCTTCAGATGCAAGGATGACAGGAAGCTGTTTGTTTTTGTTATACGTGGAAAATACATCAGAGTTTCTTTCACTTACAGATTTGACGTCAAGTTTCTATGGGCTTAAATGCAAGAGGGACTGAAGTGTAATGTTATAGAGAAGGTCCTGAAACAGATGTGATGCAGCTGGTGTCAAATGAAGAGCGAACGCTGGCAAACATGCCTTAAGTATCACAGGTTAGATAACTCTTCATGCAACAATACCCTCTGCACAAAAGGAACTGCTACAAAGGAAAGAATTTCCCACTGGAGGAACCCTGTGTGCTTTGAAGTAATCATTAATTTTTGTCTCAAAGATTAACCTAAAGCATTAGGTTATTGACCTAAAAATAAACATTTTTTTTAACTTGAAAATGAGGAAATACAGTCACCATCACTTCCACCCCAAGGATCCTGGCCATTTGCCTCAACTTACCCGCTTATGAAGACGTTCTGCTTCCTCCTGATACGCAGCGAGTTGTTGTTTCCATTGTTTTACGTTGGCAGTGGACTCCAGCAGGGCTGCTGTGAGCTTAGCGTTATTACCCTTGAGCGTGGCCAGTTCTGCCTCCCAATGCTTGCTGATTGTCGAACTGCACAGACAGAATGAGAATGGTCAGAGTCCCCAAACCTTTTCTTTTTTCTTTTTCTTAAAATGCCTTGTAATTTTTTTTCAAAATATGCAGGAAAAGTAGAATCATGCAAAAATCCTATGACTGAATGTCCAAATGAGAATCCAAATGCTCAAATCATCAAAACTATAAATTCAGAAAATATAGGTATATCATTATTGGAAAACAACCTCTACCCTCCCAGTTTAACAGTGTACTTTTTAAAAATAAAATCTTAAGGATGATGAAATCCACATCAACTTTGCAAAAGCAACACCGTGTAATTCTAGAGTATGTATATGATTAGTCACTATTTTAATATATATATATTAATATATTAATATATATTCACTGGGTGAAAATGCTTTTTTAACCTACTACTTTATGAAAGATATTGTAGGAAAAGATTTGTCACCAACTTGATTAAAGAGAGCTAATGCAGTGCTTTGGAACTACAGCTTAGTTGTCTTAATGCAAGTCTTCTATCCCTGAAATACACTTTCTTTATTAAATACCATATTTAATTTGTACTTGCAAACTCAAAGATCTTGAATTTCAACACCATAATACCATTAATACGCCTTTCCTCAGTAATATCAGCAAAGGGAGTAAAGATCGAGGAGCACAGAGATATTATTGCTTTACTGCAAAGAGGAAGCTGATGTTGGGGTTTACTGAAGCAGCCGATGGAGGAAAAATCCTTACTTACAACTTAGTTATTCTCTGAGCAAACACAGGGCTTTAATTTTCACAGGTAATTAGTTTGCCATCATCCGCAGACCCTATCTTTGCACTCAGTATGCAAGGGAAAAACAAATCAGACACACTAGGTGAATGTGTTAGTATGCAAATAGCTCGTTAACGTTTACTTGTATAATGCTAACAGCATATGAGGTGCACACCTACATGGAAAATACATACAGAAAATAATTGATTTTGTCTAATTAGCTTACTATTAAAGGCATCATTGAAAACCAAAAATCTGTAACTCTGGCCAACATGATTTTGTATGTAGGTTTATGATGAATAATGAGGAATTATTATAATCTAGTTATTTATTATAATAAACATATTTTTATATACTTACTTTAATTATAAATTATTACCATTTTGCATGTAAGTAGACAGGTTTATTTGAACTTTGTGCATATGGACAATTAAACATTCTGCCACCATTTTGTTCACCGAGTCTCTTTTTTCCACTTCATGCATAAGCACAATGCATTCCATCAAAGCATATTTCAAAAACATTATGACTCTTATAAATGCTCCTTAGGTGTTCAAAATCAACCAGCCACTAAAGAATATTCATTACCAGTTCAGACCACATCTACTCTGTCACTAAAACATGATGTCTGATTCTTCCATGCTCCAGCATTTCCTTCCAAATACTCTGCTTCCTCCCCTTGAACAGGAATACAAGCTCCTTCAGAAGAGGAATACGGGTTCTTTTCATGATCTATTCAACTAATTAGAAGCTTACCACTGGAATTTTAAATCTTAGATGACTAAACTAAAGTAATGATAATCCTACTTCATCAGGGAACACTGATTCGCATATTAAAGAAGATGAGAACAAACTTCTGTAACATCGTCTACTCTTTTGTTTCCCGAATCAGATTTACTTTTCACTTACAGTGGCACAACAGATCAACAAATTCTGTAAAATACATGCTAAAAAAATCTAGTTCATTATCATATTCATATTGATGTGCTTGCTGATCTGGCAAACAAATATCCATTCCAGCCATTTCATGCAAGTGAGTAGTTCCATTTAGTAGTCCTGCTATGGCAGGACCAGTAGCAAATTGTGTGCGTGTGAGACCTATAGATGTTTACAAAATGTGCCTTATTACTCATCTTTCCCCACGAAGGAATATACACACAAGATTTTATATTGATGTAACACAGCAGATTAAAAGCTTTGTATCCTGGATGGTTACAGGATGAGAACTGTTTGATCACTTAATACCCTAATTTAATATGCAAACAGGGAAGTGAATGGATGTTTTTTCAATGTAATAGTGTGTATACCCATGATACAAGGTAAACTTCTAAGCCATGAAGATCCCAGAAGACAGACTCTCAGGCAGTGCTAACTAACAATGCCAGGGGGATTCCTGACGTCTTCACCTTCACCTTTGCCCAGTGCCCTTACTACCCTGCCAAGAAAACAGCCAGGAGCTCTTAAGTTATTGCTCATATACTGTAATGTCAGCACTAAATATGAAGCATGTATTTTCTACTACTGCTATGGATACCCTGGTTCAAAAGCTAGAAGGTTGCTTTGGAACTGGTTATTTTTAAGGTGGTGGTTTTCAATAGGAATGCACCACTATTACTTCTCAATCATACTTTTTATCCCTAAGAGATCTACATAGTGGGCATGAGCATGTCTATTGTAACGCACATGTTATTTGTTTGTAGCATATACTGTTTTTTTCTACAAAGCTTATACTTTACCTTCTACAGATTGTATTACGGCTCCACAAAATAGAAACATATGACTTTAATTAGTCTCGTTTTGTACCTGATAACACACAATGACTTCCCAACTATTTACTTATCCCGTTTCTTCTTACAAAACTCCACATTCTCTGACATAAACACAACCACGTGATGGATATCATACCAGGAAACACAGAAGCAAAGATGTGAATTTTCTATTTCATAAAATAATAATTTGATTAAAATACCTCATAACCAACCTTGGCACTGCTCACTTACTTTTCTCAAATACTTTCTTGACAAACCAGAAAAAAAAAAAGAAAGATAATTAAAATTATGCTTTGTGGATTATTTTGGTTAAAACTGGATTTATTTGGATTTAGATGATTAATTATTTTAGGATCAGATAAAAGCACACCTACACCTGTAGCTGTTCTTAAACTAGACTAAGAGTATCTGCATTGATGCCTAAATCTGTAGAGCTACATTGGTTCAAATTCATCAACACTACCAGAGGAGACGCTGAGAAACATACGGTTCAGACACAATGATAATTCTCCCTTGGAAGGAAAATGATAGGGCTGACACCCGGGAGAGGGAACACACAGACCCAGAAGCTGAAGGACATGTGTTGAAAATTCAAAGGGCTCCCAGCAACTGACAGAGCCCATGGCCAGAATTTTGATGGTGGAACAGCTGCACCACAGTCCCTCAGGATAGGTACGAGAGGGCAGCACACACTTTTTCTCTCTAAAACCTTCTACTTAATTCCTGTCTGAAAGGCTTTTTGCTGAAAGGAATTGATTTTGCCCTCAATGCATTAGATTCTGCCATAAGAAAAGCACACACAGCTCTGTCAGGTTGCCTTAACAGCTGTAAATATCTAAAGCAAACCCAAATCATTCCTCATGTGTTCTGAGATTATTTGCTCTAGGAAGAACATGAAATACAAAGACTTACTCCATTATCAAAGTGATCCAAACTGCAGTGCAACTTCTGCCAGAACACCCTTCAGTTTTGCACCACGGTGCATAGAGCAAAGCTGTATGTATACATTGGGGGACCCAGGCATACACCTTTGCAGTCCTGTGGTGCAAGAATTAAACCTGCATACATGTTTTATTTTGTTCTGAAAGCCATCCATCCCTTTGCTGGCACTGTCACAATTTTCACAGTTATTTCTTCAGACCTGTCAGAATGTACCGACTGCTTGGCACACTCAGTGTCTGAAGATGGCCCTTCAAAAAAAAGAGACATCCTTAACGCTCCTGCTTGTTGCCTGTTTCCCAGCGTGAAAAGCTCCACCAAACTTCTTAAAATATCCTAACAGAGAATAAAGCCTGGTCATTTCCCTTGTGAAACTTCTGAGCATCCAAAAGTAAGAGAACAAGCTCTTTTGCATACATGACTACATTAGTGCCAAACACAAGAGGGGAAATGGGCCTCTAAAGGATAATAGCAAAATACGAGTTTTATTGGCTCAACTGATCATGCTATACAAGAACTGCTTTCATAACAGAGGTTTAAGTCTGATCGCACAGAGAATTATCTTTACAATGGTAATGGTTCACGGGATCATAAGCACTTGTTAGTGAGCAAAAGGTGAAAACTCTCCCAAATCTCTGATCCTTGCTGCCCGCCATGGCATCTGGTACGTGTGTAACATCAGACATGCCCACAGTCAGAACACCCCATGGCGCTCCACTGTCAAAGGATTAAACGTCAGATATTTAACATCTACAGCACGCAGTAATTTGATCACTACCACAAAACACTCCTAGAGCAACTGCTGGGTGGCGTCATACAGCCTAAGTGTGACAACCCCGGAAAATTAAAGTAGGAGTCAATGATCTTCCATACTTGTAGGCATTCTGACCAATTAACATCAGGCCGATCTCCCTTCTCACTGGGGATTAGTTACAAGCCCCGTAAGTCACCGAGGAATAGCTTTGCTATCTGTCCATCTGTGACCTGAATAGAGTGCCAGAGGCTATAAATGCATGATTATCTTTCTCTGCAAAGTAGGTCACTTAAGGAAAATTAATCCGAAAAGCTCCAGTCACCACATTTAGCCAGTTGGAGAAGGCTTACGAAGGCAGGGGGTGGGGAGCACACATTAATGAGTTGCATTCAGAATGGAGATGCCTTCATAACACAAAGAAACAAAAGCAGTTCAAATCAAGAGATGTTTTCTGCTTTTTGTACCAGTACTGCTTATTCATTGTTTGCTGAGCTGTACGCAGCACCAACACTATGAAACATAGTTTAAGCTTTATTTCAGATTTATAGAAATGTGTGCAGAATTCTGCTTTATTAATATTTTATGGGTTTTAATATTGGATTCATTGCATAAAATGAATTAATTTGAGAACTGGATTTCTTACTACAGGGCAGTCATGGTTTCAAAGAACTACAGTTACTCAAGAGCATGTAAATTCTTTTCTTCAGGTGTCACTGTGATCTGCACTGCAGGTGTATGGTGGGCAGTGTTACCTTGGGATAGCAGAAGTGAGGAGAAATTCAGCTGAGTGGAGAATGGAGTACTTTCACTACAAAATTTGGCATCTGGTATAGTAACTAAATCCATAAGACTTGACAGATATGAACAGAGCAGAGTCCCTGTAGCTGCTGCCCAGATTATAAATAGTGGCATGCGTTGGAAGCAGCCCAAGAGCCCGGTGGAGTGAGCATTACCAATCAGCGGGAGAGTTATGTCAACCAGCTGGTAACAATGCATTAGATGCGCTGGCAGCAAGGGGTGATCCTTTCTGACAGCCTTGCTGGTGAGCCTTACGGAGCAGCTCGTGATGCTTCAGGAACCAAAGGGGGATTGTGAATGACTTGTTTCTGTTATGGTAATATCTGAGAGCTCTAGTGAACTCAAGCAGCATAGCTTCTTTTGGAAGTGCAAGACAAGTGTTTGGGTTTAGGTAAAACTCCCTGGTGCATTTGGGAAGGAATTCTGCACAAGGTCCTTATTAAATCGTCCATACGAAATAAGCTTCAGATAATGCTGAGTTCCCAGGCTGGAAGGGTGAGATCTCTGCAACGGGCTACGCTTGCTATTGCCCACACTGGAATGATGCGACTCTCCTATTAGATGGAGATGTTGACTCTGCTGGCACAGAGGATGAATGCAGATATTCGTCAAGATATTCCTAAAAGCTCACAAGAATCCTCCTCTCATTCATGCTTAGAATGCTCCTCACTTCATGTCCTGACTTAGAAGACATTTTAAACAGGCATTTTGGGAATTTCACCCCTTTTCAGAGACTTCAAAAAGCATCTTCTGTGGCCATCTATTAAATGTGTAAAATTACTTCATGACAGAAAAGATTTAAACATGATGGGCTTAAGAGTTTGTCCTGCTGCTAATCCAAAGCACCATATGCCCTCGGTAATGATACGGAAATTTCTCCCTCTCTCTTTAACACTCAAAGCACAATTGGAAATAGAAAGGGTTTTTTTTTTCATTTAATTATACCTAATCAGGAGTCCTAGAATGAGGGGGAAGCTGAAGAAAGAGCAGTGGAGCACATCAGGTCCTATCTTACCATTCCAGGAAGAGGCAAGAAAGAAAAGTTTTGAGTTGTTCTGCCATTTTGGTCTTTGTTAAAAGCTGTCTGCTTGTACAGGCCCAGTAGATTCAGCCACTCAAAAGATTGCAAACTTATGTGCATGGGGGAACAGCATCACCTACAGTATAGTTAAATCATTATAGACCAGCAAAGGAGGGAGGGCTACGGTAAGAATGACAGATTTTGTAAGAAGAAAACTTAAGAAACAAACCAAAACTGCCTTTTACAGCTACTGCTTACTGTCTTATCTGTAATTGTGATTAACTGGACACATACAAAAGGAAGTTTTATTGGATAAACTGGAATTTATTAAAAAAGAGTAAATCCTCTCAAAGTTATAATCAAGAGATAATTACCAGGAAATTACTTTGACTTAAATATTTTGAGTGAGGCCAATGAAAAACTAATTAATATTCAAAGAGATCCTTATCCTTAATTAGAGTATTCAAAAGAATTTTTAGCAAAGGAGGATAGCTCCCCTGGGGAGGCAAGTAGGAACATTAATGGTGCATGAAAGATCTGTTCTTCCCTTTGGGATAAGGACCATCTACATGATCTCAACGGAGTTACATCAGCACAAAACCAGGGAAACATAGTTCTGAATCAGCTCTTTGGATTGGCTAAATGACGAATTCGATCACAGCAAAAAAGATGAAGGAGGCTCTTGAAGCATATCGTACTTTAACTGAGGTAACTAATAAGAAAGCCGCACGCTCCTACTGGACAGTGAGAAAGGCAGACGAATGGCTGATATCAGCAGGTGACAGCACGACTTTTCTGAGAGTCTATCATTCTCTACAAATGTTGAAGGTTTACCCCGCTCTAGGACATGTTTTGTTTTGTTTTGTTTTGCACATCCCTTTTTGCTCAACTCAGAGCTACAATGTACTTTAACTCCCAATTTCTATGTCAGCATAAAAGACAGAAGTGCAGAAGGTTTTTCTGCAAATTTGGGCAGACGGGTGCTTATGGAGCTATTACAGATTTCTCTTTCAAGGTGTTTCATATAAGATATTTCACTTTCGTTTAGCCTTTTAGTTTGACCCTGTTCTCAAGTTTTGAATCGTCCAAAGTACCCGTGCAGCCCACGGATAGAAGACGTGTTGCCTTTCCAGTTCTGTTACAGGCAGTCCTGTTCTTTACCAGCTCACTGGGGAAGGGTCAATATCTTTGCAGACTTGATGGATAAAGGTGACCAAAGAGGTTGAATAATGTGCCTCTTTGTACAGACTCTTTCCACTGTATAGCAGACCGCTATGAATTGCAAATTGTTGGCTATACCCTATTTGGATCCACCACCTAAATCCATGTTCTGTATTTTGTAATACAGCCTCCATTCATCACAGGGCCCATAGAAACCACCACACCACCGACTGCCTTTCAATATGCAAGCTTAACACTGAGGAATAGACTGAAGTGAGAGGTATCCCTGCCTGTGGCAGGGGGGTTGGAACTCGATGATCTTCAAGATCCCTTCCAACCTAAACCATTCTATGATTCTATGATTCTATGATTCTTCTTAAGGAAGTAAAATTTCATAGAAATACTCTCTCTGGTAACCCAGCACGGTATTCCTGCAGAAGACAACAAAGCCAGAGAAAACAAAATTGGTATGGTGCTTATTGAAACACTAAGAGTCAATACCAGCAGAAGAGCTCCTGAAAGGCACTCCACGGGATGCTGAATATTGGGTATTAACACAAAATAAATACTTCAGCTATGATCCTCATCAATCGGGCACTTAGATCCCAGTCCTGACCCAAGTTAAAGTGGGGGACAAAGAGCAGAGTCACCCTTCTCCACAAGAAACAATGACGTTTCCAAGCTTCTTGTATTGTCTGCTAGTGTACACTGGATGTGGTTACACAGGTGACATTTAAACTCTGTTTCTCGTTAAACTTACACTGTGAAGAATGGTTTTATGCATGTCTTTTGTACACTGTATCACAATACAAAAGACTTGCATTTAACTTGAATCATCACAGTAGCACTAAGAAAATCCCTGATGTCTCTGAAGAGGCTCAACTTTTGGTTTAGTTTTTATTATTTTAAAAAAGATCTCATTTTTGTCTTTGTCGTTTAATTATACATAGTAAAGAGAGACTAGGTTATCTCTCCATGAAGGCCATAAAGCATAAACCAAAATCAGTAACTCTGTCTTACAACTTGTAGCCCTTTGCAAGAGCAAGCATAGCTAATTAATTTCTAGCTTTTTTTGCACCAAACATTGAAACCTTGTAGACCTAACATTCATCACATACTCTGAAAAATTAAAGAAGATTTGCCCTTGCTCCCTTACTGAAATTGCTTATCAGTATCACTGCAAGTAGTTTATTCTCATGCCTGTGAGACCTTGCAGACCTAAAATTTTATCACTGTGAAACGGCAAAAAAAAAAAGATTTGCCCTTGTTCCTTTACTGAAATTGCTTTTTAGTATCACTGGAAATAGTTTATTCTCGCGCCTGTAATGTATCTCATATTTTTCACAACTGATATCCAGCAAGATTTTTTAGTGCTTTAAACACTAGGCATAATTCCTTGCTGTTGCTATGGTGATGAATACTTCAAATATTCCAAAAAAACTACATTTTCAAAAGTAACCTGAGTTATTTAGGAACTTACGTATCACTTTCTAAAATGACTAGGTATTTGGCTGTGAAGAAAGTCAAATTGACTTCGGCTTCCATGGCACTTAATCACTTTATGAAAGAAATTCAATGATGTGGTTATTGGCAAATCAGATACCAGGACATGGTGACCCTGACATGAAAATGATCTGAATTACAACCACCTTCACTCTGGAGCTCATTTGTACACACAAGAATTTAAAGCAGTTTAACTGTAAATTCACACTTTGAATTAGAATGGATTAATTTTGCTGAGTCCTCTGGCTAGACAAAACCTCACATTTCTCTCAAAAATAACAACAATTTGTGTGTGCGTTGAACCAGTCCACACTCTGTCAGCAACGTAACAGAGGAGAAGTGAGTATTCGACTGCCCTACACGTCCCTCACCTGGGCTCTCATTTATTGAGTGCTATTCTGACTTTAATAGTTTCACTGAACTGTGCTCTCAATCACAGCCCGGTGAGTGTGAGAACCTTCCCCAGCGTCACCACAAAAACGCTGCGGTAGTAAGGACAAGGAACAACTAACTCTTTTCCCAGTGACCAGACCTCCGACACTAAGTCAAAGAGGGCCAAAAAGCCCCCTCCTTCTGAAGGCCACAAGGACTGGGGAGTTCGCAGTCTCCACAAACTGCGCTGGTCCAGGTCAGCTGGCCAGACATGTCCCAAGCAGAGTTTGCACATCATCAGTTTTACCGCCCTTCCACCTCTACAGCCTTCCAAGGCTTTCTGAGTTCTGCAACCCTCCCACCTGCAACGGGAACACTTCTGGGCATGCAACACGCATCCGTGCTTTTGTGCAAGAAGAATACCACGTCGGTGAGTGGCAATGCTGGAGAAGGACTCCATACAAAACAGTAACTGTGTCTTACAGCCGCAAGGACACTGCATGGGTGCAGCAGAGATCCAGCGTCACTTCTGGGACACGCGGAAATGGCTCAGCCCGCATTCCCCAGTGCCAAGGCCCATTTTATTTTAGCCTTACAGATGTGCCCCACGAGGCCGTTGCAGCTACAGGGCGACCCCATGGAGCTCAGCAGGGATGCTCAGCTTTGCACCAACAGAAAGAAGACAGCAAGAGCTACACTCTGAGCAACCGCAGCCACACTCGGAGCAGCGAGGCGGCTGAAGGAACCTCTCCCAACCCCCATAAACCTGACACACATCACGTGCAAGGGGTGGTGATCCTCAGCACAAGCCTCTGCCTGCATTTCTGGTGCTGTCACAGCTTTAACCGGAGTGTGTTGTGCCTCTGCTGGCGACAGCAGCTGTTATGAGTGGTGGAATGTGCAAGATTTGCAAGTGCCGATTTTAGATCTTAAGTTGAACCTTCTGTTAGCGACACCACAGCATAGCTCAGCCTCTAAGACCCCTAAATGCTGGTTCCTGTCTTACTTTCACAGCAAACACCAAACTCAGCAGAACAATCATTGCACCTGCGGGGCCTCACAACTCCACTACCAGCAACAGAAAGAGATTCTATAGAATGAATGACCTACAGAAATACTTGTATGTGATTAGGCAGTTGCATAAGGGTTTTGAATTATGACTATTTGGCCTCCACCCAGCTAGCGCATTAGGTTAACTTACAACATCAAATAATACTACTGGTGCAATTCATTTTTTGCATTACAATTACCAGTTTGCTTATCCCAATAAACACAACAACATGCATTAATGGCACAGTTAGCGCAGGAGATGAACTGTCAGTTTACATGCTGACAAAAAAATAATTTTATTCCATTAAGGGAACAGAAGCTATGTGAGAGCATGGCAAATTTAATAAAGTTTCATTTATCTCCTGTGATAGCCATACAATTACTTAACAACCTATATATAAAGGTCAAATTAAACCATCTATGGAGCTGTCAGAAGTACTTTGAAGACCAAGCAGTAAGTCACATGAACAACATGATCACAGTAAAACATTTATTGACTGTACATGTTTGAACAAAACAACTTGCAAGGGAGTTGCAACACTTGTAAGTGGATACTGCAACTCATGTTTTTTTTCCATCCCAGCTTTTTAAGGGAATGGAAGTATTAAATTTGCCTTTTTTAAATCAAATCTGAAAGAAAAGACTAAATTTCTTGCACTATGCTGATCCTAGAGTCAAATTTACTAGAATGAGATCAAATGGATGAAAAAAAAGATTAAATTTAATACATAGGAAGTCTCTGATACTGGCACTTTTTCCATAAACTACAGGTTAACATTTAGAAGAAGCAGTTCCTATATAAGTTTCTCTCTCTCCCCTACCGTAAAAAATCCCAGTTTTTAAGAACAAAACCTAACATGGCACCTTGCCTAACTCACTGGCAGTTGCCACTTCTTATTTACTCATTCTAGACTAAGTGATCTTAGCTTTCCTTCAGCTTCTGTTCAGAATAATGCACAGGTCAGATGATCTGGCTCAAAAACTTAGCCGGAAGTTAAAAATGCAATAATTTACAGATCTGTTTTTCCCAATTCAACACTTAAATGATGCAACAGTTTCAAAGAATATAAAGCTTGGCTCCCCACTCCTCTCCCTGCCCCATCTTACTTAACTCATCACAAACTCAACAGGGATGCCGTGAGTATGAAGCTGTACATGAGTTTTGCTATTTGGAAATTCACAAACAGCAGAACAGATGCTGAGCTCCCATCCTTTCATGAGGCTATGCTGACGTGCCACAGCACTGTTTCAGCATGTTTTTTTCTAACATTGCGAGCTCTGTTTCACTTTCCCTGATAAGGCACCTAGACTAGGAAAAGGGAAGGGCAAACAGCATGATGTGAAGACATTTAAAAGCCAGCTTTCCTGAGCCTCCTGCTGTGCTGAACGTAAGCCCAGCACAAATGATCCCTAACGTGCTAAAGGAGAATTAATCAACAATACTAAAATCTCTGGAGAGTATAGAAAGAAGGTGCTACACAATCAGTGTTGTCATGTAAGTACCTTAGTTTTAAATTTCAGAGTATTTCCTAAATAAAACGAACAGGTAAGTTGCAGTCATACACCATGATCAGTTAGATCGCACTTTGGGCATGTAGGAAACTATTTTAGCTATCCTCTTAAAATTCAGGCCAGCTTAATCTGAATGTATTGCCTACATGAAAAAGCACTTGTCTTCAGACAACAAACCCATACCTTATTTTTATAGCTATTTTCACTATAGTAAGGGGGAAAAAAAAGTTTTATTTTTCTTCCTTTGGCAAACTACAGAGTTGGATAACTCACTACAATTCAGTCACTTCAGTTTTAGGGGTTTGGTTTGTTGTTGTTTTTTTTTTTTTGTCTGAGCCACATTGTTTAAATAGCGTTTAAAAAGTACTTCTTCATTTCCTATGTGGTTGCAGTCTCCCAGAAGAATGGTTTCCACTATTCTAACTTTAATTTTGAAACCAAACCCTTTGCCTTTCATGACAGGAAGACAGAACATCATTACACCACAGTGCCACAGAGTAAAATCTGCAAAGGCAACAACGCTACAATCAAAGTTCATTACAACAAATGGAGACCACACGTAATGTTTTATTATTGTGTACTTGAGAAAACAGAGTCCTAGACGTCATGGACATTTTATTTCAACACCTTCACTCAGCTCCAGCTTCCTTCATTTGCCAAATGGCTGAAGAGCTGACTAAAAAAAACTCTTTTATACTTCACTTCATTGCTGGTTTGTGCCAACCCAATTCATTACAAACAAAGCTTGATGGCTGTTTGGTGTCACTGTGAAATACTTTGATGATGCTTATGAATTGCCAGTTGTCCACATCTCACCAAAGTGCTATTCAGCAACTTAAATTCATCTCAGCAGAGCCCCCTGTTATATGATCAAAACACTGATCAACACAAACCACATTCTGCCTGTACTACAAAATGTCACTGGCATCAGCAGCAATATTAAAGGAATTCAAAAGATGTGACTCTCTAGGTACAGAAAGCTTCCCTAAAGCATAAAGCTGATGGAAAACTACAGGAAATGTTGATCTCCATTCAGCTGTATTCCCCATTTTATTCTTCAAGCTAACTCTTACCTCAAGAACAGAATATATTAAGTACTTCATATTTTTGACAGACAAAATATTCCACTTGTGTGTTTACGTGTGCCTGCCCCTATCCTCTACCAGTGCCTGCAGGAAGCAGGTCAATGCTATTGAAGTTGCACCACAAGGGTTCTGCCTACTACAACGCAATAGAAAATAATCAACGTGATGCAATTATGTTCAATAACCCAACTTGTTCAGGTGGAGCCTGAATACTGTTTGTGCATTCAGACACATTCTGAAATGGCTTACAACAAAGCAACTTTGGACTTCTACTTGATCAACGAGCTTTTATTCTCGTCTTCTGGGGGCTTATGCTATCTGGACAGGAAGTCTGACCTGGACAGTAGGGAGGGTGAATGAAACAGCCCCCCAGGGAGCCGCAGCAGGGTGACAGCAATGCCAGGGAACACTACTCTGTGCTGCCTCCATAGAAAACAGCAAGCACAACTCTGGATCATAATGTTGGCAGGGGGCACAATTTAAGGCTGGATATGGTAAAGACAGCTTAATGGATGAAACCCATCTCCCCCAGGTTTAGATGTTTAAAAGCTAGGAGCGGTTAAATATCCTGACATGGCACTTCATCTGACTGCTCTTAGACGCCTATCTAGGAGGAAATGCATCAGGCACTATGGATGTCTCTTGGGCGTAATTTTTTAACCTCAGTGTCACGTGAATGTGGCAGAATTTGCTGGTTCTCCCCCAGAGGACCCAGACCACAGCATTCTCCAAAGCAATTACTACCTTAACTAGGTTTACTTGTACAGCCTACCTCTAAATAAGGGAGAAGTCTTTAGCAATCTTAATTCAACTGACAAAAATGACACATTCCAAAGAGTATCATATCAGTAAAACACCATGGATATTTTGGATTAGACTTGAAACTCAGCTTTTTACTTCATGTGAAAATTAAGAGCTCTTGGTCCTTAGTCCTACATCTCTTGCAGGGATGCAAAATGATCCCTCAAAGTACACACAGTTACACAGCTTATGAATTTCAGTCAGCTCTGTTCCAGATAAATTCTAGAAAAAAAAACTTTGATAAAAGCTACTTTTGTATGAGGGATTCATTTAAATGTGAAACAATTATTTTTAAAAAATGCTGTTAGTACTCATGCTATGTATTTTTAATATAGAGAATTTTCTAAACTGCTTTTCTCTGCTTTGTCAAACTTTAGTTTTTAAATATGCACTCTTTCAAGAAGTGGTCAGAGGTAATCCATTTGGCTGAAACCTATCAATATATAAGACCAGCAAATGGCTTCATCAAGTTCACCATGATTTCTTTGCACCATGCAGACAACTGTATGTTGGCTCTGAACTGGAGAAGGCAACAGACACAGCACAGTTAGTTCCTAACCCGCATGTGCCTGGGAGTGAATATTCCAGGGGACAGAAGCTTTCACGCAGCTTTATCCAATCTTCCTTTCTGTGTGACGCTGGAGAAGCCCCTACCAGCTGCTAAGGTACAGTTGGCTAATTATAGTTCCTAATTCTGAAGCTTTAACTATGGCATCAGAGAGGTAGCAAAGGAAAAGGAGCTGCAGCCACCTCCTAAACTCATGCTCCATCTCTGCTTCCTTTTAACCCAAGCAGAATGTGGCACAGCAGCACACATCTATCTCATATCTTCAACAGGAAAAGAATCCATAACCTAAAAAATTGTTGCCAGCTATCATTGGCTCTGACTTTCACGGTCAATTCCCTAGGAGAAAGTTATCTAATTGATTAAAAATCAGCTAATTTTTAAGTCCATATGGGCTGCATTAACACCATCTGAGCACTTTATAAATGGCAAAACTTACAGATCCAAGGATCTATGTAGCACATTTTAGGTGAATCCACAATCAATACTTCACCAAGACTTGAGATGCTTGGCCTCCTGTAACTCAGGTCAGAAGTAATGTACATTCCCATACTCCGTATCTAATAGTATCCTTATAAACGACAGGAGGAATAACATGAATGACAGCCTCTTAAGCTTAAGCATCTGCAGAAGATGGTGCTAGCCCAATTGATTTCTGTTTCCAGAGTGCACCTTGTCTCCTAGGAGAGGGGGCGGTTACAAAGGGAGTAATACAGAAAAGACTAAAAGGAATATAAAAATCCATAAAGTAAATTGATCATTCAGTCTCCAATGTGAGTTGTTAAAGGATGAAGGTACGTTTATTTATATTCTGCTTGGAAGTTTGGGAAAAATGAGTTCTACACTGTTTCAAGAGTAGTAGTTGTTTACTCATTAATGTTACCATAGTTGTATGTTTATCATCAGGCCTTCCATACGGCAGTGAAACCATAGCCACACAGCATATATAAGATTTGAGAAGTGGGCATCTATCTATATATATCTGTGCAGCTTCTCATATGGGAAGTCCATATCTCTGATGACCCACCACTACACCTGAGATAACACAGGATGCAGACTACCTTGGTGTCAGTAAGAGGATGAAACTGGTATCAATCCGATACATTCAATGGAGCTTCACCTTCACTAAAATGTACTGAGTTACACACTTTTCTTTCTTTTTCCCCCCGTTTTAAAAATACTTCCCTCAAGTATTCCACTGGATTTGGCCCTGCAGCCTAAAAAACTTAACATATATCCTTTTTCTTGGAATAGAGCAGACAGATGAGGTACAGCAACACAGAGATCTTTTGGAAAAGCAGATGAGCAGTCAAAACAGACACTATACCTGGTACAGGGCAGAAAGGCCAAGTGACTTGGAAACACAGCCTACATTTGAAAAGATGTACCTGAAAGGCTTGGGCATGGTTTTTTTTTGTTTTGCTGCAGTTTTGGTTGGTTTTTTTTTTTTTGTTTCAGGTGACTTAATTATAGCTCCTGTTGAGAGCCATAGAATGGCTTGGGTTGGAAGGAATCTTTAAAGATCACCTAGTCCAACCCTCCTGCCACAGGCAGGGACATCATTCACTACAAGAGGCTGCTCAAAACCCCATCCAGCCTGACCCTGAACACCTCCAAAGATGGGGCATCCACAAATTCTCCAAGCAACATGTTCTGCTGTCTCATCACCCTCATCATAAAAAATTTGGGTGAAGACATTCAAGTACTCAAGCAACTGAACAACTGGAGATGTTTCTTCATTAAAAACACGCACTTCACAAACATTCAAGAAAGTATGGCTTTGGGAGGCAGGTTTATGTACGCTTAAAAAGAGTAAGGCTGTACTTTGAGAATACATTGTTGCTATGAGTTATAACATATTTTAATATACCAAACTTGACAAAAAGCTGAGTTTTCTCCTGCTTTCTGAGTTTTTTAAAGCTGTTTTTTAGCTTGTGGACTTTGAACTCAGAACTGTTCGGCAACATTTCAATCTCCTTTACTTCTAAGGAATATGACAGAGGCATGCTACTGTGACTACAATGACTATAAGTAACACAAGATCATCCATGTCCTGTATATTGATTTCACAAAAAATTCCAAAATTTACAACGTGAACCTTGAGATGAGTAAAATACACAACAATTGAAGTAAGATAGTGAGGCAGATTGTTCTGCAGCATACTTAAAAGTGATCTGAAGGCCACAAATCTTCAATTCTCTTTAATCTCCTTTCTCTAAAACTGTGTAACCTTTCAATAATTTCTACATGGATGGAAATATGTACCCTGAAACCCAAGTCCAGACTATTCTCCAGTTTCATAGACCCAGATTATAACTATTATAACTATATATGTATATGTTATAAGATTATAAATCCATTTAGAGACAGAAAACAGTACATGAACAAGTCTGGAAAAGTTTCTTTAGCATTTGTCTACTCATATTTGGGTTGCATAAGCATTGTATTTTGTGTTGGAAAAGATAAGTGGACTAAGTCTTGCACTTGAAATGAAGCAACTACACACTGGTTACAAGGAGCCTTTAACTTCTAACACATACTTTTGAGGGGCTGTTGGGGCACAATTTGAAGAGGTCTCTTTGGAGAGGCAGAGCATATGTGTGTGCAGATGGGTGCAAACTGTGTGATACTCTTACCTGCAGAACAGACTGCCATAGGCAAGTCTTGTTACAAAGAGTCAAAATTCCAGGCTTTGAAGAAAGCCCTCCCCAACCTCCTCATCACCAGTTAATCCCAGGCTGAAGGTAGGGGCATGAATGGCTTCCAATCCAAAGAAGGCATGATGTTTGTCGTTTCAAAGCATTAAGTGTTTCCACAGATGATTTTAAAATAAAATGCAATTCTACAAAGTGGCTATTTCCCCTCAAAAGTTTTCATTGTGGTTTGGTTTTTTTTTCTGGAGAACAGTGCATTGAGACCTGCAGCATTTCTTTGGTGTCTGTTCTCTTTGATATTAATGACACTTCTCAGTTTGGAGAAAAATGTTTGAAAAGACGCTGGTTATAGCTGGAAATGTTGACCTAGCTTCAGCAAAATTTACCCAGAGAGACCTCTTGGTGAGAGATCCAACACCTTGGACTCCTTCATGGTGTCTGGGGAAAGTTCAGTTTGCAGCTTATCCCTACTTACTGCTTGAAATGTTTCCTATGATGACACTAAGCAGGATCAAAAACACTGACGGCAGTAGAAGTAAAGAAAACATGAGGTATCAGCTGTCTACATAAAATCTTCTCTATCATTTTAATTCTTCTTGAAGAGATGATAGCATGGTTGAGCTTATGAAACAGCAGACATTCTAACTAGTGTATGTACAAACCACACCATAAAACAAACCTCACAGACACTGCTCACAAATTTAAACATGAGTACACACTGGTATCGAAATGCACAATAGAAAAAGTTCATTATTCAAGTAAATTACCAGGAAAATCCAGAATAAAGACAATAACTCCTCTACCAATGCTTAAAAATGACAAAAAAGTCACTATGTGCTAAGAGTAGACTCCTAAGATGAATAACACATTTCAGAAAACTGTGTTCTTGAATATACCTAGCAAAATTGATGAATGTGAATTAAGGGATGCAACAACAAGAAAGCCCAAACCACCCACCCTACAGAATCTGATTTCATGTTAAGTATCGTATCTCCCCATTCATAGAGCCAATGATAGAGCCAATGTTTACCATTGCTGAAGTATTAACAAACAATCTTTTAATGTCATCTGTACTTTGGATAGGTTGATCACAATGGATGCATTTTAGAAAATGAAAGTCCTCAAGCAAGAAAGTTGTTTTTTTTTTCAGTTTGACTGGGCTTTTTTTTATGTATGTGATTACAAGGGCAAAAATTACATAGTCCAAGTAGTATGGCTTTGGTTTGGTTTTGACTTTTGTGTTGGGTTTTTTTTTTGTTTTTAAAATATAAATTGCATAAGGATTATATTCCTCTTCTAAGAATGTACTTGACAGATATGTTTCAAGAGTGCTCACTTGTCCCTGAGGACAGTATTTATATCATCTAATTTCAAACACCCAGCTCACATCTTCTGAATCACCCCTTGGAGCTCTCACTAAATAAACGTCAGGAAGTAGGAATTCACATGCTCCAAACTAGAACGTGCTGAGGTGCACAAGGGAGATGGTGAAATTACTCTCTTAAGTGTGAGGCTATTTTTAGTTTTGGCTCTCATCCATTCTCCCAGTCATTAAAATTAGCTGTATCAGTTGCAGAGTTTCTTCATTTTGAAGAGCTAAGCAACATCTACACCATGACCATTCTTCCAACAGCAGATACAAATCCTCTCCACCTCTCCTGCCATGACTAAAGATATCCTATGAAAATGTTACAGGAAGAGCTGTGCTATGATGTGTTTGATAGGCTACTGGTTTAAAACCATGGAATGGTTTACTATGTATGCCAGAGATTCCTTACAGAATTTTCAGAAATTGTCTGAAATTTCTGTCAGGAAAGACAGAGATGTGAAAAAAAATTACACGAACACAAGGTAAGATTTTCCTTGCAAATTAATAATTTCCTAGCAAGAACTTCTATTTTGAAGGACAGCCCACTTGAGCTAGATCCCAACATCTTGGGCAGAAGTGCAGGAAGCAGCAGGAATAGGGTTGAGGAGGGAGGGGAGAGTAATCCCTCCCTATATGCTTCTTCCAGAGACCACCAGGCTCTTGCCGGTGCACCACAAGAGGCAGAAAGACAGTAAAGCTATGACCTTCACAACGTCAAACAAATGTTGTTTGAGGTGAAGTCAAGACCTATATCTAAGTTGCTATATTAACTAGTTCTCTGCTTACACTGACAGCAGGAACATATCACCTTTGAGTCTCTTCTCTGAGTGTGCTTCAAGAAATAATAATCTCTTCTCAACAGAGTAATTGAATTTACCAGAGGTCCCCCAGTGTGCCCTAAAATGTCACAGTTCATTATAGTACTGTGCAACATGAAGACAGTTACTGCCTTTTACATTAAAGAGAAACCTTTTTAAAAAGCCTGGCTTTAGCAGTCTCCACTCTAGAAGGTTTTCAAAATCCAACTGGATAAAGTTTAGAGCGGCCTAGTCTGATCTCATAGCTGACCTTCTTTGAGCAAAAGGTTGGATTAGAGAGCTCCTGAGCTTCCTCACGAGAAATTATCCTACGATCAGATTAAATAACGTTCAAACCCAAGAATTTAAAAATAAAAAAAAAGTAATACACCCTCCCCCAGGACTACTTGGTAAGAAAGCTATGCACAACCCTATAAAGAACATCTAAATAGTAGGATTTGAGTATAATTTCAAATTACAAAACACCATAAAAATTAACTCAAAACTTTTCCTTAAGGCCAGCATAGCAGTTCAGCATGACCCACAAAGTACCTTTACTGTAACATAACTAGAAGATTTAAGCTTGTACAAGAGAGTAGTTGTCATACACAAAGTGAAAAATCTACTAAACAGATTTCTGCATACAACTTTTAATGAATACTCAGTGAAGGAACATGAGCTAGCAGCAAGATTTCTGGTTTTTTCTTTGTTGTACAGCATTGGATTTACATGCAGCATTATTAAATGGTAAGCTATCTAGACAATAACATATCTAAGATATAAACATCATTTGAAAGAAGTCCATTTTCAGTAAGGCAATGGAGTCAATATTCCCTACTAAAAACTTGTTTGAATACAAAAATAGGAATTTTAACGAACAAGCAACAAACACACACATATATATTGTCTGATCAAAACATTATGTAATAGAAATTCCAAGTTTACGCATTACAAGAAAAAAATGAGGCAACAGGTTCGAGTCACGGTTGACAGAAAATTGAAGACCTTCAAGATTTATCCCAGGAGAATCCTCTTACATTTTGTTGCTGAAAGTGCGTTTTATCAGCTTCATAAGGTGCCAAAAATGCAATAAAGCTTGTTATAAACAAGTGTATTCTCTTCAAGGGTAAAGAAAGAGCAAGTTCACCAAACAGTTATAAAAAAGCCCCAAGCAGCAGTTGCAGAGTTTGCCAGATACACCGTTCAGTTTTAATATTTGAATTATATTCTAAGACTGAATAAGATTAGTATAGTATTTCTTTGGGCTCATTCAGATGACCAGGAATTGTATGCTATGCACCATCAGGATTAAAACTTTTATTTAAAAGACAGTCACATCAGAAGTGGTTAAAATTTTTTAGCAACTTTTTTCTCTCCAAACCCCATTTTATAATCAACAGTTTTCAGTTGAAAAAAAATAATATCACAATTTAAAGAATGTGGAAATGATTTTTTAAACAAGGAAGATGTATGAGGACACTAAGATTTACTTAAGAACAAAAATACATACTTTTTTCAGTGTTACTTGTTTTAAATATTTGATTTGATTAACTGCCTTCTGTTAGAAAAAAGCCTTCCTGGACTAGCTATCATTCAGAAAAGGACTGATCAGTGTCTCAGCCAAGATTTTTAAAAATTCTAATGCCAGACTTAGGCTACATTTTATTTTCGTTTGTTGTGGCAACATTTACTCATGAGAGCAGTGCTCAGGCTACATTACGTTATAAAATGTGGGAGTTCCCAAGTAATATTACTTCATAATTCAACATTAATTATCATAGTTTTAAAAGAGGCAAGATGTTTAATTGCAAGAGTTTATCTTCTGTGCAAGGGTCGCAATTGTTTAATATCCTCACCTCTCAAGCAGTTGACTTGAGTCACACTGTTTGTGAACAGCATTAGGACTTTCCAGATGAGGATAAATTGAAGCAACTAGACTTCTGCTCTGTTATGCTTATGGGATATGAATGTAATTGTAGACATACACTGGAGAATGTTAATTTAAAAACTTACAATTATTTACTGAAATAATAAGAAATTTGAGTTCTGTAACAAAATTCTGGTGACTTAAGTAATGCTGTTTTTCAGCTTTTGGGTGTAAGTGGTCAGAAAATAACTATAAATACCAGTGTAGTCTACACTTACACTGCTGAAATAACAGGCCCCAACCACTTACACTAAGACACACAAAACGCAGAGAAGAACACTTGCAGAAGAGGACATATCTGGCCAGCGAGGACGTGTTATAATGAAATCAAATTGAACATTTTGCAGGTGTGCAGATTAAAAATGACAAGTAGTAAGATATAGACTAAAGCAGGACCTCCCCACCTCTGGTTTCTGACCTTGTTAACTCCTGTCAGTCCCTTCCAGTTCGTACAAAGACATGAGAAACCCTGACCTGTATTACTGTTTTGACAACTGCCCCCTTCAATCCTTTACCCATGTCCTCTGCCGCAGAGACACCTGCACTTGGCTGGGTGCGCCGACCCTCTCGGCAGCAATGCGGTTCCCACCTCACCGGCCACCCTCGCCGCGCAGTGCCGCGGCACCTCAATCCTGCCCAACGAGGCTCCAACACTTGCCCCATGGCTGCCTGGGCTCCTGCCGTGTGGCCCCACACGTGCCTTCCCTGTGCTCCAGCCTACGCTGAGGACCACTCCTTTTGGTTCTTTCCCAGGCTAAGCATGTATTGTCAATGCCAGAGCAGAAAACAGCCCTCCTGTTTATGGAAGAAACGAACGTGCTATGCTAGTGTTATTGCAGTGAAGCATAGCCATCCTCAGTGACTCTCATGTCCCCCATAGCTGAACTCACTGGAGGGAAGACCACAACGCCTTTTCTTTCGAAAAGCACCTAAGGATTGATCAGCAGCTCCTGGAGTCAAGGCAAGTATGTAAAAAGCATTGCCAGGCACAAGACAGAACTCAGACGCCCTACCAGAGTTATCCTCCTCACCCAGAAGCGCTGGCTAAACTTTACCTTTGCTGAAACGTAAGGTGCAGGAGGAGGAGGCTCAGCCATCAGCAGGAGTTACGAGGGCGCGTGGGGAAAGGGCTCACTTCAGTGACTCCTTTCTACCACACAATGGAGTGCCACCAACACACAGCATCATAAGGGCAGGGACCAAGGAGAAGCACAGTCCCTTTCTGTACCCCTGACACATGAAAAGCCCAGGGAGTCCCCAGTGATTGGGGTGCAAGGTTTTAAAGGTAATTTTTTTTTAAGTCAGAGAAAGCAGACTGCCTGCAGTGAGTGCTCTTTCAAGCCAGCACAAGCAGCTAGGTATTTCTGCCTAGTTGCCAATTTAGTATTATGAAATGCCTCTACAAAAACACGCCCATTTCACCAGGACTAACGCAATCCTGGAGGCTTCGCTTTCCATTTCTTTCATGCATGTGTTTCATGCATCTTTATTTTTTTTTAAATAAACAAATAATCTTTATTTATTTATAATAAAAACCTTATTTAGTCCAAAATTCAATTTATTTCAAAGGTTTTAAAAATTTGTATTTTCTTCAGTAATAGCTCAGTAACAAACTTGAAGCTACCATTAGCAAGACAAAACCCTGGTCTTTTGAGATTCATCATGAGAAGTGACCCTCAAAATGCAGAGTTATTGTTGGAAGACCAATTCTAGCTAGTGGTATTTAGCAGAACAAAAAACTAAAACCAGGCACTTACACTGCAGACATGAAGTAGATAGAAATACGCAAAGCACGTAAACTTTTGTAACCTCTATTCTACACCATCAAAAATTACAACCGGGTAGTTTCAAAAAGTACCTTCAATCATGCTCAATGCAGAGCAAAGCGTAGTTACTATACTGGCATACCAGAAAACATATTTACATATGCAAAACAACAGGGAAGATCTTGCAGCTATCATTTTTTAAAAAAACAAACGCTACTCATCGACTTTATCACAACTCCATTTCACAAAAATATTGATAGGAGAATTCTAACACACAAACAGTTTAAATGAACTCATTACAGAACACTGATAGATGTGCAACATTTGTAATACTCCTTCAACATGCACATAGCACTCTTACAAAGCACCATTTCTTCTAAAACATATAATAGATGCACTGGTGACAGTTGAAGTATAAAAATAAACACAATCACTCTGTTAAAAAATTAGTGCAAAAGTATAATTTTTTTCTCATTTGAAAATGTATATTATTTTTTCCATATATGTTTAATAGTAGTATTCTCTTACAAAAAATACCGAGAAGTCCTGCACAATTCCAATTGCATCTCTGCTCATTCTGAACTGCATGACGCATCTGACATCCTAGTATTCCCCAACCTTTGATCAAGAGCACTTAAACTCTATTTAAACTGAATTAGACAATGTTTAAAAAAATAAATCTAGTATTTCTAGCTCTGTTCTAAGTTTATTAAATGTTTCAGTTACTCTCCATGGTCTCCGTACATTATGTGTTTTATTGAGAGTGTCCCATTTACAATCATTTCTAACAGGGGAGATATATCCATCTTAACTCATTAATTGTACCATTCAATAAAAAGTCCTAGCTTTCTTAAAGAACAACAGAGCACGGCATTCCTAGTGCAACAAATTATAATTCATTCTGAAGCAACCATGCTTCTCTCATATTTTGAAAAAAAGTTGAAAAACACTTTCAACTGTCAGAGAACTGTTCAATTAAAGTCTGGTTTAAACTTCACAATCCAGAAGTGTTGTGAGAGTCCCTTTTCTTCCAACAACTTGTCAATGAAAGGCTGACATCCAGTCCTATCAGTAACTTAAAGAACGTGTGCAAAAATAATTTAATTGGAATATTCTATGAAGCAGTTAATTTTAATAAGACCTCAGACATTGAAATAATGCTTCCTGTTAAAGGGACACCTGCACTAACCAGTGTTCAAGGGCTCATGTTCAGCTGATTAAACTATAAAGTAACATTCCCTCAAATCTTATTCCAAGAGATTTTCTCATACATGTTTTTTTGATAAAGATTATATTGCAAATCTAGAAGCCAGACGAGGTTTTTTGGGGGGGTTGATTTTGATTGTGGTTTTTTTTTTTCACACAATATGGGAGAAGGTCCCTTTAACGAGGAAGAAGACAGGCATCACTTAATCAGGATGTGGGAATGGAATCTGTACCTATGGGTAAATGGCAATGCGTTCTGGGTTGGTTCAGCCCTTGGTTCAGAGTTCTGCGTCACTTCCGGCGTCGCCCTCTCATCATCTGTCCCGTTAATACTTTCTGGCGTTAAAGGAGACTGAATATCCCCTCCAGCTGATTCCTTAAGTAAAACAAACAACACATTAAAATTAAAAACTGACCTGCTCAGAAAGGCTATGTATGTATAAGCACTAACACTGTCTCAAACGATACACAAATTTTAGGTAGTATTAATGTGAGGCTCAGATTTCCAGCATCCCTCATGGTCCTATTTCATCACGTGAACTTAATTTGGAAGTATATTACCATAAGACTCACATTATCTTGTACAAAACACAATTGACCTATGAATTATTTGCAAATATCCAGCCTCCTGCTTATTAGAGACCTCTCGCCCTTACCTGGTATGTTGCTCAGCCCTCATACTGCTATGCGATGGGTGACTATTGACACCCAGGATTCTTATCTCTCATTTTATATTCTAACATGGTGAAACAAACGCCTCCCATCTTTGTTTCAAAATCTAGCTTTCATATTGTTTATTAATGGAAGTGAACAGTGGAAGGACCATTGGTGGTGCACTCACAGTGTCACCCATGAGCCATCCGTAAAGAACACTTGGTTCAGCAGGGTCCTTGCAGAACTTCCGTAGGCACATTATCCTGGCCTGGCTCTTGCTCGTCATGGTATTACCAGGGAAGGAGAATACTCCGGCTACACCCAGGCAGCTTCTGCCACTGCTGTGTAACTGGACACCTGAAAAACTTCATGGCTGCCTCCCAGCAGAAGGCACTGGTGCAGCTTTGATCACCTTTTGTCACGGCAACATCTACATTCGTGTTTTGGCCAACAAACACCCTTTGCTAATTTCTAGTTACTGGAAAGTACTTATTTTTTATAAAAACAAAGTACACTCTTGTAGCCTACATCCTAAGTTAGAACATTATAGGCTTTTCAGTCCCTGTACATGGTTTAATTTTACTATTTTCTTTCCTATTGTATTCTTTTTCAAGTAATGATTTTTGCAGGAGATAAGCGAGTCATATAAGCTAGGTAGCTCATCTCAATTTTAAAATGTCTTAGTAGGCCTTTAGTAATCAGGTGGTAACGTTTAACCCTAAGACAGAAGAATTTCACAGAGTTCAACAGATGTCACGGAGGGGTGTCTGTACAGCAGAGGACTGGTTGAATTGCAGTATTTCCAAAAGCTAAGCATCTCCTATGGCCACACAGCCTTCTGCCACCTGCACAGGGAACAGATAAAGCTGTTACTTAATGCTATTAAACTGAAGCACAAGCACAGTCTCTGGAAAGCCAGCAGCCCCTCTTTGCAGCTTTTTGCTGTTCTTCAGCTTCCTATGCAGAGTGTCAGGTTCAGAAAAATTGTCGAGTATCTGAAGACCAGAGAATCATTGAATAGTTTGGGTTGGAAGGGATCTTTAAAGGTCATGGTCATGATCTTACAAGATCAGGGTTTCATTTTCAGCCTCTACTTCGAGCCTTCAACTAGTTTACAAGGATAAGGCTTTTTGAAAGCCAATACTGCATCTGATCCTCCATCTATAGGAAATGTCGTCATTAACTTTGAGACTTAACTAGGTGGAAAAACTCAGTCCTTTTAAAGAACATACAATCTGGCTGTCATCATCACGTTCCACACCTTTCTGGTATCCCTTAACCAAAATATTGTTGTTCAATGTTTTCACTGCACTTTAAATTGCATTAAGGACTTGCAGCACAACAATTGTCAAAATTTTGATTTTATTCTGCCATATTTCTTACATAGTGAGAGACATGTACCTCTCTCTACAACTTGAGTTAGTGGGTGATACAACATTTTTATACTGACTTCCAGTTCTATTTAGCATTCATGAAGTTATACAATGTACATGCACCAGTGTCTCCATTCTGCAATTTCTTACTACACTCCTACTGAATAAAAAGCAGAAATAATAAGCTTACACTGATTTACTTCCACAGATATAAGCTGTTATCTGTAATACACGTGTAATTTTTTTAATTATATGAATGCAAATCGTTACCTACTTTCAGGAAGAATCTTGTTATTTTATACTCAAAATTATCACCTTAAGTGTTAATAATTTAAAAGTCAAAATTAAATCTTGATTTTTACAGGACAATTTTACTGAACTGAAACTGAATTGAAATTAAGTGTGAAAGGGGAGCAGAGTTGGCAGGATAATCAGGCAAATGAATTATTTTCTAGAAATTATATGGTTTTGTCTATTATTATCCTCTGATTTGATAAACAGCTTCCACTGACATTAAATGAAAACCTTTATGGACTCAAGACTTTCTCTTTTATTTCCTCTTTTTCTCAAACTCCACTAGATATTCTAAAAAACACATACCACACTCTACAAAATCTGAATGTCTTGTATCTTTAAGATAAAATTCCTACAACACTATTATTAGAGAGGTAAAGCAGTGCCTACTTTTTAAAATGTTTTAAGTGTGAATGCATAAAAATTATTTCAGCAGAAGAGAACCAAATGTGCAAGTTCCATCTAGGCTTATTTTTCAGTAAAGCACTTTCATAGACTTCAAATGTGAATAAAATTCAAGTGTCAAAAACTAATGCAGACAAACATCATGGTCTATGTAATATCTAGAGATTCACTGCCTGCAAATCCATAAGGGGCTGATTTTGTACATACAAGAGAAGCATCAGATTCTAGTATGTATTTCTTCCACCAATAATACAGGTTAATCAGTGCTCTCATGCACTCACAACTATCCCTGCCTGATAAATAATTTAATTGCAGCCAACTATAATGAAGCTGGATATGAATAAAGCACCAAAGACAACAGAAAAAGCCACTTAAACTGAACAAAATTTTTGCAAATGCTTACAAATAATATGTTCCCATTTTGCATTAATTAGAGAGAGTAAAGAATTTCAGGAACATTTTTGTGAGACGTTCATATGTAATGAAGTTTTTATTCCATACCATTATAGCTTCACATGTCCACTCCAGATACAGAGTTGGGGAAGAAATTGACGTCAGCTTAAAAAGAGATTTTCACCCTTCCCTTCTAGGCTGGGAGAGCACGTTAACTTAGTTCTAACATTCAACTGTATAGACACCACATGGGAAAAACAGTGCTTAAATTCAAAATTACAAGTCTTCCTGTAAATCAATGATATATTTTAACACCTGATATTTCTGACTCAGACTTTTCATACATTTGAGAAGAAAGGATTAACAGCTCTTTTGTGGTATAAAACCAGTATTGCATCATTTATAGGTTTCTGGAGGATATTGAACTTTAACTCACTCACCAGTCCTGGACTTAAACATGGACTGAGGATTAGTATTTTTCTACATGACAAGTAAATGTGAGAGTCTGACTTGGGTATATTTTGTGATTTAAGAGTTTGTCAGAGATCTGCACCATCTAAAGGAGCTCTGGCCCTACTAACACAGGACTCAGGTGATGCCAAGCAGTATAAAAATGACAGTGCATACATTATATAAACTAAACATAACAGAGGGGAGTTCATCAAAAGATGCCTTAAATTTCAAAATTTTCTAAGCAAAATGCATGCACTCACAAGAGAGTAAATAAACCAAGCAGACTTCACAGCACAGATCAAGCCACCCTTTAATGGTGACTAGATATGGAATAGAAGAAAAGGAGAAGTAGGGGGTTCTAAAATCATAAGCAAACCAAAACAATCCCAGTTTGTTTTCTTATTAAGGATCATACTGTTTTCTCAGTAAGTATTTCATACACTTCCCTGGCATTGGTGTTCTTCATAGGGCTTCTCTGTTCGGTACTGACTGGCAATGGCATACATCTGCCAGCTACTGATTCTGATATCTTAACACACGTGAAACATTTGTTCCAGTGCAGAAATTCATATAACATCTCAGAAAGTCACTTTTTCCACAGTTTTGTAAGTAAATTTTGTACTTCTACAAAGAAAAAACTAACAGGTGATAAACCATGATGATTTTGCTAAAACATACCCATTCCCTGCACTAAAAAATGTTGTGATTCTAAAAATTTTCAGGCAATAGCTATTCCTAATAGTCTGCACAGGAGGGGCTCAGAATCACAGACAACAATACTTTGAGTAAGTTACTCACCACACAATTTCAGGAATTAACAGAGGTCTTAATCTGAAATGACCTGGGTCAAAAGAAGTATCTGAGGACAGATTCTTGCTTACAGAAAAAGAATGGAGGTTCAGACTCCAGGTGGTTGTAAGACTGACGGGGTAAGACTGCAAAGACCACAAACTGCTTTATTCGGTTCTGTACTTGAACCTAATTAAGGTCAGTTTAAAAAAGAAAAGAAAAAAAAAAAAAGGGCGTGGGGGACAGTTTTCAGGCTATTACTTCATGCAGCTCAGTGGACTCCAGATCAAAGTGATGCTCTTTCAGTGCACAGGTAAGCTTGTAACTGCAAATGGGTGGCTTGTCACTGTAAGATCCAGGAGTTAATGACATAAGCAAAATAATTCCCTATATTAAAAGATGGATCTGAGAAATAGTAGGTGACACAGCAGGGGAGCCAGTATTTTAGTTTTATATAAACAAGATAAGAGCCTTGAAAAGCTTTATAACCTAATGCGTTATTACCTAAGGCACACCAGATGGGGTACCTATGTTCATAGGTGGTCTTAGAAGTACCATAATAGACAACTTCTTTCTAGAGCGAAGCCTCCAGACATACCAGAAATAGATAAAAGGCTGTATTATTATATGAATCCATCTTAATACAGAAGGGTTGAAAGTACAAGTTCTCTGAAACAGAAACAACGCTTTCCTCTTCATTTCAAGAAAGCACTGTGCAGTCAGTGGGACCTACACATAACAAAGCAGCATCTCTCTTGCAATTTGTTGGTCCGGGCCACCGTCTTTCTCTAGACGAATTTAAGTTCTTTTTACAGTGAAGGTGAATGGTGATTTTATATATTATCTGATATTCTGGGAAATTAAGGCAAAGCCTGCTGGTAAATAGCAGGAGAACAGACAGTATTAAAGAAACAGTAAGAATGCAGAGTTTAAAATTAGCAGCAGCATACCTTAGGGGAAAAGGAACTCCTGCTATTAAGCAATTGCAAACTGGGCTATGTATTATTTTCTTTCCAGTATGCGTTTCCCACATACACAAACACAAAAAAGCTGAAGAATACACACCACCAGGTGAAATGGTGTATCCAAAAAATGCCCAACATGGAACTACTACTTCCTGGCCACTGAGGCACTTTTCTGGTGGAAATATCTAGCGAAATAGTACCAACATTTTGCTAAAGCTTGTGACACCTTAGAGAAACATCCTAACCTCAGTGGACTTCAGGTAAGATTGTTCTTAAGTTTTACCATGGCCAATTGGTAAACACTTGAACTACAAACTTGTATTCTATTTATGCAGTATTTCTGTTGTTATCTCTTGTTTTCTATTTGTCCTTACTTTCACAACAAGTTTTTGCAGGACATTCAGAATTGAAACTCACACATACCAGTAGTATCTGCAAGATTACATCAAACAATAGTGAACAGCAAATACCTTGTCCAGGGTTTTGTTACACTAGTTGTAGAGATATTTCAATCAAGATTCAATCTGTAGGGACATACTGAATGCAGAAAAAAGCACATGTACTTTTTATCTTTTAGAATTGTGTAGCAGGGAGGGTGTGCAATGCACCATATCTAGTACATTAGTTAACTGGTAAATAATAAGGGTATTTTTAGAAGGAAGAGAAATATAACATTTTATTTAAGTTTGTCATGTTATTTTCCAGTTTTTACATGCAGTTATCTCCTACCTGTTATTACTTTAATGCAGAAGGATATCTGCAAGTCCAAGACAGCAGAGGGATTGACACTTGTAGCTAACTGGGTTACCGTTATAGAACTCACTAATCCCATGCTACCTCCCAATGCCTTTCTTGTGAAAGCTTCCTAAAAAAGCCAGGTTCCTGTGAAGTCTCGACTGGCCACTGAAAATACCTCCTTCCTCCTTTACTCTCCCTCTCCGCAAAGGATCACTATGCAAAAGGGAAAGAAGAGCTGCAAAATGACTGAGAAAGGCTACACCTGAATTATTTGCATTGCAGTCACTTTCTGGCAGATGATCAAAACGATGGCAAGTGCTCCTTCAAATGTCTCTAGGGTCCCACCTTCCCTCCCCACTACCAAGCACTCCTCTTCCCCATAGCCACAGATCTCTCTGAATGAGCCCCAGCACCATGGAAGTGCTGCAGTCTGCCATGAAGCCATCGCTTCTCATCTGCTCCAAGCTCCGAAGTTCCTGATTGAACTCTCTTCTCTCTGGGGAACTAATGAGAAGCATTAAGTATGTGAAGACTATTATGCTGATGTCTCAGCACTTGCACTAACTCTATCTTTCAGAATAATATGCTAACTTATCAACACAGCGAAAAGCCAAGAGATGAAAAGTAAGGCCTGAATACGAAATTATTCCTAAGCGTGCAGTAATTAAATTGCAGCTCTCAACATGCCTTATAGAATCACTCAAGGTAACATTTCTGTAACTGCCTACAGTATAAAATGCTAGGTTCCAAGTATAAATGGAAATCTGTACAGGAAAATGAACTATATTAATAGCTCATATAGTTTAAGAGAAAGCTTTAACCCTGGGCAGCTGCTAGACAAAAGCATGTTGTCTCTGAGTGAGTAGTTCAAATTTATGTCCAAATCAAATAATAAGTCGCTCCATTTGACAGTATCAGATTTAACTTCTGCATCCAGACTGTTAATCAGCATGTCAAAACAGAAGCAGAGTAACTGTTTTGCCTATGATATCAAGTAACTAGAGGCCTGGCTGAAGCCCTTCACCGTTTCTAAAGCCAAATGTATATATGGGTAATAATACTGAAATACGTACCTCCATTATCTCTGTGTTTATTTATGGTATTTATCAGAAATTTAGAGACAGTCAGGAAAACTAATCAAAAAAGACTGCCTTATTTCTCTCTTGTTACAGTAGAGCAAGCAGTTTCCCATTAACAGCAAAAGCCAACCTAGCACTTGGGCACAATGCCTACTGGGCAAACAACATGAGGTTTGTTCCTTGTGTATATTCTTGTGGTTTTCACCGACTTCTCTTGGAAGGGCACCAGATGTAGCTTTCTGGTGGCAGTAAAACTGTTTGTACAGCACGCTGCAAACTGCCTGCCACCCCTGTTCCATCAAAGACCACGAGCATATTACAGTGCAAAGCACCCAAGAGACGCACTGATTCAATGAATGAAGACTGCCCAGAAAAAAGACTCAGCTGCATTAAACCTACTCAACTCAGGAACTCCTGCTGTAGTTTTACAGCTACTTCATCCTCCAAGCGAAGGAATTACCTTTGTCTTCATGATTGCTTAAAATAAAGCAAATAGCTACATACAGAGCCAGAAACAGTGGGCAGTGGGGCGGGAGTGGAGGGGCATAAAAGCTTCACAGAATTTCTTCTTTCAAAGCAAATTCAAAGTATTGATTTTCAAGTAAATTAATTTTAGGCACGTAAATGTGACTATATAGATTTATCCCCTTTTTAGGCCTTTATTAACCCACTTCATGTTTTGAGATACCTTTTATAAACTCTTCTTTTACATCATGGCTAACTGTAATAAAACTCCAGAACCAGCATGTGAATCTGTCATCTTCCTTCAACACATTTCACAAGTGAATGCTACATAGTAGGAAATAAGTAAAAATAGTTTACTGCTTTAACTTTGATTTTTGTTGTAATGATTCTTCTATAAAAGTCCTTTACAGTGCATCGCCTGAAGTTTCACAGATACAATAAGAACAAACACAAAAAGTATTTACTATAGATTTACTTTCATAACTGCTCACTGTGTTTACTCATTTTCTGGGGAAAGCTCAAAGACAGGAACAGGAATAAACTAAAGGCTAATTTTATTTTAAAGCAAGTCCCTTTGACACTGCTGTAGCATATGCTAAATGCATTCTTAGACTTTCTGACACTTTTACCTGACTGTTGAGAGGACTCAGGGTAACTGGCAATTACCCTGTTCATTTTTAATACAACATATGTGTGTAAGATACAGTAAGTAGCACAGATATGAAGTACTAGGCTTGAATCGGGCAAATAAGACTCACTTGAGAGGGTGTACTTGTTAGCTCCATCTTTTCTTGGGATTTTTCCTTTGCTAGTCGTGCAGCTTCTTTGAATTCCTGAAATTTTTCAGCAAACTGAAGGTACATATGTTTAAAAAAAAAGGAAAAAGAGAAAGAGTAGGCGTGAAATAGTACATTACATGCAGAACAGAATGATGTACTTAACATTTTACAAAGTCAAATTCTGTCAGTAGAATTTTTTTAATTTTTCTCCTTATTAGATACTCATTTAAGTGAGTTACACAGTGATATACCTTTCAGTATCTTTCAGACATAATGTACACTGTTTACACGTCAGGAAAATTGTGATGCAACGAAGTTCGACCTGTTGCTGATAGTGTTAAAAAAATCCACCTCAGAGATGGCTAATAATAGTGACAAGCTGCCTTACACAGCTTCTTTCAGATTCACGTTTTACTCTCCTCCTGACACCAAACGATCTGGTTCTGAAGCCTACTGTGGTCACTGTCAGCCTCGAACTTACAATGGGCTTTGTTCTTTCATGACTGAAACAGTACTGACTTCTTCCCAATTTTAACAGCATTTATAATTTCAATAGCCAATTAGGAAAGCAGTAGCGGGAGTATTCAGTCAAGTTCACTTCTTGATTGTTCATTGACATCAATCAAGTTAAAGACCAAATTCATTGAACTAAACACTTGCATATACTGAACGCTAAATTCACAAACTCCACATTGAACTGCAATATAAAGCTTGATTTCTATGCTACATGTATCTCTTCCAGAAAATAACTAAAGCAGGAATTTAGACATACATGCACCCTTAAACCTGAGAAATTAAATCAATTTATTAAGGATAAGGCCTAGTTTCTCTGGCTAGAGAAAAATTTGGCTTTATAGATCTCAGCTTGATACTACACTAATTGCTGTAGTAGCCAAGCATTCGGGTTTTTTTCCTACTGCTTTTATACAGAACATACAGCATACAAAGAAATTGTTTTGTGCTGCATGTATTTAGAGGGGACAAAGGCTACCCTTTGTGTGACACAATCCCCTCAAATATTTTCAATCAGAACTTCACTTGCTATGCAACACCTAAAAAACCATATTGATATTTGAGGAAATATCATTTCTCTCCACTTGTATCCTATATTTCACCTGTCATGTTATTTAAAAGCATATGCTTCCACAATATAGAAGGAGACAAAAGATACCACCCTGGAAGTCTAATTGATCCAGCATCAAAGAACGTGTCAGAACAGATGATAAAATTGGCAGCAGATCACCAGAACTAGATGATACTTATTTAAGACTTGTACATAGACCTCAAAATCTGATGGGTAACCTATTATTTAAATCAGCTTTAAGATCAGAGGATTAGTAAATGGAAAACATAATGCTGAGGTTTAGAATAAATGGCTGAAGACACACAAGGCAGTAAATATGACCTTCTGTGTCACAGTGGTAGCAACTGTAAAAAATATATAATATACAGATAAATAGATAACATTCTAAGAAAGGGCCAACAAGGCTAATGTAGTGGAAATTTTCACAAATTTACTAGAATGCCTTGAGATAGTTAGGTGATGGATAATAGCAATCTCTTGACAAAATTCCTGAATAACAAAGATGAGATCTTACGGTATGAAAGGAAACGTCCTCTGGAAGATCTGTATTTTAAGGAAAAGATGAAAAACAGTGCAGGGAGAGTACAGGAGAGTCTTACAAGTATCTGTCGTGGCACTTTCACCATTTAGCGTACTCTTAAGTTATACAGAAAAAGTCAGGTCAACTAATTCAAAGGTGTAAGACAGACAGCAAACCTGAAAAGGAATATTTTTTCTCATAGATCAGGATACTATCAAAAGCACAGACATATTCTGATTGAGAAAGTCATCTCAGTTTTCTCTGAAAATCATGAGACATTCTGTTCCTTCTACTGCAGTAGCAAGAGGGACTCTGCTAGCAAATTCTGATCCAATGAAAGGAATATTCTTCAACATGGGAAGCATCTTTCAGGTATCACTGACTTCTGATGGAACAATCTTGAGGTGAATTTGTGGTCTGACATATTGAGAAAAGGTCTAATGAAGATAAATAAATGTTCAATTAATTTTCTTCTCTACTGTTTGTATGTGAAGTTGATTAGAGTGCCATTATTTTTCTGCCCAATATTCTCACTCCACTAATTCTCAGTCACAATAATTGTACAGGAAGAGGTTACCACTGTTGCACTCTACCCTCACAATTAGTTCAGGAGGTTCAAGGCACATGAACCAAAAATGCATAGTCCAAAAGACAAACATTTACTATAAGCTAAGCAGACAATGATTTGAAAATAAACAGTTTATTGTATCTGCTCTAACTATTTGCTTCATTAACCTGTTGAAATCAGTCACAGACTAGACTAGGGTTTTTGTGGTTGCAGGCCGTCTTTTGCACCCTGGAACTTGAAATATTTCACTGGGGCCCAGAGACACTTCTGCAAAACAAGTTACATACAACAGGGCTGTTCACTTAAGGACTTTGATAAATCAAATACCAAAAAGAAGTTCCAGAATCCATTTTTAAGGCGACTTCTAGAAGCAACCTGTTTCTGAACAAATCCATTAATACACTTCATTTGTCAGCCCTAATACTAATATCCAGTAGTACCTATCCTACAATTCTAGGTGTACCTAAGAGGGCTCTGGTAAACCTGACTACAATGCCACTGCATGGAAGACAGAGTTAGCAATCTGAGCAGAGAGACAAGGCAAGGAAGAGAATATAGATGTGGTTTCTCTAAAGCTACACAGCAGATCCAGGTTTTCTAATTCAGCTTTTTTGATTCCAAGACAACTTATCTATGAACTCCAGTGACTCAATAGACTGTAAACGAACAAAAAGTTTCCTTTCCCCCGCCAAATATGTTTGTTAATTTTAAAATAACACGAAAAGCTTTACCTTTATGAATTTTAATAGCAACAATCAGCAATTTCAACTCACATGAATATCAGTTTGATAATTAAGATATAATACAACAAGAACAGTTTGCTGAAAAGGTCCTGAAGATTCATTACCATAAGCTTCAGAAAAGGTCTATGGCTTGGCATTTTTCCTCAACAGATTTGTGTATTCTTTGTAAAACACAGCAATCTGAGTAACTGCCAATCAAACACGTACTTAAGACAAAATATCTACTGTTGCTTTTAAGATCATGTTTTCAACAGCAATATAAAGTTTTAAGCCAAGGGCATACTTAAAACTCTAGACATCTGTTTGAGGGCAGTGAAAGAATGGGATTGAGACAACAGTAGTTAAGAAGGCAACAAGTACAATATGGGGAGAGCAAGAAAATAGTCAAGGATAGAACAGATAAAAAACCCAAAATATTTTCACTGGCAAGAATAACCTAGTGTTTAAAGTCAGGCAAACACAGAGTGTGCATGACTAGAGCGTGACACCTTGCCTTCAAAGACGTATTCTGTGATTAAAGAAAACAAGCTAGTCTATGAGAGAGGTGAAATAAATTAGCATTTATGCTAAATCCATTGAAATATTAAGAAAAGTTATTACCATGTTGGTAAGCAAGTTTGTCTAGAACATACACACCAATTCAAGTAATTGACTGTCATGGTTTAGGCCAAATCGGCTACTGGGGATGTGGGGGACCCCAGACAGGACCAACTACTTTAATGAAATATTAATAATAAAATAAAAGGAAATAATGAAATATATACAAAACGGTATCAAGCTCCCAGGATGACAGTCACATCACCGGCTGGCACTGGGGAAGCCCCAGGCTGGACTCAGTGACAGATGGGAACTGGATTCCGGATCTGGATTCAGGATCGGGACCAAAGGCAGACGAACAGACAGAGTCCTCCTCAGATGTCGGCCACTGAAGAAAGAGGGCTGACCCTTTGATCCCTCAGCTTTTATACTGAGCATGAGGCAGATGGGATGGAATACCCTGTTTGTCAGTTTTGGGTCACCTGTCCTGTCTGCTCCTCCCCGCAGATGGGACTCCACTGCGTCCTTCTGTTTCTGACGCTCCAATGGGGCAAGTAACAAAGTTGGTTGGCCTTGGGTGTTACAGCAATAAGTATAAGCAAGAGCCTCTCTGCATACCATGCCTGTGCATCAGCTATAAACATAGCTCTTATCACTCTGACGGAGCAAACATTGTCTGCACAATATGCTGTTAATTTCAGTAGTTAGAAGAGGCCCAGCTAAGAAGCAAAGTTACTGGACAAAATTGGTCCTGTTTTACCTCAAACCAGGTCACTGACAAAGTTTCCAAGTTCACTGAAGCAATGATAGGTGCACAAACAAGCATGCAATATTAGCATCATTCAGAATTTCCTGTGTTTGTGTTGCTTCGTAGAAACGAAAGCTATCTGATTATGAAAGGAAGAAATCTTACAATTGTCACACTTGTCCAAATAAAGCAGATCTACTGGTTCTCATTTTAATGATTTTCTAACAGGCCCATGCTTATCCTTGGGTAGTGACAATTACTTTCTCAAAAAGGCTGGTATGATTATTTCTTTTTAAATAACAAGCCAACCATTATTCCTTATTTAAACACTTATTATACATTCCTTTTATTGCATTTGGGTTTCCAGATCTTTTGTATACGTCAAAGATGAAAATTGTCTGCTTAATGTAAAGACATGCTTAAACTGAACTGAAATTCCTCATCCAGAGAAAAATGACACTGGCTTGTACAGGTTCCTGAACTCATCTGCCAGACTAGGATCAACTGCAATAGGTATTGTAGACACGGTGCTCAGAGGAACTATACCATCATTTTGAGAGACAGGGGTTACTGCTTTCTTGGAATAAGGTGTACTTCCCTCCTGCACAAGTAGACCAGAAAAAAACCCTCAGGTATGGCACAGAGTTTCTTTAGTAAACATTTCAACCTCTGTATTCCAACAAGAAAATGTAGTTTTCTTTTACACTGAATACATCTCCTACTAGCTTTACTTTAAGTTTGCAGATGTTGAAATACCTGTAATTTGATGCATTACATAGTAGAAAAGTGAACATGAACGTGGCTTAGAAGACAAAAAAATCAAGATCCCCAACAATTTTTTTCTAGGGGATCTAAATACAAAATAAACACTTGTCTACTCCTTTAAATTCTATCATGAAAAACTGTAATGGAAGAACAACTTTAAAAAAAGAGAAACCTGAAAAATTAATAATTAGAAAGCGTTAGCAGCATACACTGTGATAGCTTAAATCTCCCTCCGTTCCTCCATCAGTTAAAAGTAAATTTGCAGGTATCACACTTCGTCTTGTCTTTTCACATTATAACGATTGATACAGAACATTTTTTTCTAATTATTTTTAAATAACAACAGTAGTGAGCACTGAGTCAAGATACAATAAGCAGGAATCAAATACTGTTAAGCCGTTTGACTAGCTGAATCATACTTACTTTTGACTAGCTAGTCATACTTACTTTTGAAAGGTGATGTTCAGATGAAAATCCCAAGCCATAGACTGTATTCGCCCTGCTGTCTGCCCACTGGCCAAACTTCTGGGATGTTTTAGTAAATGTCATGTTGGGGGTGATAGTGCTATTTATTATTGCCTGAAAAAAAGTAACAGTTGTAAAAAAGGGGTTTTGTGGTTTTGATTTTTTTTTAAAGATGCCTCGTAATT